>OX438654.1:1407500-2607500 GCA_949316385.1 Globia sparganii
TAGGTAAGGGAAGTCGGCAAATTGGATCCGTAACTTCGGAATAAGGATTGGCTCTGAGGGCCGGGGTGGTTGGGGCTTGGGACATGAAGCAGAAGCTATTGTTGTTGGGCCTAGTCAATGCGCATGCGCCTCTTCGGCGTTAGCGTTTTTTATAGATCAACCTCTATCTTTTGTGGATTTTCCTAGCCGTAAGCCTGCGTCGGTCTCGTTCGCGATCGGCGCGGTTTTTAACAACCGCCATTAACGGTCAGCTCAGAACTGGCACGGACAAGGGGAATCCGACTGTCTAATTAAAACAAAGCATTGCGATGTCCCTCGCGGGAGTTGACGCAATGTGATTTCTGCCCAGTGCTCTGAATGTCAACATGAAGAAATTCAAGTAAGCGCGGGTAAACGGCAAGAGTAACTATGACTCTTCAAAGGTAGCCAAATGCCTCGTCATCTAATTAGTGACGCGCATGAATGGATTAACGAGATTCCCACTGTCCCTATCTACTATCTAGCGAAACCACAGCCAAGGGAACGGGCTTGGGAGAATCAGCGGGGAAAGAAGACCCTGTTGAGCTTGACTCTAGTCTGGCATTGTAAGGAGACATGAGAGGTGTAGCATAAGTGGGAGATCGTTCGCGCGATCGTTGCTGTAAAACCACTACTTTCATTGTTTCATTACTTACTCGGTTGGGCGGAAGCGGTACGCGGTCGATATCGGCAAGCGTGCGGTTTTTGTGATTCAAACGTGGCAAATGGCGAACTAGCGGTAACGCTTGTTGCCAACTGCTGCGTGATCCGATTCGAGGACACTGCCAGGTGGGGAGTTTGACTGGGGCGGTACACCTGTCAAATAATAACGCAGGTGTCCTAAGGCCAGCTCAGCGAGGACAGAAACCTCGCGTAGAGCAAAAGGGCAAAAGCTGGCTTGATCCAGATGTTCAGTACGCATAAGGACTGCGAAAGCACGGCCTATCGATCTTCTTGTATAAAGAGTTTTTAGCAAGAAGTGCCAGAAAAGTTACCACAGGGATAACTGGTTTGTGGCAGCTGAGCGTTCACAGCGACGTTGCTTTTTGATCCCTCGATGTCGGCTCTTCCTATCATTGTGAAGCGAAAATCACAAAGCGTTGGATTGTTCACCCACTAACAGGGAACGTGAGCTGGGTTTAGACCGTCGTGAGACAGGTCAGTTTTACCCTACTGATGGCATGTCGTTGCGATAGTAATACCGTTTAATTCCACAATAACAACGGTGTCGGACATTTGGTTCATGCACTCGGTCGAACGGCCGGTGGTGCGAAGCTATCATCCGCAGGGATAAACACTGATCGCCACTAAGAGTGAAACCCATCTAGTTAAATCCGGCAAGGATATCACTGTGGAGCCCCGAGAGTCGGGAGGCTCTAAACAATGTGACTCTGCTAGTCGCGCTTCACCTCGTGAGGTGCAACGTCGAAGCCCATTTGGATCGCAGAGATCGAAGCTGTTCGCTTAAACGCGGGCATCACGGCTCTGAAGGTCTGAATTTACCTCAGTTCGATGTCGGGGCTCGGAATAGTTTGTAGACGACTTCCGTTCCTGGCGGGGTGTTGTGCTCGGTAAAGTAGCACTGCTACGATCCGTTGAGACTCAGCCCTTAGCTAGAAGATTCGTTTAGCAATAATTTAATACACGAACGCTCTATAATAACCCATATTGAACGTATACAGGGTTATTGGAAAAACACTAACAACCTCTTAAGAGGTCATTGTACTCATCTTTATGAACAACAAACGGCCAAGCCATATATTTTGACTAAGGTGTAGTTTGCGAAGTTAGGCCTTGTAGAGTTAGGGCGTGTAGTTAGAAGCTTGGCTCTACATGAGATCTGATTAGTTTTTGACAGTGCGAGCTACATGGTCTCGTCTTGGCAACATTTAACATGAAATGTTTTTGTGGGATTAAAATTACTGAAATCGATACAGTAGTCAATTATGAACAAACTATTTTCAGGTTTTGCGCATTTAACGTTACAGGTAAACTTTAACGAACATCATGTTGAAATACTACAATCGCAAACCTTGCCGCTTATGTGTATAAAAAAATAAGCGAGCAAAGTGCGTTTAGGTACCTTTTTTAGCCAACTTAAAGTCAATGTTATCAAAGGAAATGGTTTGATTTTGTACAATAGGAATATTTCCTTTATTTCAGTTTAGTTTTAATTTGTGCGGTTAATATGATATTATACACACATCAAAAGTGTCTAGGGATCAACATATATTTTTGCAATAACTTTTCTCGTTATTGATATTAATTAAAATTTTCTTTAAGGATTCATCAAATAAAGTGTTTTCGTTTGTCACAGTAACGATAAACCAAGTCACCTTTGCATTAATAAAGAAATTTGCCATTTTCCTAATAAAGGGATTTTTGACATTTGAACCACTAACACAAAAGTTCGAAAAAAAGACTGAAATAACAGTTTTCTCTAAAACTTTATTAGGTAACTTAAACAATTAATAATCCGTGTTTCTACCGCGAACACTAACAACACAAGAACATCGGTTTGGCATACTCAAAATGAGTTCATCCAAATCACGCTGTGGAATGGCCGCCCATGTTCGTTGCAACAA
Source organism: Globia sparganii (assembly GCA_949316385.1). NCBI lineage: Eukaryota > Metazoa > Arthropoda > Insecta > Lepidoptera > Noctuidae > Globia > Globia sparganii. The sequence continues at coordinate 1,410,104 of OX438654.1, forward strand.
CAAAAAAAGGTCTTCTTGCGACTGGATACCCTCCATATTCGGCAGAGCTCTTCTCTGTAGCATATCCCATGCATGCTCAATCGGGTTCAAGTCTGGCGACTGAGCAGGCCAGGGCAGGACATTGATGTTAGCTGCGGCGAGAGTCTGTCTTACAACTCTTGCGGTGTGCGGTCGTGCATTATCATGCATTAAATGAAATAAGGGACCGATTTGCACTTGTAGAGGAACGATGACGTCTGATACAATCGTCTCAGCATAAATTTGAGCGTTGAGGTTGCCTCTGATCCAAATCAACTCAGTTCTTCCGCCGATCCAAATACCCGCCCATACCATGATGGTTCCACCACTATAAGGATGGACTTCCTGGCAGGATTTTAATCGCTGTTGGCGTCCAGGGTTTCTCCAGTGTCGTATACGTCTTGTATCCGGTCTCATACCAAAACGAGACTCATCAGAAAAGCACACGAAACGCCATTGTTCTTCTGCCCAATTTCTGTGTTCAAGAGCCCATTGATATCGAATCCTACGATTGTGCATTGCTATAGGTGGTACCCGTAGCGGTCTTCGGGAATGAAGGTTCACTTCATGCAAGCGGTTTCTGACTGTTTGGTCGCTAATTAAGTTCCCTGAAGAGTGATGAAGCCTCACGGCTAACATCATGGCGGTTATTGTTGGAGCTCTTCGAGTTAAGATTTGAATGTATCGGTCTTGTCTCCGTGTGGTGCAGCGATACCGTCCTCCATGGCGCTCAGCCACGGTACCAGTGCTTCGGTAACGTGTCCAAAGTCGACTGATAACACTCTGACTTGTATTCAGAGCTAAAGCCACAGTACGTTGCCGGGAACCAGCTTCTATCATTCCCACGGCTCTGAGCATTTCTTCCCTGCTTAAATGACGTCGCCGCTCCATAATAACGTTGGTTTTAATCAGTAGTAGGGAAACAGTAGCACTAATAATGTCTTCAATGCGTTGTATGTTTTTATAGGGAAAATATTGACAGCTGATTTTCATCTTTTACTCGAATTTGATTCACAGTTCCTGATTCAAATTATGAAATGCACCAAAAAGGATCCATATAAATTTATAAAATCATAAATTTATTACAAAGCCACATCTCAATCTCAAGAAATCCGCATAAAAATGCTTGATCCCTAGACACTTTTGATGTGTGTATTAACAAGTGGACGTAGATAAGCAAAAAGGATCCAACCCACAACATGGCCGAAAATGAGTTAACTGCTCGTCAAGGTCTATATTTTCGATTAACAAAAACAATCCAAGTAAAATACGAATATTTTGACATTAAAAATTCGTATTTTACTTGGATTGCTTTTGTTAATCGAAAATATAGACCTTGACGAGCAGTTTGGTATACTTAAGTCATTTTCGGTCATGTTGTGGGTTGGATCCTTTTTACTTATCTACGTCCAAGTATTCTTCATAAAAATTAGCTATCTATTACAGCAAAAAAATACAGCCCTGTGACTGCAACGACATAGGCTTATAGGGTTCCCGTTAGCACACATTAGATACAGACACCCAAAAAACTTTTTTACAAAAAAAAAAAAAAACAACCGACTTCCAAAAAAAACACTACAAAGTGAAAAATAACTTTAATTTCAGAAGTCGGTGTCGTTGGTTCCGCATTTTCGTTTTTGACAACGTCTTTCGAAATTAATTTTTCACTTTGTGTGTGTTTTTTTTTTTTTTGGAAGTCGGTTGTTTTATTATTTTTTTTTTTTGTAAAAAAGTTTTTATTTTTTACCTTTTACTGATAGGCACCTACCCTGCACAAATTCATATAACACTACTTGCCATGTAAATATCAGTAAAAGGAAGCTATTAAAAAATCATCAATATAAACTAAGTGGAAAAAATTCCTATTATTGAACACATCTACGTACCCCATTTAGCGGGTACAGTGAGAATATTCAAATTTACAAAGTGCCCCTTACAAGATTCCTGCTGACGAATGCAAATCATGGTGCGAATGGCCCTTTTTAACCGACTTCCAAAAAGGAGGAGGTTATATGTTCCTCAGATTCCAATTTGGTGACAATGGGACCACCTCGGGAGCATACCCTTTAAAATAAAAACATAATTTTTAAAATTGGTTCACAATTGACGGAGAAATCAATGAACATACATAAAGTCGAACATATAACCTCCTCCTTTTTGGAAGTCGGTTAAAAAGAGACCGGCTACCATTTGCTTTGAATTTAGTTTACTTCTGGCCTCCATGAGTAGTGTATCAATAGCATCTCGCGTTCCTACGCCAGATTAATAACCAAACTGTTTATAATTTAAGACGCTGTTTCTGTTTAAATGTGTAATTAGTCGTAATCCTAAGTACTAATACACACATCAAAAGTGTCTAGGGATCAACATATATTTTTGCAATAACTTTTCTCCTGATTGATATTAATTAAAATTTTCTTTAAGGATTCATCAAATAAAGTGTTTTCGTTTGTCACAGTAACGATAAACCAAGTCACCTTTGCATTAATAAAGAAATTTGCCATTTTCCTAATAAAGGGATTTTTGACATTTGAACCACTAACACAAAAGTTCGAAAAAAAGACTGAAATAACAGTTTTCTCTAAAATTTTATTGGGTAACTTAAACAATTAATAATCCGTGTTTCTACCGCGAACACTAACAACACAAGAACATCGGTTTGGCATACTCAAAATGAGTTCATCCAAATCACGCTGTGGAATGGCCGCCCATGTTCGTTGCAACAACAAAAAAAGGTCTTCTTGCGACTGGATACCCTCCATATTCGGCAGAGCTCTTCTCTGTAGCATATCCCATGCATGCTCAATCGGGTTCAAGTCTGGCGACTGAGCAGGCCAGGGCAGGACATTGATGTTAGCTGCGGCGAGAGTCTGTCTTACAACTCTTGCGGTGTGCGGTCGTGCATTATCATGCATTAACTGAAATAAGGGACCGATTTGCACTTGTAGAGGAACGATGACGTCTGATACAATCGTCTCAGCATAAATTTGAGCGTTGAGGTTGCCTCTGATCCAAATCAACTCAGTTCTTCCGCCGATCCAAATACCCGCCCATACCATGATGGTTCCACCACTATAAGGATGGACTTCCTGGCAGGATTTTAATCGCTGTTGGCGTCCAGGGGTTCTCCAGTGTCGTATACGTCTTGTATCCGGTCTCATACCAAAACGAGACTCATCAGAAAAGCACACGAAACGCCATTGTTCTTCTGCCCAATTTCTGTGTTCAAGAGCCCATTGATATCGAATCCTACGATTGTGCATTGCTATAGGTGGTACCCGTAGCGGTCTTCGGGAATGAAGGTTCACTTCATGCAAGCGGTTTCTGACTGTTTGGTCGCTAATTAAGTTCCCTGAAGAGTGATGAAGCCTCACGGCTAACATCATGGCGGTTATTGTTGGAGCTCTTCGAGTTAAGATTTGAATGTATCGGTCTTGTCTCCGTGTGGTGCAGCGATACCGTCCTCCATGGCGCTCAGCCACGGTACCAGTGCTTCGGTAACGTGTCCAAAGTCGACTGATAACACTCTGACTTGTATTCAGAGCTAAAGCCACAGTACGTTGCCGGGAACCAGCTTCTATCATTCCCACGGCTCTGAGCATTTCTTCCCTGCTTAAATGACGTCGCCGCTCCATAATAACGTTGGTTTTAATCAGTAGCACTAATAATGTCTTCAATGCGTTGTATGTTTTTATAGGGAAAATATTGACAGCTGATTTTCATCTTTTACTCGAATTTGATTCACAGTTCCTGATTCAAATTATGAAATGCACCAAAAAGGATCCATATAAATTTATAAAATCATAAATTTATTACAAAGCCACATCTCAATCTCAAGAAATCCGCATAAAAATGCTTGATCCCTAGACACTTTTGATGTGTGTATTATAAATGTGAAAGATTGTGAAGATGTTTGGATGTTTGTTACTCAATACCGCACAAACGGCTGTACAGATTTGGATGAAATTTGGCATACAGATAGTTTATAATCACGAATAACACATAGGATAGTTAATAGGTAATACAGGCTGGTGTCCGCAGCTCCACGTCAATGCACGCATTTTGTGTACGGAAAATTTTAACACATAGGATACTTTTATCCCTATATTCCCACGGGATCGAAACTAACGCGGGTGAAACCGCGGGGCGCTGCTAGTGTTTGATAATTTAATTACTTGGCATAGGTAAACCAGCGTGCCTGTCAGCTAAACCGATAAGGTCAACATTACAGGATATTATAATGGTCATTTAAAATGTTGGTGAATATATTATCGATGCACGATTCAGAATTATTCCTTAAAAAGGTTATACAGGGTGGAATCGAAGTCATGGGCATTATTTTAACCTAAGGCACTACTCACGATACTGATTGCATTAGGGCTATTAATACGCAAATCAAAAATATTATTAATGCAAGTAAGGAGAACCTTAAAAATGTAGTAAATCAAATTGCACAAGGCTTATTATTGCAAATAAACACTTAAAGTAATTAAAACAAAATACTTCGTTAACGCCAATAATTGTTGAAATATCAAAATCTTAAAGCGCAGTACAGCGCAAAGCGAAATGTAAACAAACATCACCTGCGCGCGCGCGGGTTTTTCCTTACAAGTAATAATAACAATGGGCTACAAGACATTCCGTCCGGCGGGATTCCCTGAACTCTCTCCGTCCCACTCCCTCACTCGCAAAAATACGAATATCACCCCCGCGCGGGGTATGCTTCCCGCCGCAACACGAAGTCACGAACCCGGAACCAGTGTCATAACGACTGCGCAGGTGCATTGACGCGTAATTGATTTATTGATCCCGTGACGTAATCGCCGTACTCGCCGCTCGCGTCATACGGTGCTTGGATTGCAGTGTATTAAGTGTTAGTGTAGTAGTTGTGTGTTGTGTGTGTGTTTGTGTACACGATGCCTCGACCGCGTAATGTGCAGGCTAGGTACACCAACCAACAATACCCACAAATGGTTGTAATTTACGATCGCACAAGAAATTTAGTATGAACTCGTGAAATGTTCCATCGGCGCTACCCGAACGACCCTATTCCTTCACGGGGTCTCATTCCACCAGAACCACTCAGAACCTGTTGGATTTTTCGTCTATTCACGTGCCAGCACATGCACAAGCTCGTGGAAGAGCACCCGTTTACCCTCTGTCACTTTACCGACAAATAAGGTTTTTTCAAAACAATCCACAAGCTAGGTACGTAAATGTTTTTTTTTTAATGTATGTTAGTTGACGTAGTTTTGACCGTCCTAAGCCGGCAAAGTACGAAGGGAAAATTGGAATTTATTATGAATCAATTCATTGGCAACTTACGAATGTCACGTGAGTCGGGCGGGGTCAAAGAATTCACGCCCAAGGACGCGCGTACGGCGTAGTGTACCTACGCATTTGCTATCGAGAAGCGCAACTAATTTGATACTTTGTATGACTTACTACATTTTAAGGTTTTCCATACTTGCATTAATAATATTTTTGATTTGCGTAATAGTAGCCCTAATGCAATTAGTATCATAAGTAGTACCTTAGGTTAAAATAATGCCCATGATTTCAAATGCACCCTGTAGTAGGTATTTATAAGAGCTTTAAAGTTATAACAAGTCATAAGATTAATAAAATCATTTTTCTTATTATTCTCGACTAGTAGATGTGATTCAAAATATACTTTATTTTCAACACGAAAAGGTACACATTGCATTGTGAGAGTTCAGAATACGTTGCGCCGTGCAGCGCAGCGCCTCGTGACGCCTCGCGGCGTAGAGCGACGCATCTCGACGCAGCGGTACTTCGCCGGTACGCGCGGCGTGCCGCGTGGCGCAGCGCGCTGCAGCGCGAAATCACTGGCCTCTTCCAGTATCGTCGCGTCGCGTCGCGTCTCGGTGTGAACTGACCCTAACAGGTTTTTATCGTAAGGGCTACGGTAAACACAACATATACACACACCAGTGGCTTCATCCTTTACAGTTTACAGCAAATACCTCGAAAGATTCCATCTTGTATAATTTTTTTGCTATCTTTAACTCCTCGAAATATCTATCTTTTCTTGCGAGTATGACTGTACCCCCTCTTTGCTTCTTTACTCGGGTATTGTAATATGCTACTATGTAATCATTGATATTTAACAGTGTGGCGTCACGTATTGTGCATTTGTAATTGTGAACGCACCTTTGAATACGTGGCGTCGCCTATTGTATAAGTATTTATAAGTTAGTCAGGAACGCACCCTTGTTAAGTGGCAACATAGACTAATATATATAATATGAGAGTGGCAACACGAAGCTATGATCCGGGGCGCTACCCATAGATTCCGTAAGTAGCGTCCCCTCTCTTGCTCGCCAACCGTCACGGGACACGGACTAGATTTTGTCATTATTTATTTTGTCCCTATTAGTTTTAAATAGATATGTGTACTACATAGGGTACCCAACTGTAAACTATAATACGTGTGTGGCAATTAGTTTCACTTCCGCTCTTCAATCACAACTTCACCTCCAATACGCGTAAAGGAGACAGGTAGAACACCTTCCACTATGTCTCCAATACCGATTAATTAAATTATCAGTATGAAAATGCTCGCTAATACATAATTAATGGATCGATTTTGTAGACTTTCTAAGTATAACTCAAACTCATCTATTTTTACCGACTTCACAAAAAGGAGGAGGTACTATGTTCGGATGTTTGTATGTTTTTTTTTGTATGTTTGTTCATCGATTAATCCGCTAGTTGTCTACGGATTTTCAAAATTCTTTTTTTGTTCGAAAGTAGATAGTTCTGAGGTAGTCCCATTGTCACCAAGTTAGGATTTGATGATGGGATCTTAGAGAAATCGAGGGCAACCCTCAAATTTTATATACTCACTTATTGTTTTTCGCATATTTTATGAAGTATTTTGTGTATTTGCGTATGGTTGTCACCATCTCAGGTAGCTGAGCTGATGATGGAAGGTACAACTCCTTAACAGTAAGAAGTTACTCGAACAGACAAGGACAGTTTTAGTAAATTGTTTTGATGTTTGATAGGGCATTTGCCACATTTGGTCTCATGATCATCAAGCTGATGCTGCAGTCAGGATAGTCTGCAGAGTACCTAACTCCTCGACAACTAACAGCAGATATATCGTGTTTAGGCTCATTGAAAAGGGCTCGATGTGTGGATAAACATACTGTTAATGAGAAACACCGAAGTACCTACACATAGACTTGATGCTGAAGCCAGGAGCATCAGAAAAAGTACAAATCTTGAAATTACAGCACCGTAGTCGTGTGTCTCATTTTAAACAGGACTAAATTTTAAGTTCAATGCAATGTTGACATAAGTCTGGCCTGATGCTGCCAGGAATATCAGCGGGATCCTGGAGAAATCGAAGGAACTCTACAAATATTATAGGCACACCTATAACGATTCGGGTATTATTTATAGTAACTCGTGCATTTGCTTTCGGAAAGCAAAATTTAGTGAAGTAAAACTGAAGATGAAGACCACAGATGGCCACCGGGACTACTCAATAAAAGTATTTCACAGGTTGCGAATCGATTACTTTAATATGGTTGCCAAGCAATTTATGCTCGTCACAATGCGAATGGTGAAATGGAGCTGATGGTGGAGTACCAGGAGAACTCCTCAACAATTAACGTCCCTGTATCGGGAAAAGTAATATTTTGTAAAAGGCGATGAGCTTGATGCATTATAAACAGTCCCACTAAAAAGCGAGAAATAAAAACTTTTTAACAAAAAAAAAACCGACTTCCATAAAAAAACACTACAAAGTGAAAAATAACTTTAATTTCGGAAGTCGGTGGCAATAAACCAAAATACAGATCCAAAGACACCGACTTCCGAAATTAAAGTATTTTTCACTTTGTAGTGTTTTTTTATGGAAGTCGGTTCTTTTTTTGTTAAAAAGTTTTTATATTAATTACAGATGACAGAAAGAAATCTCAACATTTTTATTCGACAGCAATAAAATATTTTTACAAAATTAAAAACGTCATAAAGAAACATTGATTTGTAAATGTGTCACAACTTCACAAGCCAACGCTTGGGCCAATCGTGCCTCTCTATCGCTTGTTCCACGTTCTCGCTGCACGCTCAGGCTCAGGCGGAACGTGACACTTTTTCGTGCATGCAGCCCTTCTTATTTATTCGTTGGTGCAGCCGAACAACCGACTTCCAAAAAAACACCACAAAATGAAAAATAACTAATTTCTTAATTTCGGAAGTCGGTGTCAGAAAACGAAAATGCGGAACCAACGACACCGCCTTAGTCCGCCAGTGCTTCTGGTGCTCATGGCTAGTGATGTGCCGCTGGAAATATTGAAAATTTACGGGAACTTTCCCATTGTAAATTTACGCAATATTCCCAATATTCCCGTAAGTATTCCCAAAGTTTCCAAATATGTATTTAATACATTTTTCGTATATACTGTATAATTACACATGTGCAACTAACATTACGCGATATTTATACTCCTATTACCACAGCTAAACATGTCGTTACATGTTTGTACCTGCACTAGCTTGCGCCACGGCATAGCGATCGCCCCCACCCCTTGTAAAACAAGCTTCAGTTAGTATACAAAGTTTCATGATCTAATTTAAAGTATTTTTTTAATACCAGCGGTTTATTGTTCGGTTTGGAGGTAACTTTGGATTTTTTCCTATCGAGAAAATTTTATGGAATCGTGTTTTCGTCAAACATAAGGCCTAACATTAATCCTCAACTTTACCATATATTTATTTCAAAATTAATGCTGCAGTATTTTCGACATAACGGAGGATCATGCTTAAGCCATTTGAGGTAGTATTGGCCCTTAAGGTGCCACTTTTCGATATTTTTTCTATACAAATTTCGGGAGAATATTACTCCACTGTTTGACATTGTGCATACAAAGTTAAACGTGATATCGTTTTGACTTATTAATAATTGTGTTTGTACGGAAACAGAATAGTAAAATAAAAAGCCATTAAAAAGTTATGAGCCAACAAAGATTCGTTTTTCTTGCTATTTTTAACGTAACTTTGGGTGTCAATAAGTAATAAAAGAACTGTAAAATCTTCAAAACCAAGTCCGTACCGACAAAGCTCAGTTATATGTAATTGATTTATGCAGTGGTTTTTTCATAAAACTCGATTTTCCGAAGCACTTTTCAAATCTTTTTACGCGTCTATCAGTTCGGCACGGTGTTTCTGTGCGTGAAAACTAGACGTTGTTCGTGTAGACTAGCGTCTAACTGCTCATCACTGATATTAGCGCTGTCGGACACGAAGCCAGGCGAGACAGCGTGCTTTTTGACCATGACCACCAGCGAGTTCGAGCTCGCAACTAGTTTACTCTTAAGTCATAAGAATGGAAACGTAGCAAACGCTTTTTTATTAGAAACAAGCCCTGTCGTGATGAAAAGGGAGGACAGTTTATTTGAAACATCAGTAGTTTAACTAAAAAAATGGTCCGAATACTTATTTCTCTAAATATAAGTAGTATAAAGATCGTAAGCAATAATTTTAGTAATAGGGAAGGTGGAGAGGGTGTTAAATTTATTTGAGGAAAGTACGAAACCCACGCGGACAAAGTCGCGGGCAACAGCTAGTACGAGTATATTTAGCCTTTAGAGACAGATACTTGTTAATTTTAAACAAATATAAAAGTGTGTTGATTCCGTGGTTTATTAAAATTGTTAACTTTATTAAAAAGTTTACAACTCTCAGAATCTGATTGTAAAATTGTGTTAATAAACCAATTTGATTAAAAATGTTTTATAAAACATAATTTCTGATGCTTTGTGATTTTTTTACTACGGGAATATTTACGGGAAAATTGTAAATTTACAGGGAATATTCCCGTAAATATTGGAAACTTTGGAAATTTTCAACTTAATATGTATAATCAACTATCGACGTAACCACGATAGTACGCAAATTTACCTAATTAATTGGCTAGCATATAATAAAAAACACTAAAGTACATTATCATCAATATTCCCCTAAATTTCCAGTTTTGGGAATATTGCCGGGCACGTTTACGGGAATATTCCCAAAGTTTCCAAAATTCCCGGGAACGGCACATCACTGCTCATGGCTCACAGAGACAGAGGCGAACAATTACTGACGACTCAAGTCAAGGGAGAACAAAAACCGTCCGTAAAAGTTAAAAGTCATTGACTCATTGTGTCAAGTCAATTGTCAATGTCATCAATGTGACTGTCAAGTCAATGTCAAATCAATATGGGCGCTCGTCACTCGTGTGTAATTGATTTTGAATTAAAATAAAACAGAAATCTATCTATCCATCATTTATTGCTTTGTTACAGACATTGATTATTAATTTTTTGTGTCCAAATATGTATCACTTGTAAGAGTATCAGTTAACTTGAGAATAATTGAGGTTATATTATTGTTTTAAATCCAAAACATCGACAGTGCACTAGAATCAAATTCAAAATTTCTATTTATTAAAAAGCATCAACCTTTCTTGAACGTGAAATTAGCAAGAATTTGAAAAAGAAACTGTAGAACCCAGAAGTAACTCCAAGGAAAAAAAAGTCATTCTTAAAAATCTGCTAGTATACATTGCTGTGTGCGTATTTCTCTAGCTTTTACCATGATGCGGACGTATACCCGCAAGAGACCGCATCACGAGTTGATAGATGATGTCCAGAAGCTGTGTAGACTGTGCCTGAATAAGGCTGTAGAAGCCATCCCCATATTCACTGAGGACCCAAACAATATCTGTGCAACATTAGCACTGAGGATCATGATTTGTGTGGGACTGGAGGTAAGTAACTTTGTTATTAGTCTAGGATACCTACATCCTTTCATTGATCATATTAAAAATATATATCGTATTTAGAGGTTCCATTCATTTATAAAACACTAAAGCCTTCATTTTGGAGTTATGCTCAATCAAGTTATGCTTGAATCTAGTTTTTAATTGAGTCACACAAATCACTAAAAGCTTTTAGAACTAAATACTGGTTGGTAGGGATACCCTGCATATTTAAAACATCATTCTGTTTCTGTCAATAGTTTGAAGATGATAGAGACAGATAATAGTAATATGGCCTGTAACTGACCCACTGCAGGCAAAGACTTCTTCTCATACAGATAAGGCATAGGCATTAATCACCATGCTTGCTTAAGGCCGATTGGCTATTTTGCCTTAAATATCGGCCCCTATTCAGGTATAAGTCCAGGATTCCTTACTATGTTTTCCTTCACCAATGTCAGTAATGTCCAACATTAACTAATAAATTACATAAATGAATTGACAAAGTCATATTGGTTTTTGCCTAGACTTGAACCCACAATCTCGTGCTTGAGAACATTGGGTCATCACAACAGAGACAGAATGATGTTTTAAATGTGTTTGGTGATTTGTGGTGTAAGCAGTAAGTGGGCCACAGTATGTTAGAATAACTAAAAATGGGTTATTATTGTAAGCCTGTTTTGTCCCATGGCAGAACAAAGGCCTCCCTTCCCTTTTTGCAATTTTCTACTGCAAGTTTGGACCATAGGTTGTCTAAACAAATATTATAAAGTGTAAAGAGTTGATTTTTTGTATCTTTGTTATGCTTTCATGCTAAAACGGCCATACAGATTTACATAAAATTTGGGCACATGGTAGACCACAATCTGGATTAGGACGTCCTTACTTTTTATTCCGATATTCCTGGGTGCAGCTAGTATTTAATAAAAGTTTGAGAATATGGTCTGCATCTACACTATAATGACAATTCTTTTATAATTTCCAGGTGAAAAAAGAAGAATGCTTACCAAATGTAATCTGTACTAAGTGCTGCAATGAACTCAATAAATATTATGCATTCAGGAAGAGATGTGAAGTGTCATATCAGAAACTTAAATCTCACGTTCTAGCCTATCAGGAGAATCTGTACAAACAAAAACTATTAAAAGAAGCAGAACAGAGAAAAAAATTAGAAGAAGAAAATGAAAATGGATTGAAGTTCGTAGTCACATTTGAAAATGACCAGTTCCCAGAAGTCAACGTATTGAATCTGAATGGTGTAGCACAAGTAAATAACTTTTCAGAAGTATGTTCTTGTCATTTTGATGGAAATTTTATTCTGGGTGGTGAAAGATAGAAAGTTATTTATTTATTTTTTGTTTTTTAGCAAAAACTACCTGACCCCACAAAAGTGGACAACTCAGTAATAGAAATTAATGTGATAGATGAAACTGAACAAGTAAGTACATATTTTATACATTATTCTGAACTGTATATTAAGCCACTTCTGAAGAAAATGTAGTCTTTATGTTGTGCTATAACCACGCCATACTTTTACTAAAAATCTGTTGCATGAATCCTACAACAGTTGCAATATAATCCCACAAAAGTTATGCAACTATCAAACAACTGTTGCGCTTCAAACGCACAATAGTTGCACTGTCTGTCAATGTATCTTTATTTATTATTCTTCAATTAACTTAAAGGTAACTTGAGGTAAACCGTTGCAAAGGTGGGTAGATTAAATATAAGTTATACTGGGTGACACATGGACAAGAACAGCTGGTGACAAAAATCTATGGAGGCAATCGTTGGAGGCCATTGCTATTGATAGCAAACAGACAAAATTGTTGAGGGAGAAAAAATATTAAATCAAACAAAATTTAAATTGTTTACTGAAATAATTGATTTATATAAATATTTAAAAAGTAGGGACTTAAACTAGAGGTAGGTAAGAAGTAATTAGATTCTACCTGAACTAGGTATAAACCTGTATCTCAGGTATCTCACTTAAGTGCTTATACATAAGTATCATCTAAAATTCCTACAAATAGTAAATAATTTATCTACTTTAATAATGGTTATATTCAAATCGAGCAAAATAGTATGCTGCATTTTTGCATCAAACAGTGGAAGAGTGATAGTGATTTTTAAAAAAATAATTATTTGAAAAACACCAGCAACCTCTTAAGAGGTCATTGTACTCATCATTATGACTGACTTTTACTATAAAAAAAAAAAAAGTTTATTTCATATCATTTTGGCTTACATTTCATGACGAGGAGTCTCCATTTAGGCATAGAAAATGCCTGTAGTTGAAGGCTCCGCTCTTCCCTTACATCATAAACATACAAGTAGGTAAATAACGAAGCAAGAAAAATAAAAACAAAAAGAAAAGAAAATACGATCAATGAAATAAGTGCGTGTGTGTGTGCGTGAGGGTTGTGTTTGTGTGTTTGAGGGTTTGTGTGTGTGTGTGTGAAAGGGTGCGTATGTGTTGGGAGTAGGTTGGGAGAGACGGATTTTGAGTGTACAATGTATATAATTTATTTTTAAGTCAAACCAAACCTGAAATCGCGAAATAAAAATCAGCTGTTCCCTACATTTTGACGAGATAGACGAAGATAAAGGCTTATTATTATTATAATTATACTTATTATTAACTTAAACCCTCTATTTTTCCAGCAGTCTCAAGATGGCGAAACATACAGCCCTGACATAACAGCATTCTTATCAACCATGCTCCTAGAACTGGGCATTCTGACACAGCAGGAAGATGGTCTGGTGCACTCAAACCAGAACATTAGGTCTCTGGAGTTGGAGACTGGGGACGGCAGTCAGCTCATGTTGGAACTGATGGAGGAAAATGATGTGGAGGAACATGTATGTGCGTGTTATTTACTTTTTTTGTAAGCGGGCGATTTCCTAGATTAATGATTGGATATAAAGCAATAGATAGGGACAAGAGGAATGAGGGAAGGGAGGCTTTATCCCTGCTGTGGGACACAAAAGGCTGATAATAATAATGCGTTTTATGAGCTATTAATTATTGCTTCCTATATAATACCTCCTACAAGTTCTGCAACTAGTGCAGTGGTGGTGGCTAGAATCGCAATGATTGGATTTTATAGTTCTACTCGCGATCCGCTGCTTCGCACGGTTTCTACGACTTGATAAATCATCGAGATTTCTTTATTATATTTATGTTAAAAACACTTAATACGAACACAAACCTACACAAAACATAAACCTTCCGAAAGAAATTCAGTAAATGATCAAAATCGGTTGCGTCGCTTAGAAGGACAACGCGGTCACACAGAGACACGAAGAGCGACCTTAATTTATAATATAATGTATAGTTTTTACAGCATTAAATTAGATTTCACCACTGGCGATCCACCTACAATGGGCCATTTGAAGCACTAAGTGCGGAAACCAAACCCATAACATAGATCCTTAAATGTTTGTCCGGCATACCATAAGCAGTCAGCCTCGCTACCGTGTTGTTGTCTTGGCTGTATTTTTTCCAGAGCAAGTGATATAATTGTATATCTACACACATCAAAAGTGTCTAGGGATCAACATATATTTTTGCAATAACTTTTCTCCTGATTGATATTAATTAAAATTTTCTTTAAGGATTCATCAAATAAAGTGTTTTCGTTTGTCACAGTAACGATAAACCAAGTCACCTTTGCATTAATAAAGAAATTTGCCATTTTCCTAATAAAGGGATTTTTGACATTTGAACCACTAACACAAAAGTTCGAAAAAAAGACTGAAATAACAGTTTTCTCTAAAATTTTATTGGGTAACTTAAACAATTAATAATCCGTGTTTCTACCGCGAACAATAACAACACAAGAACATCGGTTTGGCATACTCAAAATGAGTTCATCCAAATCACGCTGTGGAATGGCCGCCCATGTTCGTTGCAACAACAAAAAAAGGTCTTCTTGCGACTGGATACCCTCCATATTCGGCAGAGCTCTTCTCTGTAGCATATCCCATGCATGCTCAATCGGGTTCAAGTCTGGCGACTGAGCAGGCCAGGGCAGGACATTGATGTTAGCTGCGGCGAGAGTCTGTCTTACAACTCTTGCGGTGTGCGGTCGTGCATTATCATGCATTAACTGAAATAAGGGACCGATTTGCACTTGTAGAGGAACGATGACGTCTGATACAATCGTCTCAGCATAAATTTGAGCGTTGAGGTTGCCTCTGATCCAAATCAACTCAGTTCTTCCGCCGATCCAAATACCCGCCCATACCATGATGGTTCCACCACTATAAGGATGGACTTCCTGGCAGGATTTTAATCGCTGTTGGCGTCCAGGGGTTCTCCAGTGTCGTATACGTCTTGTATCCGGTCTCATACCAAAACGAGACTCATCAGAAAAGCACACGAAACGCCATTGTTCTTCTGCCCAATTTCTGTGTTCAAGAGCCCATTGATATCGAATCCTACGATTGTGCATTGCTATAGGTGGTACCCGTAGCGGTCTTCGGGAATGAAGGTTCACTTCATGCAAGCGGTTTCTGACTGTTTGGTCGCTAATTAAGTTCCCTGAAGAGTGATGAAGCCTCACGGCTAACATCATGGCGGTTATTGTTGGAGCTCTTCGAGTTAAGATTTGAATGTATCGGTCTTGTCTCCGTGTGGTGCAGCGATACCGTCCTCCATGGCGCTCAGCCACGGTACCAGTGCTTCGGTAACGTGTCCAAAGTCGACTGATAACACTCTGACTTGTATTCAGAGCTAAAGCCACAGTACGTTGCCGGGAACCAGCTTCTATCATTCCCACGGCTCTGAGCATTTCTTCCCTGCTTAAATGACGTCGCCGCTCCATAATAACGTTGGTTTTAATCAGTAGTAGGGAAACAGTAGCACTAATAATGTCTTCAATGCGTTGTATGTTTTTATAGGGAAAATATTGACAGCTGATTTTCATCTTTTACTCGAATTTGATTCACAGTTCCTGATTCAAATTATGAAATGCACCAAAAAGGATCCATATAAATTTATAAAATCATAAATTTATTACAAAGCCACATCTCAATCTCAAGAAATCCGCATAAAAATGCTTGATCCCTAGACACTTTTGATGTGTGTATTTTTTGCTAATACGAGTGAAGAATGTATATTTAAGTTTTAATTTTCATCGAGTCATTGCAGGGCAAAGATAAAATGTTAACATACTCATGTTGTATGCTTTTATTTAATATTTATACTGTTTTTGTATTGTTTTCATGGAACTTAAAAACGTAAATGTCGAAATGTGGGTGTGGTATTGGTACACCCCCTGCCTAATCCTTCGGGGAACAAGGCGTGAGGTTATGTTTTATACTGTTGTTTATTTTTTTACTTTTCCTGCGAGTCCCGATATAGTATATTTCATTACAAGTGCGGAAAGGTTGTCATTGCAAAGAGTTCCGACAAATGTCTACCCGAGCCGAGGTGCAGCCGAAGGCGAGGGACCTCAATAAAATGTGTCAAAAAAGTGTAGCCACTTTATAAACGCAACGACGTAGCTTTGAAACCACTAAACATTTAAAAGTAAACATATATCTGTCTCACTTACACACGTCGTAAGAATAATACCGTCGCTTAGATTAGACAAAGACCGCATTATAAACATGCAATGAGGGGATGGGGTTGCCTACCCATGCGAAATTTTCCCCAAGATTTTAAGCCATAAAAAGCGTTTTAGGTTAAGTTAAATTATTTTTTAAATATTTGAATTATGTATTACTTATAGGATGTGTAATAGAAGTTTATAAATAATGAAAATAACTAAGAAATTTTCTTTTTGAATATTTTTTCTTTATTATTAATGAAATTGAATAGCCAGTCAGTCTCTTTTCTCAGCAATCGGATTATTTCTACGCATTTTTCACGGTGTGCTGCATCTTTAGGCACCCTGCTACGTTGTTATTATTTAAAAATATTTAAAATCACTTATTCCATAAATTAAAAACTCCCACTAATGTGGGAAACTAAAAGTAAGTTTTTAGTGGTAACACTGAACCTAATTTACAAAATTCTACATTTTATTGCGTTTTTACGTTGATATAAACACAGAGTCAATTAATTTACGTGTGGAAAGTAATTCCGGTTAATTTATTATGTTTTTGTGATCTTGAATCGCACTCTTTCGCGATATTTTTTGTCGCATGTCACTCAGTTGACTTCGGTTGGCGTCACACAGAGCACTGAACTGACGTTAGCTACGCTGATGGCTGTAGCCATCAGCCTAGTGGCAACGCCTTGGTGCGGTAATTGCTAATCTAGTGTAACATATATATCAATGGTTGACAGTCGGAACAAGTTGCAATGACGGTTTCGCACGTGTACTGAACGACTATTTTTAATACAGTTGCGAAAAAATGAAGCAATATTATTAAATAAGGTGCTGTTAATTCAAAAAAACTAGGGTCGACATTACTCATTTTGTGCAACAAACAACTAAAACTCGCAAAGAAAATTTCTGAAAAATGGCCCCAACCGTAAAATATAAGCAGAGATTTTTTTTTCTTCACCCATTCTGGTAGGCAAAGGGAACTATGCCCATACAGCCAAGTCTTCAGTAGAATTTTTTTATTGATATGAAATGAAAATGAAAAATGAGATGAAATTAAATGAAACCTGACCTAACTTATTTAATCAAATCATTAAATCTGATATTGAATCAAATTAGTAGCTTTTTTTTAGAAATATACGTATTTGCATGAATCATAAAAACTTCTATGAATTTTTTTAGTAAAAACTTCATGGTTGGTTTTTCTTTTTAATAGACATTATTTTGACAGTTGGGAAAGAGAACGCACGAGTTCGGGAAAGGTAAAAAAGGAAAAAGTAATACTCCACATCCCGAACGCTATACGTCCCTGCAATACGCCACTTTTTGAGCAACTGTATTAAAAAATACTTTTCTTTCTTTCGTGGAATAAATGTATCACTGTGGACAATTATTACCAAATGAAATGAAAAACTAAACATTACACTAGACCACCCGGTCTAGTGTACCTAATGTTTATTTTACGTTCAGCTTGAATCATGTTTGTCATTCGCTCCCGTCTGCTAAATTCTAGGTACAAGAGGAAGTAATGGAGGAACCTCAAAATACATCGAAAGAAGTAGATGAGTCAACGCAAGAAAACCAGTGTATCATAAAATATATTACGTCAAAACAATCTAATCGACGCGGTCGCCCCAAGAAATTAGAGAAAAAAGGGTAAGTTCACACATTCTTACTAATTTTTCTTTTATCAGTCGTCACGGTTAGTCAGAAGCCCGAAAGCCTGACAACCAGGCTTACCACAGGTAACTCGGTAACTGGGTTAGGAAAGGCAGACAGTCACTCCATGTAAAGTACTGGTATTCAGCTGCATCCAGTTAGACTGGTTATCGACTCCAATATGGTGGTATAAAGGCCAGGCAGATAATGATATCCTTTATCTGTTTGTTTAAAAAAAAGTGAACAAAATTGCTAGTTTTTTTTAATGACAAAACTTTCAGTTACCTAAATGTTGCTGTATATGCAGCAATATTTTTTTGTTATCATAGTTGTAATTCTGAATGCTTCAAATTATTGTAATGCTGTAAATTTAATATTTTTGATAATTCATATTATATAAATGATTCTGTTAGTATGTATTTGATTCTTTGTAACTGTAAGTAAGTACGTAACTGGCTTGTGGAGGTCAGATCGGCATCTAAAATACTGATATTCTGCTTTATCCATTTAGACTGGTAGGGATAGCCCACCCTAATATAGTTGGGAAAAGGCTAAGCAGAATTTTATGTTTATATTAGCTTACCTACTGATTTTTATTCAATACCTACTTGGAGAATGGATAAGTAATTTTTAATATTAATTAAAATATTATTTGTCAATTTTGCATGCCGTAAGGTATTATGTATGTATATGGACTATAAAAACTACAACATATCTGTATAAGCAAATCATCGTCATCATCACTGGCAGCCTTGTTCCACGGCACTGCCACTCGCTGCTAAGTATAGGCCTCCTCCGTTATGTGCCATGTTTTCCTGGTCTGTGTGAGTTTCATCTTGAATGAGTTTCCCGTGATCTTTTGTAGGTCACCCAATCTTTTGTAGCTCATGCGCCCACCTGGACATTGGTCTGCCAACGCTCCTTCTTCTGTTCCTCGGCAACCGTGTCGTTTGGGCTCTGCTCCACGTGCCATGCCTGCTACGTCTAGCCAAGTGTCCTGCCCAAAGTGCTCTGCTCACATTCTAAAAGAGAAACGGTGGAACTTCTTTCCCATTCTTCTCTATACGATACTACCATTTGGAAGGGGCGACTAGAAACATTCTATTTTTTTATAAATGTTGACTTTCAAAAGTACCGTTCCCCTGCCGCAGGCCGGGTGCGTGGTGCTCGCAGTGCGGCAAGCGGCTGGCCACGAGCGGCGCGCTGACGCGGCACCTGCGCACGCACTCGGGCGAGCGGCCCTACGTCTGCGCCGCCTGCGGCCGCCGGTTCGCGCAGAAGGAGGTCATGCAAAGGCACGCGCTGGTGCATGAGGGTAAGTCCGCTGTCGATACCAATATGCCGTGTGCCCGATGGAATTTCCAATGCGTAATCGTTAACTTCTCTGTCTATTCCTTTAGAGAACACAGGCGTGTTCATGATAATGGATCTTACGTTTTTTCTAAGTACAGATTCCTAACTTATCAATTACCATCTCTCTCGTAAACAGAAGACCGGCCCCACAAGTGCTCGGTGTGCGACAAGAGCTTCACACAACGCGGCGCGCTCGTGGCTCACGCGCGGGCGCACGCCCCGCCCAACGCGCGGCCGCTCGCGCTACACCGCTGCGACCGTTGCCCCAAAGTGTTCCTCTACGCCTCAGGTGAGATGATCTCTCTTTACTCTCAGCCGATCGATTCTGTAAAAATCTCATCGTGATAACTTAGGTGAAGTAAGCGTGAAGTGAGTTATGAATAGGGGCAATCTCTAACATCAGCTGCAATGACAGCTCACTTCACCTTCCACTGCAATCCAACCGCAAATTGCAGTTCGGATGCAGTTTGAATGCAGTTGACACGGTTTGCAGTTGTGTCAACTACATTCAAACTGCACTTGAACTGACATTTGCGGCTGGATTGCAGTTGAAATGCAGTCCGTCTGTCTCGAGCCTTAGTTTTCACGGTGAGATTTTTACAGAATAGCACTGCTGGTAACATGTCTGTGTGACTACATGTGTATCACCCGCGCGGCCGCTCGGTGCTTCTACATGTAAAAAAGCAAACATACCCAGTCCTAAACTAAATGTTTGCGTAAAAAATCCCTTAGAAATTCTATGGGATTTTCACCCAATCAATCTGCCTAGCCTTTTCCCAACTATGTTTGGGTCGACTTCCAGTCTAACCGGATGCAGCTGAATACTAGTATTTTGAATATTATTATAGACGATTATTTTATAATAAACAATTTTCACCAATTCTAATTATTTATGAAACACAGAATAAGAGTATTAAGCCTGTATACAACGTGGAACGTTAAATGCGCAAAACCTCATGCACCCTAATTAGAGCATTGAGTATAAAAGCATAATACAATGACCAAAACTATTTTTTTTTTAAGTTAACTATTATTATTAAGAAAATCGTGTTGATCCTAGCATTACTTTATGCAGTCTTATAAAACAAGACTTAATTTTCTTTGGCTCAATCGGCGGATAGTTTGGCAATATACATAATTTAAAAAAAAAAAACCTATATTAAAAGTTACCGAAATCGATTCAGTAGTCAATTATGAACAAACTATTTCCAGGTTTTGCGCAGTTAACGTTACACGTTGTATATTAACATCTGCTACTAAACTATTACCCTCTCACGTCGTCGGGCGTTGGTAGTATTTCAACTTTTACAGCTATCTTCCTTTAACATTGGCCCCGATTCTGTTGTTCACAAACTAAACTAAATTTAAGTTCAGTGCATCTTGTTCTTTCTATTTCATAAGAAAAGGACAGAAGATAAAATAAATATTAGTTTAGTCCTGTCAAATTAGTCAGCGCCTGACGTAAATTGACGTATTTTTAATAGCCCATTTTTTAATCACGTCTAAACTTGTCTATGGATTATCTAATTTGACAGGACTAAACTAATATTTATCTTCTGTCCTTTTCTTAATGAAATGGAAAGAAAAAGTTGCACTGAACTTAAATTTAGTTTAGTTTGTGAACAACAGAATCGGGGCCATTGTTTATCTTCGTGTATTTATTTTTTGTTATCGAATATTATTTTGACTTCCCCGCCAGGCCTCAGCCGTCACATGATGATGCATAACGGCCGCGTGTACGTGTGCGGCGCGTGCGAGCGACAGTTCAAAGACAAGAGCTCGTTACTGCGACATCTGAAGAACGCCAACCATACGACGACCTGAGACAATTCGCCCATTTGGTACACCTCATCTGGACGAAATGACTTACAGCTACAGCTTCAGTAGTTGATTATTTCACAAGTATTTTGTTTTTTTTTTTGTGATAGAACTACACTATTTGATCGCCCCTTCAGGTCAACTTTTACAAAGTACAAATGTAGTATTTTTTGAAATTTTATGATACGAAAATTGTTGATTGGTTACAGCAGACCGTTGATGGCGGTTTTAAGGGGTAGTTCAGACTTGCAGCGCGCTTTTTATCTCGTTGACGATAACTTAGCTGTGACGCTTATTATATATGGTGTTTCAAAATCAACCCCACAAACTTTAAGAGGTGCTTTAGACCATCAAATTGTGTTCAATTTTTACTATGGGACCAAAACTGAAATCACGAAAAAAAAAATAGCTGTTTAATACAAAAGTTCAATACCTACTTGACCAAAACGTATGAAACAGCAGATTTTTTTTTTCGTGATTTCAAAGGGTCAGTCCATCTTTGGGCCCATAGTGAAAGTTGTTCAGTTCGATGGTCTAAAGCACCTCTTAAAGTTTGTAGGGTTAATTTTGAAACACCTTATTATTATTAGGTATATCCATAAAGATCGAATTAAATGAACTGATTCAATTATTTAAGCAATGTGATCTAAAATGTAATCGTATTAAAGAATGTGACAAATGAAATCAAAATTCAAAATATAATTATAGTAATATAATCAAATTATATCAGTGTTTAAGTTTAATTTAAATGTATTTTGGATTGCATTAAGAAGTGTATGTATGTGACTGATCATACAGTATTTTGTTATGGAAGGGAATTTTTTTAAGAAATAAAACTAATTTATATTTACTTAAATATTTTTATTGGAAAAAAATTTATATTAAATCCAAGGCAACGTGGTATTGTAAAATTTTAAGAAAATAATGACAAGAAAATATCGGAATACTGGTGCAAGGCCGCGGCGCCGCTCGTCCGACCGTCGGGCCGACCTCGGACCTCTGACATGGACATGTGACGGATGGCACTTATATTAAACAAAACACGAACAATTATATTTTCATAACATTTTAATTTTCATAAAACCAAGTCGACGCCACCGCATTGTAACTTATGGAATGCCTTCTATTCACTTAAAATTATATACTCCCTACAAGCATACATTTTAGAATCTATTTCAAATTTTGTTCAAGAAACAAGTGGGAACAGTTTCGTAGGCCGATACATTTGTGTCTCCGGATGCGCCACTCGACGTCACCGACTATAATATAACATACATAATATATTGGTCGCGCGATCACTGTCTCGTATATAAACATAATATCAGGATAACAGACCGACGTAATAACCACAGAAACTGAACTGAAAATAATAATTACACTTGCAGCTGCTAACTCCTACATCTAGATTATAAATGATTATAAAAATAAATAAGGGGCGTCGCCCCCTCCCTTTCACCGCATCGCGTTCGATTACACACGCAGGACATTGTTATAGTTTGAGCAAAACTCGTCACGTTGTGTCTGAACAACGTTACAGGTGTTTGTCGCAGTGCGTAGCGCAGGTTAGCGCACTGAGCGCAGTCTGCGCACTTAGCGCAGCTAGCACAGTTCGCGCAGCTAGCGCAGACCGCTAGTCCCGAGTGCCGAGCGGCGAGCCACGCTCCCGTCTGTCCACACCTTCACACACACATCCGCCAAACACTAAAATAATCAACAGACAAATTATAATAACCGAATCAACTACCACAAATAAAAATATAAGCCGCAGCACACAGCAACTATATGACTCGTACAAGATCCGCCCGGTACGACACTTAACTATACTTACATTTAGATGAATAAAATCCAAATTATTTTCAAAAATGATTATTATTAATAAAAACAATTCTGTGTGCTTTGATTTTATGATTTATCTGGCTATTGTTAAACATACATCGCTGTATCAAGTGATTCCTAGAATGTTCACTTTAATAGGTTATAGCACAACGGTCTAAAATAAAATTACTAATAAGTAATAATAATCAATATTTACAGTTAGTTTCGACTACGACGCCCGACAACTGCGAGTTCGTACACACATATATGTAAGCACCGCTGAATCATTTGACCCTTTATTAGTTGACAATCTCTTGACGACGGCAAAAGATACATATTGCCTGGACGGTGTATAAAATTATATAAAAATATCGTTCGATCATCAACGTACTATCACGATCGTCGCTCGCACGCGGCTCGACGTGCGGCTCGTCATTGTCACTAATCAATCTCAATATTACAATGAGCGTTTTGATTTCGCGAATAGAACGGAATGTTTCAAATTACATTTTTGGCACTTCAGATTATGAATGGGTCGGCCCGCGTGCAGAGCGCGACTCAATTATAAGCTTTACGCGTTTCTGAGTAAAGCCTATAATTGCTACACTTATCCGCTTACATCTTAGACGGCCGTCCACGACCTGGGGCGACTCGAGAGCTGATCTATGAATGCGTAGACAATTACAGTTAGAATTACAATGTTATTATACAAGAACGAGGCGAGTAGTAGGAGAGAGGAGAGGATGGGAGGAGGAGGTGGAGTGATCAGCCCGGGGGTCGCGTGGGGAGGTGTCTACATGTTCTCGAACTGGTCGACGCGTCGCTTGGTGTTGCCCTTGCGGATCTCGCGCAGAGTCTTGTATTTGTCGCGGCCCTGGCGCACGTTCTCGCGATGAATCTTGTCCATGGCTGTCTCCATTGTCTCGTCGCGAGACTGCGCTAAGTCTTGCTTTAGCGCCTGTGGAGAACAAAATTGATAAAAATTAGAAGAGTACGTAAGTAAACACCAAACTATTAGGCTGCATATACATCACAGATGAGCGGGAATGGAGGTTGTCTTTAAAATATCGCTCTTAGCTATATA
Organism: Globia sparganii; assembly: GCA_949316385.1. Classification (NCBI taxonomy): domain Eukaryota; kingdom Metazoa; phylum Arthropoda; class Insecta; order Lepidoptera; family Noctuidae; genus Globia; species Globia sparganii. The sequence goes on from OX438654.1 coordinate 1,434,183, forward strand.
CCACCCATTGTGTCACCCTTTGCAAAATTTCTATATATATGTCTGTAATTTATATGGTGTACATAATAAAGAGTATTCTATTCTAATGTGTGTGAAACTAACCAATAACATCGCTTCATTTTATAGCGTGAGGTAAGCGAGTGTTTTTATTGGTTAGTTAATCGTAAACACCTCGTTATGTATCCTAGCACATCTCTGGGGGATGCGTACTTTTACGTAGGGACTTAACATCAATGATGAAAAGTGGGCGTAGTTTGTAGAATTAGTATAACACAGTTTTAGTTTTATTATAGGGAAATAGCATAATCTATACAAAGTGTTAATGAAATAACCCAAAACCTCGGACACCTCAACCAATTTTTATATTAATAAATTGATATGACATATAATTATTTATTTTCAAAAATTATAGTAAAAGATATTTGTAAATGTTCTTGTCGCACTACTTCTTACAGATTCGTAGCTCTATCGCCGCCGGCGCGCTTCCCGGCCTTGGCGCCAGATCTAGCACCCCCTCCTCACCCTCGCTGTTTGTTTTCATTGCGTTGGACAGTAGCGTACAGCGTCGTTAAAAAATATCAGACACGGCATGACAAATAATTATTTTTTGGAAAAAAATAACCCATATTAAAAATTATTGTATTCGATTTTGCTGCCGATTCTAAACAAACTAGTTTCAGGTTTTGGGTTATTTCATTAACACATTGTATATATATAAAAGGAGAAACTGATTGATTGACATATCAACGTACAGCCGAAACTGCAAGGACTAAGAATGTGAAATTTTGCATACGGCTTCCTTTTATTATGTAGGGGAGCATTAAGAAGAGGTTTTTGGAAATTCGACCTTTAAGGGGATGAAAAGGGGGAATTTTGTTTGTATGAAAAATCTTATTGCTCGAGTTAATAAACTTGAAATTTGGCACGAATACACGCAGACGAAGTCGCGGGCGAAGTGCCTGTAATGTTCTCACTGTTGGGAAATAGGGCCTCCTCTTTGCGAGAGGTTATAATCTACATGTCACGTGTGTTCGAACTTTTGGTCGTAGCAGATGGCGTCTCGCCAGCGTGCCTTGTGTGCGGCGCCGGGTTACCTTGAGCTGGTTGTGCAGGCGCTCGTTGCGCTCGGCCAGCGTGCGGCGCTCGGCCACGGGGTCCACGAGGTCGTCGGGCGCGCGCGCCAGCTCGCCGCCGCCCGACTCCGAGCCCGCGTCCGACGCCGCGTCCGCGTCCGCGTCGCGCTCGGCGCGCTCGGCCACGTGGTGGTGCTGCGGCGTCGTGGCGGCGGCCAGCGCGGCCGCGGCCTCGTCCTGCGACACGCACACACGTAAGGAACTTCCTGAACCGAGTACAGCCGATCGATTCTGTAAAAATCTCACCGTGAAAAGTTAGATGAAGTGAGCTTAGAGTGAGCTGTCAAGAGTATCAATCCCTAGCATCAGGATGACACTGACAGCTCACTCCACGCTCACTTCACCTAAGTTTTCACGGTGAGATGATTACAGAATCGCACTGCTGACTAGAACTGTGAAGAAAGATCTTCAAAAGACCATTTGATCTTTAAGGTGAATGCGAAGTGGTAGACCGCGAAATTCATTTTGCAATTGGAGGTCAGTGTCAGGTTGTATCTTGATCAAAATCTGATTCGCGACTATAACAGGTACGTATTTACAAAATTATAATCGTTAGAAAGATTCATACATCTTTATAAGAGAGATTTGTACCATAAACACTTCCCTAGGAGATTTCTTCTTGTGCTACAAATCTAACTTAGGAAGATGTATCAATGATTCTAATGACTATAATTCTGTGAATAAATACCTGTTATAGTCGCGAATCATATTTTAATCAAGATACAACCTGACACTGACCTGCAAATTGCAAAAAACGTAAGAAAATTTGAATTTCGCGGTAATCACTGCGCAATCACCTTAAAAGTCCAAACGTAGTCAAAATGATGCCTCGACTGACGCATGAATTTGTTTTCCATACATTTTGGTCGTGTGAGTATATGTTATAGAACTTGTTCAAAACAACATTTTTTTTTTTAATTTTCATTGTTGTTACCAGAATGAAAGTTGTTTATATTATTAGTATACAACCGACAACCAGAAACATATAAAATCCAAAATGACGGTCAACAAGAAATACGATTTTTTTCCGTCACAGGTGTCATTTTCAGGATTTAAGGAATAAACAATTAGGTCAAAAAAAAAAAAATCAAAGAACGCGGTTACAAAGTTTTGCAACTTATCATCATGACTCATGAGTGTTAAGGTTTTCACGAATGAGGTCAATATCCCATAAATCAAAAAAAAATTTTACATTGGTTTCTGAGTACTGATGCCGAATGGTAAATAATTTATGGTAAATGGCATGTAATGGTTGTTTATAGGCTACACACCAGTACTTTTATTTTATATGGTTCTCTATTAATTACTGCTGTCGGTGTACTAAATAAATCATCTGTTCGCAAACTCGTCTCACCTGCTTGCGCCGCGCCTCCTCGACCTCCTCCTGCAGACGGCGCGTCTCCGAGTCCTTGATCTCGACCTCCTGCTGGATGCGGGACACTTCCTCCTGCTTGGTGCGGATCTCGTCTTCCAGCTTCTGACGCTCAGCGGCTTCCATGTTCTGTTTCGGACATTTAATTTTAGTTAGTTTTCTATAAATATTAATATTATTATACTATAGCCTATTACGTCAGCACTCGAGGAGAAATCCAGATGGAAAACCTAAGTCGTTAGCCATGATGGTGCATTTACCATTTTTTTTTGCACAAAATTTGAGCCGAATTTACGCTGTAGCCGCATAAGTTTGCGCAGTTTCCCACACTATTATTATATTCATTTGGTTAGACTGGAAGCCGACTACAACACAGTTGGGAAAATGCTAGCTAGGCCTAGGACAAGTAGATGAGGATGATCATACCTTAGTCTCCTCAAGGCGCTGCATCATAGCTTGCAGTTCATTCTGCCTCTGCTCCAGCTCCTCCTTAGCGGCCTGCAGCTGGCGCAGCTGTTCCTCCAATCTTCGGATCATGTCCTGCGCCTCCATAAGGTTCGCCTGAGAGCGTTCCATCTCTTCCTGCATCTGTCGCAGTCGGTCCTCGTACTCTTGCTGCTTCTTCTCCGCGCGTTCGCGAGCTGCGATCTCCAGTTGGAGTTTTTCTCTGGAATTTTACATTTTAATGTTGTAGTTATTGTTTTTTAGAGCATCTTATTGAAGTGTAACAGACGATGTATTAGAGAGATATTTGGTAGACTATGGCCTGATTTTTTATGATAACTTTTCTATAGAAATGCTCAATTTTTCCTGCAAAGGCGATTGACTAAGACTTTATTGAATTAATAAAATAATAATATGTAGAGCAAAGTATTCGGCAGTAATTTAATTATACAACACTTAAAATGACGTTAAATCTGAAACTTGAAAAAGCATCATACAATCTTAAATCACAAAAACCCGCAGCTTGTTACAAGATAGTTCATAAATACTGACCTTTGCGCCTGCTTAGCCAGCTTCTCCTCCCTGGCCTGTGCCTTCATCTGCTGCACATCAATGGTGTCAGGCTTGCGCCTGCGCATGTACAGCTCGTGGTTGCCCATGCACAGCGCGAGGATGCGCTTGTTGACGCGCACGCGCGGCGCGAAGAACACAAAGTCCGGTGCCTTCTTGTCGATCGGCTTGATTATGAATTTACGGTCATTGAACGAAATGTTCCGGATCTCTGACCAGGGGAAACCGATTTTTGGTGTCAATCTGGAATGTAAAAAGTGTTATGTTAGTTCACACTGGGACGTTACTCATCAGCAGGAGAGAGTGAATACACCTGAGGGAGGGACCCTTAGAAGTTAACTGGTTCATTTTTGCATTTTTATTTTTGCAGTAGGTATAGAAGAACCTAACTGGTTTAACTGTAGCCAATTTCAAAATTTATCAAATTTTTTTTTTTGCTGAATATTGGAATTTTAATGTTGTAATATTTACTTCATAACCACGGTCGACCATCGACAGACACTAGATTTCGATCTAGATGATCTCTTTGAATATTAAATACTTATTTATTATTTATTTATTTATTTCACCATTTATGTACACACTTAGAAACAGACAAGAAAAAAACAAAACAGAAAAACAGGTACAAAGGTGATGCTTATTTCATATGAAATCTCTTCCAGCATACCTGCGAGACTTCTTATTTAAGTTATTTCCAAATGTTACTTTTAGCAAATAAGATAAAAACGAAGTGATTCACTCGAATAAAGTCCATGGATTATTATATTAAATGTATTATATTATACTATTAGGCAGTGACTGATAAAAAGGTACGTGCTGCGGAACATTCACTTAACAAACTTCCTTTTCGGTTAATAATTTTTTTTTTACGAAATAGGTTTGCCGAAAATTTTCGTTCTTCAAAAAGATATTATTTAAAAACAATAATCATTTCCAGTCGTGGCCGATAAAAGTAAGTTACTTCAATTTTTTTTTTTCAGAGTAAATCGATAGCTAAAGTAAATAAAAGCACAATAACTGTCGGCCGGACTCTAAACTTAAAGCGGGACTACTAACTTGTCATCCTTCTCGTAGATATTGAGCCCTAAAGCATCGACTCCTAGCCACAGCTCAGTGTTCTTCTTGTTGCGGATCTCGAAGTAGTTGACGCCGTACATCTCCAGGTCCTGCGCGATCTTCAGGTACTCCATCATGGCGTCCTCGCGCAGCATGCCGCGGTGCTCCTGCCACCAGTTCGTGATGCTCTGCTCCCATTCCTCGCGGGACATCTGTATAATAACACGTTACTATTAGTTCATTTGTAAGTAAATTACAACAATTTAGATTGCGGTCGATCGATATCGATCGATAAACGCAATCCTGATCCAAATCCAAACAGAATCGATGATATCATTGATTTGTTCATGGATAAACAGTTGAAAGGAACAAACTACAAGTTTAAATTTCATGGCCTAGGCAGTGTCGTCTTCAGCCTGAAAGCGCTTTAGAAATGTCACCTACAATGGGAAAAGCCAGTTGATTCAAGGATCAAGTCTGTGCAGCTTGTAAAATCCCTGTTTCCACCATTTTTGGGTAAAAACATTATTGATAAACGCATCTTGCAGAACCCTTGTCTGATTTTAAACGGAGAAAAGGTTAAGATATGTTGGAAGCATATCTTGTAAGCCTAATAGTATCATACCTTATGCTGGTCGGTGACTCGCTGAGGCAGAAGACGGTCGTTGGCCAGGAAGCCGGGCCCGTGCACGGCGGGGTTGTGGTCGCCGTGCCGCGCTTGTACCGCGTATGATGCCAGGAGCACTGATGTCTCCGGCGGGCAGTATATCTCGTCAGATAGGATTGCGTTCTTGACCTGTGGGATATAGGAATATGTTAGAACAGGGTAAAAACTTGGACCAATTTGTAAAGGTACTTTCGAAGATCTAACTTGAACTAAAGGCAATCAAAGTCAGATCTTGAATCCTCTGTTTTTGTGGAGGTTCAGGAGACACACTGCATCATGGTCTTCCTCCTGCCCTTCATCATCGTCAGCCTATATCAGTCCACTGCTGGAAATAGGCCTCTCTTATTGGACGCCATTCAACTCGATTTTCGGCAATTCTCATCCTGCCCTTACCCTAACATATTTGGAGTATGTGCAGTGTGTTCTTCTTCTAAGCATATCTAAAATCCGTCATCAAACTTCTAAATAAAATTAATGTCTTCTTTCTAGACATTTCATTTTTTATTAAAAAAAAATTTCCACGTTGTAATTTAAAACAAAACGCGAAATTGATTCAAAGATCCCGCATCGATTTCGTATTAATTCCCATCAAATTGGGAACTTCCTTTTTGAATTCTAAAGGGTTCCAATTTAATTCGTCAAATAGCGTGCTATCCTGAGAAAGGGGTTACACAAATTGCTACCGTGCAGTGTAACCTTTGTGATTGACCCACCATACCCTTCCGTGCCTCAGTGATCACGGAAATGGCAACAAGTAAGCAATTACGAAGAATATACAAATACTTAGTTGGAGGCCTTTGTCCAACAATGGGAAGTAGGGCAAAAACTACAATCGAAGTAATGGCAGGTTGCGGGCCCTGACCCTTCACGCATTAACTATAATTTATTGTGTCGGTAAACACATAAATGGATTTACCACATAAATTATTATGTTAAGCTTGTTTTACAGGTGTAAGCAAGATGTTTCTGTGCTTGCTGATTGTTTTGTCAAATGAAACAACGCTGGCAGACTACAGCAACAGCTAGTATGTCGTAGGAGTTCCTCAGATAAGAGTACATTTTTATCTTTAGTTTTCTACTTTATTCTGGGATGTAAATCTCGTAAATCTTTGCAAATAATAATTAGATAAACTAAACACCGAGTCACACCAAACTCTTATCAGCTTGACAGTATTCATCAAGTAGCATTGTAATCCGACCACGTGGTATCCCACGTTACAATTATCGGCAGTAGAGCGTTCTATTTCAGATGTTGTGAGAAACTACACGTTGTTTGCTTGTTTCGAACAGGTGTTCCTGTTACGGGCACACAAATTTCACATCAACTTTTAGTTAGAGACTAGCCAGGTATCATCACAGGTGTATCACAGAGACAACACACAGCCAAACTTTATTTAAACTTCTAAGAGCCATATTTGTGGCCGGTTACAATAAGTACTGGAGCAATAAGTTATATATAGGTCTCAAAACGGTGGAGGAAATCGGCATGTCGTAAAACCAAAAATTCGAAGACATGAGACATCTAAAAATCCGCACTAAGCCTCTCGAAGGACCTCTCGCGCCCGGCCCTGGTTCAAGCCATGGTCCGGGGCGAGAGGGAGTGGGAGGCAGTCACCTCCTTCTGCGAAGCAGTCATGCTAGCGAAGGAGGTGGCGGGACAGCTGAGGGAGAGAGCCTCACGTCCCAGCCGCCGCGGGAGACGCTCCGGGCGTCGGGAACCGCGGGACGACTCCCGGCCACCGTAGGCGCGGGCCTGCGGGCGTAGAGTAATGGGTAACTCTCCGTCCGATCAGGACCAGGCCCGTGCCGGACGGCGCGTACGTGTTCCACGCGCGCCTCAAAGAGATGTCAGCAACACAAGGAAGGGGCCCGTAAGGGCCGTAGCCTGCCGGGGCAGCGGGATTGTCCGAAAGGGTTACTGCTGCCCCGGAATATAAAGGACTAAGGAAGGAACACGGGTGGGTTTTAGTCAGTAAGAGTCTGACACTCCCTTCTGCTCCACCCAGAGCGGGAGAGGTCATTTGATGAAAAAAAAAAGCCTCTCGAAGAGAGGAGGCTTGTGTCCCAGGAGTAGGAACATCATAGGCTGATTATGCTATGCTTAGTTATGTTTTTTCTTACCTGAAGGTAGAACAGTTTAAGTGTGATCTCCTGGATGAGTTCATCAGCGACATCCTCTGGGTAGAATTTGGCGCGGAATTTGAACTGCAGTGGGTTTTCTTTCTTTACGTCTTGTTGCATCACCTGCAAAGTACATAAAACGTTAGGACAAGAGATAAAGAGTCATAGGTGTGGCCTCAAGGCCAGTAGGACGAGGTTGTTACGAAACTACATACGCCATAGACGTCGGTACATCATGTTCGTCAAATTCTTGAAAGCTTATCTCATTTTAAAATATAATGGGTATTTTTTTTTTACGACGGTGTAAATCTATAAAAATGAACACAGATAAACCGCGTTGAGACTGCAACTTAGTTGGACTAAGGTTACCTTGCAGTTTTTCTGTATTCACCTTCTAAGCACACTGGACACACACAAAATAAGGGGTGACGTATAAATCTTACCCATCTCGAGAACGGTAGCGACCCTGACTTCGTTGTGTGCCACGTAATCCAGGGGAAGCGTTAAAAAGGCAACAATTAATTACAATTCATCGCCACTTTCTGGCTTTTATATAATTTTTAACAAACAGCCAAAACGAAGGGTTTAACTACTTTATATTTAAAGGAAATATTTATTTGTTTAGCGTAAAAATTTGCAAGATACCATACTACTTCCTAGAAAATATGTAATCAAATAATATTTTTCCTTCTAATTAGCTATAAAAATGTTGCTACGATACGGAAGGATAGCTTATTCAAGGCAAGCTTGCTCTTAGCTCTATCTCACGATGATAAAAATGTTATAATTATGCACTAACACTTTTATGCGCTCACACTTTATTAGCAAACTTAACTTTGTTAACTAATTGATAGTAGATTATTTACATAATACAAAATAACCTCATCTTTCATTCTTCATCTATAAAGCATCATCAACAATTTATCTTCAACTACTTTACCGACACTCACATGACCAAAAGGCGTTTCTTTAACTGTACCAATTAAAGCACTTAGTTTAAACGCAGCTTAAGAATTCCTGTGTACGACTTCTGAGTCACTATACTGCAAGGACCTTTAAACGACCTCTAGAATACTTACTTAATTATCTCAGTATACCAAAAGGATGACCATACAGACCATCGACCATATATATCGATGCCATCGACTTAATAAATCATCCCACAAAAGTGCCCATAAGAACAATTACAGCTATTATTTCCAGTGAACCGTTTAAATAATGTAGAACGAATTGTTAATGGGTACTCATTTTACACCCAGTTATGGCTACGTCAAATTGAAGGTATATTCTTAAGTGGGTTAATAGAATTTCATCGTTTAAGATTTCTGTTAATGAAAGGTCATTGACCGCTATGGGGCAGCTGTAATTCATTGATGTCAGTCCTGAATTGTTTTTAGGAGTAGTCATAATTGCTTTTGCCCTTATTTTCTCTGAGCGGCAAAGAACCCAAACTGGTCTTATGTTACGGGGAAATAAGTAGGGTTTTCATATAATTCAGTTTTATCATTTAATTTTTCACATTAAGAAACAGAATGGAGTCTATGTAACAGTTACCTTTCATTTAGTTCGTTACACTATAATCCAATAACGTCTGAACTACATACTCGGCTATATAATAACTTGTTAATACTATTGTAACTACACGACGAGCCACTTTATATGTCAAATGTCTACAAAAAATTGGAAAATTATTTATTTAAACACTTGAAAGAAATACTTAATAAAAATACACGGAATAGAATTCCGGCACATCATAACAACCAAGATCAGCGATAAGATATAGCGTGGCGAGATATGAAACACGACTACAACGAAATGTTAATCGCTAAATAAATATTACTTCACTTTGCACCCAATTGGAAACTATGGGAAAGCCGGTGATCGTGAGGTCGTGACCGTAGGTTTTGGACGATAGCTAATAAATATACAGGGTGTCCCTGGAAGTATGGATCAAATCAAATAGGGGCGTGGGCAAAGTCATTTCCAAACTTTTTGATCCTGAGAATGTTGGTGAATTTTTTTACGGTTCTAAAATTATGACCTACTTTTGTTATTTTCAATCACTTTACATAGTGCTCAAAGAACAAAATCATTAAAAAAAAAACTACCAGGAACTGTCAATTTAAGTTTTTTAGACAGCCCTGATAGTTTTTTTTAATGATTTTTTTTCTTTGAGCACTATGCGAAACGATTGAAAAAAATTGGTCACAACTTTTGAACCGTAAAATAATTCCCAATCATCAATCATACTCAGGATCAAAAAGTTTGGAAATGACCTTGCCCACGCCCTTATTTTATTTGATCTATACTTCCAGGGACACCCTGTATATCAACAGCTGCGCCCCGCGGTTTCACCCGCGTAAGTTTCGATTCCTTAGGAAATCGAGATAAAAAGTAACAGTTATAGGTAACAGCTATGTCCTATCAAGTTTCATCGCAATCGGTTCATTAGTTTTTTCGTGAAGAAGCAACAAACATATTATATACATAGGTATTAACATAAACTTTCAGAACTAGAGTAGGATTTGACTAATGGAGACACAGTAATAAAATGTTTCACAGCTAATTTTTCATTATTTTATTATTAGCCTGTGATGTCCCACAGCAGGGCAAAAGCCTCGATACTCTCTTTCCACTTCTCTCTGTTCAAAGCTGCTAAGGACCAGCACCCTAATTGCGAAACACACTATCGATCTCAATTTGAATCTTTTTGAAGCATATTGGTAATCCATTGCTTCATATGTTGGAAATTTGGAATAATGTGTCTGCTCAACAATGTAAAAAACGCAATGAACGTTGTTGATCTGTCAACCATGAAACCCATTGCTACTAATAGTGTGTTACGCAATTATCCCGCAGTTCTTATTGAAGGAGTCCAGCTCATCCCGCCATCTCCGTCTGGGCCTGCCACGATGTCGCTTGCCATTAAGAGGGACCCATTGGGTCGTAAGTTTGGCCCATTGTTCGTCTGACTTGCGGCAGATGTATCCAGCCCAGGGGAGCTATTCTCTAAGGATACAGCCTTGCGGACAGCGCTGCCGCAGCGCTGAAACTATTGTTTTCACCGCTGCGACAGCGCTGCCCGCAAGGCTGTATCCTTAGAGAATAGCATGGCTGTTCCATTTTAGCGTGGCAGCTTTCCAAGTGACATCGGTTATGTTTGTGATGGAGAATATTCATTTACTTATATATTAGATGGAGGAAACAAAAATGGAAAAAATAACGAAACAAATTATAACCTTTTCTCAGTCGCGTAAAAAAGAAATAAAATAAGAATGAAATGTAAATACCTATATAGAATCATTACAAGGCTTCTCTGTAAATTATATTTGATGTGCAAAATAAGCAAAATAAATAGATTTTCCGAGATCCCACGCCAGACGGGCTAACAACGTATGCCCATGGGAGAAGCACTCATTTCTTAAGTTGATACCGACCAGTGAAAAGGTTCGTCCCTGGGACTTATTAATTGTTAGTGCACATGATACTTTAACCAGGAACTGAAGCCTCTTAAATGATGATGATGGAAATCCGTCGGTATCATTGGAATACGCGGAATGTGTGAGAGCTGTCCGGCTGCAGGCCCGGTGATGATGGTGGCTACAATGACATTGTCTCGAAGTTCTTTGATTAAAACCTCATTATTACACAGGTTTGGAGGATAAAAATCGAATCATTTCGTGGTGACACTATTGCTCTGGAAAAAAGCCAATTGTAGACGCCTGTAGGTAGATTTTCGATTTCGGGATAAACAGCAATAATAAGATGTTCTAAGCTGTGAACAATTTGACCTAATCCATTATCTAATACTACTTGGTCGAACGGTTCGCGTATTGCATTTTTATACTCGTGATAACTTCGAAATTAAATGTCCGATTCGAATCAATTAAAAAGTATTTTACTGGTACATAAATACCCTTGATGATAAAACTATTTATTTAAATAAGAATTAATAATACGATAGGAAGTAACCAATTTTTGTTTCTACGGCTGAGGCTACAGTAGGGAGCGATTTGCGATGCGACTGGAAGAGCGAAACGAGAAAAACATGGTATGGCTACATTACAAGCGAAATTCCGGCGTATATTCGGCGATGACATGGCTACAGTACACATGCTCAACAACGAATTAGCAAGATCCATCGCCGTTTACTATAGGCATAATGTAGCCACACGCATATTTAGCAGCACTATTGAACTAGTCGTGCAAGTGAGAAATTTTCTAATAAATTCGCTTCAATTTCGCTCATATGTTAATGTAGCCGATGCCGTGATTTCAGTAATGTTGTTCCTATCGCATAAAGAAATCAAAGATCGCTAGTAATATTTGATGTACGGTGTAGCCATATACATGAGCATTCATTTACTTGTTTTAATCGCTCATGTGTCGCAGGTCGCGTCGTGGCCTAGTGTAGCCTCAGCCTACCGGCGATCTAATTAAATTTTAGAACACAAACGCTACTATTGTGACATTATGATAGTTAGATATATGCCCTCGTGGACTTTTTTGTAAGTAGATAATAACGAGTAATTTAATCATGTACATAATTTTTATGTATAATCAATAGTTTTCTAAGCGCATGCCAAATAATTTAATACGCAAAATTTTGCTACTTTGGGTTACATTATCGTCGTATCATAATTTTCATACGGACCCCTATCTTATTGAAGATATTTTATCGCCTATGTTCATCAGGGATAAATGTAGGATTCTAATGGTGAAAGAATTTTTCAAATCGGTCCTATAGTTTCGGAGCTTATTCAATTCAAATAAACAAATCTTTCCTCTTTATAATATCAGTGTAGATATAATAAATACCTAATAAAACCTTTATACCTAATTAATATTTTACAAATTGGGTTAATACCGAGATTAATTGAGGAAAACTTGATGAATATGTGAATAGCTAAAGGCGTATGTTCATGTAAAGTTCTACAGAATATAAGTCGGTTTGTAGAATACAAGGAAGTTGAAATAAAATACTGTACCTAATGTACGCTTTTATGATTTCTGACGTGACGATATTATTGTAGACCTCCACGTCCATAAAATGTATGGAAATACTTGGCATGCTTGCATGGCATAGACAAAACAAAATATGTTCTGAAGCTTTGAAAAAATTTTCCAATCGTTCTCATAGAAACAATAATATTGAATTTTTTCGTGTCTGTGTATTTAACACTAGCGGTCCGTGCCGGCTTCGCACGGGTGAAAAAAAAAATAAAAAAAAATAGCCTATAATAATCAGTGATAATGTAGCATTCAAATGGTGAAAGAATTTTTAAAATCGGTCCAGTACTTTTTGAACCAATTCGTTACAAACATACATACAAACCTTTCCTCTTTATAATATTAGTATAGATTAAGTATCAACATTCCCAGACTTACAACTTCCTCAATGAAGGAAAAGAGTTGATAACTTCGGTTGATATCTCTTTCTCATGCCAATATACTTACTTCAGATATCTGTTTAAAAGAACTTACGCTTTTAATCTTTTCCATAGATAACGCTAAATTAATTTGTTGTTTTTGCAGACGTGAGCGTAGTAACAACAAATAGTAAGTTTATAAAACAAATACATCAGTGCAAATGTTTTTTAAATATTTTTTAAGAATCTCTGAGAATTCACACGTTCACTTATTATAATAACTTGTAAAAATGATAAGACAACTTTTTCAAGAGTTGAAGTATCAAATTTCATAGTAACAAATGTTTACAATAAGTGGTATAATTATCACTGATATTGTTACTGATTCCCTTATTCACAAATTAAAGTAAATTTATGTTCAGTGCATCTTTTTCTTTCTATTTCATTAGAAAAGGACAGAAGATACATTTTAGTTTAGTCCTGTCAAATTAATTAGCTCCTGACACTGCCCATACACGTTTAGACGTGATTAAAAACTTGCCTACTAAAATTACTTGACAAAATTGACAGGACTAAATCAAAATGTATCTTCTGACCTTTTCTTAATGAAATAGAAAAAAAAAAGATGCACTGAACTTAAATTTAGTTTAGTTTGTGAACAGAATCGGCACCATTGTATCCTGTACATCAAAATAAAGCTGTGAAGGAGCAGTTCGTTCTTTCCATCACATGTTTTGCAGTTATTAACAACTAGCGGTCCGTCCCGGATTCGCACGGGTGGAAAAAAAAAAAGAATAAAAATAGCCTATAATAACCAGTGATGATGTAGCATTCAAATGGTGAAAGAATTTTTAAAATCGGTCCAGTACTTTTTGAGCCAATTCGTTACAAACATACATACAAATCTTTCCTCTTTATAATATTAGTATAGAAGTATAGATAAAGATATTTAGTATCAGTATATTTGAAGCGTTTGCTACCGGGTTCAAACAGTGAAGGGTTTGTTTCTGAAAACATGTTTATTGCTTTATTTATTTGAAATGAAAAAATATTTGCTTGTATTTATGTTATTCATATGTAATACAAACCGAAATTTTAACATAAAGTAAGATAGATTTGAATATGTTATCCCGGAATTAGTGGTATGGGTATCATAGTTTTAAAACAAAACTAAATGCAAGTGTTGTTTTATCTGATGCATTAACAAACCCTTAATATACCAAGCTAAACAACAACAAACAGTCATTCACGAAGTTGTAAACATGAATAAAAAACTTCATCAGATCGTCATACATTTTCAGAATAGTATCCATTTCTGATCGCATTTCATAGATTTGCAGATTGACCAAACAAAATCGCCTAACTAAACGTATCGAATCGACTCAGTTATCAATTGGTACTATTGAATTATGATCAAACGAGAATGATACTTATTACGTTACAAGTAATTTAATATACTGTAGCGAGGAATGGTGCAGCTGCTACTATTACAGATGTATTCGATCTTACAGAGACCATTGATATTGAATCGAGAGACGCAAACGCAAATAAATACTTATAATGAAGAAGTCTTGCTAAGCTCTATTAGAAAATTTAAAAACTACGCACGGTTTAAAATTTCGAAATACATAGAAAGGCAGAATATACACATATTTCGATAACAGTAGATAAATCCGCCTTAAATAATATTTATGTAAGAACTGACGTCACGGACACATACGATAATTCTACTCCTACCACACTTGATACAACCAGATATAGCTTCTTCAAATTCAAGAGCATTGAGTACATTATTATGCTGTAGGAGTACTATATGTATAGTATATACTTTATCTACTATTTCTAGCTTTAATACCGGGACAGTGCAGACTTGAGTGGTTCTAGCATGATCGTCTACAGTTCATCTAGCTTCAAGATCTGGTCTTACCAGATCTTCTGCTCTGTCGTAAGCTGCTTCTTCATCTTCTTCCTCGGGTGTCATTAGTTTCTTTACAGCAGACGAAAAAACCTTGCCCGTTTTCTCCACAATCGACTCAGGCTTGGAAACAATTTCATGAAATCGATCAATGCAAGTCCTAAAATCGTATTTGATGTACACCTGATATTATATTCAAATCAACTTTTGCAAGCTCCGTATAACATTGCAATCTTATATTTACATCATAAAAATAACGAATTTTTACGATATCACTCGGGCTTGAAATTTGGAAACACATCAAGATAAAAATGTGGCAAAAATACTCTCCAATGTCAAACAGATGCGAACATTACGTCCTCAGCGGCTATCTGCCACGACACTTTAGTTAACGATGTCGGGCCACTAACATGTTTAAGCACAAGTGTGTATAATATGTGTTCTAAGATCAGCGACTCAGCGTTGTCTTAGAGGCTCGTGCGTTGAGCAACGAGCGTCGTGGGAGCGGCGAAAGTACGGTCGTCGACCCCGTCAATGATCAGCGCACAATCAGCTGTTCTTGTGCGCGAATACCGATGATAAAGATTGCATTGGTGTCAATGAATTCTAATGAAATGTTTGGATTGCCACAGGCGGTATCAGATCAATAAAACACACTCCATCAAGCACATGCTGGTACTATGGTGCAAATATTTGACGAAAGCATTGCGTTGGATTGGTTTTCTGTTCAGCGATATAAATGAAAATGTCTTATCCAACACCTCAGAGGAATGTTTTCCATGGGAAAACGCAAAAGTTTAATAAACGAAGACGCTGATATAGCGTGAATTCCCCGCAAACGCGAGGCGTACGTGATTACATCAACGACAGATTGGAAACGAAAGCGGCTCTTAGATACTCCTCAAACTGCGTGTAGATGTGTGTGTTCTCAGCTCGTTATGGAAAATGTGAAAATTATTTACGTCAACGTTGATGAGGTCATAATACGTACCTACCTTTATGATAATTGGATCTTGGATGGATCAGTACTTAAATTGACCACGATTGTCAATTCTTACTATAGATACTTCGAGAGAACTTCAATTATGCGGTTAAAGTACAAGGAAAAGTAAGTAGTACATGGAAAAAGTTAAGTTGGGGATTTATCAATAAGGTCTAATCATTAATGCATTCGCGCACGCATCTCTGTGTCACCCAATAGGCGAGGTGTTAGATAAAGAGGACCATACCGTTGTCTCTGTCTAACATAACCCAGTTCGCGGACGACGCCATGGGCCGCCTTGCTCGACCCTTCTCTCAAGTTTTGCATTGGCACAATTGCGTTCATTAAGAAGAAAATTCTTTAATGTGGTTTTTAGCTGGAATTTTGTCTTACGTTGAAGTGAACCGGTGAAACACTGCTCAAACATACATCGTTACCGAGGAAAAATCCCTTTTGGAAAACCCGACGTGCAAACGGAAATCTTTTAGATGCTGAGTGCCAGTCTACTCAAGTTAAGGTAAATCTTTGTTTTTGCTCCTTCAATATGACATGAGTAGCAGCAGCTGCAACATTATAAACGTCGTAAACATGGCTGAGAACTCGATACCACGTGAAGTTCACAGCTCGCCCCAAGTACACGTCGACCGCAAATCGGGTTTTCTGTACACCGCGTATGACACCCGAGACTATTGTTATGTATTAAGGAAACAGGCAAGGTCGTCTACTGATGCCGTCATGACACTTTCACCCGTCTACCATACCAACTTATAGAACACCTCGTTAACCTACTAAATGAAGGCATCAAAACTACGTCTCAGGAGATAATTATTTGATGTAACTGTGACGTATCATACATCAGTTTGTGAATAAACTTTTACATTGTTAAATTTTGCATAATGAACACCTGTTTAACGTAGTCAAGGGCATGGTATTGTATGGTGGATAGTCGTGATGATGGCACCTGGTGGCTGGCATTCGGCGTGGGAACGAGGTCACGCGGGCGCACTGTTGCGCTTGGCTGGCCGCGCTTCATGTACGTTTGAACCTGTCGACTGTAGCCCCGAGATAATAAACAAACATACTCTTCAAGTAACAACAAGTAAGTAACTTCCATAATTCAACAAAAAATTCTCAAGTCAAGTCAAACGTCAATAGGAATTCTGCCGACAAGTGTAAAGAAAGAGGGCAAGCAACGTCGGTGAGCGAGCGGTCGAAACGGAACTTCACGAGTTAGCAACCGACTGACCTAGCAACAACCAAAGAAAAGGCCGCCATGAAAGGAATTTCTGAATAAGAATCAATCAAACCAGGTTCTGATAATACAGAAGTTGAATTAACTGAGGAATCGGAAGGTAAAGGTCACAGGACAAATGAAGTATTTGTAGATTGAGTCTATTACCACAGCCTTTGATTACATGAATCCTCATTATTACACGAAACACGTACCTCCACTCAAAGGATAGGAGTGTTTAACCACTTCAAGTTCAACAACAATATCGCAAGACTTATCAGAACTCAAGACACAATCGAACCTGCAACTTTAGCATCACACAAGCGATTACCGAAAACGTCTTCTGGATTCGCAACGATATGCTTCAAGGTTATGCCGATAGGAAGGCAAATGATTAAGTAATCGTTGGATTCGAGTCTTCAGTATCTATGATAACATTCCGCCGACGCTCGGCGTCGTGTTGTGACGCAACGTCGGCGTCACCGCACCACCGCCCGGATGGCACCTGCTCACGTAATACATTTTCATTGATGTAAGTACGCTATGTGATAAAATTAAATTAATCTTTATCGAATGCAAATATTTAATGCTGAAGTCATGAGCACATCAAGATGAATTCAATAGTCAGTAACGAATCAGTAGGTATGAGAAATTCCAAAAACTTGAAGCTCCCAAGGCAAAACATTTGGAAAACCTAAATTACAAGTTTTAGATAGAACCAAACCAAACCGACGCAGGGGTTCGGTCGTCCAAACCTTATCTTCCGAACCCGATGATATACAGTTTTGGCAGCTCTGCAGATGTCGGGGCCATGTCTCAAAGCATTTATTTCAAATAAACCAATTACAGGCACTTTTGAATCGTTAAGGGGTCGGTCAGTCAGAAAGATGAAGCTAGTTGCCCATACCAAAGCGCAGTAGGTACCTATGGAGAAGAACGGGCAAGAAACTCTTTTAAATCAAAATAACATGGTTGGTTACATCATTCGTGTTAAAAATTATGCATGTGAGAACGATGCAGAACGTTAAAAGCGTCCGTTATGAAATGTTAAAGAAAAAACAATTCAAATATTAAATTAAATTAAAATAAGCCATGGCAGCAAAGAAATGACCAGTCCCTACTGACGGCGCCCGTTCACGAACATAACGCATGGATTAGCACCATTCAGCTCAACCATTTTGAAGGGAGCTAAATGATCCAACACATGCGCCACCATCAGCAAGACATTTGAGTGAGCATGACATACTCTCAGCCGCAAGGGCACATTCAAGTCAATGAAAGACGTAGCTTTATAGTATGTAAATAGTACTCACACATGTGCTATGCAATTATAAAAAGGGGAAAGGACTTAACATCGAGCCTTGTCGTACATCCATTTTTACTTTTAAACCGAGTGAATTGACACCATTTATTTGGACTTGCTGTTGTCTATCATCATTTAAATAAGATTTTACTTTAGATTCCGATGGGGTCTTGGGACTCTTCCGACGCCGTAAATATGTGCTTTAAAAAGGTGACACGCATCAGTCGTACAACGTCCCTTGGTGAAACCATACTGTTGATCGTGTAATATTTTATTGGTGTTAAAATGATTGAGCATTAGGTTCAGCATCACCTATTCTAACACCTTGCTGAAAACCGGTAACACGGATACGGATCTATAATTATTGGTATCTTTACTGTCCGCCGATTTGAAAAGTGGTATTAGCTTACTATATTTCATTAGATCTGGGAAGACTCCTTGATCCACACACAAATTAAATATTAAGGCTAAGTACGGCGCTATAGTCTCAATAATGGAGGTACAAACTTTGATAGACATTCCCCATAGATCTTCAGTTAGTTTGATCTTGATTTGCTTGAACGCTTTTACTATTATTATTGAGTTTATATTATGCTTGAATTTAAATTTAATCTAGCAGGATGAAATAGAACGCAAGGGCGAGGAATTTAAGATTTCAGTCGTTTTATTTGGGATACTGGTAAAGAAATTTACAAATTCTTGAGCAACTTTTGTTGTTTGTTGCTTATGAGACCACGCGAAGTCTCTAGTACGAAATCATTATTATGTCTTTTATTCCTGTTAGTCGCATACGCGACGATAATCATAATGATCGGGTGCGACAAAAAGCAGCATTCCTGGCACGCCGAGAACGAGATCGCGTGCTGTGGACGTAAGTCATGCTGCTGTTCGAGATATTATAGTCTTTACTATTAATCATTAAATAAAGAATCAACAAGCACCATCGAAAAGCAATTCCAAAAAAAAAAGACATTTTAGAGGTAAGCTAAAAAACGACCACTTCAGCAATCGCAAAATAATATGCCATGTCGGTAAGAGTGACTAGATATATAGACAATGTTTATTTTTAAAATCTGTGTTACTACGTGCCACACCTGAGATAATTGTAAAGACTAACAATGAACAAATTATTTTAATGATGCGTAATGGCCAACAAAAATACTGCAGCGTCTCATTGCGAGCATCGTTTGCTCCCACAATGACTGTTTAATGACGAAATGA
This sequence comes from Globia sparganii, assembly GCA_949316385.1. Classification (NCBI taxonomy): domain Eukaryota; kingdom Metazoa; phylum Arthropoda; class Insecta; order Lepidoptera; family Noctuidae; genus Globia; species Globia sparganii. Next base: position 1,453,567 of record OX438654.1, read on the forward strand.
TATCAGAATAAAGGTTTCATTATGATAATTTAAAGATTTTTGTTGCTTTTAGAAAGCGAATTGCGAATAGCAAAGTGCAGATTTTAATATAGCTGATGAGTTGATGACTCTTATTTGCATACATGTAGAATTTGGAACATTGTGTAAGACTCGTTTTTTGTTAGAGAATGATCTCACCGACATGTGGACTCGGCTAGACATGGTAAACCGATTGTTATAAAACAAATAAAGTCACATTGGATGACTTGGAAAAAATATGTGGGCAATAGAAAAATGATTCAGTAAGTCACACGAGTGATTTAGACTACTGAGAATTCATAAATCATAATGGTAATACTCGTGCAAATATTGAAGGAAATAGCAAGTAGCAAAATTCACCTATTTCAGTGCAATGCAATACGATAACGAGGGATGTGATAAAATGCATACGTGTAGTTTGAGTACTTACAGAACAATATCTAGGCAGCTTAACGTTCCTCATATTTAATGGTGAACATTAAAATCAACGTTATTGCCTGTATGCATTACTTCTTGAACATCTCGTGTTCTCGGTACTTCATTCACTAGGGATATTAAAGATTTAACATAATCCACAGTTGATAGTATCATTGTTTGGTTCAACTATCATCAAATGAAATGAAAACCTTTCTTGCCAATAGTTTAGGAGGAGTACTCGATACAAACTCTCAACATAGCTATAAGAGACGTATAAAGGCACATCAGTAGGCGTACCTACGCCAGGCGGGCGTTCGACTGTGGCATTTTACCTATGAGAACCGGAATCTGACAGAAAAAGAAAGAAAGAAAATACATTTATTTAGCACAGACTAAAAGACACACAATAAAACAGCTAGGTACATACATCAGATAAAAAAAAACAGAACATATAGGTAAGTAACGTAAAGTCCGATGTAAGAAATTAGCAGGGGAGTGTGCCTCACGGCCGTGCCAAAAAGGCCCAGTTCAGCATAAAGCCAGACAACTAGTGCCTGACGCTGGTTTTCAACTGGACCTGATGTGTGAAGTGACGGATGTAAATCAGTTTTATACTGCAACGTAACGTATGTGTGCATACTTAAATAAAATAATTATGTGTCAGACAAAAAATATAATAAAAAGTACATAAATAGTGTGAGTTGAATAACAGTGCAAAAAAAAATAACCTACCTACTAACTTATAGACCTACTGATAAATAATGAGACGGCCGTGTGATAGACCAAAAACCTGTTTAAACGATGACTGACTCTCACGTTCCAACACATTGTCGCTTTTCATTGCACAATGCGCTGCAAGCTGCCGAGCGTGGTGGACTATTTACTTAAGGACAATTTGCAACTTGTGTATTTTTAAACTTGGCTATGGTTTGCCTTGGGATTAACCCAATACGATGGATATAATGTCCATAAATAATAAGTCAGATAACATTATTGGCGACAGTGGGATTGGAAATAAAAACTTGAATGACTATGGCAAACACGAGACAGATGGGTGATATAATATGAAGATACCGATGACTAAACGGACGTGTGGGAGGCTTTGTACACGATATCTAAGCAATAAGCTGGAATGTGCGTGTAATCACAGTCTGATTAAACTTTGCAAGTGTAAACACGTGCAAAAGCGATTTGCGACTAAAACAGTATGACTTATAGATTTAAATAATATGCCGGAAGAACTTCAGCTATAAATATATAATATTAAAGAGTCCAATTAGATCATTGAGTGCGGTGACAACTTACATGTGACATTGCTACTGTTAGATAGGTTTCATGAGAAACACTGGATAGAAAAAAAAAGGCAATCAATAAGTAATTTAGGGATTGTAATGCAGGCAGATACATATTTAAATAAAAGTCATTTCCAATAACTAATTTAACGAAACAGAAATTTATTACAAAAAATCTAGTAGCGAAAATAATTTAATTTCATCCGAAGTATGACTTGTTATGTTTCAGCAGCCTAACTGGAAATAAATGTATATTTTATCGATATGACTTCCTCTATTAATATTCAGCCTGTAGAATTCTTAAAACAATCAGTTACTGGTACTGAAGAACTATCGTGAGTAATGATTTTGGAATTTGTTTAATTAATACAGTTCTGAGTATAATTTTATCAAGCAGCGTTTAGTCACAGCGACTCGCGCCGGAAGCCACCAGATGAATCAACACGACCATGCAAATACGTTCAAATTAAGTATTTAGCATTGTTTAAAATAATAAGTGGAACCTTAAATTTGAGATTTCTATGTTTCTAGCCAAGGCCAACGATAGCTATAAGAAACAACAAAAAGGTAAGACACAAGTATTTGAAGAAAAAGGATATGGTAATGTAACTGTACATAATAATAAATAAAAACACATACGTCAAATAGCACTAGTTAGCAGAAGAAAAGAAAGCGAAAAATACAAGTTTCTGTACACACCCAGCAAGATACACAGTGCCTCATCAACAGGAAACTGGAGAAAATAAGCAGTACGTACTTATTTGTTATTTTCCTCCTAAATTCTATATTTTAATGCCCCCAGTACAAGTAATATATGGGGGTGACATCATGACGCCGTCATCATCATAAACATCTTGAGTCATTTATTGAGCCATGTTATGAAGAGTGTTGATGAGAATTAACAAGACGCTAAGGAAGATAGGATTACAGATTATATAAATAGGTTTAATCGATATGGGAACACTCCACAAAATGAAGCAGAATTTGGAGATGCTAAAATTATTACTGAAAAATATTAGTCTTTGGAAGTTGACGTTGGTTATAATGAGAAAGCTGACGTGGATGATACACTCGGAAATGAAAATCTTCTACCACTCAGGGAGAGAATATACATCATAGAATACTCCAAAGGGTGGGGACATAAATGTCGAGTAGAAAAGCGATTGCCACACAATGATTATCACATGTCGCGCGAGGCCGCAGGTACCGGTTACGTAAGTGCGATACACGACATGTATTTATAATATATACTAGTGACTCCACTGCGTAACAACGGAAACCCTTAAACAGAGTGACATGTCCAGGTGAATCTAGGTTGTAGCACTTTGGTGGTATGAAGGCTAGTCTGAGGTGTATTAGTTTAAGATACCTTAATAAATTATATAGATTGTGTAGAATCGTGCTGTTCAAGATAGACGGAGCAATGGTGTTGATGATTTGAATTTAGATTATTCAAAAGACAGTCCATGTTAAACAAGTTTATGGTCATGTCCGACAAAGTAACCTTGAAATACTCGGATCCCATGGCAACGATCGATCGATTCAAAAGGCATAGTCAACTTTATTCTGATTTAGACACCCTGTGTTGCTAGATGATTTGGCAAAGAGAAAACCCTGAGCTAGCTTTCCCGCGCATGTAATGTAGAATAGAGTCACAAGTCACTTCTTGCATACTATTGCAATCTTTCTATCTAGCACGTGTTGCTGTTTTGAAACCATTTCAACATTAGGATTAAGTTTACTATTGATTATCAAAGGTCATTTCTAACGACCAAATGATAATTTTCATTAGATATCTTTAGCCCATTTAATATATATCCATTCATATTATATATTTTTGCCTGCTAAAGGAAGTACACGATAATATTATTACTGAATGTAATTAAATGAACCAAGCGGAGGCCAAGGATGTTTCCATGGCCCGATATAATTATTGTGATGAGAGCAATAAAAAAAAGTGTTCATTTGAATAACTAGTTTTAACTCAAATATTCAGTTTCTTATTCAAACAGCTTTTAATAATAATTATAGTATTAATAAACATCCCAATCATGATGAACAAATATTACAAGTGAAAAGTAACAAAATAAAGTAAAAGAACAAAATTATGAATATCAGCCTTCTTTTTTGCAATTATAAATCATTGATATATTAGAAATTATAAATCATTGATAGCTGTTAATTTGCTTTCGAACTAGTCACACTACAGCCGCTTTAAAAATGAGCACTCGTACGTAGTAGAGAAATTCGAATGAACTCAAAGGCCAGTTTTAAAATTGTTTCAATATTGAAACTTTATTGGCAAGGTTTTATTTGAGAAATACGGTATACAAAACAGTATTACGGAATTAAGTAGCTAATACATTCTTGATGCTAGCCAATACTGAGCCAACACGGCACGCGAAATATCGAGACTTGAGCAAAAAAAAAACCAGTGATGACGGGAAATAGAGAGATTTGTTATCAACACTATTTTTGGACTCGTATATTAGGATTATTTTTGTAATAATCAGCGTCATTGACATTACCAAAATTTTCCGTCTGCCTCGCACATGTATCAATTATAGTCAGGATCCGATAGCGGCGCGATTGCCGGCTTCCGACCATGACTCATACTACCTCGCTTGCCTACAGCCAGCCAGTCCTTGTGGGAATATCCAACCGTTTTGTTAACAATATTTTATAAATTACATCATTGTTTATGACGGTTTAAATAGGACTTCAACGGACTATCTTGCCCCAATCCAGATGTGCGGCACGATATGCCAGATCATTTCAGAAAATTTTAGTTTCTTAAATTTTGTTCTGCTTTTTTCAATAGTTATTCAAAGTATACATAATGTGTTCTATGTATAAGTCATAAGCAATGCACAATTTTTTATCTATAAATCTCTGCAACAATGGTTTTCAGGCTATACTTCAGCGGCAATTCAATGCTTCAATAAGACCTGATCAATAATATGACGCCTTCTAGAGTTCAATAAATTGTTCTTTTTTACTCGAACCAAGCATTTATTCTACCTGTTTGGTTGAATGGAAAGCCGTTTGCTCAAGTTTTACTGACTCACACCTCTATTGGTTATAGAATATGTAGGTGTAGAGAAACAATGGTTCACAATAAGCATTAAACGTCGATAGCAATAATATATTGATGTTATGTTCCGCTAGTACTTTATTCCCAGTTGTATGTGTTTCAATTGTACAAAATCCTTTATAGCTATTTCTATAGCCACGAAATGTTTTTTTAACACCTATCTTAGCGTAGTTATCTCCAAATGCTACATCAAACCTGTCAGACAGTGACACTAACCAATATTTCATCATTACATACAATTGTCCAAGATTTCTATTGCAATGACAAGCATTTGCTGCAATTACATAGTTTTAGTCAAGTTTTCTTTCTGCCAACGGTGAAAACCGCTAATGTTAGCTAAACGACTCCTCCCTGTCACACATGTTAAGATGACCGTATGACAGAGAAGGACAGCCACATATACATCTGTTTGCATTGCTGACCGTGTGCATAGGAGAAATTAGCGACACGCAGCCGTTCAAGCGAAAGGTTTGTAAATGTGATTGAGGCAAGTAAGGCCGAGTGTCCATTGAATTGTATCGTCAACAGCGGATGAATTGAATGGGAGCGAATATTTGAATAGACTGAATCATAAACATGGGAATGTTGTAAAATTGAATATGTTTAAAACCTTCTTGTGTGTCTAAAATCCTAATTTTCTCCACACACGAGCTGTCATACAAAGCCATATTCGTGCCAAAGTTCAGGGTGCCAAGCTTTTACGGCGTCGGGACATGCTATAACAATGCGAATAGCAATGCAGATTTTGCGCCGCCCTTGTGACGAAGGACATAAGACTTCGGAACATAAATTACAGGAGGTCGAGAATTTTGCCTACATGCCAGGAGCCAGAGACTGGTTCTTGCGCTGCATAATGAGAGGGCCTTAGATAAGTAAGATTAACTATAGTAGAAGCTGAATTTAACATTAGAAAAACTTGTAGACCTAAAGAAGGCAACTCGCGAAGACTGGACACGGAATCATGCAACTTTGGATTGCAAATTCCGTTTTTTTTTATATTTTCTTCTACAACCATGGTTATAACGACAGACACGTGTCCTGTAGGTTTCCCATCTATCAAAGATAGATATAGTTATCACTTAAGGGGGCAGTGTTCCTAAACATATTATTTATCAACACGCCAACTGTCGGTGCGACAATTCGGTTTATCAAACATTGTCTCTCAATGAGGTTGTTTACATAAAGGCACGTGTGGGCTGCCGGATAACTACCGGACACAGGACGGTCGGAGATTTCGCTGTGGGATGACTCGGGCCTTTGAACGGAGATAAATTGCCGACGGTCAACAAGATTTAAAGTGTTATTGATCTGAGTATATTGAAGGTAAGTAATTGAAATTATAGCGCGCTAACACGATAATTTTGGCAGTGAGATCATTCACGAGTTAAATAATGTTAATATATGTAGTTAGAGCGCGTAAAAAGTAGTATACTTTCCGAATCAGAGAAACTTTGAATGAAGTTTTTAGAAGTAGTTCAATGAGTAGGCATAAGGTGCATTATTAATTTTTTATCAAAATGTAATCCATAAGGAAATGATTCAATTCTTAAAGACTGATAGTATATCATATATAATCCTCCATTATTAGAAAAGTATTATTCATATAAATTACCTCCCTGATCATGGCACTCGAAGAATTTAATTAAATGAATACAATAATTTAATGATAGTTTGGAAAATAATAACCGGATGGACAATCCCTATTTGTTCGTGCAATCTTATCTGAAACTATGTAAAGCTAATAGCACAGTGATAAAGGCGCTCCTAATTCCTGTTGACAAGGCGAAAATAAACACAAATCAATTTATAACAGAGGTGACTCCAAAATGAGAATAGATGTTGATGTAGTGACGAGGATAACCTTGCAGTTTTGAGTGCTGCAGACAGCAAAAAATGGAGTGCTTTGTGCGAGGATCGATTCGAACGGGAGATTAAAATGAAGCAAATTACCTACTGAATAATATTATTCATAGATGTGATTGCTAAACGCTTATTGAACGGAAAGAAAGTAATATGACCTTCTTGAATATTCATGATTTATAGAGTTGTGCACTTAAATTCAACCAGTCGACCTTCCTGATAAAATACGTAGGCTCTGTAATGATATATTCGGTAATGTTGAGCACACGTTGACATTGCAATACGGGGTCAGTGTCACGCTGAGGATAAGAGTAAAGGAAAAACAATTTCACAGAATCATTTGTTTGTAGCACAGCATGACGGAAACGTGTTTCGAATGAATGAGAACTGAACGTCACCAAGGTAGGCGAAAGGAAATGGACGTTTCTGCACATCGACCAAGACTATTTGGAGAACACAATTTGTTAGATGCAATTAAAATGATAATCGCGGCATCAGCATTCATCAAAGAGAAAGAAATCCAGAAAGAGAAAGACCAGTTTATCAAGCGAGTATCTCACAAATAACAAGAGAAACAAAGAAACAAAACGATCTTGAACTTGTTTGGAGCACTGGTTGTTCTAAAAATAATCGTTACATAGCATTTGGTTCGCGCGGGCAATAGCCGCCCCCTCACGACTTGCAGAAAACACACACAATTTGTACGTTAATGCAGTATCCAGCCACATTAGTGTTCTGCAATGCAAACAAACGCCGATTCATCTATAATGTATGTAAACGGAGCGGCAGATTCAAACGATGCAACAGCTAGATTTCTTTCACCGCTTATGAAGTTTATATTGTTGATATTTGCAAATTAATATTAAACAACTATTTGTGATTCTGGTCTACTTCAGACTGCTATCGACATCACGAATTGTGTTTCTATTATGACCTCGTTATGTAATCAGGCTCCATTTTTATAAAATAGGTAGTTGACTAAGATAAATTCTCTATTCTATTTATCCTTAAATTCATTTCTCGCATTTTTATCTTCTTATAGATTTCGAGATTCATTCAAGTCCTAGTTTCAAAATTGTGACATAATACCTCGTTTATATCTTTTGAATCAGGTAGAACTATCTACTAACCTTTTTGTAGAGTTTGATCCAGGTGAGGTCGCCTTTAGAGTCGGTGTACTGGAGGCCGAAGAACCAGACCTCTCGCAGGCCGATGGTCTTGACGACCTGGTCAAACAGCTGTTTGCCAGTCGTCGTCTGCTGGATCGCGAACTCCAGCTCCGCGTCCATCGTCGTCACACGGACGTTCATCTGGAAATAGAGAGACAGTTAATATTTATGCTTCAAATATGGTCTGAACGCAAGGATGTCTAAAATTGTTTTTCAATTATTTGATCCTAGCGGTTACTGGCGGTTTACTGGTACTCATACGAAGAACATGTGTAGAATACAGTTTTGTAGATACAGAAACAAACAATTCAAGTGATGAAATGATTTAGGAGACACTTTAATGTTCATTTCATCTCCTAAAAAGATCTCGAGTGATTTACATTTGATAATTACTCATGAATGTGCATCAATATTAATTTACGCGTGAGTCGCACATATTTGGCATATTTAAGTAACACTAGCGCGAATGAACAGCGCTTCGGAGAAATCTTTAATCTTATGGGAGATTTCTCCAAACATTCAATTAAACGGGAAAATTACTAATATTCTACTTATTAAACTAGTATATTACTTGTATTTGTTGTTTTTATATTGTATAAACGGATACGTGCGCCCTTGTTCCGACGTAAAAGACCTTAAGTGTCAGATCGAATATGGCAAAGAAAACAGTGGAACGAACGTAAACGGCATTGTATACAACAGATGTGTGCCAACAGACTTTGTTGTATGTAGCTAATAGTGCGTATAATGGAACAAACAACCTTTAGGTAACTTGATATATTGGACAGACGATATTGATAAAATGAGTAGCTAATATGAGCTTGAAGGAATCGATTCCAGTGCTGACAAGCATAAAATAATGAAGGCCACTTTTGGATTGATATTTTGGTGAAGGCTCTATAGAAAATAAAAAAAATCTTAAGTAAGAATTTGAAATTCAAACACTTTGACAAAATATACTTACATATAGCTTTGATAATGTGAATATTAAAGTGTTTACTGACACAAGTTGATTGACTCTATAATAGCTAGGCAAGTCCCACATGATTTTTTTTTTGTGGTTTTCCCTTCAAATGATTTATTTTGTTGATAATTTTATAACGTTTAAGTAATTTCGACTGAGTCACGATTTACATTAAAGCGTATACCTATTTATCCGGAAATACGCATTCAGTTCCGTCATAATCATATAATATACACTTTTTTTTTGGATCGGAAATCATCAAATGACCTCTCCTATTCAGGGTGGAGCAGAAGGGAGTGTCAGACTCTTACTGACTAAAACCCACCCGTGTTCCTTCCTTAGCCCTTTATGTTCCGGGGCAGCGGTAACCCTTTCGGACAATCCCGCTGCCTAGGCATATAATATACACTGACAATAACATAAGGTCAGATGCGTTTATCAAATATATCGCCAGATGCACTTATGAGTATGAAAACAAATTACTAGGAAAAATCGGTGAACACATAAAGTCGAACATACATATAACCTCCTCATTTTTGGAAGTCGGTTAAAAAGAAGATAAAAATATCAAACCACATCGCAATAGTTTCATTCATAATTTTATAGAAACTGAAATAAACATAAATAAAGAGAATCATATCAGAAATAGAAGAAACGTAAACGATGCTATCTAATATTGTACAGTTGGTGGCATGCCAAGCGGATGCGGCCTTCCGGGGCGATTATGTCATGGTATTACACTGTCGCACTCTATCAGCGTCCTTTTATGATCTCTTAAAGTATAGTTCGATACTTTTCTGTCCTGTGATGGTGGTGTAAAAATACGTCTCCAATCGTTAGGTTGAATAAAAACTTTTACCATAGAAAGATAAAGATGATATGTGTCTTTTTGATAGACAACAGCTTTGGTCGAAATTGGCCAAAAACTTGTTTTATTTAATATCTCAAGGTTGCGGTTGATGACAGTCATTCCACGAAACCAATAATTGTACTTTAAACGAAGCTTTTTGAGGTTTTACGAAACAATTCTAGACAAACATCTATAAACCATATTCAAATAAAAATTCTTACAAACGATTGCAATCCACGCAAATGAAATTGAACGAATAGTTTCTATTTATTTTGCAATTTCTCAGAAAACGCTACAATATTTTTTCATTATGGCCAAGGTCTTCGTTTCCTAGAAAATCTGCATTCATCCACTACTGAGACAGATGGGAAGGGGGACGGGTAAAACAATGGATGAGGTTGACGTGACCGTGAGTATCGGAAACTAACGACAATCCTTGATCTAGAATATGTGTAATCCTAACATTCTTCTTACATAAGTAAAGGTTTTTTGTGACTGATTATGTCGAGAAGACCAATGAAAGAGAAATGACAGTTAGGTAATGGGTAGGTAATACGGGCTGGTGTCCGCAACTCCACGTCAATGCGCATATTTTGCGTACAGAAATGACAGTTATGGAGGAGGTATTCGTTAGAAGAATATTTGTCAAATTAAAAACCGTGTGGACATAGTCATGATTTGAGATGTCATGCAAGTATTGCTTGTAATGAAGAGAATATTTTTTTATAAATAAACTAGCTGACCCGGCAGACTTCGTACTGCCTCAATCGATAAATAAAAGACCTAAACTTTTGTATAAATTAATTTTAAAACAAAACGAATCCGTATTTAATAAAAAAACATTTTTTGAATGAAGCATGAATTGTTATTATTATTTTCGACACATCATGCTGCTTACTTACACAGAGTTTTCCTGAAATACTGACAATTTATAAGGTTTAAATTTTATATTGAGAGACACACACTGTTATGATACAGTCATTTAATCAATTTAAAGCTTTCTCATAAACTATATTTTTTGTTTTGTTTTGTGGTGCGTAAATAAACAAAGAAGACGGTTTAAAAAAAAAATAAGACTCAACAAACAACAACAATAAGTGAGTGATTATAATTTAATATTAACTTTATTGAACAGCAATAAAGTTCAAATTGACTCTACATTTTATTTAGAAAACGTTTGTATGGGAAATAGAAAAGGGCTGTTTTTAGGGTTTTCCCGGGAATTTTTCGATTTTTTCTCACCTTTTAAACCTTCCCTAGACCTCCACGAACATTTCAAGACCAAGATAAGATAAATCCGTTCAGCCGTTCTCGAGTTTTAGCGAGACTAACGAACAGCAATTCATTTTTATATATATAGATATAAAAAACAATATTCTCTATAGTAAAATTAAAATATATGATGATATTTTATATTTTTATTAAATATATCTAAGTCAATTCATAGATTAACGTGGGGGAAGCCTTTGTCCAGTTCGCCTAACGCAAGAAAGCATAAATATTTTATAAACTAGTATTTTATAAATTAAAGTAAGCGAGAAGATATAAAGTTATAAATAAAGTCGGTACACAAATAGACTAAAGTACCAGCACTAAGGCATTCGCAGTAGCCGATGTCTCTACATCGGATCCTAGTAATGAAAACATGATTGCATTAACAATGCTAGCTGCGGACTGAGATATTATCTGCAGAGTGGTAACAATGGATGTACACACCGTTCATTCATAGTACAGCTCTATGTACGATAGTAATGGAGAAAAAATAATATTTTAGTAATATCGATCATTGTTCACTTGACGATTTCGTAAATAGAGAAATATAATTTCGTCTTTGATGTTGAAGTTGAGACCGTCGATAATGACTGATTTAAAATTTCCATAAGGGATACCGTAGAAGTAGTAAGTAATCGATTAGGAATTCATTATTCAATTATTTATCGTCCACTTACAAATCATGACTTAACCAAGATGATAAAATATCTTGAATTGATAACTTCATGATATCTTTAATCGATTTTTAAGTACATGATAACATAAATAAATACTTTGAGTGAAGGTCAAAGTTCAAAGAGCTGCAGACCGGAATATAATCAGAAAGCGCCGCTTGGAGTCGTGCCAGCGCAGAACATAAACAGCAAATAAAAAGCAGCCAACCAGGATCTTTCATGTTTACGTTCATGAGTGGGAAATCTTGTTACCACTGATTTAATAGAAGCTTTCGTTATTTTATTGCTGTTTAGTTTAGTCTTTCTACTGGTACTTTTGAAGATGTTCATATTTTTCACGACCTTGAGTATTGATCGAATAACTTATAACAACCATCGATAACGTTATTTTTAAAAGCATCCTTGATTCTAGTCTATCATTCAACCTCGGTTATTCTCGTCTTCCCCTATAATTCACAGCTTATCAACTAGCCCGCATGGTTAATTATTTAAAATTGTAACACAACCTATCCTAACCTCCAGTAATAAGGTTAAGGAAAGGACAATGATAGCGTTCATAAAAATAACTCGAATGTGCTCAATATCGTTAATTTAAAGTGAACTAGTTTCCACTGTGAAATGTATGTAAATGTGATCGGTTTAAAGTGAAGTCGCGACTTTGCTCTACAAATGATGTATATTTTACACGCTTGGAGAGGATTTCTAGATAATTCGTCATCATTATATCAAATTGTCAACACTTGCTGTTCTTGTGTGTTCGTACATCCTGGCTAAATCACAAAATATATGAGGTGCGTGCAGCGAAGTAGAAATAAACTGAAACATACCAACTAGCTCCAAAATTAAATGAAATGGCTAAAATAAGATGTTACTCAAAGTACGGTGCCGTGAAACTGACCAAAAGTGTTACTTTTGTATGATGTAACTCAAAAGGTTTACGTAAAGAAAGAAGTCAGAAGGTCATCTGTCACTTTGAAATATTTCATCTACCACAAACCAAGTTAGTAAACCTGTTTTATTCATAATTTTAAATATAATGGGGACACGAGCACACTAGTAAAGTTATACGTTCACAGATGCGTAACTAAAAGCTAATGGTCGTACGACACGGCCATCAATGTCACATGCTGATGTGGTCTACAATTTTGGAAATACCGTATCGACGAGACTGCCTCAGGGCAATGGAGACAGGCGAGACAAGTCCCACCCAATAGATATACGAATTTAATTGTTTCCGATCGGTGTAAAACCTGCCTGTCTGTTCGATACGATCTACGTTAGTGGATATATTCCCTAAAGATCAGGTTTATATTTTTGAAGATTGTTTCGTTTTCGCTGTGTCAATGGTTTAATAGAGCATCTAAGCAATAGTTAAATCTAACCAAAATTATAATACACTCTCTAACGAAATTCAGGCTTCGTTTTTGGAAAGTAAGAAATTATAGGCATTCCGAGCCCAAGGACGGCATGATAATGAAGTAGCTTATAATGCAGCTGAGTCATCTGGCCGAGATTGAGAAACTAACGCGAGATAAGAAGGCGGTGTTGCGACTAGAACGTTATCGCCTGTGTAAACGACGGATGTTTGTATAAGCTACGACCAATTTGCTCGCTTTGCTTTGCACGCGAAACTTGCCTACAAGAAAGTGAGCATGTAAGTAATTTCTTAGATCTATTATTATTATGAAGAAACATGTGTCGGAGAGTGAGTTTTTGTTTTGTTTAGAACAGATGCTCGTGATAAGGAGCATATTAATACTGATGCGAAAACTGAAGCTGAAGACATTTCGATAGCAGATAAAAAATACGTTGAGCATCTTGATAAAGAAACCTGTTTCAAACTCTCGCGTGTTGGATATTAGTAAAGAGCTATAGATGCTATGAGATGCGCCATTAGTTTACTTAATGTACGACCATTACCTGATTAGAAAATCTTGAATAATGGTAGACATAAAGCACCAATAAGCAGTGAAAATGATTTCGTATTATAATCACGGTCCCTGTTAGTGCGTCATGCGGCTTGCGACAGGAAAATTACCGCTTGTTAGTAAGAAACAGACAGACAACAATTTGTTGGAACAATATGAGGATATAAGTGATTTTATAATAATATTGGTCATGGATGCACCATGTTTATATTTGGAAAAATCAGTCATGTACTAGGAAATAGGTCTATAGCTTGTGAGGTCAGTGTAACATTGAATAAGGGTAAAGATTTGAAGGCAAATCCTCCTATAAATTGTTATAAGTATGTCAATAAAATCAATATGGTTTTAAGTATTGTGAGCGTGAGTTTATTAAATGTTTCCATTTTCCTTTCGTGACACTTATACGAGTTGTTGAGTGAATCGATATTTTAAAGGCCATGTTGGGCAGTAATCACGTATTAACTGTAAATCCAGTCGCATGTCAAGGAAATCCTACCCATATTCCGATCATTTCTTGATATCCTATGAATTATCCGTTTTGGCCTCATGGTTTAACAGCTGGTGATGGATTAACTTAAATTCATGTAATTTCTTTAGGGTTTCCTGATGTTATGATGGTTACAATCAATCTATAAATTAGCTTATCGTCCACATACACTACAGTTATCCATTTGAATTCCTACAACTTCGCGGAATGATAATCACTTACGATTATCTTTTACGATCAAAAAGTTAAATGGAACTATCATAAATAATGCCAAAGAAAACTCTATCATCATAATCATGTCTAGTTTTTTTTCAGATTTTAATCGAAACCACGATATCTACCTCAAAATTACAAATAACCATTTCTTTAATCTTCTGCCGACGACGTTTGGTGGTCATGACCACATCTCTACAAACTAGGGAGACATGACATCATCTAAATACACAAGTAACGTAATATAGATACAGATAGTGCTATGATAAATGTGAAAAACGTATAGCAACCGTATTTGTTGCGGATTCTATAAATAGAAATACAAGCGAAGGATTGAATAATACTTAGAAGACGCTTATTATATTTTTGCCTAAGTTGGAGCTTCAAGGGTCACGTTGTCTGTCTCGTCGTTTGATTCAAGATTAGATTGATTTGCGTTATTATTGCATTGCAAGTATGGATAATTATTTATCAGAATTTTGTACACAATCATAGTGTATTTTTGTCAAGGTTTCTAAGCTGATGATTATATTATTTAATTTTAAGACGTGGTAGACCTATTCCTAGACGAGGACCACACGCCCAGTTTTCAACATTATTTAAATTAAGCCATTGTGTAACATCTGCTTCTAACATCGAAACAACATGTTGGCATCAACATCTCGCTCCAAACAGAAGCGAATTTTGTTTTCATCTCAATACTACCGTGAAAACCTTTTTATACATTGATTTTAAATATTCCTGCCAAACATGTTAATAACAATAACATTTTCACAAAGACCTACTCTATTGTTTTACAGAAAAATATTCAAGAATCAAAAATATGGTAGAATGATGTCCTTGCTGTACCTTAGCTAAGTAGGAAGTAACATGAGGTGACCAAGGTGAACTGATGATAATTATGAAGATACATTAAATATACTTGTTGTAGGTACATTTGACGACATAGTTATTAACTTTGAACTAGGGGCGCGAGGTCGGCGCGCGGAGGTAAAAAGTTGTAAGAACTCGTATTTTGAATACTTGTACTTACCATAATTACAAATCCGGAAACTAAGTGATTAATAAATTAGATATTGATTTGTTCAATGGTGCCATAATATTCGAAGGTGACTTTACGAAAAAACCTACAAACCATTAGTATTACAGACTTGTATGCTACGCGATTCAAAGTCAAACATGTAAAGCTAATGCAGATAAACCGCTCGGTCCACAAAAACGTGCCGGCATAAACGTACTTATAAAAGCTAACAGATGATATAACACATGAGTCTATTAAGACGACTATTGAACGATTACCAGCATTATGGAAAGGTAACAGAGAACAAAGTTGGATGTGAAGTAGTTTGGACAAAAAATCCCGCCGTTCTGAGGCAGGAAGGTGGCAAAGGGGATAGAGCGAGGGTGGCGTAACAGGTGCACAGACAGTTGGGGTAACGTGACTAAAATGTATACGACCAATGCTGATGTAGCACCTTGCGGAAGATCCTCTAACCTATTGTTTTAAAATACTGAAGTCATTAGATATGGCGGATCGGTAAAAGAATTATTTTTCTGACGTCAATCGCACCGTTTATCACACAAATAAGATTTATTTGGTATTGTCATAATATTGTGTGCTTTGGATTCTTATAGGAACCAAAGTCCAAATTAAACGTTCAATATGCGTCAAGTGAAAACTTAACAAAATGTTCACGATCTTGCTACCTGACTCAATTAAAATGCTACACCTCCGCGAATCTCACGAAGTTTCGTCAAAAGCGAGACTCAAAAAATCCGAGGTGATAGGAAAAGAAATTCCGCTGTGCTTTAGAAATCGCAATAGTGTGTGAGTAGGTAAGTGAAACGGCACTACATGGTCATGGAGCATATCGACCGTCAAATTAAATTCAAGTACAGGCTGTAATGAATGAGGGGCTTATGGCTTAATGGCCTCCGCCAAGATCGATCGATGTATCAGGTGGGGTAAGTTGCTTTGAGTCAACACTTTGACGGATACTTATTTTTAGAGACTACTGGACTACGGACGTCAAAATGATATAAGTTGCTCCTTGCCTCACGTTGATCAGTGTCTGATTAAACATGCAGCCAAAAATAAACTTGTATAGCTATAGAACTTATTGTAAAGAAATAAGTGAAGTCGTGAAGTCACGTGGAGCCATTGTAATAACGTGATGTTGCAGGTAATTACAGGTGTCAATTTTATTATTGTCTCCAGGTTGCATGCCTTGTTACTAAGTAAGGTTCTATCTATTGTATGTTCATTAAGCAAAACATCAGCTGCTGATCTTTCTGCTGAGGACCTTATTGATCTTCGTTCATCGTTCAGTTATGATTACTGCCTCATAGCAATATTTCAATCCAACGTTAGCTTTGGATCTGGCCTTTATTTGCTAGATCAAAACTATTCTTATACTGCATGTTTATTTTATCGCAATCATAAAGAACTGCCTTAATAAATTGCTTCCCTTCTACACCACGATATGCAGTTAATTAGCATTCCTAAGCTTTTTTAACATTCCGTATGTTTTTTGATAAATCGAATTCGTTTTTATGGTTAAACGTGACCGAAGTTTCAGAGCGAGGTGGAACGAACACTGGCAAATTTTTCAAGGCTCTAAGCAACAGGACAGCTGAAAAGTAGTTTAATAATCTGATTTTGAACAAAGAAAAACTTACACGGTCACCTGAACTTGACAAAACTCAAATTAACGATTCCGAGCTTATGCGACTCTAAAATATGGGGTTAAGCTTTTTGGTCCATACAGAAGAAAAATAAAAGGACTAGCTTAGAATATTTCTGAGATTATTTAGCATGTCAAGTCTCCCCGTGCTAAACTAAGCAAATTATTTAATTTCGAAGCTGAGCAGAGTCAACAAAAACTATTTTAATAAGTCTAAGATGGTAAAACAAGAAGTGATTAAATGTTTTTTCTAAACCCCAACAATCTTACAGATGAGGAAAACCTTGAACGTCTTCATACATTAGTAATACGTGATTTAAGTGGCGCTGATGGAGCAAGTTTTATAATCAACTAGTGTTACAATGCGCCTAATGCTGTAATGATAAGTCAGCATCTGCATCGCGTGTGCAGATCCACAGGTAACGTTTACGTGGGATCTACTAGCACTTCTATGTATTTTAACAATTTATTGACCAGTAGGTAACCAAAACGTATATCATTATAATCGCGATAAGATAAAATTCATTATAACTCACTGTGTTAATTTCGATAAAAGTAATCGAGAATTCAAACGTTTATATTGTACTACATTCGTATCGGTGATAAACATATTGAAATTCTTAAGTTTACCTAGACATAAACGAGCTAGATCGTTAAAAACATTCGAGTGTACAATGTTAGATTTTTTCATCACGAACTTGGAAGTTGATTCAAGACAAAAGATCCCAACGAAAGCGAGAGCACCAGACCCTTGGCGAAACAGGAAAGTGATTCTATCTCGCTCCGATACGCAGGGGGGACAGGGATGGGGAACAAAAAGACGGTTACGACCGTTTGCATGATGCAAAATAAATAATAAAGCCATGACCGACTCCGTCTTGGAGTTTGCGGGTTTACGCCGCGATGACATCACCGTAACTTATGATTTCAGTCAACATGATTCTCTAATATAATTTATTCGTTTGACGAAACGTTCGGCCAAGGTGGCTCCGGCACCTGTTGCTATGCTGACTTCACACTTTTTGAGATCGTGATAAGCTGTGACGCATACGTCCAATTGTGTGAGGTGCTACTTAATTATGCAGAACAGGTGACTAAGGTACCTGGACAGAATCCCCTTAACTTAGGTAGAAGGAACCATAAACCAGTTTTTAAGGAGGACTCGAAGGATTTTGAATTGCAATAAGCACTAGAAGATTCTCTCTGCGGTTTTTGCGGTCTTGGCTAAAAGTACTTCAGACGTCATCTGTCGCGATAGTAGAGTCGTCCTTTGGTTATGTAACTGACCTGTTTGCCGCCGGCAACCATGGTGGCTGATTTTAGGGTCACACGCACTGGGTAATGTCACAAACACAAGGTTGTTTATAAGATCCTGTCGTGAAGCACATGAGCCGCGTCTGTCGGACGCGGCGGTACAGTTTGAACTGAACGGTCGCGGTCGCCGCGGGGATGCGCGTGCGCCCCGAGCTCAAGGCCGCCGCACGCGCTCACCTCACACACCTCACCAGCACACCTCGCTCATACCGCCTACAGTTTCGCTGCTTTTTTTCCTCGCATCTAAATTGAATAGTGATCCAATCGATGAGTCTACTTACGACATTACGTGTAGTGCAATGCGCGTGTTTATAATTGTGCTGAACTCAATTAAACGCCATATATGTAAGTAGTTTAGTATGCAAATATTACATTTGTCTATACAAGTGATAACATGTATATGAACCCTGATTATCTTTATTTAGCTAATTTTAAACACCTGTATACACCTGTATATACTTTGTTATGTAAGTGCCTAAGTTCATCGGTGCGCGAAGGTTCTATTGGCTCCCCCATCGTTTAAATTATTTCATATTACCTAAGCGCCTATTCTTGGTATACAAGCTAAGCATGCCATTGCTAGGTGTTAATTAAGAGCTAATTAACACTTACGTAAATATTCATAGAGGACAAAAAGTAGCAGCTTTTTGTCACATGACTAAATTAGGATTTGTGCCATATTTAATCAATAATTAATTAACAAAATAATTCGAACTAAATCATTATTTGGTAACGGTAAAGAAAAATACTTAGGTATACTAATTACCAATGTTTGCATATCTACTAATAAATTACTTTTTCAATAATTGGTTCCTAAATCCAATTATGTTCAATAAATATTTTACAGTTTTCCCGTTTTAATGTATGTAACATATTTGAGTGCCTGTCATTTTTAGGGTTCCGTACCCAAAGGGTAAAACGGGACCCTATTACTAAGACTGAGAAGAGAAGCAGAAGAGAGCAGTGGTGGCCCAGTGATAACGGCCGCGACTTACGAGTTGTAGGTCGTAGGTTCGAACCCCTTCAGGCGCTTTACTTTGTGTAAATTATTTCATCACCATTGCTCTTAAAACGGTGAAGGAAATCATCGTGAGGAAACCGGCATGTCCTAGAACCATAAATTCGAAGACATGTGACATCTACCAACCCGCACTGGGCCCGCGTGGTAGATTACGGCCCACACCTTCTCATAGAGAGGAGGCCTGTGTCCCAGCAGTGGGAACATTATAGGCTGATTATGTAAAATTACTAAGACTCCGCTGTCCGTCCGTCTGTCTGTCTGTCCGTCCGTCACCAGGGTGTATCTCATGAACCGTGATAGTTAGACAGTTGAAACATTCACAGATGATGTATTTTTGTTGCCGCTATAACAACAAAATACTAAAAACAGAATAAAATAAATATTTAGGGGGCTCCCATACAACAAACGTGATTTTTTTTGCTCGATATTGATAACGGCAATAGGAAGACGCTTGAAATATAAACAGAATATTTAGTTATATATTCGCTTTAAAAATAAATAATTAAATTAAAATAAAACAAATTTTCAAAGGGGGCTCCCATACAACAGACATGATATTTTTGGCGTTTTTATAGATAATGGTACGGAACCCTTCGTGCGCGAGTCCGACTCGCACTTAGCCGGTTTTTGTTAATGGTTTGCGTAAATACGAACTTAAATTAAATATGTACTTATAAGAACCATTTTAGGCGAAACTAAGTCCTCACCACCTAACTACCTATATTATGTTTTTCGGTTAACGTGTTCGATTTTTAACGTAAATTAAATCTGGTATTTCGATTAATTATATATTTTTAACTACCTACATTTCAATTAATCTTTTTTAATTTTTCGATAAAATGTTGTTGAAATAATAATGAGCACACTCACATTATTCACATTTGGTGACAACTTGATGTTGCCTTTTTTATCCACACGATACATAGACATTGTTGGAATTGGTGAGCCTTCCTTTCTCACAGAACTTCAGAAGCTTTATAATATGGTCACTTGATTATTTCAAATTAGCACTGAATTTCGACACCTTTCACAGTTTTATTATCAAAACTATATTTAGCGAAAACGGGAACACATTAAAAAAATGTCTCCCGAAAAAATTAATATCGGACCGGGAATTGTTTCTGCGTTACAGGACCGAGGACGACTGACATATTTTCCTGTAATTCTGTACAATGTAGATTAGGCCAAAGGAAACAGAACATTTTTTCCCCTACTGATTGTTCATATTGCTAATTATAGAGCTTATAGTATTGTTTATTTTAGTTATGACATAGCTACCAATACTGGTTGTCATGTCATAAATAAATTTAATTTCCTTTAGTATTTTTTTTATTGCTGAATGGCTGAGGTCTATGATTGAACGGGCGTGCCCAGATGCCTGTTCGCTCTTGCTTTGACGACTGACGGGTTAAATGTGGGAACATAGACGCTGGCAGAGATTTCCACACTTGGCTGTGTGTTTCGTTTCGCATCAGTAGGTACTATTATCTATTCTGTGGTATTCCCGGGAATACCACGGGGTTGCAGATACGTTGCTAACTTCAGGCTCCAAAGACAGCGTTGGCATGTCTTAAGTAAGTGCCCGTAGTTGGTTTCTTGTCTTTGAACACCATTGAATCTGAACAAGGGATGCCCGAAGAAGCCTCCCCGTGTAGCGCAGTTTGTTCCGCCCGTTACTCAACTGAACCGAGCGCTCGGCGCATCCTAGACAATCACACCCAACACCTTATTTGACTGGCCAATTGTTCCCTCGCGGTGGTAGGGCTAACGCCCGCGTCGTTTGCGACCACCCTCCCACCGTCCGGCGTCATGTATCCTGTAGTGTTTCGTCGATGCCTGGGAGTTCCAGTGTCTTAGGCATCTTCTGGGCACGCTCGTTCCATCATAGACCTCATCCATCGTTTTCCATCAGGCGTGATCGAGGTCAAGAGCGGGCCAATTCAGCAATAAAAAAAATCGATTACATTTTCAGTTAATTAGTTGACTCCGATATTTTAATTTTCGCCTTTAGTTGGGACGCTTATGTAGGTTTTAACCAATGCAAACATTTCATCCGCTTCTAGGGTTCATCGCCCGCTTTCAGACAAGATAACACGCTCCACTTCACATCTTCAGTGATCTAGCTAACGTAACCTTATCGATTCATACTGAACTGTAGGCACTTACTGTTAAATAAAAGTCAAATAAAAATGCCAATATAGAGGCTAAAATCACTTGCAAATAGCAGGACCTAACAAAAATTAGGACATTTGTAAAAAAGCCCAGGCAATATAGATTTTAATTTACATCTTTTTAGAAAAAAAAAACCCTTTATTCCAAAAATCCGGACAGTCCGGTCCGGGTGTGAGGCCAGAATACCATGTTCAGTTCAGACAAATCAGTTCGGTTGGTGAAATGTTGATATTACATGCACCCAACTTTCAGCAGTAGTCTCACATGAAACTATCTTTACTAACGTCTTAAGCTCATAATCGGCGGAAATGGAGTTGGCTTATCTAGAGCCGTTCAATGATGTTGTCAGCAACATTCCACAAAACATTTATATCACGCCTATATTTCTCGAAGTGTTAGACAGAGGTGTGGGTGGTTGTGTCTATTTAGCAAGCTGGGGGTTTTAGACAGTGCGAGTGCGGTGCTCATGACCAGACAATGCCCCGAATCTACGATGTGCCAGTTGTTTGAGTGTCCAGTGTCCCTCCACCAGCACTTTGGACGACATAAAAACGCCACCGATGACGCGATTAACGCGGCCACATGACACAACGTCTGACTGATTCTTACCCTCCGATTCGAAAAGAAGATACACCCACATTGGTTAACCTATTGTCATTTTGTATTGTACCGCAAACTGTCTCCATGTTAGTTGGATGGTTCTAAGTCAGCTAACAGGTAGATACATAACATGGTCCGTGGTATGTGTCGCGGGTGCACCGGCCATCGTCCGCTAACCAGATAACGCGCGCCCCACTTTCCCGCTTCCTTCCTATGACACACTTGAGCTAGGCTTCTCTTACTTACATTATATCACTTGTTATTAGATTTACGACTGGCAACAAACACCATTCGTGACACAAACTAACTTGCATTTCTTTTAGTTTGTAATAAAATGGAACAAGTTTTGTGACAAAATGGACCAAGTTTAGTTATAAAATGGTACAACATAAACATAACACCACGCCTTATTTTCCCGAAAGGTTGGAGAGGTGTACCTAAAGTGCACGCACATTTTGCCAGTTATGGTTAAGATTAAGACCTGGTAATAGGTATAGGTAATACGGGCTGGTGTCCGCAACTCCACGTCAATGCGCGTAAAGCAAAGATTAAGACCTATGAAATAGGGGACGAGCCTAATGCCATCAACCTGGCACAAAATGGAACATGTTTGTTACAAAACAGAAAAAGTTTGTAACAAAATGTTACTAAGTTTTTTGTAATCTGCTAACGGAATATTGATAAATTATTAATATGGATGTCACACAAAACTTACACATCATGCATAAAATTACTATTCCATTCACACTACAAATAAAGACCGACACATTTAGTAATTATAGCTACGGACACAGACCACTACATTACTGAATGACTAATTAATTGGTTCACGTCTACAGCAATTATGAAGACGTCCATGATCACATTTCGTGATCTTTTACTTTATGGAGGATTTAATACACAAGTCTAATACCCTGTTTCTTATAAGCTTTATTTATCTACACAAAAATTAGTTAACAGACTGTCAAACTCAAACTCATGTGGACTACTGTGATTGGCTGATAGAAATAACATCAAAATTGCTCTCAAAACAGTAAAGGAAAATGTTGTGAGGAAACCCGGATGACCTAGAACCAAAAAACTCAAAGACAAGTGACATCCACCAACCCACACTGGGCCCGCGTGGTGGATTATGGCCCACTCCCTCTGGCCTGTGTCCGAGCAGTGAACATTATAGGCTGATTATGTAGAATCAAAATTATATCACTTCCTTTAAGTTTGACGGTCTGTTGGCAAATTTTATTGTTAATAATTAGCCTTCAAAAACTGGATTATAACATAGAAAGATCAATAAACCAGAACTAAGTTCTCACAAGTCACATATAATGTTTCTCACACACACACACACCACAAAAACCAAGGAGAGCAAACTAGAATGCAATCATGCTAATGGATTTTACTTCATATACATAACTACATTAGATTATAATAGCCACACTCCATAGTAACTTGTGTCAATTGAATGGTGGAGAAGACCTTACAAGGTTCCTATTTAACTGAACCTGTAACTATTGTGTGTATTACTATTAGGAAATCTATTTTAGGGCATGCATGTATTGGCATCTTGATGTTTTTTTGAAGACTAGCCATACCATTTCTAATAAAAAAAATGGACAAAATACTGAACTACAATTATTTTAAATAAATCACCACTGTCTCATAAATAATCTAATTAGGAAAAATAAACCAAACCACACAGGGCTGCAATCAAAATAATCAACTACAGGTTAAACAAAAAACTTTAAAAGGGAAAACCAAACGCAACCATTTGGACTAACCAAGGCATTATCATTCGCGCCTAAATCAAGCGCGTTGCTAATATAACCCAGTATCTGGAAAAATAAATGGATACAGAAACAGGGTTAATATCTGTTGGTCATTCACACAGTAATAATAAATGAATAATCTGTGAAAGAAAAATAGATGAATGGTGATAACAAAGACACCACAACACACGAAAAAAAAAATGGTTGACTATCACATAATTTCATTATTTTGACTGAAGACTCTTATCTAATTTTATGTTTGAATAAAAAAATATTATTATGAAGTTTGTGCCTGGCTATTTTTTAAATAATTATCTATATTAACATATCCATGGGCCTTGAAAGGAAGAGTATAATCACTCAGTGTCAACCAGGATGTGGTGATAACAGAGTCAATGTCATAGTAAACTCATTACAATATTGAAGCTGAATCACAAACGCCTCTGCCATCTCATTTTTTAAACTAGATTTTTTTTATAGCTTGAGTCACAGTTCCATGTTTAAAAATGCCATGTTAGTATTGCCTACAGTTAAAATTAATTTATTTTTCAATTAGTTAAATGAGATTTGATCATATCAGTAGCGTTTGAAAATTATCAACAGTGGCACATTTTACAATAATTTATGACTATGAAATTTTTTAAGAATTTTGTGTTAGTTGTACAGAGTATGTACTTCTATGAATGAATCATTTAAAATCATCAGTTATATGAGATGATGGCAAACAAAAAATGATGAATCTGAATCATTTTTATAAGCTTTTCTAAACTTTGTCAGTGTTTATGAGACCAGAAGTAGTGTGATACTCAATAACACAAGCAAACACTTAAAAGTGTGATAACATTATAATTTGAATATAACATCAAATATATTGAACAGGTAGAAATTGACACACTTCCTACTATCACAAATTCATAACTTCTTGAAGGTCATTGGTGATAACATCTTACACATTCTTTCTTTCTCACGAAATAACTTTTTTGATGGTGGAAGCAAAACAAGCTATAAAAGATGAATCATACCAATTGAAATAAAGTGCACTTTTATATGTTATTTTATTATAACTTTCTATTGTTGAATATATAAAGCATTTAGAGGTTTATATTGAAAATCTATAAAATTTTAAATATATAATATTTTTTTATGTTTGCATGTTTCATGATTGTAATTTTAATTGGGTAATGATATTAATACATGTACCTCCTATGTAAGTAATTATAATCTACAACTATTTCTTATTGGAAAAGATTAATTTTTCAACAATACTCAAGCAACCCAAAATGTTCTAGGTGTTATCACAATTTTAAACAAGATAACCCATAATGAAATTCCTATAAATTACGAAATACTCTTATCTTCTATAATAGAGAAGTACTTTTACTTTCCAAAAGAGATATATCATAAATAGGTATATAAAATGTCACCTCAATTCAATCAAGAGTTACATTTTGCTTTATCATCAGTTTTTGCAATGTTTGTACTGATGTTATTTGTTGAACATTTTCACACTGTTACCAATGTAGAAAGTCAATTTTGTATTAAAAATGTCTCCTCAAAGCTTAACAGCGTCATACATGTGTCGTTTGATCACATTGCGATGGTGAAATCAGTGGCCTCACGTACCCACGACAGACACAAACTGTACACTGTACAGCTTAGCACACAGACCACAGTAAACTCAGTTATAAACAAATCAACGTAAACACGAGTACTCACCGATTTCGGCATGTTGGCGGTTTGGGACAATCTGCAACAAGACAGAATACATATAACGATAATTTTGTTCACGTACGTTTCCACCGCCGCTGACGGGTCCTCTGCCGCGTGACATTACATATGAAATTGTGACTGAACGCCTACTTGTATGCACGCAGAACGTTCAGTAAATGCTCTATTCAGTGCCATTCTATACATTTTCACACAAAATAATCATAATCGAACGATGACAATAAAATTGTAGTCACCGGGCAGTCGGCTGAGCTCAGAAAAACGTTAGATAAAAATTCGGAATTTTACCCCGGAATATGAAAGTGGGGTTTCGGGTGCATACAAAAAATATGTTTAGAGATTAACTTACCCGGTAAAAAGAAGAATATTACCTAATAATCCACATAAGTAGAACAACACACATAAAGAATGCACACACCCTTGAGTCACAAAAATATCGCGATGTGACAACTGCCTGCGTGACGTGGTAGCCGATGTTG
The DNA here is from genome assembly GCA_949316385.1 of Globia sparganii. Lineage (NCBI taxonomy): Eukaryota > Metazoa > Arthropoda > Insecta > Lepidoptera > Noctuidae > Globia > Globia sparganii. The sequence continues at coordinate 1,479,569 of OX438654.1, forward strand.
TTATAAAAAAACTGTCATAATCTTCTTTGCTTTTGTGAGAGAAAATTATGGCAGCTTTGACAATAAAAATCCATTCAGTTTCTAACTGAAAGCTGCATTTCCAAAAATTTAAATTATGTTGAATGAGAACTGTAGGAAATCATAAATCTACCAAAACTTCCAATTTTCTCTGCTGTGGCAACATTGTAACATACCTACTGCAGCATGCTAAAAAATAAATGAATTTTTCTTAGACCCTAAAAAATCCTACTTTTAAAATCTTCTATTTGTATGGTTTTTTTGTGCTATATAAAGTATCATTAGAATATCGCTTTGTATTTGCTGAAACATTTTAATTTTGCTATGGTGATGTGATGATATTATCACGTTCATATTATTGCGTTTGTTGAAACGGCCTTTATTTCGTTTAGGATATAGGGCGCCCACGGTATCTTTAAAGTACTCTTTGGGCGCCCATTACACGGTAGGTTTTGCGTCAATCAATTCCAAAGGTCACGAATGACGAAAGAATCATAGTGAGTGATGGAATTCAATCGACATTAGCTAATTCTGACCTGACTGAACGTCAGGCATGCCCATGTTTATAAAAGTACTCTGTGGTCATGCCCAAGATTTTACAGAGAAGAGAACACACGTGTTCAGGTTCATTCAAGATTATAAATGGATATTCATAAGTGTGTTGGGGTCGGCTTCCAATCTAAGCGGATTCAGTTGAATAGCATTATTTTACATGGAGCGACTGCCTATCTGACCTCCACAACTCAGTAACTGGGGAATACGTTACCCCTTGCCCTTGGTAAGACTTTCAGGATTCTGTCAAAGATCTACGAATGACAGCCGGGACTAATGGCTTAACGTGCTTTCCGAGGCACGGAGGGATCTCGGTATGTAAAGATGGTCACCCATCCACAGACCAACCGCGCCAAACGTAGCTTAACCTGATCGATCGAACTGTGCGGCTATTATTATTTTGCCACTGGCCCCTAACTATAAACAAATTGTAAAAATCAAACATCTTTTGTATTTATTTTCTATTGAGGATTCGGTATCCAACAACTGAAGGACCGTCTCAAATATCTATTTATGTGGCCTCAAATCTTTCTCTGGCTGTAGTACATTTGCTACAGCCACAGAAAGTTTTGTTTTGACACCGTCGCGTCATTACGCAGGTGGGAGCGATGGATTGGGGCTGCGCGAGTGCGCAAGCATCTCTTCAGCGTCATCCGTGTCCGACTCCTTATAAAAATGTACTCTGTGACTCCATCGCTGTCCGCGCGCTGATTGACAAAATGCCATTACACGTTCACTCAAAAGTCATGATTGATGGTTGCATGATGCAAAAATCAAAATATTCAGATTTTCATCAATCACGATTATGCAACCATCAGTCACTTTAATAGACGATCAGTCACACTCACAACCCTTGATTGTGGTAAAACTGAACTGACACCAAAAACCTGCCGTGTAATGGCCGCCTAAGTTCGTTAGTTCGCCATGGTTCGCCAAAATTAAGATAACATAATTTATCAACACCTGTATTCTCCGAAGGGTTAGGCAGTGATTTGTGGTGGTGTGGTATTCTATTAATTTTGTCTAGGTTTCCGACAATACACTATCCAGAATAATTATTTACTTATTTGGTTTGAGTTAACAGCTAAAAAGCAAATCGAGAACCCTAATGATTCTAGGTTTGTATACAACATTTTTTATCCACGTAAAATTCAATTATTTAAAAAAATATGAAAAAATACAATTGTTTTAAAACGTAAACGTAAATGTCTCTTTATATAAAAGTCAGTCATCAAATGTCATTGTTATGTCACTCTCAGTCAAGTCACTGTCAATGTCGTAAAACCAAGTTATCAAAGCATTGCTGTTTCGGAAATCGGAAATAATAAAATATTACGTTTGTAATATGAAAATAATATAATATACAAGTTTATTATGTGTTAATTTGATGTTAGTTTTACATTTTTTATAGAACATAAGTATTCGGTAACCTCAACTAAATGGCATCAACGCCCTTCCGCAGATTGTTCCATTGGGGTCCACTATCGGTTTTATGTGAGTTTCAAACTATTTAATTGCCAGATTTAAATGATTCTTAGTCTGTAAACGTAGTTGAGAAATACCTGATACTTTTTAAAACTGAATAAGATTATGTTATGAGCATTTTAACTTATCTACTTTCGTATACCGGGAACTTGTGAATGTATGAGAAGGAAGACACACGAATGTAAACAGTCTGTTGCTGTTGCTGCGGGTCATGATAAATGCTGATTGCTTTTTAATCAAATTTTTTAAAGTCGATGTTTTTATTCCCATAACAATTATTGTAAGTTTAGTTTGAATTTAGTAAAGAATGCTCAACATTCACAGATTGATATAAAATTACGTGATAAAGTAATTAATCTACGTAGACCTGTTAACTTGTAGAGATGACATGCACTTTTCATGTAACCTTTTAATTGATTTAACTTCACTCATACCATCCAGCTTTATTAGATTAAAATATTTTTTGAGTTTTAACCATTTTTACTCACACAATAAATTATAATTGCATAAAAAAAGCAGCTTTAAATTTATTTGAACACTTACAAAGTTGCAAAACTTAAGTACTATTTTGATAATGGTTAAATTATCAAATACTTTCAGTGTGTGCCAATTGGACTCATTTCAACAATTTTTCCTTACATTATCATGAAAGAAAATCCTCTTTGTGTGCCTGTCCAATTGTGTGCATATAACAAGAGAATCACTAATTCAATTTGCCTTTTTTCATTTCACAGAAAAAGTTCCTCTGGTTAGCATTTTACAGACTATTGTTACTTGCTTTTTCTATGTGCAAGTAATAATTATAATCCTATTAATTATTGCAGGTATAATAAAGCTAGTGACATGGGCGATGGTCCACATGCTGGGTATGTGGTGGCCGCCGCACACCTCGTTAGCCGCAGCTCTTCACGCAGCTCTCTTCCTTGCATTGGCAGCTTCCACTCTATATTACTTCATGCAGTCACTACTTGAGGGTCCGGGTTTCGTTCCACTGGGATGGAAACCTGTGAGTATGACTAGAGAAAGAGTTGAAAAATTATATTATTTTGTAGTCTGAAGGTGCTTCTTCACTGGGAGCATTCGCCTCTAATGCAACCTTTACTCACGACCTAGCCTTGTCTATTTAATTATATACAATAAAGAGGTAGATAAGGCACTAGCGCGCGCAAATTGTTGCAGTCAAATTCAGACAATTGTTGTAATTTCGTTTAGTCGACATACTTCAAGCGCAACACACTACAGATAGCTATCTCTTTCTATGTCATACATTCCGTATTATCTGTCGCAGTCGTAGTTGAAAACCACTATCCCAACAACACAAAACGTCGCTCAGTATGAACGTAGCATATCTTTCCTTTATATCATTGGCTGGCCTCTGTACAAGTAATAAAATACTAATAAAAGGCAGACTTAATGCCTGAGGCTTTTTCTACCCATCAACTTGGTGGTGAACAACAGGGTAATGCAGAGACAAAACATGGCAGATGTCTTTATCTCTCTACATTACCTAGAAAATGAAGATCTGATCAGACTATTTGCAAAGCTCCAGCCGTTACAGTGGAATATTGAATTGCTTTTGGAGCTAGGGAGTGCCTTAAGGTTTTTTAAGTGCCTTAAAGTTTGAATGGTTAAAATATGAAAGAGTCAATTCAGAATAACTAGATATTTATTTAGGCAAAATGATCTGTAGTTGATTTGTTTTAATAATCATTCTTGTTATTTTCAGGAAAAAGGAGAGGACACACATAATTTACAGTTCTGCACAGTTTGTAACGGATTCAAAGCACCGAGGTCACATCACTGTCGGAAATGTAATTATGTTAATTGTTGGAAACAATTCTGAGTACCTACTTCATTGAAAGTTTCGACCTCATGATACCACATAATTACTTACACTACAGAAACAATCCTACAAAAGTCACAAGCCAGGGACACTAGACAAATATTCTAGCCATATAGATCTGTTCCCTAATTGTAGCACTGTTTCTATCGTTTATTGTAATGATTCCAATATACTGGCTGACTTCTTTTACCATCTGGACAAAAACAGAGTATAAAAGGTGAATGGAGTAGAAGCCTATAGCATTTTTATCTGTCTGTTTGTCCCGGCTAATCTCCGAAACGGCAGCTACTCGTACTTGTATCTAAATTAATAAATGATTGCAGTCTTTTTTTACAACTATAGTTTAATAAATGTCAAGTATTTGGTATTTGTCAATGGGCTTTATAATTAATGTCCTCAGGTGGGTACTGTGTAAAGAAAATGGACCACCACTGTCCGTGGATCAACTGCTGCGTGGGTCACAACAACCACGGCTACTTCACCATGTTCCTTATCTCAGCCGTACTGGGCTGCTTCCATGCTTCTGTTGTAAGTCACCATTGGTATTGTCAGAAATAATCCAAAAAAAGAACTTGACCCTGCATCCTAACCAAAAGCGATTCTCGCGCGAAGACGCGAATACGAGATCGTTTTCCTTAATACTTACGTACATACGCGCGACTTAGTTGATCGCCCGAACTGTATGTCATTCATTCATTTATAAGAGCGCGATTAGGCGATTACTCGCGCGACAGTCGCGTTCGGTAAGGACGCGGCCCAACACGTCTTACGAACATGGATAAAAATAAATGAAAACCATTCAGTGGGAAAGTCCTGTTTAGTATGAAAACTGGTCACACTATTTGGCACTCTACAGCGATAGTAGTGAGTTTATAACTAGTCGCTATGATTAAATATTAATGCGCGAAACAAAACTTTAGTATTTTTATTTAATATCCGATATCTTTTTAATTTTATCTTTTCTTTCGTATTTCTAGGTGCTATCGATCTGCATGTACCACGCAATAAACCGCGTGTGGTACGTCCTGAACGGTACTGGCCGCGAGCCCATGATCTACCTCACGCTCACCACGCTGTTGCTGACGCTGCTCGCCATCGGCATGGCAGTCGGCGTCGTGTTAGCTGTAGGAGTACTGTTGTACTTACAAGTAAGTTCAATTCAATTTCAATTCAATTTATTTATTCAAAAACAATTTTCATTATGTTCGAATATAACTAGCAACTAGGTACACATGCAGTTAAAAAAACTAATAATTAAAGTGCTTACACTGGGACTGATCACAATAAAAAATAATAGAAAATAATAATAATATCACAAAAAAAAATCATAATTGAACTATAACAAAACAAAATTTAACATGTCAACAATTAAAATAAAAAATAATAATAAAATTAAATACTAACAATGTCAACAATATAAAAAAATAAGATAAACACCCAGTCCACGAAAAGATAAATAAAAATAAATTGGTAATAACAATGTCTGTAGATAAAGCGAAAATTAGTCAATAATTTTAATCTAGTATTAGTCTTAGCTAATAATATCAAACCTTAGACAATCTTCTATTATATAAAATTCTCGTGTCACAGTGTTAGTTACCATACTCCTCCGAAACGGCTGGACCGATTTGTATGAAATTTTGTGTGCATATCAAGTAGGTCTGAGAATCGGCTATTATCTATTTTTTTTTTGCATAACGACGTTTGCGGGGTGAGCTAATATAATATACAATATACAAGGTGTAATATAATTAACGCAAGACCTCATACACCCCAATTAGAGTATTGAGTTAAAAGCATAATACAATGACCAATATTTTTTTTTAAAGCTTACTATTTTTATGAAGAAAATCGTGTTGACACTAGCATTACTTTATGCATTTAAAATTGAGTCTTATAACCTTGAAATAAGATTTAATTTTATTTGGCTCAATCGGCGGTTAGTATGAAAAATACATAATTTTTGAAAAAAAAAAATATCTCATCATCATCTGCCTAGCCTTTTCCTAACTATTTTGGAGTCGTCTTCCAGTCTAACCGGGTGCAGCTGAATACCAGTGTTTTACATGGAGCGACTGCCTATCTGACCTCCACAGCCCAGTTACTGGGTAATACGATTCCCCTTGGTAAGACTGGTTGTCAGACTTTCGGGCTTCTGACTACCCGTAACGACTGTCAAAGATCCATGAATGACAGCCGAGATCAACTGCTAAACATGCTTTCCGAGGCACGGAGGGGTTTTGGTATGTAAAGATGGTCACCCATCCACAGACCAACCGCGGTAAGCTTAGCTTAACCTGATCGATCGACCTGTGCGGCTGTTATTATTTAGCCACGGACCCCTCAAAAAATACCTATATTATTTAGGTATTTATATATACTTTATTGTACAACAGAAAATACATAACAAAAAATTCAATTATTACTACAAAACATACAATGGGCGGTCTTATCGGGTCCTGTCTCGGTCCTCGTCTATGGTAATCGTAAGTATGCGACTGTGATCACAGATGTGTGAGCTTCGTTGCATGTTCATGGAGCCCGGGTTTGGTGATTGCGATCTTAGAATGTATCGTATCTGCCCCTTTTAAATTTATTAAACTAATGTTCAAATTCAAAGTTTTTTTCAGACAAAGGAAGGAACTAAAAGCGTTCACTATGTTGCTTAATTTCTTTATTTCACACCATGACCTTTTCCTTATTCAGTAGTAAATCAGCTATTATGGGCGGATTTTTCAATCATTACGAACGGACAACAACGGATTAACGGATAACAGTGGCCACTATATTCGGTTTTAAGTATTATAATAAAACTAAACAATGTTAAACTACCGTTTCTAATAATATTAACGTATAATCTTGTGAAGCACAACTTAACGTGCTTATTTTCTGCATTTTCATTCTAAATTGTATGAAATAACCAAACAAACGATGAGGGCGCCACTGTGCGGTCGGCATAGTCTTAATAGATTGTTTCCTTTATCGGCAACTTGTGTATATTTGCTAAGTTTAATTTAGAATGACAACAATTAAGAAGGGATCATAAAACAATATTAGTTGCAGTTCAAAACTGAACTTTTCGTGATTGAAATAAAGTTACTAATCCCAAAGGATATAAATTTTTATTTCATCAAAAATAAAACTCTTAAAAATTTAGTTACAAAGAAAACTGCACCTTAAGTAATCATAATAAAGTTACCAATTCGAAAGCACTACATCATTGTTTATTTTCAAAGATCCGCGGCATCCTGCGAAACCAAACAACAATAGAAGACTGGATATTGGAGAAGGCAGTGGGCCGTCGCGAAGAACAGGGACTGCCTGAGTTTGTGTTCCCGTACAACGTGGGGTGGAAGAATAACATCAAGCTGGTGCTGTTTGGAGCTAAGTACGATGGCATCAAGTGGCCTTTGAGGGAAGGGTGCGGGGAGTATGATCTTACGGTGAGTGAAAGTCCTATTTTGGCTTTAATTTCATCTGTAGCGGTATCTACAACGTCACATGCGAACATCACGCAAAATCACGCGTCATACTAACATCACGCAAAATCCTGCATCTCGCAAGTAGAGATTACCGCGCAACTAGCATAATATATACAACTGCCCGACATGAATCATGGGGCAGTTGGCCGCCAGACACAACACCCGTCTGGTCGGAGGATCCTCCCTTTTCTATGGAGGATGAGTGAACTTTACACCCTGTTCCTCACACCTCTAGTATTGAAATGTTTCGGTCTAGTAATTTTAGGATACTTACTCAAAGGGTGCCAACGGGACGCTATTATTAAGACTCCGCGAAATTTTCACAGAGTTTGTATTTCTATTGCCGCTATAAAAACATATAATAAAAAAAAATAAGTTGGAATTTAAAGGGGTGTCCATACAAAATATGTGTTTTTTTTCGGCGCTTTTTTGCCTTGTGGTTCGGAACTCTTCGTGAGTCAGTCCGACTCGCACTTGGCCGCTTTTTTGTTGGTATTATAGTAAGGTATAACTTTGGTTATTTGTTTTTAGGTGCTCACAAATTCTAAAACAGCCATAGATAGCAACAGCATAGCATAATCTATAGCAAGTCATGTGAGGTCAGTTCATTTGGTTGGTAATTGTGGGGTTTTCAAAGTAAGACTGAACTAGACTCAACATCCAGAATATCCTTACAGGATAAAAATAAAAGTACATAAAAATGTGGTTGTAATAGACTTTTACAGTTCTAAACTTCTGAGGACGTATTTAAATTATTGATATCTATATTGACCCTTGAGGTAAAAAAAAAATGTGTTGGTTCGTCACAGTTACAAGATAAAAACCTTCAAATTGTTGCCAATCCATTCTGCGTCTATCATTGCAATTTAATCCTTATGTCAATATCTATAAAAGCCACATTTCATTCTCAGCGTGAACAACAAGCCCAGAAGCAAGACAAGCGCGTCCGTTCCCGCCTGTACACCGCTACAGAGCCGTACTCGGGCCGCTGGGTGCCCTTGTTGAGTCGCCCGCGGGCCGCACTCAACGCGCCCTGCACGGACGAGTCCAGGCTGCCGCTGAAACCCGGAGATGTTATTAGAGCTACGAGACAGAGGCGGTAAGTTATACATGGATTATAAGCTTGAAAATAATGAAAATGAAAAAATTAAAATGAATGAATGATGGAATGAATGAATGAATGTTAAAAATAATGTCCGTAGTTGGTCGCTTGTCGTGGCCTTTTAAAAAACTCTTTTCAAAAATTACGTGTTAACTATGTAATATGCTGGTGATAAAGGCAGCTTCATCAAATGAAAACAGTATTGAATGAAAGCTGGACTGGAGTTCTTCACGTTGCAATAGGTACTATTATAACTTATGGTCTTCTAACCAGTTACAGAAATCTGTCCCGGTTAATATCAAGCCAACCATTTATATTAATGGACAACCTGAAGTGGTGGGCAACAGTTAGCATCGACAGTTTTACAACGATAAAAACAGTGCCTTAGTTTGGTATACAATAAGTTAACTCATTCCACATCCATGCATCGACGTGTAAAATCTTAGTGTCAATAAAGAATCTAACAACACTGCAAGACAACATAATATCACGCCTGTGTCCCTCGAAGGGTTAAGTAGAGGTGTACCCCTATGGGTAAAGTCTATGACGTCGGGGACAGGGCGAAATGCAACAAGTTGAGTTGTGCAGGACCTCTAGCTAGGCGAGGAGATGCTCGATGGAGTAAGGTTGGGACCGAACAGTGTTCAAGGTTCGGCCAAAGAGACCAGGGCCGTCCAAAAGTGCGCTGGGTTGACGATATCGTCACACTCGCGGGGCAACCCTGGATGAGGAACGCACGGAACCGGGAAGTATGGCGGAAGAGAGGGGAGGCCTATACCCAGCAGCGGGTAATTCCGGGATTTCCGGGCTGAACTGATGATGATGTACCTATACAACGTTAAATGCGCAAAACCTGAAAATAGTTTGTCCGTAATTGACTACTGAATCGATTTCAGTAATTTTTTATATAGGTTTTTTTTCCAAAAATGATGTATTTTGCCGTACTATCCGCCGATTGAGCCAAAGAAAATTAAGTCTTATTTTAAGTCAATAAGACTTAATTTTGAATGTAAGTATAAAGCAATGCTAGGATCAATACGATTTTCTTAATGAAAATAGCTTTAAAAAATAGTTTTGTTCATTGTATTATGCTTTTAACTCAATGCTCTAATTGGGGTGTTTGAGGTTTTGCGCATTTAACGTTACACGTTGTAGTAGAAAGATTATATGAAGATTGCATTGTATTATTTGATTTGCTCCAGGCACTGGCTGTTCGGTGAGAAGCTCGTGGGCGCCGGCGAGTCCCGCGGGCCGCGCGGCTGGTTCCCGCGCGACGCCGCCACGCCGACGGACCAGCTGCACAAACACAAGCCCGACTAGCTGCTAATGTACTAGCTGCTACTGTACTAGCTGCTACTGTACTAGCTGCTACTGTACCAGCTGCTACTGTACCAGCTGCTACTGTACTAGCTGCTACTGTACCAGCTGCTACTGTACTAGCTGCTACTGTACTAGCTGCTACTGTACCAGCTGCTACTGTACCAGCTGCTACTGTACTAGCTGCTACTGTACTAGCTGCTACTGTACTAGCTGCTACTGTACCAGCTGCTACTGTACCAGCTGCTACTGTACTAGCTGCTACTGTACTAGCTGCTACTGTACTAGCTGCTACTGTACCAGCTGCTACTGTACCAGCTGCTACTGTACTAGCTGCTACTGTACCAGCTGCTACTGTACTAGCTGCTACTGTACTAGCTGCTACTGTACCAGCTGCTACTGTACCAGCTGCTACTGTACTAGCTGCTACTGTACCAGCTGCTACTGTACCAGCTGCTACTGTACTAGCTGCTACTGTACCAGCTGCTACTGTACTAGCTGCTACTGTACTAGTTCCAACTGTACTCGGGCGCGACCGACTGGTGTGATGAATGTGTTTGTGGGAGTAGGGAGGAAATGGAGTGCATTTTCGTCTAGCTCAAAGTCAAAAGGAAATATTAGTCGTAATACATAATCCTTTTAAAAGTGGTTTTCTGGGGAAACTTACAAATGAATAATCAACATTTCTATTTTGCTGTTTTTAAGCATTGCTCTGTTCTGATCGTATCGGTCAATTATATATACGTAGGTATAGGGGCCGTACTTGGCCCGTTAGAGCCATTATTGTTTCAGTGCCTGAGAAGTAGCGATATGGAGCTATACATAAAAGAAAATACGTTTATTTGCGGTGAACATAACGCAAAAAAGAACATAAACACAAAAAATAAAAGGTATGGAGAAACACACCTATCCGATCTCTTCTGTAAAAATCTCACCGTGAAAACTTAAATGAAGTGAGCATCAGTCATCATTCCACGTAATGCTTAGGGATTGACACTATTGACAGCTCACTTCACCTGTTTTCACAGGAGATTTTAACAGAATAGATCGACAGGACGAATAGAGTAAACCTTTTTTCACGACGGGACAATTATGACTGAAACTTACGCAAATAACTTCGCCTCAGACACCCAGTTTTGTTAATATGTGAGGTTACAACTGCGCCGGTTCTGGCGCTTAGTCATATGTGAGGCGTCTGACACCTTAATACTCCATTTATTAACTACTCTGTGAATAAATGTATGTATGTATCATGTTAAACATGATTAGAATTAATTCATGGTTAATAGAAGAGATCATAGTCATATTTTATATTATTTGTTTATAGCTAATTTACATTAGCATCATAATTATACTGTGCCTGAATCACGCACGCCATTTTTAATACGAATTGCTTTTGCTTTTTTTTAATGAAATATTTTTTTCCAGAAAAAACAGCGCTGATGTTTATTAAATATTATCATCAATAATTTTGTTAGGGCCAAATATGACTTCAGAAAATAAATGTTCCTACTTCCATTTCAACAAACGATTATTTTCCAACAATAAGATCTCAATGAGTTGAATGTATTATTTTTACACTTGTTTTAGGAAAACGTATTTATGTAAATAGCTAACGGACTGTGCATAGTAAAAGGTCACAATGTAATGGCTTCACAAAATTATATCTATTTATATCTCAATCGGATGCACAAAATTTGGATTTTATTGAATCCTTTTATGATTTCATAAATTAGGTATTCATAAAATGAGTTCTAAACTTCAGAAATGGCTTGACAAATTTTTAAAATAATTTATCAATATCCTAAATTACTCCGACATTTAATAAAGGAGCCATTGATTTTCATAAAAGTAATGACAAAGGTGAACAGATGGCGCTAAAAGCGACTTTACAGTCAACAAAAAATATAGATATGCAGACTGCTTACTACGGCTTCTTTAAGCATTTTATGTATCTTGAGTACTAAATTCATTGAATTAGTATATATATACTTATATATTTGTACATATTATTATTATTTTAAGTCTGTTAGATAAAAATACATTTTTATTGACTTAGTTGGTTTGAGTGAGTCTTCTGTTTAAATAGTTATTATATACACGATATTATGATGAATATTGACTGCAATGATGTTAGTATCTTGTCTGCATACCAATCTTTTGTGTTAGCTGTACTTTTACATTAGTTTTAACCACTCTACGCGGCTACGTTCAAATTGATAGTTGTGATGGCATTTAACTATATAAGATCTTTTTGTAACAATTTATCAGTCATAGAGTATGAAACCAAGTAATTGTTATAGGAATTTTTACGGATAGGGTCTTATACGGTTGTTTGTTATTTTCAGCAATTTTATAATATTGATATTGTGACTTAATAGTTGTGATTGTAAAAAATAATGTTTTGTATATGAATAAAAAATGTATTTAATAATGTTGACTTTTATTTATTAGTGAGAATCAAAATAAAACTAAGGCGTTACGTGTAAAAAAATCTTTATTGTGCATTAAAAAGAAATGATTATTCTCAAACACACAAATGCACTTTTTCGAAGCATAAAATTAGTTCTCAATAAGTTAGCTTACGATATAAATGATATAAACTATACATCTAACTCCCAAGAATGTTAGATTATCACGAATTCTTTTTTTAAATTAATAAATGCAAATTATTTTGTAACACTCACAGAATCTCAAACTTTAATTTCAACTTGTTGAAATATATTTTTCTCAAAAGTTTGTACTGACCTCACACTCGACCAAGCTCACATTCTTAGGTACTATATTACATTATTATAAAACTTATTATTTTATTTTGACGGCATCGAGTTAAAAATATATTGATGGAATATAAAAACGCCATGATTGAGTACACTCTATGATCGACTAAAGTTGGTATTGCTTAACTGACTAAAAGGACCAAGATGATATGCTGTATATTTCCAAACAAATACCTGAGGTATCAGTAAAATTCTATCAAAAGTTGGCCTTATCTCCTTATCCAAGCTATAATTCACCTGGTCCTTCAGTCCAAACTTTATAGTAAGACCGGACATACAACAGATAATATAAAAATCGACTAAACAAAGATGACAAGACAATACTTCTAAAACGCCGCACATCCAGACTGAAGTCGACCATTTCTTCAGGTCTTTAGTACTCATTATCCTCGTCGAGTTCTCCCTCGGTGGAGTCCACTCCGACCTCTTCATAGTCCTTCTCCAACGCAGCCAGATCCTCACGAGCCTCGGAGAACTCTCCCTCTTCCATACCCTCGCCGACGTACCAGTGGACGAAGGCGCGCTTCGCGTACATCAAGTCGAACTTGTGGTCCAGTCTGTAATGTTCAAAGTCAGTTAGAGAGTGTTACATTGAAGTGTAGAGTATTGTAAGAAAAATATAATATTTTTACAATAAAAATCCTAGACAGAGGCCTAAAGCAACGGCAATTCAGGATTACATAAAAGTAAAACAAATATAAGAACTTCAAAAATGTAAGGGGCATGCGCCAGTTTAGCTCGAAAAATATCCGTGAGATTCGAGCTCATGATTAACGGCAGCGAAATTGTTTGAGGAACTGGATTAAGGCCATACATGGTCCTAACTTTAATTTCCTGTTCATAAAGTAGACACATACCTAGCCCAAGCCTCTGCAATAGCAGTGGTGTTGGACAACATGCAGACGGCTCGCTGTACCTTCGCCAAGTCACCTCCGGGGACCACGGTCGGGGGCTGGTAGTTGATGCCCACCTGCTCACAAACACATTATTCAAACTTAGCTCATATATTATGACTGAATAGTGCTAGATGGTCAAATTATAAAAACGTATAGCGATCTGCCCCGGCCTCGCACGGATTGGTCGGAGTTGTCAAAACATCGAGATTTGTATATTATGTTGTTACTAAATATTAACGTAGGTATTAATGGTATTATACAAAAACCTGCTGGAATAAATTATAAAATTAAATTAAACAAAATCCGTTGCGTGGTCAGGGGAGCTAAGCTATTCTCTAAGGATACAGCCTTGCGGACAGCGCTGTCGCAACTGCCAAACCCACCGCGACAGCGCTGCGACAGCGCTGCCCGCAAGGCTGTATCCTTAGAGAATAGCATGGCTGTCTGTGTGACCGCGTTGTTTTAACGCGGTGACACGCCCAGACTCGAAAAGCGAGACAGACTGGTTTTCCTTAATAATATTGAAGCTGCAGAAAAAAGTCGTACCTTGAATCCTGTGGGGCACCAGTCCACGAACTGGATGGTCCTCTTGGTCTTGATGGTAGCAATGGCGGCGTTCACGTCCTTAGGGACGACGTCACCTCTGTCAAAGAAACGTTTAGCATTAAAATAGTGCTCTATGTATTGACCGTTGTTCGATCGAACTACACACATCAAAAGTGTCTAGGGATCAAGCATTTTTATGCGGATTTCTTGAGATTGAGATGTGGCTTTGTAATAAATTTATGATTTTATAAATTTATATGGATCCTTTTTGGTGCATTTCATAATTTGAATCAGGAACTGTGAATCAAATTCGAGTAAAAGATGAAAATCAGCTGTCAATATTTTCCCTATAAAAACATACAACGCATTGAAGACATTATTAGTGCTACTGTTTCCCTACTACTGATTAAAACCAACGTTATTATGGAGCGGCGACGTCATTTAAGCAGGGAAGAAATGCTCAGAGCCGTGGGAATGATAGAAGCTGGTTCCCGGCAACGTACTGTGGCTTTAGCTCTGAATACAAGTCAGAGTGTTATCAGTCGACTTTGGACACGTTACCGAAGCACTGGTACCGTGGCTGAGCGCCATGGAGGACGGTATCGCTGCACCACACGGAGACAAGACCGATACATTCAAATCTTAACTCGAAGAGCTCCAACAATAACCGCCATGATGTTAGCCGTGAGGCTTCATCACTCTTCAGGGAACTTAATTAGCGACCAAACAGTCAGAAACCGCTTGCATGAAGTGAACCTTCATTCCCGAAGACCGCTACGGGTACCACCTATAGCAATGCACAATCGTAGGATTCGATATCAATGGGCTCTTGAACACAGAAATTGGGCAGAAGAACAATGGCGTTTCGTGTGCTTTTCTGATGAGTCTCGTTTTGGTATGAGACCGGATACAAGACGTATACGACACTGGAGAACCCCTGGACGCCAACAGCGATTAAAATCCTGCCAGGAAGTCCATCCTTATAGTGGTGGAACCATCATGGTATGGGCGGGTATTTGGATCGGCGGAAGAACTGAGTTGATTTGGATCAGAGGCAACCTCAACGCTCAAATTTATGCTGAGACGATTGTATCAGACGTCATCGTTCCTCTACAAGTGCAAATCGGTCCCTTATTTCAGTTAATGCATGATAATGCACGACCGCACACCGCAAGAGTTGTAAGACAGACTCTCGCCGCAGCTAACATCAATGTCCTGCCCTGGCCTGCTCAGTCGCCAGACTTGAACCCGATTGAGCATGCATGGGATATGCTACAGAGAAGAGCTCTGCCGAATATGGAGGGTATCCAGTCGCAAGAAGACTTTTTTTTGTTGTTGCAACGAACATGGGCGGCCATTCCACAGCGTGATTTGGATGAACTCATTTTGAGTATGCCAAACCGATGTTCTTGTGTTGTTAGTGTTCGCGGTAGAAACACGGATTATTAATTGTTTAAGTTACCCAATAAAATTTTAGAGAAAACTGTTATTTCAGTCTTTTTTTCGAACTTTTGTGTTAGTGGTTCAAATGTCAAAAATCCCTTTATTAGGAAAATGGCAAATTTCTTTATTAATGCAAAGGTGACTTGGTTTATCGTTACTGTGACAAACGAAAACACTTTATTTGATGAATCCTTAAAGAAAATTTTAATTAATATCAATCAGGAGAAAAGTTATTGCAAAAATATATGTTGATCCCTAGACACTTTTGATGTGTGTATTTACATGACACGTAATTACCTGTATAACATACAGCAGGCCATGTATTTGCCGTGTCGGGGGTCGCATTTCACCATCTGTAACGAACAAAAACAAAATAATTTAAAACTTAAATTGGTCGCAAGTACTTTTTGAAACGAAAGTTGGACAATGGTTAGGTACATCCAAAACCCAAACTCATATGAATTCGGCTTTCTTCATCTCAAAGTGTCGCTGAAGACAAGGGACCGAAGAAAAATAGTGGTCCTTTACCTGATTTGCTGGCTCGAAGCAAGCATTGGTGATCTCCGCAACAGTGAGCTGTTCATGGTAGGCCTTCTCGGCGGAGATGACGGGTGCGTACGTGGCGAGAGGGAAGTGGATACGAGGGTATGGCACCAAGTTGGTCTGGAACTCCGTCAGGTCCACGTTCAGCGCGCCGTCGAACCGGAGGGATGCGGTTATTGAGGACACGATCTAGAAAACAAAACACGCTTAGCTTAAAGATACAATATGTTAAAAAAATGATTTATTCATTCGGGTTCATGAATAGATTGCTATATCAAGATCTGTAATAGGCGTCTAGTTCTGGAAATGGTTATTACAGCAGGCGAATCTTTTAAATAGGAAAGTATGTCATATACATACTTTCCTATTTAAAAGATTCGCCTGAAAAATAAATAAATAAATAAATGTCGAATTCCAAGATTTGACATGAAATACATTCGGAAGACGTTAGTAATTTTACTGCGGTTTGCTGAAGAAAAAGACAACTATTTACTAGAGCTGTGTGTGGCCTCCAATGAAATTGAAACTTATTTTGGTGTAGGTAGGTATAGTATAAAAGCATACCTTTTCTATATTTACAATAGATTAAGTTGCCTTAAGGCTGTTAAGGCCTGTTATACTATAAACTAATTTTTTTAACTTCAAGATGCAATGAAACTATTTTCATTATTGTATCTAACAAAATCTAAGTAAGAGTGTTCCCGTCGATCTTTCTAAATAGCTGGACTAAATCTAGATCATCTGCCTAGCCTTTTCCCAAATATGTTGGGGTCGGCTTCCAGTCTAACCGGATGCAGCTGAATACCAGTATTTTACGTGGAGCGACTGCCTATCTGACCTCCACAACCCAGTTACTAATACGATACCCCTTGGTAAGACTGGTTGTCAGACTTTCGGGCTTCTGACTACCCGTAACGACTGTCAAAGATCCACGAATGATAGCCGGGACCAATGGCTTAACGTGCTTTCCGAGGCACGGAGGGGTCTCGGCAAAGATGGTCACCCGTCCACAGACCAACCGCGGCAAGCGTAGCTTAACCTGATCGATCGACCTGTGCGGCTGTTATTATTTAGCCACGGGCCCCTCCGGGTTCCTCGGGAACTAGATCTAGATGAGTACAAAAAATCTTTCTCCGCCTACCTGTCCAATAAGCCTGTTGAGGTTGGTGTAGGTTGGTCTCTCGATGTCGAGGTTCCTCCTGCAGATGTCGTAGATGGCCTCGTTGTCGACCATGAAGGCGCAGTCCGAGTGCTCCAGCGTCGTGTGGGTCGTCAGGATGGAGTTGTAGGGCTCCACTACTGCGGTGGACACCTGATTATGACGTATAAATATAAGTGATCTGCAAAACAGTAGTGGCATTTCCTATGTTATATTCCAATTCAGGTCTAAGGGCGAATTTCACCAATGAAAACCGCAAACAAGAGCTGCCAGTACCTGAGGAGCGGGGTAGATGGAGAACTCAAGTTTGGACTTCTTGCCGTAATCGACGGAGAGGCGCTCCATCAGCAGCGACGTGAAGCCGGAGCCGGTGCCGCCTCCGAATGAGTGGAACACCAGGAAGCCCTGAGCAGAAAGGTAACTGTTTGATTTAGTTCATATATACAGTTAAGATACATACAAAGATTTATAATTCTTTATTGAAGGATAGGTACAAATAGAAAGAAAAGTAAGTATATACCTACTCTGGACACTGCATTCATAAAATAATGCAGTCCCTACATCTGGACCGTGGTCTAGCTAGCTAAAGTAAAGACATCTGACAATTTCGTATTATTTTTATAGTTTCGCCAAATTCTTGCAAGATAACGTAACTTCACTGAGATATCATTCACCTCTCGGAAGACGTCGCAAAAACCGATATAATTGATAAGATTAGTCACCGGTCACCGCCGATCGGGGCGGCATTTATTTATTATTAAGGTACACCAACAGAAGTATAGTATCGGTCTTACACAATCGCCAATTACAGCATTTAAATGTGTTGTCAAAAATGAGATCATAGTGTTACTGATATAGGTATGTGATTGGAGGAAGGCTTGCTTCAGTAGTAACCAGCTGGAAAGTCTAATTAAGCCCTTCCTTAAGAAGGAAGGGCTTCTCACCTGGAGTCCAGTACATTGGTCGGCGAGTTTCCTGAGCCTGTCGAGGACAACGTCGACGATCTCCTTGCCGATGGTGTAGTGGCCTCTGGCGTAGTTGTTGGCCGCGTCCTCCTTGCCAGTGATAAGCTGTTCCGGATGAAACAGCTGCCGGTAGGTGCCGGTGCGGACCTCGTCTGGAAACGGGCGGTTGGAACTTAGTGGTCTTACTCTAGGTACAAGAGTAAATTATTTGATGATTGATGATTCGATGGCGATCAAAATGGCCAGGCCAAGGATTGCCCAGAGACAGCGTTGAGAATTACACCAACTTGGATAAAACTGAACAGTCACAAGTTTTTTGTTTATTCTGAACTTCGAAGACTATTATGAATCATCTTTATCGCGTAGGTTATTATAGCAAGAACGACACAGCTGCTTTTAATACATTTCTAAGAATATTGACTAATTTTACAAAAAAAATATTCTCTTCAGACTGAAACCCAATCCAGAAAAAAAAAAAAACAAAAAGAAATGATTCAGGCAACAGATGGCCCATTTCAATTCAAGACAGAAGTTTAAGTCACCCAAAAGTACAAAAAAGACTAAAAAGTAAATCAAGTGAGTATCCTTTTGACGAATTTAATTGACATGAATGCCGTATGAGCTGTAGGTACCTACCACTTGAGGGCTAACTAATTAAGTACTTTCGACCAAGAACGGCTGCCAATAAAGATATGATAGCAAAGAGCTTCTTAAGTGTAAGCTCTTACAATAATATTGTAACTTCCTGTCTTCAAATGTGGAGTGGTTAGGTAATCATAGATCATTATTTTTAGTTGGCTTTTTGACTCATCTTCAAATAATATAGCGTAATTTGTCTAATGTAGGTATTGCTATCTTAAAGAGGGTGAGAGATAATAGATTCAAAAGGACAACATGTTCATTCAATATTTTGACCGTAAGATATCAATTTCCCCGTGATATCGACCGTTCTATTCCTGAACTAAGTCAAGACTTCCGAGTCAGTTTTAGTCGGATGCCAACATCCTAGACTGAACTATTTTCCTTATAAGCCTAAATATTACAATCATTCGTCTAGCCGTTTTTTTCTATAGGTCGTACCTCCACTTATGTTTAATTTCATGTTATTATACGTACTGACATTAAGATTTTATGAATGTATGAAGTTCGTTTCGACGTCAGACGATATTTCGAGATTTTTAGATATTAATTCGAGATAGGTGTGTTGGTTTGCCATGTCTCGACCGCGTATTGAGTCCTACGTACGGTTCTGGGTTTGATTCTCGTTCGGTAGTACCAAGATTCTATTTGAAGTTTTTTTTTACAAAATACACTACCATATTTTCTATATTTGTCCTATAATTCGCTTGGTCCTTAGGCACGTCATTAGAACATTAATATTGAAAGTAGATAGCTGTACATCCTCCTTGATAGTTAAACCAAGTAACGAGATCTAATCAGAAGCTAAAAGAATTGCTAATTTCCTTGACAGATGCGCTTAGGTATAAACTTAGTGCTGTAGCGTAATGATATACCGTCACTCGAAGTAATAACGGCGCGGGCCGGGGTTCAATACCCGCCAGCTATTATAAATTTCTATTACAAGCGACGAGAAGCCTTCAATTTAGAGCCTCACGGTTTCTTTAACATGTTTTTTGTATAGGTCTTATTTTTAGCGGGTAAGCCAAGAAAATATAGGATGGCTAGTTGTTTAGACAATGATGCTGTAGAATATTAATTAAATTCACATTTAAATCTTGTAGGTAGGTCGGAATTAACGCTTTATAAAGGTATTTGCATGATATACGAAAAGAACTTAGCATTGTAGACAAATTAAATATCCATTAAAAACAAATTGTAAACTGTCTGCCAATTGATTAACCAAATCTGCTCCTTGGAGACAGATCTAGCCTAGGCTACGTAAGTCCGTACTTCAATCGTACCGTAACCGTAAAAATCTATTAACGATCACAAAATCTTTTCCTTAATCTTTTTTGTTTTGTCATCTTTTTCTTTAAATATATCTCTTTTATCGTCAACCAGACCCACTTCCCATTAACTTCTACCTACTCACCAACAACAGTAGGTTCCAAGTCCACAAACACAGCCCTGGGCACATGCTTGCCGGCGCCGGTCTCGCTGAAGAAGGTGTTGAAGGAGTCGTCCCCACCGCCCAGGGTTTTGTCCGAGGGCATCTGACCATCGGGCTGGATGCCGTGCTCCAGGCAGTATAGCTCCCAGCACGCGTTGCCGATCTGCACGCCAGCTTGGCCGATGTGGACGGAGATGCATTCCCTCTGAGGAAAAAGGAAAACAAGGATTTGTTAGTAGAGCTTACGGAGGAAGAATCGGCTAAGTGGTCGGCTGTCTTTTTGTTTAGATACGTATACAAAAGGCCCAAAATACTATGGTAGAAGCAGGAGGATTATCAGTAACATCCCCTGCGATACCGGGGATTACCTAAGAATTGACAGAGAATCACTGGCAGGTACTTGGCAGAAAAGTATCTAATATAATTTACGGAATGTCAAAATATGTTTGCGACTTTGCGTATTTCACTCGTTAACTAAAGTTTGCGAATTGTCTCGTCTACTATAATAATAGCCTCCCCGACCGATTTCGGTCACGGTGGCTAATCTCAACGGAGATTAGCCGGGTACGCAGGAGATATTATAGTGCACAAGTGCGTGCGCAGACACAGGTGCACTCTCTGTTCCTTTACTCTCATAGTCCGATGGGACGGCAATCCGACACGATCGGAGAGAGATCAGGCGAAGGACCAACGGCTTTACGTGCTTTCCGAGGCACGGGGGTATTAAACCGCCAACTTCCAAACTTCGGACTGTTACTAAGAAATTCCTAATGGAAAAACTCAATAACACTTTGTCCGACCCGGGAATCGAACCCAGGACCCCACGCTCAGCAGTCGTGCTTGCAACCACGAGACCAACGGGGCGTCTACTATACTACTTATACGTAGGTAGTGTAGTGTAGGTACCTAACTATTTAATTTCAATTTTTCTATCACCCAAGTCGCATAGCAATCGACTACGCGTATAACTTCTGTCCAACAAAACGTATGTGAATTAGGGCACGCGGTGATGGCGATCCCATCAGAACTGACGGGGGCTTTAACCTGTACCTATATCATTAAGGGTACTTTAACCCCCATTGCCATAAACTTATACCTACATACACCGAACACGAAATATTCTGTTGACAACTTAGTGATATCAGTTTGCCGTATTTGTAGAAATATAGCTACGATAATGGAAAAAAACTATTGTTGGTTTAATGACCTTAATTTAGCAAGGTGAAAGACTTCATCTTTAAAGTTCAGAATCCATTTAGGTTCATAGTTCAGTCAATCATGAATTTTCTGTGTTACAAATACTCTGTCTGCTCGTTAAAAGTTTAAAACCAACTTCTTTCATGTAAATTGTTGGTATTTTTTTCTCCAATTCATTCTACCAATTCACCTGCTAATACTTACAATTAGTAAAATTACTCAACATCCTTATGTATCTACCTATCCTACTTATAATAAAAAAATGTGGTGTTCTAAACATGTTTTCAAATCTAACAACGCACAAAGCATCATAAAATATGGTGTCTACATTTACAAAGACCTCCTCACATGAAAGAAAGCTTCAGAATGATAAACGTTGGTCCTTTCGCCACGCACGAATTATAGACACGCGCCAATTACTTGAATCGACGCCCTATTTGTGATTAATGGTATCAGACCAAAAGAGATCTAATGTAGAACTACTAAATTGAATGTTTTCGATACGCTTCGCAACGCACCATCAATACTAATGTGCCAGAGTTCCGAATTAAGAATGAGAATACAGTATCTACATACCGTGTTTGGTTCTAATTGGAAAAAGGTGTTGATTCATCATTATGCCTCGCAATGGTTTTTTGGGTCTATCCTTACGTGATGGTATGTTACAAAGTTTCGATAGCACAGATCGAAGTTTTTTTATACCTTTAATTTGAATTTGTTGTTAGTACCTACCTAATACAATAAATTAAATGAACAGGAAGTTTAACTAGTTGCAAAGTCTATAAACAAATATTAAGTAAAAATGAAGGCTTTGATATCAGTCGTGACATTCAGATTTTTATTTGAGGAGGACCCTCAGTACTTACTAGCCAAGCAGGGGTTGGAATGTTATACCTAAATACATAGCTATAGAATGTAGAATTATCCAACACGTATCCAGACTTTTCCCCTTCGATCATAAAACAAGGATTATCCTGGCTTCGAGCAGATTTTTTTAATATCCCGAACACGCGATTTTATAAGTTCAATATTATTTTCATGTTTCTGATATATTTATCTTCACAGAAACTGGAAACTGTTTGGGTTCACAGGCAAAAGATCGTTCTAACTTTCTAAGCATATAAAACATCCTGTTATTAGTCTACTAGAGTACGCAATCTCAGAAGTTATGAATCACTGAATTGTCAAGTTGTACCCTTACCACATAGATGGATCTCTGCCAACGACCGCTGAATAAGCAGCGCAATGCTGCAAATTTTCCCGTACCTACTAGGTTTAAACTTATTGAAATATTCTTAAGTTTTAGTCATTATGGTCAAAGAATCACAATACCTACCATAATAGGAAAGGAACTAATCAGTCAATGTGTACCTAATAACGACATAGTTGGATGAACTTCCATATTGGGTTGACCAAACTAATTAATGCGTAGGTGTAGTAATCAAATACGATATTTCTACCTATTTTATTGAGAATCGTAATTATGGAATCCGTTATACAGGGAGTCCCTGGAAGTATGGATCAAATCGAATAGGGGCGTAGGCAAGGTCATTTCCAAACTTTTTAACCCTGAAAATGTACGTGAATTTTTTTACGGTTCAATTTATCTTTTACTGAAAAAAAATTATAAAAAACAACTATCAGAGCTATAAAAAAAAATTAAATTGATAACCCTGATATATTTTTTTTATGATTTTTTTCTAGATCATTATGTCCAAAAGATCACTAAGCAATACATATATCTACTTATATCTACTTATAGTGACGGGCATTAGCGATGAACCCACTACCTTCGTTTTTGTAGATCTACCTGACTATAACCCCTGTATTCATAAACGTTGCTTAAAGTGAAGTTGTGATTAGCGTCTGTTCAACCATACATTTTTGATGTTTGAACGTCACTTAAATTTAATCATCCTACTAATATTATAAATGCGAAAGTTTGTGAGGATGGATGGATGGATGTTTGTTACCCTTTCACGCAAAAACCTCTAAACAGATTTTTATGAAACTTTACAGTAATATAGTTTAGGTATACATTAGAATAACACATAGGATACTTTTTATCCCGATATTCCCACGGCATCGACACTTATGCGGGTGAAACCGCGGGGCGCTGCTAGTCGTTTATAAATAAACCCCATTGTGGCTGACCCCAAACTGTCCTTCAAATAATAAATCACAATCTTTTCAGGCTGAAGCCGAGTTCCCCTGAAATCTCCAAATTAAAATAAACCTCCTTTATAGTTGTTAATCGTTTAATGTTCGTGGAACAGGGGGTTTTAAAAAGAGAGGGCACGGTATGGTACGGCTCGCCATAAATGAAGAAACATCAATCAGAACTTACAGCCTTCAGTGAACGATGGTAGTTTGATATGTGGAGGCGTGGTACATATGGTACAAAATGGTATCAAAGTAAGCAACTCCCTAGAATCATGGTAAAATGATAAAGTAATGAGTTATTAAAGAGAATTTTGCATGATCTAGTTCTTGATACATATATGACATATAGGTATTTAGGTTGGCAGAAAAATTAATTGTTTGGAAAATATTGTTCAATTAGATTTCCTTTTAAAATTAATCAACATCAAAATAAGGGTTAGTTCGATACAGCCTATCGATTCTGTAAAAATCTCACCGTGATAACATAGGTGAAGTGAGCGCGAAGTAAACTATCAATGGAGTCAATCCCTAACATCAGATGGTATGACAGCTCACTTCACCTTAGTTTTCACGGTGAGATTTTTACAGAATAGCACTGCAGCAGTGCTATTCTGTAAAAATCTCACCGTGAAAACTGTTGTGTGAAAAATGTTAGGGATTGCCTCCATTGATAATTTAATTCACGCTCACTTCACCTATGTTATCACGGTGAGATTTTTACAGAATCGATAGGCAGGTAACTCTACTGAAAGTGAAGTTAAAATTAAGATAATTCTATAAAAACGAGGACTACGAACGCAACCCAGAAATAAAGTCAAACAGAACAGAAAAGCTCTGGCTGGCTGTTTAAAGCCTGAAGCAAACCAAATAAACATAGGCACTCAACCTACCCAAATTCCACAATGACATAGACATTTTGTAGGCTAATTCATGTCTAAGCGAAGCTGTGTAATTTGTACGGTATGGCAGGAAATATTTCATGCAGTGCAGTGTCATTACCGCGATAATAGCCGCCAATCACCGCCCGTTACCCGACGTGACACCTGACGGCATAGATATGCACTGTGGCGAGATTTCAACGATAAATGCAATATATATCAATGGCATCGATTCCATGGATAAATGCTTTCGTTGGGATTAGCATGGTCGTTTAAAAACAAATAAATACTTATTCTGTGGAATACTTAGTGGTTTTATCTACATTCTGTGGTATGCGATCAAAGAAAGCGTTTGTTGTGTATCTAATTCGCAATTCACGATTTTCTTTGCCAGTCTCGATTTAGTTAGATACTTACAAAGAAAAAATTATGGGCCATGAAACTCATGAACGAAATCCACCATCACAACGTTGACTCAGGTATGATCGAGCAAAATGTTAAAACAACATCGATACTTAAAATACACAAGACATAAAAGAGTATCATGTAGGTAGGTACCTAATTATTTTGGGAAAACTAACTGGAATGACCATTTTACATACAATAACGAAATCCCACGCGAGTTACTGAACAAAACGATTCGATTATTCGTCCAATTACAATGTAATTCAATTCAACGATTGTTTAAATGGAAGTATTATTGGAATCGAATTGCTACAATAAATATCTGTAAAAGGGAAGACATTTGTAGGCGGTTAATTACGAAGCCACGGAAAACACCCACTGTTGGGGCTAAGATAAATAAAACGTATTTATGGCACCACAACGTCAATTATTTGGTAGTCTACTGAAATTGCTTTAATTAAATCAATTTTGGACCGGAAATTACATGAAACTTAATTTCTATAAAGTTTAAAATGGTTCCTACACCTACATCTGTATCTACTTATTTTTAAATTAAAGTCGCGTTTCAAATCTTTCTGTTTGACCGCATAGTTCTTCTGAATCGGCCTTTGATGCGGTTTTCACCATTATTTGGAGAATTTATTCCAAAAGGTTAACGAGTATAAAATATGTATCTTAATAATATGTGTACTATAAAGCAGTAGGAGCGGCTCGCTAGTACGTAGGTACTAGCGAGCCGCTCCTACTGCTTTATCCTTCATCTTTTGCTAATCTTTCATTTATGTAGCTGTAGAGCTACATAAATGAAAGATTAGCAAAAGGTACTTACAGCCTCATTGACTAATTTCTTAAACATTGGTCTGTCGCAGTATCCCGTAGGCATTTATGTAAATGGATGGATTATTAGAAACATTTAATTAAACTGTAATAATTTAATTTAATTAATCAGCACATAATTCTAGGCGGCGTGGTGTAGAAATTCTTCGTCGGTTATCAAAAATAAAAAAGCAGCCGTTTCATAGAAAAGTGCAATACCTACATTTTGACCACGTAGGTAACGCGGTCAAAATGTATGGAACGGCTAACGAACATTTCCAACGCAGGGGAGTTCAGAATCATGGAAGTACTGTAGTGCTATTCTGTAAAAATCTCACCGTGGAACTAATGTGAAGTGAGCTGTCATTCCACCTGATGTTAGGGATTGCCCCTACTGATAGCTCAATTCACGCTCACTTCACCTAAGTTATCACGGTGAGATTTTTACAGAATCGATCGGCTGAATCTATGGTTACATATTGCGCGTATGCATATGTAACTGCCACATTTTATAATAGGTATATTCCTTTTAAATAATTTTACTTTTTCGATTCGAACCCAAAGAAAGTTATAAGTAAGCGAAAGTATTGCTCTACATTTCACCGATTTAAATAGTTAAAACTTCACATCGTGTTATTTGAATCAGAAATTCACAGGTCATGCTACGATTGACAGAAACAATGGTTGCGTCCGATATCTCAATGATCCGTAGATCCTTGCCGATCGATGAAGCGTCCTGAGGGGCAATTCTCGTAATTTTTATGAACGTTCACAGTCTGATCTCAGTCTCAATCTGTCAAAAATACTTCAAATTTCCCTACATTTTGACAAGTTTTTGACATTTGTTTGTCGCCAAGATGAGACTGCGACTAGATTTTGAACGTTTTAAATTAGCAGAATTAGCCTACTGATATTATAACTTGTTGTCATTGAGATGTATAGCTTTGAGTAATCGAATGTAGGTCATGGTACCTATACTGAGGTTTGTATTTTGTCAATTCGGTATATACTTAGGTTAATTAATTGATTTTTTTTATCATCATCGTCAAGAAATCTAAATAAACTTACATTACACCTATAGGTAATAGAGCTGAAGAATTGTTTTGTTTGATCGCGCTAATCTCTAGAACTAAGTACCTGTCGATTTTGCATTTGATAGCCCAATTCTTCAAGAAGGCTATTTAACATCACGCTACGACCCTTAGGGCCGATCAAAGCGATAAAAAATCTGAAAGAAAAGTTAAACGGTGGGTGAAGCCGTGGGGCATAGCTGGGTCTACTATAATAATTTATCTAATCTAATTCTCAAGTTTCTAATTTAGGTATAAACACATGATTTTAAGAAAAATAATCATCTGCCTTTTCCCAACTATATTGGGGTCGGCTTCCAGTCTAACCGGATGCAGCTGTTTTAAGAAAAATAAACCAACCCAAAAAGTTGTTTTATCACAAAAAGCTCGTAATGCGTCTATTTGCATTCTACTAACCGTGTCTATCTTAAAAGCCGCACAAAAAATAAGAAATACAGCTTTACAAAGCGAGCCCATCCGTTACAGTCGATTATTTCAATGAAATAAACTGTAATAGGAAAAAAAAACCAACACTAAGTTATAAAAAGAACGCATAGAATCCAAATAATCACGGCATCGACATGACAGTTCACAAATGTGACGGCGGATATATCCGCACTATAGTGCAGCCCTATACTTGCGGATATCAGTATCCGCTCTTAGGAAGTGCGCTTTTAGGGCCTCGCGGAAACTAACCCTTCATTAGTGTTTCCCGCTTGTTATTAGCTTACAAGTATTCTCTGTCGAAGGGTTAATTTAGGGGGGACCTGCACCCTAATTGCGTAACAAACTATCTGAATCATTTTGAAGCAAATTGCTAATCCATTGCTTCATAAGTTCGAAAAATGTGTTTGCTCAACACGTAAATAACGCAATGAATGATGTTGAACTGTCAAAATGAAACCGATTCCCATTGATAATGTGTTACGCAATTGCCCCGCTGTATACACTTTTGGGCTTGAAAAGGGCTCTACGATTTTGTGGAGTTGGAAACTGTGAATGAGTACCGAAGAGCAGAGGTTTTATTGCTTTTTATGTCCTCTACTGAGGTAAAGGAGAATTCAAAGCTCAAGGGCAGGAAATCGCTACAAGCAGCAATTAAATGGGATCACCGGTTCCGAGTCGAGATCTACAGGGGTTGCGGTAATCAACTAATCATAGATCGTTTTTAGATGCCGCTATTGTCCCAATTCTTCCTGTAATCTATAGGAGTCTTAGAATCACATTTTATGACAAACACATGAGATTCCACTATGTCCATAATTATGCAAAACCACAATTTCAATACCAAACGCATGTCCCCACGTATCAGCAGTAGGTATCACTGCCTATCATTATCAACACAATTGCAGTCGACACGCTAGGCGTCGGGTCAATGCACCCACACTAATTTTCCCCGCCATTTTGACTAGAAACAAAAAAAACTGACCATTTATAGTTTATGGTTCCGCAGGTTGGTTTTGTTTACTGTTTTGAAGTTTGTTTGTAAACAAAAGCCTTGTTTATTTATTTATTATAATAAAGACCGGTAGCCAATTAATTTTTCTAACTTCTAAGAATTGTTTTTGGCAGCGTCTACCTACTTATATTTATTTATTTAATATTTCAAGCACATAAATGTACAGAGGCGGACTTAATGCCATAGGCATTTTCTACCAGTCAACCTTTGGATGATGCAGAGACAAACAGTGGTAGGTGTAATAATGAAAATTGAGGAATACTTCTTTTGTATCTAATTGTAAAAAGTTGAGAGAGTTTCTGTGAGCAGTGATGGCACAGTGGTATCGGCCCCGACACTTACTAGTTGTAGGTCATGAGTTCGAACCCAGGCCGAGACTTCACATTGGTTATTTAATTTCATCACCACTGCTCTCAAAACGGTGAAGGAAAACATACTGAGGAAACCGACATATCCTAAAACCAAAAAAACCAAAGATATAATATGACATCCACCAACTCGCACTGGGCCCGCGTGGTGGATTATGGCCCACTCCCTCGCACAGGGAGGAGGCCTATGTTCCAGCAGTGAGAACATTAAAGGCTGATTATGTTTATAGAGTTCCTAAAGTACCTCAATTCTAGACCTCTTAGAGGTTAAAATATCCCTCTTATAACCGCGCTGCTATTTTTCGATTATGTTTCTTTTTCTGAATAATTATTTCTATCAGGGCCTCAAGTCTGCTATTACAATAGTGTCAGAGTGGTCTATCATTGATTTCATAATTGTCGATTTTGACAAGTTTGGTAATCTACTAATATAATGGCGTCATTATGACTTTAAAATGGTCAACCACTGACACTCCATTGAAAGAAATGGCATAAAATGGTAATCTCGTACATAATGACAAATGAATAAATGTAATGTTTATTGCTATTTACGAACTTCTTACTACTTCAGATTGCAAACACTAAGACGTAATATGTAAAAATATATATTAAATGAAATCTAGCATGAAATTTAGTAGTTTTTCTTAGACCATTGACCGACCAATGATCGACCATTATGAATTTAGCAGATTACGAACTTTTAGCAAAATGAGAATGGGATCGTGTTGGAATGACGAATTTATAAAAATAGCAGACTTGGGCCCCTGATTTCGTACTTATATTTTCCTTCACAAAATCTATGTTTTCGTACTAAAAACGAAAAATTTATCTTCCCATGACCACGGAACTCCATTTAAAAGAAAAAAAAGTGAAGACTTAGCTCATTGTGGCGGCATTGTCTGCAAAGTCACGGCCACCGGCAGAACTGTAGGAATGCGCAATGAAGACTGACTCATTGGGCTACTGGTGCTTTTGTAATGGCAAAAAATCCGAAATTCCGTTCTGTTTTACAGCTGGTTGTCATGAAACAGAAAATTAGCGGTCTTGGTGTATATTACTTCTTACTATGTAGACCGTTTTTCGATAGGTAGGTACATAGGCTACCTAAAACCTAAAGTATATAAAAAAGGACACTAGCGCACGGAAGTGATAAGAGTTAAATATTATAAAACGTGTACTTTTTTCTTAAAACTTCTTTGCATAAAATTCAAAATGGGCCAATTGCCTAATTCATATCTGAAGTTGTCAATTCGCCCACAAATAAATAAACTTCGTGCGAGTCGCCTATAGAATAGAAAAATAATATTATTTCAAAGTGTCGATTCGCCCGTTTCGGACGAATACATTCGTGCGAATCGACTGATAAATAGGCCTTTGTCATTCCACGGTCTGGTTTTAACCTCGATTCCTAAAAAAACTATTGAAAAAGTCTTAATCAAACACGCAGCAAGAAAAAATAATTAATTACCGCACTATGACGTCACAATTCCCAGTGCTGTTTCGACATGGTCTCGTACTACCGAGGGATGTGACAGGGAGGGACTGATGGCGTCACCGGCGCGACCGCCGCGCTGTGACTCAATACCTAAAAGCTCTTGTTCTTTTATATGATATTCAGTTTCAGCTAACGAGATACTAAAACTTTATTAGAGATAATAGTAAAGAAATCATTATCAAGGCACCAATGACTATCTAAAAATTTCCCTGAAAATATGAAACTAAGTTTATGCTGAAAAAACCTTGCGAATGTTATTTTGTTAATTTATTTATATTAAATACGCAATAAGGTAAGCTAAGTATGTAAACAAAAATTTGCTTATTATGGATACCTACATTAGAAATAAATAAAAAAGTTATATTAGAATTGGTTTATAGCTACAAGAACACTCAAACAACAACAGTTTTCTTGCTAATATATTTTAATGATGGTGACAATCTTGTTCTAGAAGAATTATCAAGCAGCGCGAATTTAGCTATTCTAAGTAGGTACCTAGATTAGATTGCTAGAATCTAGTGCATGATTAAAAATACAGTTCTCCTATTTCAGATTAGGCATGAAATATAAGTAACGGGACTTAAATTACGTCTACATTATTTACATTATCTGTGCTTCTGTATTCACGTATCAAATGACTCAGCTAACTATAAGGTTCTTGACATTTTTAAAATTAAAATAGGCACATAATTCGTTTTGAGAAAATAGGTTTTAAGTGGGAACCTTATGATCAACAGGACAGCTTTTTTAAGTTTTATAAATTTTCATAGACAAAATTATAAGAATTAGTTTCCATTAATCTGAAAACTAATGGATCGAATTGAACGTCTTCATAGTAATTCGTCCTATGATAGCTTAGCTTAGTTAATTTAAAACAAAATAATACAGCACTGTTGAAACTTAAAATTATTAACAATACCTATACAAACGTGCTAATTTCACCTTGGAAGATAATTATCAATTAATTAAACTGAAAGCCGTGTCATAATTACGCCTAATTCACTATTAAAAAATAAAGCATAAAACAACATAGCCACAAGCATATATATTAGTTAACAATGTACAAAGTATTAATTCGGTAATTTATGTACCTACCGGTCATCGTAGCATGAAAATGAAATCTTCCATTTTCATATTTCGTCAAAAATGTTTTATATTTTCCGTAGTTGTACCAAATAGTTTGAGCAATAGGTATAGTTAGGTACCTACTTCCTGGTTAGTTAATCATACTCTGATTTAGTCTAAAACAATTACCCGCCCTAAGCCCCTAACTTTGACGAAATACTCCGTACCTAAGTCTTTAGTGTCAAACTACATTTTAAACGTTCTTAACGTGGTTATAATTACATAATTATGGTAATTTCCGATTCACAAAGCTTCTCTATTATGTATCGTCATACCACAACTTGTAATTGTAATTTAATAAGGCTTTACGTAGTGAAAAGAGTCCATCTGTTAGTTATATACAACGGCGAGTACAGTTTTTGTAAAACGATTCATTTTTAATAAGAAATGTTACCAACTGCTGCATGAAAGTTAAAATTCTGTTGTGTTGAAAGATCAACAGATGGTTAGTTGTTTTATTTTTAAAGTTAGCCTACACTGTCCCATTGTTGAGCAAAGAAGCCTCCCCAAATCCTTCGCATCCACCTCGAACGCGAACCTTGCGTTACGCGACTAGGTCTAGCTATCTTTAGTTGGTTTATTGAAGAATTTTATTTGCCATATAATTGCCTTCTAATCTGATTTTTTGCAAAGTTTTGTATCTTCAAAGTAAGTATTGCGCATAGCGTGCAGAATCCAGCTTTTTCAAGGTAGATTGATAATTTCTATTAAAAGTTACAGAAAGTTTTCTTAGACAGTTACCTTACTAAAAATATTTGTCATTTTCTATCTATTGTATTCTATCCCATTCCATGTTATCTTTGATGGCACAGTTCCAACTTTCAAATTAATATTCCGTTTTGGAAAATGGAATCAATAGAAGGAATCGTTTCATGAATATTTGTAAAACAGATGACATTGTAAACACGCCAAAGATTCACGACATGAAAACGCAAAAATCGTTTTTTCATCAAGAAAGTCTCAGAAGCCTAGGTTTGTGCCCAAAGCTCGCTTCCTATTACATGGAACTTTTAACATTACGTA
The DNA here is from genome assembly GCA_949316385.1 of Globia sparganii. Lineage (NCBI taxonomy): Eukaryota > Metazoa > Arthropoda > Insecta > Lepidoptera > Noctuidae > Globia > Globia sparganii. Next base: position 1,511,770 of record OX438654.1, read on the forward strand.
ATGGCGAAATATGTGGGCACATGAACAATAGAAGCAGTGGTGGCTTAGTGGTACAGGCCTGACTTAAGAGTTATAGATCGTGAGTCCGAACCCAGACGGGCACTTTACTTTGTGTATTTCATCACCACTGTTCTCAAAACGGTGAAGGAAAATATCGTGAGAAAACCGGCATGTGCTAAAACCAAAAAAGTCGAAGACAATAATGTGATATCATATCGACAAACGCGCACTGGGTCCGCGTGGTGGATTTATAGCCCACTCCCTCTCACCGAGAGGAAGCTTGTGTCCCAGCAGTGGGCACATTACAGGCTATTAACAATAGGTAGTTAGGTACACCTGCCCAACCCTGTGTGGATTAGGGAGGTACCTACCGGAGTTATGTTATCAGCGATTCTATCAAAATTCGTTCTCGTTAACCTGACTTCAAACCATATGTTTAATTCAGGCCTACATTATGGTGTTTTTTAATGAATAGCCGAACTTAATTAGTGTTAGCGTATAGCAAGTAATTAGGCGCGCCCATTCGGTTCACTCACCTTTCTGTTACATTTAGTTTTTAGTTTTAGTTGAGTACAAGGGCAACAGTCACGGTTTGGGTGTGTCGTAGTATTATTACAGTTATGGCCTATAAAACGAATTATCGTGGCTATATTGGAGTCTCTACATATCTTTGCAAGGGCGACGAATTGGAATTAATTTAGTACTTATCGGAATTCCGATTCTAAATGAATCATAATTCGTCTGCATAGTAAAATCCTTGGTTCAAAAACATGATTTTTCGGTTTTCAAATCTAGATAAAGGCATGACAAAAAATTTCGGTATCTACCTACACAAAAAAAGTAGTAAGAAGGTACTAATCTAAACACACATAATGGGTGTATTGTTTCAGCAAATGATTCATCAAAAATGTTATGTTTGATTATCCCCGAAACTACAACCAAAATTCGAAAAAAAGTAGAGTTTTAATTTGAATTTTGTAAACTGACAATTATTATTACAACTTAAAATACGCAAACAGTCTTAATGTTTTTTTTTTTTGTTAATTTTAAACCTATGACTCAAGCCGAAATAGCAAACAGTATCGCTCTAGATCCCTACTATGGAACAGGGTGAATCATGTCAATAATAGGATAATAGGGGGATTGTCTGCCCGTCTGCGCCTACGCATCGATTGTTTTAATCGATGATAATAATATGATGCTGATGAGGTCTACCTACCTTCATTGTATTCAGTTTTTGTAAAGCTTCATTAAAATATATTTCTTGAACAAAGAGTACTAATTAGTACTAAGTTAAGGTTGAAATAATAATGCAAGAGGATGAAAATAATTTTATGGCATAAATTTTTGCTTATACATTGAAAATCTTCTTGAAACGTTGTTTTAAGACACGCTGCAATTACTTACCTATGTTTTTTTTTTAATAAACCACTCTTTCTAGCCTAGTATTAATTTACCAAATATCTTTTCTCTTTCTCTAAAAAGATTAAAACAACAATTTATAACATTAAAACAAACATTTATAATATTTACAACAATAATTATAACTATTCAATAGTATTAATACTAATAGTATTTATACTAATCATTATTATTTATTTATTGTTTCTATCAACTATTCATTATTATGAATTATTAACAATTTATTTGGGTATTGTGTAGAATGGATTTTTAAATATTGTATGGATTTTTTATAATGCTGTAATTTGACTTCAGGTTGGGTTTTTAATAGTTTAGTGTTGCTTTGTATTTTTAAAGTTTAGATGTTTAAGTATTAGTAGTAAGTTATTTTTCAATTTATTTGGTGTGTGTTTACAAACCACTATTATATTGGGGTCATCCTGTAAAGATAGTGTGTGTAAGTTTAATAATAAATAAATAAATTGTATTTATTACCAACCCAACCCAACCAACCAACCAACGCCAAACCAACCAACCAAACCAACCAACCCAACCAACCAACTCTTCAAATTCGTAATTACTTTTTGTATAAATTACAAAAAATAATTACGAATTTGAAGAGTTCGGTTTTTACCTACCTATGAATATTGCTTACACCTCTTGAAAGGAAAATGTACGAAACTAAATCAAATTGGAAAATACTTGGAAATTGAGCCTATTAATTTACATATCAAATTCTTCGTCTGTATATTGCAAACTATCATAAACTTTTGAGTAATTTGTTTTGATTGGCTAGTGGTCAACAATCCATGCTGAGTGGGGTCTTGGGTTCGATCTCCTACTACACGCTTAGCATATTGGTATCAGCTTGACTGTGTGCCAACATAAAACGGGAACTCTAGGCCACACAGATTCAATAAAACCTAATAAGCAATTTTATCTCTTAAAAAATACTTCCCGTAGATATTGACTACTGCTACCGAGACTGTAATTGTGTACAATTACAAGCCTGTTACATATAAAACCACTAAGTTACGCTCCGTCCATTGAGCTGTTGAAAATAAAAGCCTTCGAGATAACGCGACGGTTCCACTACAGCCAGTACCGTTTGGTAGCCCGCTATGTTTTGTTTAAGTTAATTAAAGTTGCTAAACCATTTAAATCTCAACTCTGTTTTTCCATTTCATGCTTTGATTGGACAATCTGATCTGATAGTATCATGACCACAATTTGTTTTGGTTCAGTTAAGATCATAAGCAAAACAAAGCATTTTCATTTCTTTTTAATTTATTTTATCTTAATTTGAATCATCGTTATAAACATAATTATGGTTCTGAGCAGCGCTAGAGCTACGTTAACTGAAATACTAGACTGAATTAATCTAATCCCATAAAAAACATAAGTACAGATCATAATTATTACTTTTTCATTCAACCTCTAGCTACTTTCCTCATCCGATTTGCGATAATACAATTATAAAGACAAGAAGTAAATAAAAGACCAAAACTATGGGGATCCATAATAACTTATCTCCGCTGAATAGTAACTATTATAAAAACAAAATATAATTCTATCGATAGATTATATCTACGTTAAGAAACTCATTTTGACGTGTTATGTCACATCAATAGCCAGTGGGGTATGTCATCGATATTTTATCGATGATAGCACTACAGAATAATATGAATACTTATGGCAGGTGCCATGATATTGTAATTAGTAGTGTAATATTAAATCAGATAAGAATTATCTGTACTTTATTTTGTTACACGAAATTGGGCATGGCATAGGTAACCAAAATTCAAAGAGTAAAACACAAAGGCAGGCAGAGCAGTTTTTATTATTATTATTACTTTTTTTTTTTGAGAAATCGTCTTTTAGAAACCATATAAATTAAATGGCTAAATTTTTTCCTCAAAAGTCGCTACCTCCAGCTATCATCGACAATAATTGTAACAATAGGTACCTACTTACCTATCTAATATTGGAGACAAGCCTGATAACTAATGCGAAACTTCACTGAATACTCTGAGTAGAAAAAGCCTTCACCTTTTCAATAGTCAGTAACAGTTGGCCCCACAACAACTAATATTGATCGTTTGAATCAATAGATAGCACGTTGGTCAGCGGCTGCATCGATGCAATATGCATAGCACTGGTTTTACTTTTAAAATGATTAATGAGTCCAATTTATAGTAAAAAAACCGATGGATATTTCCGAATGAAATTTAATTTTATAAATTAATTGTTTGTTTCCTATTAATTAAATTAAATTTTATTCGAAAACATCAACCGGTTTCTTACTAAACTTCAACTATACCGACGCCCCTGGTTACTTATCTCCTTTGGTGACCGTACATGAAGTGACTGATCAATAATGCAACTTTTGGTTTAAAATTTGTTGGTTCAATAAATGAAAAATGCTGTGCTTTTCCGTCAAGAAAGTTATGGCAGAAATATTTTACTTTTTAGCTACTACTCCGAAGTTTAAACTTGAAACAATATTGTGATACTTAGATATGTTTTTTTTCTAGTAGTTACATATTCTTTTTAAATGATGTGAAGGAAACTGCTTAACACACAGTTCACACAGTTCATCTCCAATTTCCTTATGAACACGTGTGATTATCATTCGTCCGTCATACGCGTTATCACCGTGGGAGAGCTAGCTAATTACTCCGCCATCCGCCACAGACCACGACACTTGACAATCGTGGATCGTTAGCAGTACGTGACAATTGTTAAACTATATGTTCGATAAATAATTAATAAGCTGCAGCTTTCCCGTGCGATTACAGTGTGAGCTTGCATGACGGCATAGCAATGTTTATAGGGATTCTTTTGGTGGAAATGTGTGCAGCTGTTGGTATTGAAAGGCACAAACTCATGGTTAGATTTTTATTTAATGTATTGTCATTTATTTGTTAAATTTAGTGTCATATACAGGCAATGCAGTGTCTCTGTGGCAGTGCCCTAACATGATCTCCTTAAAAGTTATGACAATTTGATTGTTTACAGTAAGGTTCTAAAGTTCCAAATATTTTTTCGTGAGAATTAAAAGATATTGAAAAAAGTGCCAATAACTACTGATAAATCAAGGTACCCACTATCATAAAAGCACTTTTGTAGTGATGATGCTTTTTATTATTTTTATTTTTTACTATTTTTTTTATTTTCACTGCAAATAACCCCAGCTACCGTTTTGTTTCGTTTGATCCACGATTTTTACGCACCCTGTATAACGAGCATTTAATAAATCCTCGATGGATATTTGAAAGTTTGAGGAAAGATGAAACGCATATTCCATAGTAGGATTTTAGCCATTCCGATAAAGCACCTTCAAATAAAATAATTGAATCGTTAGTAATATGTAACTGTTATCATTGATACAAATTAGATTAAATTCCGGTCATGCTTGGGGTTTAATAAACACCTTACTTATAAAATAATTTGGTAAGTCATGCCTGATCTAAAACATTCTACTTATTGTTAATAGGATTTACATATTTTATTGGCTTGAATTACTAGCCTACGTTCTAGAAAGTACGTCAAGTGAAATGACGACTTAAAACAGTTTTGTTTTCTTACCAAGCAATCAAATGTGTGCAATTAGAACCTCTTGCAATCAAAACTTTAATCAAGTTTTCCTAGCTTCCATCAATCTAAACACTGTTCCTTAAACTTTGGATGCCAGCCAAGTCAAGTGAATCCAATTTATAATTATTATATCCACTTCACAGGAGATTGATTCAGACTTCTTTAAGACCTGGTCCAAGTACCGGTGGTGGTGGACCGTGGAGCTTGCGGTCAGCAGCCGGCAGCCGGTCAGCCGTGACCGACCAGCTCAAGTTATAATGTCACTTGGAAACTGAGATTAACTAGAACCTTGTATAAAAAGGATTATTTTAAAAGATCGATTTTTATTGGGTGGAGAATGTGGACATACGTAGTTTGATTTTTAAATAGTACCTAAAGTTTGCCGATGTACTTATCATAAGGGTTCATAATGGATGCTAGCAACTTTTATAGCAGACAGATTTTTTAAATTAATTCGTACCAATTTGTAGACATCTCGGTAAATCGAATTATGCGGAATTTTTGTATTGCCAATTTTTGCATATGGTTTTGAAATACGGTTGCAAAGTTTTCATCTTTTCACGTCTTTTGATTTTTTTTAAACTCATGGTTTTAACTAATTCTTCGGTGCTGGCTCTACTTATTCACATACCTCAACAATGTAATATCATCAATTTTAGGAATTGGTATTGACATTCAAAGCCTATAAACGTATTTTTTTAAAATCACGTACATGTTCATTTAAAACCAATAGCACCTACTTTACTTAATAAGAATATTTTTCCTTGATTTATTCACATTTGTGACAATGTGAGGATTTCCTTCGGATCAAAACCGCAACGGATAAAAATATATTCTCGTGGAATTATTTTATCTACCTTGTTTAGAACTATGTAGGTACTACCTTTAATAATAATACGAGTAGATGCATTGTTTTTTGTTTCTTTTACCGGTTTCCTATATTGCACTAGTATACCCATTCGACGTTATTTACGTAAATTATTTTTAAATAACCTTTTTTTGTTACTGGATGGCTAACTATTAGGTATTAAAAATAAGATAAATTGTAAACCTTCTCTTTTTTTGAAGACGGTTAAAAAGGGACGACTATAACGCTAGTGTTTACATTCTCTCTGGGGACGACTGGTAAGTAGTTACTCGCCTTTTTCAGAAAGTTGTCTTCTGAATTTTTTACTGTGAGACTTAGTAACGGTTATCATGAAAAAAATGGCTCTACAGCCAAGCAAAAAAGGAGTCCTTACAGTATTAGTCCTACTAAATATCAATTGACGTAAAAACTTATAAAGATATCCATCATTTTATCCGTATTACAAGTTCATGTTTGGCTGTAATTCGCAAGTAATTCGCAACATGAAGACCGCTTCATTACTGAGCTATCCACATATTGACGATTTGCATGAAACTTTTCCTTGAATTACTTTCAGACAAATGTACCTACACTTTTTTCGTGACTGAAAGTGATTTTCAGTGGCTGTTACTTAATTCAGAATTATCTTGAATCGTGATCGTGAACAATAAAAAAGTCTTAGAAGAACTTTTTTGTTACGTCTTAACAAAACTCGGTTCAAACCGAGATTTGTTTTGGATATTTCTGAAACGAAATCGAAATCCAAGGCTTTAATTAAAATATTTTGTTATAATAAAGGTAAATGCCGCCTGATTACAACATACAAGACAAAAATGCGTTAAAAATAACTAGTGTAATCCTTAAATTAAAGGAAAAGTACAACTAATCTACTTTTAAAAGTAAAATAACCAAATGGATAACATAACTGCATTAGCAAAACATTTGTGAAAATTGGAAAAGTTCCCGGAAACGCTCCCTAAAAATATCCAAACACCACCAAGTAACTGCTATGAAACCGTCAATTTCATAAAACCGCGTTTTTTATTTCAGCAAACCTAAATGATGTTACAAATTAAAAATATCAAAGGACTCACCATTGTTGAAGTTAGGTGGAGAAGTTTACAAAAAACTTGAAACGGGAGCGTGTGGCGTGGCGAGTTCGTGAGGCAACGCGCTGGGCCGGACTGTACTTGACTGGGCTTACACACCGCTTTTATATGCCAAGCTACGCGCACACCTATTCTGGAGAACCTATAAAACTATAATATGGAACAGAGATCTTGGGACCACTCCTTGTGGTTTACATTTTTCATTATAGTAGCTGAATTTTAAATGAGGATTGTGTCTGTCTGTCTAGCATCTTCGACCTTCCAAAGTTAGTTTTGTGTCATGTCTGCACCCAATAGTCACAACAGCCAGATTTTCCTTTGGTCTTAGGTTTCAAGACCCACGGAAGTTCTCGTTTCCCATATCAACAAATTTTATTTTCAATCGTCACATTTGTGAATTGTGGTGTATCAAGTAGGTACTTTCCCATCCACAAAAAAAAAAAAAAAAAAAAAAAAAGTAGGTACTTAACTATAAATACTGGATTGCAATTATTCATCCAAACGAACCAAAATCTAATTTTACGGGGAAAGCTCTTCCTGTAAATTTTTCATAAAAGTTCATACCTACTATTTATTTTCGTTTTTCTTACTAAAACATTCATACTAATCGACTTCATTTACAATAGTGCTCAATTGGTCATCATATCCAGAATAGGTCGTCTGATTCACATCGCGATAGTAGTGTGTCCAGACGGAGCCCAATTTTTCAGTCTTAGTCTCAAACAGAAGCAATGAGCCAATGACAAAGCCCCGTGACTAATGATGTACACAAACATGAGATTTGAATGTCAAACCAGTGAACTGTGGAGTTCTGTCTTCGATGGAGACAAAGGGATATTAAAATGTAGGTATTATGGGTGTATTGATGTTAAACTTACGAATAGAACTAGTTAAACAAATTTTCAGGCACACTGTGTTGGTAATTTCTTTTAATTGCTGGACATACAGATGGGGAAAATCAGGTACAGAGTTCTCGTTTTCCCAATTATTTTACAAGTTTAACCAATATTGTACAATAACTTACGTCGTATGAGATTTTATCTGATGTTGATATACTGAAATCTTATAAAATTGTTACATACAAACGAACTTTATCTAAAACTTATTTTGCACTTACGGATTCAATTACAAAATTAAATCATGGACTTCCTATTCAAAGGGTTGGGATGAATGGAGAAGGGACCACACAGGGGAACCGTGAGCCTTTGCCAATTTTGTGTCAGATGGTACCTACAATGCACATTTTTAACCGGTATGTACGTATGTATGTTCATCTGTTCCCTCATAACTTCTAAACTGTTTGTCATAATTCGACAAATGAGGTATCGTTGGAAGCGTCTTGATCGTCCGCTAATTATAGGCTATGTGACGTCACATTAGATTGAATATGGCGCCCTCTAGCCGACATAAAGTCATGACGTAAAAATATTTCTTTTAATCATGCCGTGTTGGGTATCAAATGAAATGGCTTAATTAGCACATTTCAAAGAAATATATATTGCCAGCTGTTGCTCACGCCTTTGCTTGCATGCACCTGATAATTAGGAATAATTTCCATAAAATCACGCCTCAGATTTGAGCCATACATATTGTCTCTCGTCTCTCCAAACCTAGCCAAAATACATATAATATTATAATAAGTAGGTACGTATTTCGATGTGGACTACTTATAAAAAAAAAATATAAAAAATAACCTACCCTAACAAAACAATACATTCTAACAGTAGTAAGCGATCATAAGCTTTGAGGCAAAGTGGCATACGACCACGGCTGTCCTCTGAACGTCACTATGAATATGTAATTAAATACATTAAAATATATTACGTGTAAGTTGTTTATTTAATAGTCGATAAATCTATACATATAATAAAATCGTAGGAAAGTCAAAACTGTACATTGAATATTTTTTAAAAAGAATACTTGGGGCGTGATCTACAATCGATACCGAAGCCAAAAATATAGTTTTTAGAATTTTTGTCTGTTTGTCTGTTTGTCTGTTTGTCTGTTTGTCTGTCCGGGATAAACTCAAAAAGTACTGCATGGATTTACTTCAAATTTTGCATGAATATTACTAAGAGGTCGGGTCAACATATAGGCTACATATTATCACGCTATCACCTACGGGGGAGGAGCTGTGAATCTTTATTTTTCTTACGCATTCTGTGACAGCGTGTAATCTAACGACGCATATCTAAATGTTGTTTTTGAGTAAGCCATGCTATTATCTGATGTTACACTACAAAAACTACGCCATTTAAGTAACTTGGGCAGAGAAATATAGTTTAATGAATGTTAGTAGTATAAAGACAATTTTAAAACAGCGCCATCTATGAGATTTCATAAAAATCAAATCAAGTTACCTGCATGTTAACATTTTTTTGGAAATTAATAATTTAAATTTGATCATGTTGGCGAGGTAAGTAGTTAGTTATTCTTAAAATTCATAGATGGTGATGTGCATTTTCTTCATAAAAGTTGTATCGTATAGTTCGTTTTGACAAATTCAAGTTCCAACAAAACCCTCAAAATCTTGAGCAGAGTTGAGGAAGACAATTTTAAAAAAATGCGGTGTTAAGTATTACAAAAAAGTTATGTTCATTGATGATGATCATTTCATTTCATGACACCCTCGCGGAGGCGAGCGTCAGTGACAGTCCCAGCCGCATGCGTCATCTGTTTGCCGTCATCTTGGTGTTTTGTGGAGTCGCGAACCCGGTAGCTTTGTGAGAGAAGTATCGCCATCATCTGTCTGAAGATTTTCGACGAGCTTTGAGGCGCGCTACTGGAGACGAAGTCGAAGTAACTGATGAACGCGTGCTGAACACCTGTCTCAGTTCACTTCAATATGTGGTACTTTCTATCGGCGGCAATCCACTGATTGAATATGGGTTACCAGCTCCCCAATCATCACCGTATCAAGGCCGTGAAAATCGGGAGTATAACGCGAAATGACCACCATACGAAATGACCATGTCGCTTTGTTCTCTTCAGAGCAAAAGCAAATTTATGACACCGTCCTTGAAAGCGTTGGGCAAAACCAGGGTAAAATGTTTTTCTTGGATGCTCCTGGTGGAACAGGAAAAACATTTGTTACCACTGGCATACTTGCAGAGGTCAGGAGGCAAGGCAAAGTTGCTATTGCTGTAGCGTCGTCGGGAATCGCTACCACACTGCTTCCGAGTGGCAAGACAGCACATGCCATGTTTAAAATTCCCATCGATTTAGAGAGCGCCGAAACGCCTGTTTGTGGTGTGTCACGTAACAGCGATAAGGGACACGTGCTCAAGGATTGCTCTCTGAACGAACGTTTGATGGGTGGTGTCACAGTTCTGTTCAGTGGTGATTTTCGGCAAACGCTTCCAGTGGTGACGCGGGGCTCGAGGGCTGACGAGGTGAATGCTTCGTTGAAACGATCTTCTTTGTGGTCACGAGTTCGTACGCTGCGCTTGACCATTAATATGAGAGCTCGGCTCGGCGGCAATGCACGTGCTCAAGAATTCTCCGATGTCCTTCTAAGTCTTGGCGAAGGCACTCTACCAGAAGAGACAGGTGATGCTTCCAGAGTCTCTCGGTAGAGTGGTATCCAGCTTAGAAGAACTCATTCACTGTGTATACGGGGACATCAGTCGTATACCGCACCAGCAGAATTCTTGGGTGTGTGAGCGGGCTATTTTGATGCCCAAAAATGATCAGGCTGCAGCAATTAACGAATGCATTCTCTCGGAAATTGAGGGGAATAAAGTGGTCTACACCTCGATAAACACTTTTGTCGAGCAAGATGACGCCACACATTATCCCGTGGAATTTCTGAGCTCCCTGTCAGCAAGTGGACTTCCAGCGCATACCATCAAGCTGAAGGTCGGTGTTCCGATTATGCTTCTTCGGAACCTATCTCCTCCGAAGTTGTGTTAACCGCCTTACGGCCCATTCACGACTTCGGTCTAAGCGGCGCGCGGCGCGGCAGGTGGCGCGGCGGCGGCAAGCGGTGCGTTTTACACGCCACGTACCCTCAGTAGCGGCTAGCGGCAGCGGTCGAGGTGGACGTATTTAGGTAGTTAGAACGTGCTCAAAATTATGGCGTTATCAAAATTATCTCTTTTGTGTTTAGAAAGTAGTATATATTTTTAAAACAAGTATGACAGAAGGAATGCACGAACTGAATAAAGATCGATATTTAAATGGCAAATTTCGTGACCTATACGAAGATTACAGAAAATATTCAGATAAGTTTTATGAGTACACATGAATGAGTGTGGAAACATTTGATTATATTCTATACTTTTATACTCTATATCCATTACCGCCACAAAATCGTCTAAAATTTTTTGTTTATAAGTTCGCCGCCGAGTCCGTCACATCTACGCCGCTATCCGGGCCGCTGTGTTTCGTGGCGTCGCGTCGCACTCATTCGCCAGTACTTTTGATCTCGCCGGGTTTTCGCTGTGAGCGGCGACTCGTGGCGTGCTTCAAACATTTTCATACTTTTGTTCTTACCGCTCGCCGCCCCGCGCTTAGCCGCCGCTCACCGCGGCAAGGTCGTGAATGGGCCGTTAAAGTCATCTCCCTCCACAGACACACCATTGAGGCGGAAATTCTTACGGGTTGTGGCGTCGGCGAGGCAGTATTTATACCACGCATTCCCCTAATACCTCATAACTTCCTGTTCCAGTTCAAGCGCGTACAGTTCCCCGTGAGTGTTTGCTTCGCGATGACCATCAATAAGTCGCAGGGCAGCGGGTGTCGACCTCAGGACGAGTTGCTTCTCACACGGGCAACAGTACGTCGCTTGCTCCCGCGTCACCAGTCCTGACTCTCTTTACATTTTGGCTCCTGGCAGCATAACTACCAACGTAGTTTATAGGGAAGTGTTGTAAAGTATGATACCTTTGTACGTATTTTTACTCTTTTGTGTCCTGGAATGTATTCCTGCATTATTTTCTCTATTTCCTTCAGTCACATCTTATGACTGAACTCAGCAGGACTCCCATATAACTCTCTTCACTTGCTTTGCTTGCAAAAAAAAACTTATATTTTAATGCTATTTTAAAAGTTATGTACTTATAATGCTATAGCGACACTAGCATCTTGGGTATTTTTGGTGCTGTAGAGCATGCACGCAGACGACGTCGCGGGCAGCAGCTAGTATTGAATAATTTGGAGAAATTTTCTTGTTTCATACTTTATTTATTATTTTTAGTATGATATTTATTTGTTAGATCTTTTTCCTAGTGGTATCTGAAATCATTTGTTATTTTATGTCGTGTATTTATACATAGTTTCGGATGACTCTAGGTTACCACCTCTACGGAATTAGGGGTGGCCGAAGTTTTAAGTATCTTGAAAACATTTAGGTAAGTAATCGTTATAGCAATAAAATGAATACGGTTGTTGCACAAGTAAAAACTTTATTTCAGACTAGATCCATAATTTTGTTAGTATTTTGGTGTTACTAACAATAATGTTTTTGTAAATAGGTTAGTATTGTTAGTTTTCAAACAGTAATTATTAATTCAGAAAAGACAAACTGAAAACACGTTAGCTTTTGAATGTAGAACGATATTGAATTTAGGGTATATGACCACACCCTATAGAGCCCTAGGCAGTCCGGTTAAATTAAACGAGGTTTGTTTTATTTCAACTACTGGAGAGTATCGTATTTCTATTACCTATGCTGTTAACGTGTTAGTTTTATTTAAAAATTAATTCCTCTCAAATGTACCTATGTTGATTAAGACATTCAATGTTAAAGATTTTGTTTTTATTACCTAACTAGTTGGTCCTACAAACTCCGTACCGCCAGAATCAGAATCAATAAATACAAAATGTAGGTACGAGAAAATAAATTAGGTAGGTTTCCTTCTTAGAGCATTAAACCAACCGGAGACGCAACGAGCACTAATATCTATGCGAATAAGTCTGTCACTTTCAGCGCGGGGGACGAGGCAACGCACACAAATAGTGATAACACACTAATGCATTTTCGATCGCGTTGTTACTCACGCACACGAAAAAATTATCGAACACAACTATAAATTATACGCACACATGTACTAACTCACAGAGACGCCCTGTCAGGACACGGCATGACGTCATTTTTGTGTAAGCGATGAAAGTGCTTGACACTATCGATATTTTGTTGTCGACGAGTTCAGCCAATAGTTGTGATAAAAAAGGCTCTTCTTTATTTAATTGTTTTTTCATATTTACTTATCAAATTGATCTTCAATGCAGATCAATTCTTTTTAAATAGGTAACATAGGATTTAGATTTTAAAGTTAGTCTATAAGGATTCATTGCCACCGTACAAGAACTGCCGGTCGATTCTGTAAAAATCTCACCATGAAAACTTAGGTGAAGTGAGTTTGTTTTATCTAGGAATTGACACTGTTGACAGCTCACTCCACGCTCACTTTACCTGAGTTTTCACGGTAAGATTTTCACAGAATATCATCGCTGCCTCGATGGTCTAGTGTTCGCAAGGATGAATGCTGAACACGACGTTCTGAGTTCAATACCCGGGTCGGGCAGTGTTATTGGTTTTCTTATTAGGAATTTCTCAGTAGTAGCACGGAGTCTCTTGATATTAGAATGTATTCTAGAACATGAAGCCTCAAAATGCTGTGAGCAAATTGTACTAGTACACACGGCTACACATCAAGCTATACATTTCCAGTTTTAGCTGACATCGCATTGTATAGGTTTTTCGTACAATCAGAGGTCAGCTTATACTGGTTTTGTATAGCTTGATGTGTAGCCGTGCGTACGTTTAGGAGTCCACGAATTATGATTTGCTGAAGCCCAAATCCAAACATCCCGAGTCATTGCATCTTTTGGAAATCTGAAAAATTAATAGAATAACACAGGGACTGAATTACCCAAAAATAAAGGTACCTTTAAATTTGGGTATGACGTCATACCGTTAAATAACGATAACCGAAATATAACGATATCGTTATTTTTTAAAGTAGCCGTATTTTAAGGTACGAAATTCATACCGGTACATTTCAGTAGAAGTAACATAACCTTTTTAATAATATCAGTACCAATACCTTAACCTTTTTAAATAAGGGTTTCTTTGACACACCGCCTCGCCACTCTGTCTGTTTCTGTCGTTAGCGATTGTTAAATCACTCCATGTCCTTCACGCGCTAACTGCCTACCACTAGTACAACAAACATAAGGTCAAGTTGCAGCAAGTTGTTGTAGACACCCCCGTGCACCCGCGCCGCGCCGTCACTATGTTTTTCGGTACCGAAATCGTATAACGGTTAAATAACAATTTATCCTAACCTTTATTTATATGGGTACCGGTATAGCTCAACCTCTATTTTGAATCGGTACCGTTATATTTTTGAGGTATCTTAACCTTTAACCGTAACCGCTTTCAGTCCCTGGAATAACATACTCATAAAGTCGATATCGATATTTGTTTCTATGCAGTCACAGCCCTCATTTTGCTACAGTGTGGCCTGTTTTTAAATATAAAAATTGCGTAGTTTCGTGATAACTTGACCCGTAAATATTTTATAGTAATGAAGAATAACGATATGAGAAAATTGTAAGAGATTTGTGGAACATAAGTTTGATATCATTAATCAATTATTTGATAATAAATAGCAATTTTTTAAAGGCTTTAGTAAAAAAATCTTATAAAGTAACAAAATAAGTTGTAAAGTGTAATAAGAATAACAAATGCGAAATAGAAGTTTGAAATAATTGTCAATATTTATAAATTACAACTTTAAAAATTACACTAAATTAGGTCTTGTACAATTTAGTGGCAACATTCATTGACCGACAATATTTTTTGGTTTTTTGCAAATTTATTGCATTTTATGTTATTATTAGGACAAAATAATACTTATAGATGGAAAGTAAGGTTATCATTTTGTTTACTAGATGTTTCCGATCTATTTTTACACGAAAAAACACTGAAATTCGGCATTTTTCTCTTACGTTCGTTCCGCGCTAGTATGATTTGCTGAATGACGTGGAACGCGCGGCAACTAGTTTTATAAGACTGATATGACCGGCGGTCTCGTACCTTTGGCAGCGGGGAACGCCTGACAATGGCGTCTCCGGTTGGTTTAATGCTCTAAGGTTTCCTTCATTTAATTTCGTGAATTTTTCCCATGTTTTAATAGTCATTCTGCTATTCGGGGCGGAGACAAATCTAACAAAATCTACAGGGTGCAATTGAAGTCATGGGCATTATTTTAACCTAAGGCACTACTCATGATACTAATTGCATTAGGGCTACTATTACGCAAATCAAAAATATTATTAATGCAAGTATGGAAAACCTTAAAATGTAGTAAGTCATAGAAAGTATCAAACACTTTGCGCTTCTCGATAGCAAATGCGTAGGTACATTACGCCGTACGCGTCATTGGGCGTGAATTCTTTGAGCCCGCCCGACTCACGTGACATTCGTAAGTTGCCAATGAATTGATTCATAATAAATTCCAACTTTCCCTTCGTACTTTGCCGGCTTAGGACGGTCAAAACTACGTCAACTAACATACATTAAAAAAAACATTTACGTACCTAGCTTGTGGATTGTTTTGAAAAAACCTTATTTGTCGGTAAAGTGACAGAGGGTAAACGGGTGCTCTTCCACGGGCTTGTGCATGTGCTGGCACGTGAAAAGACGAAAAATCCAACAGGTTCTTAGTGGTTCTGGTGGAATGAGACCCCGTGAAGGAATAGGGTCGTTTGGGTTGCGGCGATGGAACATTTCACGAGTTCATACAACCATTTGTGGGTATTGTTGGTTGGTGTACCTAGCCTGCACATTACGCGGTCGAGGCATCGTGTACACAAACACGCAAATACTACACTAACACTTAATACACTGCAATCCAAGCACCGTATGACGCGAGCGGCGAGTACGGCGATTACATCACGGGATCAATAAATCAATTACGCGTCAATGCACCTGCGCAGTCGTTATGACACTGGTTCCGGGTTCACGTTGCGGCGGGAAGCAGACCCCGCGCGGGGGTGATATTCGTATTTTTGCGAGTGAGGGAGTGGGACGGAGAGAGTTCAGGGAATCCCGCCGGACGGCATGTCTTTTAGCCCATTGTTATTATTACTTGTAAGGAAAAACCCGCGCGCGCGCAGGTGATGTTTGTTTACATTTCGCTTTGCGCTGTACTGCGCTTTAAGATTTTGATACTTCAACATTTATTGGCGTTAACGAAGTATTTTGTTTAAATTACTTTAAGTGTTTATTTGCAATAATAAGCCTTGTGCAATTTGACTTACTACATTTTTAAGGTTTTCCTTAATTGCATTAATAATATTTTTGATTTGCGTATTAATAGCCCTAATGCAATCAGTATCGTGAGTAGTGACTTAGGTTAAAATAATGCCCATGACTTCAATTCCACCCTGTATATCATTAAGGATTGGTCTAGCCGTTCTTGAGTTATAAATGGTGTAACTTTGTACTTTGTTTTATTTGTTTATATTAGTAGATACACTAAAAGTTTTCTCATCGTTAATAGAACTCATAGCTTCACCATTACACCTGTAGGTACATTCCCCTATAGGTATACCTAAACAAGGAAGGTACCACATTCTACATCCTAATCCGCCATACTTTCACCTACCCACACGTTCCCTTTTTCCTATAGTTTACAGGCAATTAATCATTGGAACAGGCACAAAACACTATCTGTAAGCTACTGTTAGCTCGATCGCCTAGAGATTGGTACCCATTGTACAATCACTGACCTAATTGAAGTGTTACTATCACTTGCAAGAAGGGCCGATACTTTACCAGCGAGTGTAGGCCAAAATAAAAGGATAACCGATCGATCGAATCGATTTAAATCGATCGATTTTAATTTTTTGTTGTCAATTTTAATCCTAGTTTCATTTATATAACTTTCAAATCTATACTTGCCGATAATAATTAATTTACTTGTTAATAATTTTTATTAATTTACTTAATGTTATTAATTTATGATTTTTTTAAAAATTTTCACTTAATTTTTTATCAATTTTTATTAATGTTAAAATGTCCTGAGACTTTACCTTTACCAATTTTATAATTTTTAATCAGAATTTCATACATTTGAATTCCATTTAAATGTGACTTTTTACCAGTGTTACCAATTTATCTATATTAGCGTTTATTACTAAGCTAGCTCATTTCTCTGATTCATTGTTTTATGCATGTTGTGTTTACCTATAAGTAATTGATGCACTTTTATTCTACTTTTAAATATGCATTATGTGGTTGTATTAGTGTAAACAATTATTGGTAAACCTAATAAAATAAAATAAATAAATTTAAATTTAGAACGATGATTTAGAAATAAAAATCCACGTACCTATATGAATAGATAGATCCCTTTCCTTGGCCTTATAGCATTTCATAAGATATATTTCAGTAATAGACATAATTATCTGCTCTGGGTTAGATTATGTCAATCTTCAGATTACATTTATGTCCAAATATTCGTCTACGAATGCTAGTTAAGCTTAGCATAGCGGCAGCAGTGGGGGCCCAGTGGTGACGGTCGCCATTTACGACTTGTAGGTCGTGGGTTCGATCCAGGGATGTGCCTTACAGGAGTTGCACGGGGGGGTACCGGAATTGGTCTTTTACATGTTGTCACATGTCTTCGAATTTTCGACCAACCCGAAATACGCCCGCGTGGTGGACCCACTCCTCTCACTGACAGAAAGGCCTGTATCCTTGTAGTAGGAACATTATAGACTGATTATGATAATAAACATAAGTCTTTGTGTGTTGAATCATGTCAATCTTCAGATTACATATTATTTTCATGTCTAAATATTTGCCTATGAACACTAGTCAACCATAGTAAACTCAATACCAATATGTAGGTTTCAACGAAACCTAACATTTGGGAAACTCTGCTGAGAAATCGTTCAGGGCCTCAAGTCTGCTAATACAATAGTGTCAGAATGGTCTATCATTGATTTCCTATTTGTTGATTTTGACAAGTTTGGTAATCTATAATTATAATAATAAATCTGTAGAGAAGTCAATTCTGTACATGAAATATATTTTGAAAATAACTATCAGCGGGTGATTAGTGATCGTTACTGACGCCAAAAATGCAATCAGTAAAATTTTTGTCTGTCTGTCTGTCTGTCTGTCTGTATGTTCGTTATAGAAACAAAAACCACTCGACGGATTTCAACGAAACTTGGTACAATTGTTCTTCATACTCCTGGGCAGGTTATAGTATACTTTTCATCACGCTACGATCACTAGGAGCAGAGCAGTGAAGGGAAATGTTGGGAAAACAGGATTTCTTTTTAGGTGAAGTAGTAATAGGTTAGTAGTAGTTAGTTAGTAGTAGGTAAGTTTTGGTTAATTTATGTTCAGTTTTTTTTAATATTAAGTAGGTAAAAGCGTAGGTACTTTTATTAATTATAGGTATAGGTATTATTAATTATAGTAGTTATAGGTATTTAGTTTTAAGTGAAGTAGGTTTTATTATATATTATTTTATATATTAGACGTAGTTATATATTTTTAGTTATTCAAGCCCCAAGCGGACGCCGGCGTCCGCCCGCTATTGTCTTGAAAAACGCGTTGAATGAGAAATACGCGTTCTCAAGAATCGGCAGAAGAAAGAGCACATCGATTAAACTCTATGAGAGTTAGTGCCTCAATTTCCGGAAGTCATTATTCCACGCGGACGAAGTCGCTGGCAAAAGCTAGTCTACTAATAAAATGGCGTCATTATGACTTTCCAATGGTCAACCACTGACACTCCATTGAAAGAAATGGTAATCTCGTACATAATGACAAATGAATAAATGTAATGTTTATTGCTATTTTTACGAACTTCTTACTACTAGATTGCAAACACTAATACGTAATATGTAAAAATATATATTAAATGAAATCTATCATGAAATTTAGTAGTACTTTTTCTCAGACCATTGACCGACCAATGATGACCATTATGAATTTAGCAGATTTATATTTATATTGTTGGAATGACGAATTTATAAAAATAGCAGACTTGGGCCCCTGGGGCTTTGTGTGCAAACCAACGAATTCTATACATTTCGACGAAACACACTCCAACGAACCAATTCTTTAGAAAACGTACCTACTTCTAGGTAAATTTTTAAACAGACCGCGGTCGTATATTGGAGGAAGGTACTACGTTCCTACAAGGTAAGTATTCACTTATTATATTTATAGCCCTTACTTGTTTTTACCTGAATAAAATATATATCAGCTTGGCTTATTTTCTATACAAACGATGTCAAACTGTCATAGTTATTCTTCAGATAAAAGTTATCTGACAATTGAAAAGTCAACCCTTAGTATGCATCTGGGTAGGCCAATCGGTAAGCTATTGAATCGATAGCAGCTGAAACATTTCATAGACACAGTAATTCGAGTATCAAAAGTTATAACTTTAAAATTACGTGATACAGCATAACAGAGCGTTTTTATGTTTTTAAATGCCACAAACTGGAGGAATATACGTCACGCAACCTCTGAAGGCGACTCGAAATAAAGTAGCTTCTTATCCCTGAAACCACGCGATGTTCATGAAAACTAATAATAAAGCTTGCTTTTATGTATTGTTTACTTTTATTTTTATTTCCTGAAGGGGAAGGGGGAACATTTTCATGATAATGTTTCCGTGGATCGATGAAAACTTGAAACTGAACTCAATGGAGATGGATGCAACTTCGATGTGATTATAAATTGCAGTGACTATTTCAGGTAATATGTCCTTGTCTTTCTTACGCTGACCTTAATTAACGGGTGAAATTACAGGCCAATGTGACATTACAACTTTGTCCTAAGGGTAGACAGCAGGCTACCTGCGGTTATTTTGATGGTAACCACTTATCACCTTTAAAAAAAGTCCTTGTGAAAAGACCTCCTCAAAGCAAAGACCTAACATTTAACTTCCAGAAGTTGTTTATAGATTGATCGGCATCATGCTTGTAGTACAATATGGATCTGCAAGTATCAATAAAGACCAGCAATTGATTGTACAGATGTCAAGCGCCATGTGCGGACCGATTGAGCTCGTTTGGAAGATGATGTGCGGATGATCAAGTTACAAACTTGTAGCGAGTTTGAATTTGTTTTAAATAGAGTATGTGGAACCGGAAACTAGCAATGAATAGTCATATCGAATGCCCAATAGAATAGTGTGTATCAAACAACTTTCAGCATAATTTTTCCTATTTATTAGGGGTATGTGGTAGTCATCAGAAATAAACATCATTTAGCCTAAAGACGTCCACTGCTCGACATACCTACATATTATCTCCTCAAGCATCATCACAACGACCAGCCCACTGTTTCATACATCAAGCGGATTCTCAGTGGTTGGCTTATCCACCCTGCAACTGCATCAGAAATCGGATATAAATAATTATATTGTAGCGCACTGTGCATCAGCGACTTTCAGACCACTGGTCACTAGCCTATCTGAAAATCGCTGCTCACTTTAGACTTGAACCGCTAACTTTTACAGATACGGCAATATTTCAGTGGTAACTACATAGTTTGCTGTTTAAAGTCTGTCTGTAGGTCGTTGCGTACTAATTGCACGCCTACCACAACACTCTGTGGTCATATTATGGTCACACTGACGTGGCGCGCTTGGTGTTGCCTTATTTGGAACTTTGGATTTTGTAAATTAAATTGTTCTAAAAATAGTTGTCGAACAAGATTGCTCTGTACTATAATAATACGAAGCATTGTAAGATATAAAAAAAAGTTCAAGTATATTTTAAGGTTGTAGTGAATCTTATGTACTTAGATATTCGATGACATAAAAATACCAAAGAAGCAATTCAAGCAATTTTCTATGTTAATAGTAATTATTTTTATCATTTGTGCATCTCTACTACACACATCAAAAGTGTCTAGGGATCAACATATATTTTTGCAATAACTTTTCTCCTGATTGATATTAATTAAAATTTTCTTTAAGGATTCATCAAATAAAGTGTTTTCGTTTGTCACAGTAACGATAAACCAAGTCACCTTTGCATTAATAAAGAAATTTGCCATTTTCCTAATAAAGGGATTTTTGACATTTGAACCACTAACACAAAAGTTCGAAAAAAAGACTGAAATAACAGTTTTCTCTAAAATTTTATTGGGTAACTTAAACAATTAATAATCCGTGTTTCTACCGCGAACACTAACAACACAAGAACATCGGTTTGGCATACTCAAAATGAGTTCATCCAAATCACGCTGTGGAATGGCCGCCCATGTTCGTTGCAACAACAAAAAAAGGTCTTCTTGCGACTGGATACCCTCCATATTCGGCAGAGCTCTTCTCTGTAGCATATCCCATGCATGCTCAATCGGGTTCAAGTCTGGCGACTGAGCAGGCCAGGGCAGGACATTGATGTTAGCTGCGGCGAGAGTCTGTCTTACAACTCTTGCGGTGTGCGGTCGTGCATTATCATGCATTAACTGAAATAAGGGACCGATTTGGAGGCGCCACGGCGCCCTCACCTACCGCCTGACGCAGGTCCTCACCGGACACGGGTGTTTCGGGAGGTACCTGCACATTATCGGGCGGGAGGATACGCCCGGGTGTCACCACTGCGAGGGTCGCCCGGAGGACACGGTGGAGCATACGGTGGCGGTATGCCCCAATTGGGCGGAGCACCGCCGTGTTCTCGCAGAGGCGATCGGCGGCGGCGGCGACCTCTCGCGCCCGGCCCTGGTTCAAGCCATGGTCCGGGGCGAGAGGGAGTGGGAGGCAGTCACCTCCTTCTGCGAAGCAGTTATGCTAGCGAAGGAGGTGGCGGGACGGCTGAGGGAGAGGGCCTCACGTCCCAGCCGCCGCGGGAGACGCCCCGGGCGTCGGGAGCCGCGAGACGACTCCCGGCCACCGTAGGCGCGGGCCTGCGGGCGGAGAGTAATGGGTAACTCTCCGTCCGATCAGGACCAGGCCCGTGCCGGACGGCGCGTACGTGTTCCACGCGCGCCTCAAAGAGATGTCAGCAGCAAGGAAGGGGCCCGAAAGGGCCGAAGCCTGCCGGGGCAGCGGGATTGTCCGAAAGGGTTACCGCTACCCCGGAACACAAAGGGCTAAGGAAGGAACACGGGTGGGTTTTAGTCAGTAAGAGTCTGACACTCCCTTCTGCTCCACCCAGAGCGGGAGGGGTCATTGGATGATTTCCCATCCACAAAAAAAAAAAAAAAAAAAAAAAGGGACCGATTTGCACTTGTAGAGGAACGATGACGTCTGATACAATCGTCTCAGCATAAATTTGAGCGTTGAGGTTGCCTCTGATCCAAATCAACTCAGTTCTTCCGCCGATCCAAATACCCGCCCATACCATGATGGTTCCACCACTATAAGGATGGACTTCCTGGCAGGATTTTAATCGCTGTTGGCGTCCAGGGGTTCTCCAGTGTCGTATACGTCTTGTATCCGGTCTCATACCAAAACGAGACTCATCAGAAAAGCACACGAAACGCCATTGTTCTTCTGCCCAATTTCTGTGTTCAAGAGCCCATTGATATCGAATCCTACGATTGTGCATTGCTATAGGTGGTACCCGTAGCGGTCTTCGGGAATGAAGGTTCACTTCATGCAAGCGGTTTCTGACTGTTTGGTCGCTAATTAAGTTCCCTGAAGAGTGATGAAGCCTCACGGCTAACATCATGGCGGTTATTGTTGGAGCTCTTCGAGTTAAGATTTGAATGTATCGGTCTTGTCTCCGTGTGGTGCAGCGATACCGTCCTCCATGGCGCTCAGCCACGGTACCAGTGCTTCGGTAACGTGTCCAAAGTCGACTGATAACACTCTGACTTGTATTCAGAGCTAAAGCCACAGTACGTTGCCGGGAACCAGCTTCTATCATTCCCACGGCTCTGAGCATTTCTTCCCTGCTTAAATGACGTCGCCGCTCCATAATAACGTTGGTTTTAATCAGTAGTAGGGAAACAGTAGCACCTAATAATGTCTTCAATGCGTTGTATGTTTTTATAGGGAAAATATTGACAGCTGATTTTCATCTTTTACTCGAATTTGATTCACAGTTCCTGATTCAAATTATGAAATGCACCAAAAAGGATCCATATAAATTTATAAAATCATAAATTTATTACAAAGCCACATCTCAATCTCAAGAAATCCGCATAAAAATGCTTGATCCCTAGACACTTTTGATGTGTGTACTTACTTTAGCTATCAACAGTCATGCATCGATCTCTAGACTTTAATAGTGACTTGAAAAAACAATTGAACTAGGAGAGCGAGTATCTACACTTTCATAAATATTAATCTCGAATACCTAATGGAAAAGATACAAAATTGTAAGATCTAGTTGTATGAAAATGTGTCACGCATTTACCCTTCCACTAAATCACATAAACGTAATTTAGCATTCGACGACCCTTATTTACTTACCTACATTGGAATTACTAACCAACTATGAATATGTAGGTACTAAAAAAAAACAAATCATCAATACACGGTCATTAGGGTAATCTTTCCCATCATTCACATATTTCAGTAAATATATGGTTTCAGTTACTATCAAATCAATATACCTACCCAGTATTGAAACGGGGAAAATATTTTTCATGAACTGAAACTACGTACCAACTTAATATAATTTTGTCATACTTACTGTATGCACGCCTGTGTAATAATTCCCTGCACCCAAACTGTTGCTAAGCCAGGGTTGGTAAACCTATGGATGTATTTTCAGCAGTTTCAGGCCTTGCGATTCGAATATTTTATTATTGAGCAAATGATGACCTTCATCAAACGTTCAGGCACAGTTGAGGCGCTGATATAATGGCAATGTGTGTACTGAAGCCTCAAAGAATAAAAAAACAGCCCTTTTAAACGGCCGCCAATGCCTTCAATAGTTCAACACGTGATTACCCTAGGGGAAAGAATAATGTAGGTGCCCAGTTGATTCGCTTTATGCCCGTGGAGGCTAGTATTTGCACTCTTGAGAAAAGAGTTTTCTGATGAATATATATATTTGTTGCTACCAAAGGCTGGCGATCCCTGCTAGCCTGTAATCGGCAATCGTATTGTTTCATGCGCGATGCCCAGCACTGGGCTCGGCGGTACCCGGCCGTGAAATCACCAATGATGTCAACTTACAGACCTATACCCATAGGTATGCCGGCTATGTAGTCGTCGGTTGCATGCCGTAAACAAACGAGCTTATTATTGTTTCTGATTGGAAAGACGTTAAGTACGTCTGATGTGGCGTGGTTTAAGTATTCGTTGTTTATTTTGAAGGTTGTTATTATTATTGTCTTTAATGTATCGAAAGCTCTTTATAGGGTGAAATTTTAATCACCGTTTTCCTCTTAAGGGGTCATTTTACCTACTCATCATTAAGAACAACTTTTACTATAGGGCCAAACCTGAAATCGTGAAATTAAAATTATGTGCATTTGGATTGAGTGATCTTTTTTTATTTCGTGACAAAATCTGATTGTACATTTAGTCAAAAATAGTCAAAACTCATAGCCCAAAGTAAAAAATTTGTCACTCTCAAGGGTCTTCAGTTATTGCCCAAAATGTGGATCACTCAAATCAGACATTTCGCAAAAACGGCTATGAGCTAAATCTCAACAAAAACTTACTCTACTGACTAAGTTTATACCTCAAAAATTTGTTAACAAATTGTCACAATATTTTTTAAAACCATCAAGGCATTTATAGATGGTTTTAAAAAATATTGTGAAAAAAAAAAAAAAAAAAAAAGGCATTTATAGATACTTCCAGGTATCTATGCCAGTATCATTGGATCACTCAGTACAGACACCATTTTGTCTGAGAGATCGTTGTAAAAAGGTTTAGGTTGACTTTTTCTATGCATGTTTTTTTAATCCTAAAATGTATGTTCCGAATATATTTGTACAATAAATATCATAACACAAATACCTTTTGTTAAAAAGTTATGAGTAATTTAATGTTTTTAAATTTGCTGAACTGAGTGATCCTTATGAATACTTAGAGGCATCTACCTGTTTCGTATTGATTTACACAACTTACGATTAATTTTTGTACAACTTTATGACTAAAGTTTTACATAAAAATTATTTATATATAAGGCTTAGTTTACGAGATATTAGATTTTTAATTTTTTAAAGAAATTGAGTGTTGTAGGGTACATATGATTTTAACTTTTAATGTATATATTTAAATTTTTCATATTTTATTGTTATTTGCTGCGTCGCACGAATAAATTACAATTTCGAGCGGCTATTGTTGGCAAATTTAGAGACGTCGGACCCTAAATAAATACGTTCGGTACTTATATTGTTCTTGCATAAAACAGGAAAACCACTGATACTGTCACTATCACGTAAGCTCACTTATGTGCACTAAATGTCGTACAAAACTAAATGAAACGTGCGACTAAGCAAATAACAATAAAATATTAAACTTTTAAATATTTATACATTAAAAGTTAAAATCATATGTACCCTACAACACGCAATTACTTTAAAAAATTAAAAATCTAATATCTCGTAAACTAAGCCGTCTGTGTAAATAATTTTTATGTAAAACTTTAGTCATAAAGTTGTACAAAAATTAATCTTAAGTTGTGTAAATCAATACGAAATAGGTAGATGCCTATAAGTATTCATAAGGATCACTCAGTTCAGCAAATTTAAAAACATTGAATTACTCATAACTTTTTAACAAAAGGTATTTGTGTTATGATATTTATTGTACAAATATATTCGGAACATACATTTTAGGATTAAAAAAAACATGTATAGAAAAAGTCAACCTAAATCTTTTTACAACGATCTCTCAGACAAAATGGTGTCTGTACTGAGTGATCCAATGATACTGGCATAGATACCTGGAAGTATCTATAAATGCCTTGATGGTTTTAAAAAATATTGTGACAATTTGTTAACAAATTTTTGAGGTATAAACTTAGTCAGTAGCATTGTCAGTAGAGTAAGTTTTTGTTGAGATTTAGCTCATAGCCGTTTTTGCGAAATGTCTGATTTGAGTGATCCACATTTTGGGCAATAACTGAAGACCCTTGAGAGTGACAAATTTTTTACTTTGGGCTATGAGTTTTGACTATTTTTGACTAAATGTACAATCAGATTTTGTCACGAAATAAAAAAAGATCACTCAATCCAAATGCACATAATAAAATTAGCTGTAGCTCAACGACTAAACAAGTTTGACAAAACCTTGTGACAAGACCGAGAATCTTTTTTTAAATAAATAAATGGTATTCGGTTTTTAAAACCAAGGAGTTTTCAATTTAAAAGATTTTAATATGACAGGAACAGTGGAAATATTCCATTCCCGATACTTTTAGTGCAGCCCTCTTAATATCTCGTCAAAATGCAGGGAACAGCAGATTTTTTTTATTGCGATTCATGTTTGGTCGCCCAATAGTAAAAGTTGTTTATAACGATGTGTAAAATGACCACTTAAGAGGAAAGCGGTGATTAAAATTTCAACCTTTAGATTCAATCAATCAAATAAACTGCTCGCATTACCATCTAAACTTCGTTTGTACTCACCATTTTCGGATTGACCAGCGTGTTAGCATTACTTTGGACTTTTAGAAAAACTATTTTTTGGAACTAATCTCTTACCATCGGTTAAATTATTAGGTGTTTTGAGTACAAATGTAGGAAGCTACTCTATCGACCAAAATCGGAGGCCCAGTCCACCCACTGGCAGGAACTTAGTAGAGACCTAGGTACCGTAAAGATTTCATGCAAAAGTCGACCTTATGTAGTGCAGGCTACCAATAAAATAACTTGTTAAATAATTTACCTATATTCCTACATGACTATTGTATGCCCAAAAATTATTTAAGACCTGTATTTTTATGTACAAACCTATGATCCACAATAAAGATATTGAATTGAATTGAATTGAACTCTGGTTGCATTCAAACAGTCAAGCGAGTTTAGAATGATGGCCACAGTGATGTCAAGACGTTCGCTTGGAATAGTTGGAATAAATGCAGAAAATATAACGTTGTATAATTTTAACACTATAATAACATGGAACACAAACCTGCTCCAGTGCCTACTTTTATCCATTTGTGGAAAGATGAATCTGTTATCACTGGACA
Source organism: Globia sparganii (assembly GCA_949316385.1). Classification (NCBI taxonomy): domain Eukaryota; kingdom Metazoa; phylum Arthropoda; class Insecta; order Lepidoptera; family Noctuidae; genus Globia; species Globia sparganii. The sequence continues at coordinate 1,538,815 of OX438654.1, forward strand.
ATGAAAAAACAGTAGCGCCTGATAGAATTATGGCATTATACCAGTAGTACTCGCATTGGTGTCACTGAAACTGTAGGAGTTGAAATTACTCTTGTTTGTTTCTAATTCATTTTCCTCGCCGTAGTTTGTCGTGAGATACTTAAAAATATTTACTTTTCAATTCATTTTCAGTTTTAGCATCATAATCAGCTTATAATAACCCCACTCCTGGGACACAGTCACACAGACCTCGTCTCTATGAGTGGGAGTGGGCAGAGATTACACCACGCGCGCCCAGTGCGGGTTGGTAGATATCTTCAAATTTTTAGTTCTAGAACATGCCGGTTTCCTCACGATGTTTTCCTTCGCCGTTTTGAGGACAGTAGTGATGAAATTATTTACACAACAAAGCGCCTGACTAGGTTCGAACCGTTTGAACCCGGCAGCAGATCACCACAATCAAGAGCTAATCCAAGCAATTAATCTTGCAGCGGGATTGTCCGAAAGGGTTACCGCTACCCCGGAACATAAAGGGCTAAAGAAAGAACACGGGTGGGTTTTAGTCAGTAAGAGTCTGACACTCCCTCCTGCTCCACCCTGAGCGGGAGGGGTCATTTGATGATTTCCCATCCTCAGAAAAAAAGGAATTAATCTTTTAAATTAAAAGTTAAGCCTTTTGCTAGAAAATGGGATAGGTAATAAGAGAGAACAATATCAAATACGAAATATAGAACAAATACATTTATTTATTCTTATAAAATAATTGGAGCCATGTACCGAAAACTTAGTAATTAATTTAGGTAACTTTCGCTTACAATAACATTTGGTTCAGAGCGTAACGTCAATGGCACTAACAAGTGATATTAAAGTTACTAATTATGCTAAACTTTACTTTGTCTTAATTTTCTACATCACAACATTGAGCTATTGTTAACTTTAACTTATTGTCAATCTTTAGTTAAAAGTTAAATTATGTTACTATTCCAATTTGGAACCTGTCAGTGGCCCCGATTCTGTTGTTCACAAACTAAATTATATTTAAGTTCAGTGCATCTTTTTCTTTCTATTTCATTATGAAAAGGACAGAAGAAATATTAGTTTAGTCCTGTCAAATTAGATAATGCATAGACAAGTTTAGACGTGATTAAAAAATTGGCTACTAAAATACGTCAATTTACGTCAGGCGCTGACTAATTTGACAGGAATAAACTAATATTTATCTTCTGTATTTTTCATGATGAAATAGACAGAAAAAGATGCACTGAACTTAAATTTAGTTTAGTTTGTGAACAACGGAATCGGGGCCAGTGTATGATTCTTAAGACCTAACACAGCTAGTAGAATGTACCTACTTGGTAGGTAAAGAGCGAATTTATTTAACACTCCTGCCGATCGATTTTGTAAAAATCTCACCATGAAAAGTTAGGTGAACTTTTAGAGTGAGTGAGCTGTCAAGAGTATCAATCCCTAGCATTAGGATGACACTGACAGCTCACTCCACGCTCACTTCACCTAAGTTTTCACGGTGAGGTGGTTACAGAATCGCACTCCTGAATACAGCCGGTTATAACTTTACGTCGGCTCGGAACGTGAGGCGAGTCACTGCGCAGTGACACTCGCGGGGGGGACGAGGTACTCCGCAGCGGTGGCGTACTTCACACAGTCACAATCGGGCTGTATTTGCAATTTTACTGCGCTTTTGCTTGCACAGTGAACAATGAACATATCTCTAGCATATCCAATTAGTCAAAATAATGACACCAGACTAAGGGCTGATTTTTCAATCATCTGATAACTTTATTCGACGAATAATTTAGAAATTTTGACAATTATGTTATGAAATAACTGTCAAAATTTCAAAATTAACAAAACGTCAATTTTATTCCTCGAACAAAAGTTAGGTATCTGCCGATAGAAAAATATACTATTATAAAGTTACTATTTGTCGAAATGATGGAAGGATTAATAAATTGGTCCTTGAAAACAGAAGCTAAGATAATACCTTCTTAGCTAACTATGAGGTCTTCATATTTAGTAGGTATATTAATTAATGACATAGTTAATATCTGAGTGTCAACAAAACATGACACTGTTATTTACAATAATAATATAATCTCCATCTAAGTAATTATGTACAATTTTTTTTTAATAAAAAATCTACTTAAAATTATTTGACAAGTATTTTTTTCGAAATCCTTATAAAATTAAACTATTACCTAATGCTTCCTTGTCATAGAAAAGGTAACTTAAGAACACAACAGAACCTCTCTATGCTAGAGTCGCAAATGTCATAGAATAATGTAAATTAAAAAAAATACTAAGTTGGTTTTCCGACTTTTCCGACTCCCCCTAAAGCAGTCACGTGTTTGTTCTATTTTGTATTTTCCCACCAAAACATGAATTAACTAATTGGCAGTTACGGGTGCCAACCCGTAACTCCAAACATATAGAGAGCCAATACATACTGCAGAACAGCCATGTAATATTGACATGCGAGATCTGAACTCTTGAAGCACGATCGAAGAAAACTCTAATAGGATAAATATAAATATTTGTAGAGTCCATTTGGAGCACCTTTGTGAACAAATTAACAGTTCCCAATTTATTTTAACTTCTTATTTTAAGAAGACACTGGACCGCATCACAAATGTTCTTTTTCTGTGCTGCTAGAAAGACTGAGTACTTTCCATTCAGCATTAAAACACTGACTTCATTAAAGTTTTTCCTATAGAATACTCCAAAATCTTCCCCTGCAGCACTAAAACACTGACTGCGCCCATTTTTTCCTATAGCATCTTCCAAAAGCCCTTCATCATAGGAACACATCATCAGCTCCCTCCTGCTTGCCGTTGATCATGTAACTCCTGGAGTTCTTGTACGTGAACAGGTAGGGAGCCCTTCGTGAAGGACAGCGGAACGAGCGCAACAGCACAGGAGGCTCGCTGTCCGACTTGTTGCCGACCGGCTCCAGCAGGTTGTTCCAGAGGAGGTTGGCGGCTGGAAGGAGAAAGAAACACCCTAGATTTAGTTTTTATGTTTCTAAGTTATATTAATTACTAGCTCACCCCGCAAACGTCGTTTTGCAAAAAAAAAAAAATAGATAGTAGCTGATTATCAAACCTACTGAATACGCATATAAAATTTTATAAAAATCGGTCCAGCCGTTTCGGAGGAGTATGGTAACTAACACTGTGACACGAGAATTTTATATATTAGAAGATTAATGTAAATTCGTTCAAAAAAACACTTTCGTCATAAATAAAGATGATTTCGGCGTTACCTATTCGACTACTCAGATCTGAGAAGAAAAACCGAAAAAACTCAGAGGCCACAGTCTTTTTAAAGTCCAGACATAATCTTGGTCAGGCAGGATTAGCACCATCATTCCATTCGACAAGGTGAGCATATCAAAATCAAAAGTCACTTATTCAAACTAGGCTGAGAATCAGCACTTTTCGAACGTCAAAATTACAAAAGGCAGTCCCCCCAAGACGCCCGCCCTTCACCACTTCCTAGTGCTTTCGCTGGGGAGAAGAAGTGGCGCAACAAAGTCCACAGCAGATATCTGGGGCTCCCCATATCCATGACATATTATCATCTTCTACTTCATCTGTGCAAGAGTTGTGCAGTACACGTATTATGACCACCGTCGAAGCGAAAGACAAAATAACAGATTGAGTGACATTGCGCCGTAGAAATGTCTTATTTCTTTGGCTCTTTGTCAAAAATGAAATAAGAGATGTAATTTTTTATAGAAAGAGACAGACAGGCTATACTGAAGAGATAGAACCATCTCACTGTGAAAACTTAGGTGAAGTGAGCTGTCAGTGTCATCCTGATGCTAGGGATTGATACTCTTGACAGCTCACTCTAAGCTCACTTCACCCACGGTGAGATTTTTACAGAATCGATTGGCAGATCACCAAAGACACTAACTTTGGTGATGAATAGGTCTTCAGTGGTCATGAAAACTTGCGAGGTGTGTTTTCAAGCTTTTGCACTTGTAAGAGGCAGAAAGTATTTGAACTGAATTCTGCCAAAATTATCTGTATTTTGGCAGAATTCAGTTCATTCGTGGTCCAAGGTTAGGTTTGCACATAAGCGGCAGAACTATATCGTCGCTGCGCCTGCCAAATTCCATATGTGATTTTTAAAATTTTTCGTTTTTTGCACTAAACATAATCTCCGTTTCATTCTTGATGTGTTGATAAAGTCCTGTTTGTGATTTTCGAACTAGAAACAAGCTGAACAAAGTCTATATGTGTATTGACCGTTAGGAAAAATTCGTATGTGCAGAAATGCACATATGTTTAGTGCAAAAAACGAAAAATAAAAAAGTACATATGGAATTTGGCAGACGCAGCGACGATATTCCGTTTCAGTTACATTAACACTTAGATATACAGATCCAGTACCTAACGCGTGGCCCTTCTGTGAGAAGTGGAAGCAGTCGTGAGTGATGTAGGACTGGTGGATGACCAGCGGCAGCGGGCGCGTGGGCGGCAGCGGCGCGTTGAACAGCCGCATGAAGGGCTGCACGATCACTGTGAAGTCCTCTTTGGTGTCGTAACGGCCGCTTTCTATCTGAAACGTTATGGCTTATTGAACAAAAAGTGATCACAGAACACAATCAAGTCACTATAGACAACTACGTGATAAGAATAAACTGGAGCTTGAGGTTTCATACGGCGCTGGCACAGCACTGCTGAGAAAGAATTTTCTTTGCATGGCACAAAAAATCTTTAATAAATTACCAGATGACATTAAAAAACTAAATATAATGCAATTTAAGAAATGTATGAATAAGTTTTTGATTGACAAATGTTATTATACAATTAATGACTTCCTAACGGATAATATTGACATAAGTAATTTTATTGACATTTCCCATTGAATTTTTTGAATTTTGCATAATTTTACATTTTGAAATATTTGCATGCCTTATTGTGGCAAAATATAGAGATACCTATTAACCTCATTCTGTAACATATTATATATCTTACCTATATTGCAAAAATAAAAAATGATTTGATTTGATTTGAATCTATGGGCTCTTAAAACTTCGCGAAACTCGCTAAAGTTTAGTTACTAATGAAGAGGCAACCTTAGCAGTACCCTAATGGCAGCGGGATTGTCCGAAAGAGTTACCGCTGCCCCGGAAGATAAAGTGCTAAGGAAGGAACACGGGTGGGTTTTAGTCAGTAAGAGTCTGACACTCCCTTCTGCTCCACCCTGAGCGGGAGGGGTCATTTGATGATTTCCCATCCTCAAAAAAAAAAAAGGTTCTCAGATCTATAGCCTAGGTGTCTTACCAATGCGACTTCAGCTTTCTGATAGAGTCGAGCCATCCGCACGAGGTCGTACAGCTCGTTGCCTCCCTGGCGGTGGAAGCAGGTGCAGAACAGCGAGTGCATCAGGCGACACATCATGGGACGCAGCACGCGGATCGATACCGATACATCTGGGAAATATGTTTTGCCATGATCAAGTACTTTGGTTAATAATGTAGGATTTACCGTTCTTCTATCACGTCTTAAGTCATTAGCTGTAGGCTGACCAGGACATGACTCGGTTCTTTTCAATAGGCGAGTGGTCCACATTTAAACGTTTTGATTAATTTGCAGGAGGTTATTTATTCAAAGCCAAAGGACCCAGCAATTTACCGAAAATGTAAATTAATGAAAATAATTGTAATGAATATAGGACCTTATCATAATAAATCGTTTCTCTGTAGGACCTGTGGATTACAAATCAATGTTATAGGGAATTCAACCCCTGAAATTCCTTTTCGCTATTTCCTAATCAAACATTTCAGAAACCGCAAGTTCTAGAGGCATTAGGAAAAATGTTTAGTTATCAGTAATACAAAAGCAATAAGATGCTGCATATTGCATGGTTGTAAATGAATAATAAAATTGTATTGAACGGGGCAAAGTTCTATAGAGTTTCTGGCATTGTCCTTTCGTAATCTGTAACAAAATAATACAAACTCACCTAAAACTGGTACCAAGTTAACAATAGTCCTCGGCAGATGTTTCTGCAGGTAGTCCAGCGCTGTCGCCAGCTTCTTGGCATGAGCAGCCGGAGACCAGGAGACAGGGTTGAGACAGGAAGCCGAGCACAGGTCGTTGGCGCCGATGAACACTGTGACCATCTTCCAGTCGTTCGCGATGTCTATATCCGGAGATGATTTCATTCGTGCTACTATGATCTGGAAAGCAGTGTGATTTTGATTGGTAGGTTTTAGTCGTTATGATTAATTGATCAATCTAAAAGTAACTTTGAAACTGCAGCGAGAACTAAACTTAAACTTAGGAGAAGTCAGTTTGAAGTGAGCCTTCAAGCTGACTTCACCTTATTCTTCACAGTGATATTTTTACACAATGGATCTACAAATTTTGACAGGATGTCAAACTGTAACCGTGAATTCACCACATGATTTTAGACCCTAAAACATACATTTTTCGTCGGTTATGACGAAAAATTTCAACACAGGCGTGTTCAGAACCGTGCACTGGATCTATGGCACTAGGTTGCGCCTCGATGTCCGCCGTGCTGTCCTGTATATTATTGTAATGTTACTTTTAGATCTAGGTAAGATCAATAATAAACTTTACAATAATTACTAGTTTTGATTTTTGATAAGGCTTATTCTACAGTATCGAGTTCGATACACGATTTTATTTTGTCACATTCGGAAATAAAAACCTAAAACCCAACAGTTTGGAGTAAATAGAACCCAAGGACCAAACATCCTACTATCCTACTAATCCTATCCTACTTCCTACTAATATTATAAATGCGAAAGTTTGTGAGGATGGATGTTTGTTACTCTTTCACGCAAAAACTACTGAACGGATTTTGATGAAACTGTACAGTAATATAGTTTATACATCAGAATAACACATAGGATACTTTTTATCCCGATATTCCCACGGGATCGAACTTACGCGGGCGAAACCGCGGGGCGCAGCTAGTATATAATATTCCTTGCTTACTCCACAAATCTTAACAAACGATTACACTTACAAAATCCGCATACACACGCTTGTATCAAACTTACAACATTAGACATGGTTGTGTCACGTTCACATTAAATGATCAACCATTCGTTTAATCTTTACTTAACGTTGTGAAAAAATGTGTAATCTACACACTCCTCAGTACGTACGTTACCAAATCCCAAACATTTAGTACAAAAACACGAGAAGATGTGCAAGTAAATTACTGGCGAGTATAACCATTGTCGTCTGTTTGTTAATGGCTTAAGAAACAGGTGCAAAGGTGTTGACCTGGTCTCACACAAAAGCTCGTGTGTCATGGACCATGGCGGTCGTTTAAAGTATTTCTTTTGTTAAGGTGCGTTATTGCGGGAAAGGCTTGTCCTACTGAGCGGAAGATGCGATTGGTAAGATTTAAGTTACAAAGTTTTGAGGAACATTGGAAATGAAGTTTCCCAATAGGAACTGCAGGTAAAGGTGTGGAAACGGTTAACATGTTTATGATGGTAAATAATGGTTTCCTTTAGTGTCTTTGGTTGGATGGTTTCAATATCTATTAAGGAAAACACAAAAAATACATAAAGTTGTTTCGAAAGTTATTACTTATTGCATGTTAGAATTTGAACCGAGTCAGGATCAAATTCTGAATTTTAGGACTACAGTTTTACTGCAGCTCTGGAACTAACCTAACCCGACTAAATATTACACATTGGCCCCGATTCTGTTGTTCACAAAACTAAATTAAATTTAAGTTCAGTGCATCTTTTTCTTTCGATTTCATTAGGAAAAGGACAGAAGATAAATATTAGTTTAGTCCTGTCAAATTAGATAATCCATAGACAAGTTTAGACGTGATTAAAAAATTGGCTACTAAAAATACGTCAATTTACGTCAGGCGCTGACTAATTTGACGGGACTAAACTAATATTTATTTTCTGTCCTTTTCATAATGAAATAGAAAGAAAAAGATGCACTGAACTTAAATTTACTTTAGTTTGTGAACAACAGAATCGGGGCCATTGTTATTTTCCGATGTTAGTGTGTCCGTGCATGTTCATATCTATAGCATCGCTTCACATACGACAGTGATCTAACAGACGCACATCATTAATTTGTGGGCACACAAAATGTGGTAATGTTGAGGTTTGTGTCACGCTCCATAAGCTAAACAAAAATTATTACAAACAAATTGGCAATTAGTACACACTCGATTGTGTAGATTTAACTAGTGATAGTTTGATGTTCGACGCCTAGAGCAAGTTTACTTAGTTTACGCACCAATACTTATGTTAAATACACTTGACCATTGAAAGGTTTGTGCAATGTGGCGCCCGCAGTATGTGTAAGAGTTTCAAATTTTAAAAAATGTGGTTTCGTTTTCCTCACGATGTTTTCCTTCATCCTTTTGAGAGCAGTGGTGATGAAATAATTTACACAAAGTAGGCTCGAACCCACGACCTACGACACGTTAGTCGGGGACGTTATCACTGGGTCACCGCCGCTCTCGTATAAGTTGAATGTAAGTCGAACTAAATGTAATGCCACTGTCCTATAAGAGGATCATTTTCCTCATCGAAAAGAAGATCTATTTTTATCAGCATCAAGATAGTTAATCGTTGTGTGTTAAAGTAAGCAAGCTCTGAGATTCTGACAACTGGATGGGCTAACCTATAGGCCCTATGGCTTACCATAGAAAAGAAAGAAAAGAAAGAAAATACATTTATTTAGCACAGACTGAAAGACACACAATAAAACAGCTAGGTACAGACGCCAGCAGGTCAACCTACCCCAATCTGTCAAATTTCTTTGATAGATTTGCAACTTTAGCACTAAGAAATAAGGTTCATATTCAATTGGGAAAATCTGACAGATTGGGGTAGCTTGATGTGCTGGCCTCTGTACATACATCAGATAAAAACAAAACAAAAAAAATCGACGGGTTGCACTCCGGGAGTGCCGGCAGAAGTGAAAACTTAAATATTAATGTTCTGCATTTTTGATATTTTGGAATGGTTAGAGAATAATTTTATACGAATTGCTTTCGTTATCAGTATAAAAGTATTATTATTTATGTGGTAGGATACAATATTTATTCATTGCGCTATCGTACACAAACATGACAATTATCGAACATTCGCGCAAGCGCCTTGCGCCGCCTGCCCTCTCTCCATCCGTCTTACGAATTCTCGATCAGGTCACGTGTCCTGACGCGAGTTTAGAGATTTTTACCCATTCCAAAAAAAATACGCAGCGCCGCTAAAGAAGTTTTCACTTCAAAAAAACATAGATAATGTACAGTCCGATGTAGGAAATCAGCAGGAGATGGTAGTTCTTTATAGTGTCGTGTGAAATCGACGTGCTTACCTTAGCCTGTTTCAATGCATCTTCGTCTGACGCCACAGGGAAGGCCACGTTGAACTTGGCGTTCCTGGTGAGCCACTCTCCTGTCCCTGTGGAGTAGCCTCGTAGGTTGGGGTTGAACTCCTTCAGGATGTTGGGTAAGGTCAGGTACTCCCGCCATGATGCGTCGCCGCCTGGAAAATGATGATTGAAGAGATGTTAAGAGGAGGTAGAGGAGAGTTCTGCTATGAAGGTTTATCCAGACTAGCAGACTTGATGTAGACTAAATATCGGTTTGATGAGCAAGATTTAATAAAATGATTATTGTTAGTCAACTTAGTTATGTCTATAAATTAATTCAGAATGTACATACGAATCTAATGTACTTCTTAACTAAGAAAACTGTGATGTTTTTTAAAGCAGTCGAGTAGAACCACGATTTTTCGCTGTCTAGTTTGACATCTAAAGGGGATGCGCTAGGTACGGTCTACTCGTGGCTCGCTATCTATACATATAATAAAATCGTAGGAAAGCCAAAACTGTACATTGAATATTTTTTAAAAAGAATACTTGGGGCGTGATCTACAATCGATATCGATGCCAAAAATATAGTTTTTAGAATTTTTGTCTGTTTGTCTGTTTGTCTGTCCGGGATAAACTCAAAAAGTACTGCATGGATTTACTTCAAATTTTGCATGAACATTACTAAGAGGTCGGGTCAACATATAGGCTACATATTATCACGCTATCACCTACGGGGGAGGAGCTGTGAATCTTTATTTTTCTTACGCATTCTGTGACAGCGTGTAATCTAACAACGCATATTTAAATGATGTTTTTGAGTAAGCCATGCTATTATCTAGCTTTACACTATAAAAACTACGCCATTTAAGTAACTTGGGCACAGAAATATAGTTTAATGAATGTTAGTAGTATAAAGACAATTTTAAAACAACGCCATCTATGAGATTTCATAAAAATCAAATCAAGTTACATGTTTACATTTTTGGGAAATTAATAATTTAAATTTGATCATGTTGGCGAGGTAAGTAGTTAGTTATTCTTAAAATTCATAGATGGTGATGTGCATTTTTTTCATAAAAGTTGTATCGTATAGTTCATTTTGACAAATTCAAGTTCCAACAAAACCCTCAAAATCTTGAGCAGAGTTGAGGAAGACAATTAAAAAAAATGCGGTGTTAAGTATTACAAAAAAATTATGTTCATTGATGATGATCATTTCATTTCATGACACCCTCGCGGAGGCTAGCGTCAGTGACAGTCCCAGCCGCATGCGTCATCTGTTTGCCGTCATCTTGGTGTTTTGTGGAGTTGCGAACCCGGTAGCTTTGTGGGAGAAGTATCGCCATCATCTGTCTGAAGATTTTCTACGAGCTTTGAGGCGTGCTACTGGAGACGAAGTCGAAGTAACTGATGAACGCATGCTGAACACCTGTCTCAGTTCACTTCAAGATGTGGTCATTTCTATCGGCGGCAATCCACTGATCGAATATGGGTAAACGCTCCTCAATCATCATACGGTGATGATTGAGGAGCGTGGAAATCGGGAGTATAACGCGGAGACAAATTACGATCCGGGCGAAATGACCACCATACGAAATGACCATGTCGCTTTGTTCTCTTCAGAGCAAAAACTTTATGACACCGTCCTTGAAAGCGTTGGGCAAAACCAGGGTAAAATGTTTTTCTTGGATGCTCCTGGTGGAACAGGTAAAACATTTGTTACCACTGGCATACTTGCAGAGGTCAGGAGGCAAGGCAAAATTGCTATTGCTGTAGCGTCATCGGGAATCGCTACCACACTGCTTCCGAGTGGCAAGACAGCACATGCCATGTTTAGAATTCCCATCGATTTAGAGAGCGCCAAAACGCCTGTTTGTGGTGTGTCACGTAACAGTGATAAGGGACACGTGCTCAAGGATTGCTCTCTGATCGTATGGAATGAGTGTACGATGGCCAATAGGAAGGCAGTTGAGGCCGTGGACAGAATCCTGCAGGACATCCGCAGGAACGAACATTTGATGGGTGGTGTCACAGTTCTGTTCAGTGGTGATTTTCCGTAAACGCTTCCCGTGGTGACGCGGGGCTCGAGGGCTGACGAGGTGAATGCTGAATGAAATCGTTGAAACGATCTTCGTTGTGGTCACGAGTTCGTACGTTGCGCTTGACCATTAATATGAAAGCTCGGCTCGGCGGCAATGCACGTGCTCAAGAATTCTGCGACGTCCTCCTAAGTCTTGGCGAAGCCACTCTACGAGAAGAGATAGGTGGACAGGTGGTGCTTTCAGAGTCTCTCGGTAGAGTGGTATCCAGCTTAGAAGAACTAATTCGCTGTGTGTACGGGGACATCAGTCGTATACCGCACCAGCAGAATTCTTGGGTGTGTGAGCGGGCTATTTTGATGCCTAAAAATGTTCAGGATGCAGCAATTAACAAATGCATTCTCTCGGAAATTGAGAGGGAATAAAGTGGTCTACACCTCGATAAACACTGTTGTCGAGCAAGATGACGCCACACATTATCCCGTGGAATTTCTGAGCTCCCTGTCAGCAAGTGGACTTCCAGCGCATACCATCAAGCTGAAGGTGGGTGTTCCGATTATGCTTCTCCGAAGAAGCATAATCGAACACCGACCTTCAGCTTACCTATCTCCTCCGAAGTTGTGTAACCCGCCTTAAAGTCATCTCGCTCCACAGACACACCATTGAGGCGGAAATTCTTAGGGGTTGTGGCGTCGGCGAGGCAGTATTTATACCACGCATTCAATAAGTCGCAGGGGCAGATACTGAGGGCAGCGGGTGTCGACCTCAGGACGAGTTGCTTCTCACAAGGGCAACTGTAAGTCGCTTGCTCCCGCGTCACCAGTCCTGACTCTCTTTACATTTTGGCTCCTGGCAGCATAACTACCAACGTAGTTTATAGAGAACTTTGTACGTATTTTTACTCTTTTGTGTCCTGGAATGTATTCCTGCATTATTTTCTCTATTTCCTTCAGTCACATCTTATGACTGAACTCAGCAGGATTCCCATATAACTCTCTTCACTTGCTTCGCTTGCAAAAAAAACTTATAATATGTTCATGCTATTTTAAAAGTTGTGTACTTATAATGCTATAGCGACACTGGCATCTTAGGTATTTTTGGTTCTGTAGAGCCTTCACGCAGACGACGTCGCGGGCAGCAGCTAGTAATTGATATTTCATGAAATAGTCATTCAATAGGATTATAATATGAACTTAGAGGGTTCTATTGAAGATTTTAATTCTGTAAAGTCATATTTGTTACGCTCGCGAATCATATTATAACCGACCTACAAATTGCATACTTAAATTTAAGAAAATTTGAATTTCGCGGGTTACTTAGCTAGCGCATCCCCATAATGCGATTCAATATTCAGTTTGACTGATGCAGAGTGATACTACTGTACTACTACCTGTACCATTACCTATCCCAACTGTTCGTTATAATGTAGAAATGATTACTTATCATGATTTAGTTACTATTCAAGTCACACAATTCAATAAAGCACTGCAAACTGCAAAGGAAGTGTGAAAAGTGCATAGATCTACATAATGTGATGTCAAAGAGCTTTTATGTAACATCTAGTAACTCTGGTTGCATCTTCTATAATTTGCATTCATTTATAATACTAATCACGACCTGATGAAGTTTTTGTTTGTCCTTACACTTACTTGGCTTAAAGCTATGCTTTGATCTTAGGCTATATCAATGGAGATAGTTTCTTAAGTGATGATAATAAGTGGTTTCTTGTAAAATAAATGAAGAAACTTTGCTGCGATCTGTGGTGGTGATAATCACCACTATAGGTCGGGTCATGGAGCATCGCAGCGTTGTCTATCGTTCGTTAGACGTGACATTCTGAGTCATCTTATATTCTTCTGGATTTCCAATCTCTAAAATAGGTCACTTCGTTTAACGATTATGGTTATGATTGTTAGCGCATTCAGGAAATCGCTGCGGTCAGGAGCGGCTTAAGTTAACCACAGGCACTAGCTAGGCAGAGGCAGTAAACTGATTGAATGTTATGGTAAATCGTAAGGCCTATGTAAAGTACGTAACAGACAGACATCTGAAGTAGGTATGTTTTGAAACCAATGTTTCATACATGGCACAGTCCTTAACAATTAAGGTGAAAGCCATTACCTAATGCTTTTCACAACACTGGTACCTATACTATATCTGTGATGTGCCTGTGCTTATTTAGAAGATACCGTTGTGGAATAATTAATTTCTTTAATACTGTGCACGATTTAAGTCATTCAAAAACTGCTCTGTTGTCTCGTGGTCGCAAGCGCGACTGCTGAGCGTGGGGTCCTGGGTTTTGGGTTTTGGGATTCCCGGGTCGGACAAAGTGTTATTGAGTTTTTCCTTAAGTTAATTTCTTAGTAACAACCTGGAGTTTGGAAGTTGGCGGTGTTATACCCCTGTGCCTCGGAAAGCACGTTAAGCCGTTGGTCCTGCGCCTGATTTCTCTCCGGTCGTGTCGGATTACCGTCTCATCGGACTATGAGAGTGAGGGAAGAGGGAGTGCACCTGTGTCTGCGCGCACACTTATGCACTAAAATATCTGCCGCGCCGAAGGCTAGTTTCCGTTGAGATTGGCCGCCGTGGCCGAAATACGGTCTGGAGAACTTTAATTAATTCAAAAATATTGCAGCATATTTTTTCACAAACTGTGTCACAACGGTCTAGTCTATAACGGTGACCCATGAGGATAAATGTCTCACTGATGGTGGCGCGTGTGTTGGATCATTCGGTTTCCTTCAAAATGGTTGAGCTGGATGGTGCTGATCCATGCGTCATGTTCGTGAACGGGCGCTGTCGGTTGAGACTGGTGATCTCTTAACTGCCAGGGCTTCTTTTTAATCTTTTACTTACCTATTTTGAATTGTTTTTTCATAACATTGGAATAATGAACCTGGGATTTTGTAATAATTATCTTGATTTAAAAGAGTGTCCTTGGAGTTTCTTGCCCGTTCTTCTCCAAGAGATGTATGTTTTAGAATGGGCAACTTGCTTCAACTTTCTGACTAACTGACCGACTAGTTAATTTTGACAATTCAAAAGTGCCTGTAAATGGTTTAATTGAAATAAATGCTTTGAGTTTGAGTTTGATATGAAAATTAGCCGACGCGTTTGCAAGCACCTCTATCGTTAATTGTAACATAATTAAACATGACTTACCAGCACACCACGAAACTCCTCGATACTCCACAAACGCTCCTAGCGCGAACTCTTCAAGCGCCCCGCTGCCAGCTACCAAGGAGTCTCCTATGGCTGCCACCACATCGATGTCCCCGGGCCTCAGCCGGTGGACCGACGTGGGGCGTTGCGGACTGCGGCCCCAAGAGAGAGCATCCTCGCAGGGGAACGGTACGGATGAAGGTATGGCGCGCTGGCGACGGACGTGCGACTTGCGAGATGGGTAGCCGACGTGTAACTGGAAGTAAAAGATAGTTTCATTAGGTAAGGACAACGACAAATATTTGGGAGTTGATCGCCAGCTTCAGTAGGGTATTAGTACCTAAGGCACCGGAAAAGAATGAATAAGTAATGTTTATAGAATTCTTGGTCTTTATCCTCATACTGGACAATGAGTCAACCTTTGCCGATGTTGGAATGGAACAAAAAATGCTAATTAACGAAGACTATGATTTATTTTACTTTGACAGTGCCCCGATGCTAACCCTTGGGGCTTGTCAAGTTCGGTCGGAGCATTGTATTGTGCAGTGCCTTCTCATTATAGTGAGTTCGTCAAGTATTAACATAGGTCACGCCTCCTACATACACATCACATAGACAAATGTTTGTCTTGACTGTAATTGCGTAATTTAAGCACATTGATTCATGTTTTCTTTTCATTACATAACCAATTAACATTTAAGTAAGTACTTGTAATTACGAATCATAAATCCTATTCACGTAACGTTTTATTGCTAGCCGCTAGGTTAACGGTCCTATTAATATAATTTCACACCACATGACAAATAGACTAAAACATAATAGAAGTAAGTAAACCAAATCATTCATTAACGACGATTTATATTACAGTGGCGAGCAATGTGCAAGGTCGGTCATTTCATTGCCGCGTCCGCGTCCTCATAGCGTAATTATCCAGGCCTCAAGTGTAAAGTTACGGTAACAGCGTTGCGTTGCACACACTCGTGCGCACATTCGGCGCCTATCTTGAATTTAAAGTTGAGTTACGTCATTGAACGCCTTAAAATGTGAATCCTTGGGGTTTTTTTATGTTGAAGGATTTGCAAAAGAATGTACTTATTGTCTTTTAAAAATATGCATCTGGAACATCATTGCATGATTCTGTGTTCTCTTATTCTATACTGCCTTTCAATCGTGATCTTTTAAATATTTATAAACTTCATCGTTTTGCGCTCTTGTAATAAAAGAAAGGTATTTAATTTTGTTGTTACACCGAAGAGACATCAGAATGCAATTATTTGCTGCTGTAGACCCAATATATTCGCCACTTGTTAGGTACAGCATCGCCAAAATAGTATTTATATGTATTTTAATCGTTAGACTATAAAATTTAACATACGTTACGAGTAATAAAAATTTACAGTCGGTAATCAATTTAATTGAATACGCCCTGACTGTGAAGAGAAATTAAATGTACGACGATTTGTATTCAGAGGGTTTTTGTGATACTATAGGACTGACAGAGATCGCGTCAACCTAGAAATATTTCTGTAAGGAAACTCTACTAAACATACATAACATCACGTCTGTCAGCCCCGAAGGGTTAACATAACTGGTTATATTTAAGTCCCATTCCCATATAAGACGAGCCTATTGCCATCAATCAACTCAGCCTATCGCAGTCCACTGCTGGACATACACCTCTCCCAGGCTGTGCCACAACACCCTGTCCTCCGCCTTTTGCATCCCAGCCATAGAAGTCCCAGCCACCTTCTTTAGATCGTCCGTCCATCTAGCTGGGGGGCGTCCCACACTACGCTTGCCGATACGTGGTCTCCACTCCAGGACTCGTCTGCTCCACCAGCCATCGATCTTTCGACAAACATGGCCAGCTCACTGCCACTTTAGCTGCTTCTTCAGTTTTTCTATATTGCTATCAACTGGGCAGAAAAAATAAATAAATCCAGACTCCGGACTGCTACTGAGGTGATGGAAAAACACTTTACTAGACCGGGGTATCGAACCCAAGATCTTATTCAGTAGCTCTTGCGATAGACCAGCAAGGCAGACTCTACCGAGCGTTTGATGAAAACCGATCTTTTCTACAAGAATAGCACAGCACAGCTTTTTGTGAATAACAATATGCTTTAAAATGAGCTGGACGTCTTAACTCTTTAAAAAGTCCGTTAGCTAGAGAATTAAACTTCTAATACTCTGATTAGCTTGAGATAGTACATTGGTTTATGTGTTGCGTTAAACAAAACCTGAGATTTAAATGTGCGATTTAAAGTGAAGCCACTATTGCCACAACAAAGCGCTATCAATCCGAGACATAAATAACAAAAGTGTACAAACAATGTGGCACACGCATGATAGTATTGCCAACTATTATTTAAGATATACGTGAGATGAATCCGACACCTGCGTGTTTACATACATCCCGAGCTTTTACCCCGCTCGTGATGGCACTCGGTGTATTTGCCAATTCTCTTTTAATGCTACGAGGAAATGTGCCACATTTTGAAGGTGAAGAATAGCGTACATAGAGAAGTACTCCCTTTTGCCAACACTTGGCAGATTTAGTGATGTTTGAAATATGGTAACTAGAAATCTTTGACACTGATTTGAGGTTCCAATGTTGTTATTGTGTTGGAAAAGTGCTTAACGGTGTAGCAGTTTTAAGGTCAACATTACATTTGGTTAACGAATGATTTTGATGTACAGGCCCATGTGCAGTTTGGATAAACCGCTGAATATATGGAGTATTGTGTCTAATCTCGTTGCAAAATGTAAGGCTAATGTATGCTCTCTCTCTCCTTATGTTAGTGCAGTATGAGTGCAGGTCTCGTAGCTGAATTTTAGACAAAATATATAATAAACTCTTTGTCATCGACACGCAAAGAAGAAGAATATATTATATAGCTCTGTGTATTTTCTACACCTAGGTAGTGGTTGGATTCAGACCTTACAAATTTCATAATTGAAGAACTGCGACTCTACAATAAAATCTCCTTGACCAGTGCTACAATAGATAATTAGATTAAGAGTCACGATTGACTCTACAATAATTCATTTGCTTCTATAAAACCTACTAAGCAAACTTACGCAGAATAACAAACATGACAGACCAGTGCTGATTCAATAAATTCACTTTAATCCAATCCTCGAATTAATTCAATTTAATCTACGCGGCGCCTGACTGGACTTCGAATCAATATTTCATTCAAAAAGCAATTACTGTGCCTTTTTAGGTGACATCTAATTCCTGACCACATAACACACAACTAATTGTCACTTACTGGTTCGTATGTTGAAACTCGTGCGCAAACTGATTGAGATTCATTTGGCGCGTAATGAGAAAGCGTGCAGCTATCAAGCGACGCTTTTAGATGCGCGCACGCAATGTTCGGGCGCGAGTAGACCGACAATTTTGTGTGGAAGACGCTGCGATGGCGGCTTGTGTTTTAATTGATAACGTGCATATTAAATTATAATTATGTAACTCTTCAAGTCTTCAGTTAATGATTGTCAATTTAAATGCATTTGTATCTACTCAATTAATTAGTTAACTATATATTCAATCATGGATACCTAGCTAACGGGTTTGAAGGTAAATATCACTTTAACGCTATAAGTGAAAGTACCGTATATGAAATACTCATCACTTGATATTATGACTATTGCCTGTGATTCAAGAAGCGTTTATAAAACACGAGCGTTTTGAAAACAAACATGAGCGTATAAAAAAACGCAGCGTTTGTAACTCCAGCGTGTAGACATCCGTAGGCCGAATTTAGTGGGTCAATAGACCTGACATGTGGGTAAATCGTTTGCTCGATGAGACCATAACTCAGCCGTGTGTTACAGGGCTGCATTACATGATATGCAAACGTAAGTTTATACATAATTGAGCATGATGTCTGAAATAAGATTAATGGAGAGAGACAAGAATAATCAACTTTCCATAAGAATACTGACTGATGGCTTACTTTTGCATAGTGATAAACTGATAGAGAGCCTGCCTCGTTGGTCTAGTGATAGCAAACGCTACTGCTGAGCATGAGGTCCTGAGTTCGGTTTCCAGGTCGGGAAAAGTGATATTGGATTTTTCTATGAGGAATTTGTCAGTAGTATATTCTACTGTGATGCTGGTTCCATTCACACACTAAATTAATATAATATAATAATAATATATAATATTAATAATATTATAAAGAGGAAAGATTTGTTTGTTTGTTTCTAATTAATTGGCTCCGAATCTACTGGACCGATTTAAGAAATTCTTTTTTTTTGTTAGATAGTCCATTTATCGGGGAATGCTATAGGCTATATAACATCACGCTATAACCAATAGCAGCGTCGCAGCAATGAAAAATGTTGCAAATACGGGAAAAATTACTAACCCGGGTGAAACCGCGGGGCGCTGCTAGTACTTAATATGTACTTAATATCAACTTGAAATTTTATTGCTTCAACATTGAACCTCTTGCATTTTATATCAGTTTTTAAATTTCCAATCCATGACTGAACCATCACGTTTGATTAGAATATTGACCTAAATCTTCACCCCCGTTATCTTTAACACCGTTGGTAACCCTACACTCGGCAAGTCGACGAATGCAATTAAATGCGTACCTACCTGCCTAGATAATATTTCAATTACGTGTCAGTTATATAAGCCTTACTAAAAAGAAATAGTATGATGTACTATTGACCTTCTAGCCTCTTGACTAGTTAAGAGGCTACTTTACACCGAATGTAGGGGATATTGATAAAGAGCTCGCGTAATAGAGAAAGCTTTAGAAGAATATTTACCTAGAGGTATTTCTTATTAGGATTTGACCCGAATAGACAAAAAGTGATTAGATTGAAATTCTAGAACTCTTAATAAGTAGGTATACCACTTTTATCATCTCCATGCATGGTCTTCTGCTTTAAGGATGCTGTTCTACCGTTTTTATGCCAGAAAGGTAGAGTTTGCGAGGATTGAAAGTGCAAGGGACAAGAAAGCAGGTCAAAGTAATGCTGTTCTTGGCATTGTGCTCTGTATCAAGTTCATGAGGTCTTGTTCAAGGAGATATAAATTTATATAGATACTCAAATCCACTAAAAAGTACACATCGGTAAACAAATTGAAATGTCACCTTCTTAATCGTATATGCGATTTATTCCGGTCTGATCACCTGAGCCCCCCCTCCACCCCCCCCTTGGATACCCGCTAGATCTTCTTCTGTTCCACATTATCTAGGTTACTCCAGGTATTCATTTATGGTAGTTATCAAACAAAGTAATAAAGTAAGATAATTTGTTGATCTGACCTCAAATGTGTAGAATTTCCTCGCTCTCATTACAGGCGGATTGTATTTATTAGGAAGTACACATCATGATGATTATTAATGGTAGTAGGTAGGTAGGTGGTACGGGCTCATCAATATTAAATATTTAATTAAATGCCAGAGTTGTGGTTCATCGTGACACTTGATTACTGTACTGTTTTGTTTAGTTTCTATTCTCAAAGCAAGGAACGTAGTTAAAGTAAAGATTTCCGGAATCGTTAGAAAGGAAGATCTAAGATGAACGACAGTGGTTTATGGAATGAGGACCAAAGATGGCTAAATCATATGAGAGTCAGAGGAACAGACATCTGGGGTGATTTTATTTTGTTGGTGAAAAGCTTTTTTAGGGAAAAGTAATTGTTTGCTTCTGAATGATTATTAGTTTGTATTATTCGATCGTGTTATTTTGTTTCCTAAATTTATGTTATAGGTATTTTGTACCGACCTTTTTTGTTGTCATATTTGTTTCAAGCGTTTATCAGTGGAAACTTATATAATGACCGGCACGAGTCGTGAGCACAGATGGGCAGCAATCCGGCAAGCTCGCGCATGTAAACTTTCGGCCAAATTTATTTAGTACCGCTTTTGCTCAAATTGTTGATAAATATAATTAAAATATTACCCTGCCTTCTTCATTCCGCCAAAGAGACCGAAAAATTAACTACTGCGCAGGTGTCAGTTTGTGCTCACGACTCATGCCGGTTACTGTAAATAGCCTTCAAATGCATGTTGTTTAAGAGCACTGTTTATATTAGCTGTAAATTTCCCGAATAGAATAAAATAAAATAAATAAATAAAACATATTGTACTATTGGTTGCATGTTTTTATAAATACTGGTGCTGAAAATCTATCGAAATCGATTGCACCGCAAAGCTGTTAGCTGGAACCAAAATAAAAGCTTTTACATAGAAGAGGCCAGATGAAGAATGAAATAGCGAATGTTCTGAATTAGTATCAATTATCCCAAAGGCACATTGAATTGATTGATTAAGAAACTGCGTATAGCTCACTAATTCAAACGGTTCGTGAATGAAACCTTAAGTTTTTATTTGGTCGATGCATGCAACATACAGTCACGAAGCAGTATTGTATGAAAATCACACACATTTTATTGAAGTTTTTATTAATAACTAAGCTGTTACCTATCATGAACTACATTGGCTCCATTCGAGGCTTCGATCAACGATTTGAACGAAACAATAGTTGAGTATTTGTGTGTGAGTGACAATACTGTTCTTTAGTTGTCGAAACCCCAGATTGCAAACTGCCCCACATATCACAAAACGTTCAGTTCCCACACTGGTCGTCGCCACTCTTATATTGCCATAGACGTTATTGCCTACTAAACGGTTACCATAAAAACATTCAGTTGGTAACCAAACAGTTTTCGCGAAAAGCTGAACAATCACAATTACGCAACAATATAGTTCACCAATATAATATTCATACTTCGGAATAGTTCACACAGGAATATCTCACGTATATTAAAAATGACTATTAGTTTTGTGAACAATTGTTGTCTTGTCGTTACCAATACGCCAGTATCACACGATTGCAATACTCAATAGCTATAGTGTAGATAATCCGTGAGAAATACTATTGGGAAAATGGTAGAACATTTATTAATTTCACGTGTCTTGCAATAGTTGCTTAGTCGGTCCAGTGATTTGAATTGTGTTTCGTCATTTAGGAAAGGTTTAGCATCAATCAAACAGGGTGATGTTCTCCACAGTATCTGTGTTTATAAGTCACGATATTCCTTACGACTGCAGTGAATCGGTTGCTCGATCAGCAGTGACAATAGAAAACTAGAGTATTGTCGTGATTTGTTCTTGTCTTCGGACTTCCTTATAAAATGAACCTGTATAACGTGGATCAAGATAAGCGATTAATAAATCTCGAGCAACTTACTACTTATTAGTCACCGTGTCAAGGTTGATTTTGAAAGACTGCATTTAAAAACCCAATCTTCGTATGTATCACACAGAAAGCATGATCGTGCTTCGGAGATGGCACAGAATAGACAATAGTTTTACTTAATAGGTTAAAGAGACAAACTCCGTCATTAACATTTTTATACAAGAAGATTGTCATAAACAATGTAATTTCTTCAGAAACATAATTAATACAAGCAAGTAACACAAACTTACAATATTATACCTCACAACCATGTCTTGTAACTCGTGTCTTGTAACTTAAGTGAAAATAATTTTCATTTTGTCACTATGGAATCGTCAATGTCTGACCACAAGCAAATACTGTTAGAGATAAAGCAATACCAACCACCACCTATCATAAAACAGAAATACAACGCAGTAGACTTCAATAAACTTTATCGATGCCTGGATGAATATCCTAAAAATCATGAAGAGGTAGAGTATGATAAATTGGCAGGCAAATTACAAACCTGTTTAAGTAAGTGCAGAATCACAAAATTTAAACTCTTGAATCCCCCGCGACAGGACTGGATTAAAAAAGAACTATTAGAAGAGATAAATAAAAAGAACATACTATGGCAAAAATATAAAACAAACGCAGAGGACACGGAAGTAGAAGCAGAGTATGAACATACAAAAACCAGACTATCACACAACATAAGAAAAGCGAAAAGTGATTATTACCTAAAGAGGTTTGAAGAAAATTCAAGTAAACCACGAAAAATGTGGCAACTTATAAATGACTTGTCGAAAAACAAACTGCATGACAGAACAGGACCGGACAGACTTGAAACGGCAGCTGGTACTATTACGGACCAAAAAGGAATTTGCGAAAGTTTTAACTCATATTTTTCGACTATTGGCTCAACCCTAGCAAATATGATTTCAGAAAAATCAAAAGTAAGTCAAATTTTGGAAGAGTGTAGACTAACTGATAAAACAGAATTGCAGTTTCTGAAACCAGCAACTACGAAGGAAGTTATTACCATAGTTAAGAATTTGGACTGTAATACTGCATCTGGCATTGATGGTATTAGTACAAAATCAATTAAATACGTAAAAGACATTATTGCCACAGAACTAACAGTCTGCATTAACTATCATATGGCACGAGGTATTTTTCCCAACGAGTTAAAAGTTGCAAAAGTTGTACCAATTCATAAATCCGGAAGTAAATTTGACCCGTGCAATTACCGCCCTATATCAGTTCTCCCGGTGATTTCCAAAGTTTTTGAGAAGATTCTTTATAACCGATTAGAGTCATTCCTTAATTCAAAAGGTTTTTTTTACCGTAAACAGTATGGATTTAGAGCTCAATCAAATACTCTCGCTGCTACAATTGACCTTGTAACCAAAATTAAAAATAAAATTGATCAAAAACAAATTGCTTTAGGTATATTTATTGATCTTAAAAAAGCCTTCGACACCATTAGTCATGACAAATTATTACAGAAACTGGAACTCACCGGCGTCACAGGCAAAGCACTTGGAATTTTTAAATCATATATGGAGAACCGTAAACAAATAGTAAAAATAGGTAAATGTGAAAGCAATCCCTGTGTCTTGAATTTTGGCGTCCCCCAGGGATCAATATTAGGCCCCCTCATGTTCCTAATTTATATTAACAGTATCAGTAAATTGGGTCTCAAAGGAGACATCTCCCTTTATGCAGACGACACAAGCCTCTTTTACTTTGGACACTCAGTCGAAGCTATAGTAGCCGACGCTCAAAATGATCTTAATCTGTTAAATGAGTGGTTTCAGTCAAATCTTCTAACTATTAATATTACAAAAACAAATTATGTAATCTTTGTAGCAAAGAATAAAAAAATAAATCATAATTTCGAACTTAAAATAGCCGGCCAATCACTTGAACGAAAACCTAAGGAAAAATATCTCGGACTTATCTTAGATAGTAACCTAACTTGGAAACCACACCTAGAAAAAATTAAACTTAAACTAAGTTCACTCACAGGGGCACTACGCAATATAACAAATTGCCTCCCTCGAAAAGTGCGATATCTTATCTATAACTCTCTGGTTAAGCCTCATATCGACTACCTCATTGAAATCTGGGGTACTGCAGCGAAGACTAATATAGATCCAATTCAACGAGTTCAGAATAGATTAATTAAAATTTTATTTAACTATAAATTTCGGACACCAACTGAAAAGATATACGAGGAAACGAAAATAATGAACATAAAACAAACGTACATATACTACACATGTATTCTAATACGTAAAATATTAAATAAGGAAATCCATTCCAATATAAGATTTGTAACAAAACAACAAACACGAAAAATTAACCTAAGACGTGCTAGTTATTTAGTGACCCGCCCTCCTAGAACTAACTATGGAAGAAGAAATTTGGAGTTTGAAGGCGTTACAATTTATAATAAATTACCATCAGCAATAAAAGAAGAACAAAGTTATGCCCGGTTCAAAAAGCTACTAAAAACTCACACAATTAATACATACAAATAAGTGGAAAAAAAAAAATAGATTAACTACATAGACTTTAAAATAAAAATATACATGTGTAATTACTTAAAAAAAAAAAAAAAAAAAACAAAGACAAGTAAAATCCAATAATCAAAATATTTTATAGATTATAGATATAAATAGAACAATAAACTAAAAAAAAAAAAAAAAATTGTCCTATAATAACTGACAAACTTCCTAATAATCAGACTATGCCATCAATGCCACATCTAGTAAAAATCAAATACATGATTACATCCATGTTTGTGCTTAGTTAACTTACCTTCGAGTAAATTTATGTTATTTGTTTACCCACATCTGTGCGCTCTAATTATTAATCTTAGTTTTAAATATTGTTTCTCAGTAATTGAATTGTGTATGAAATTCTTATGAGAAATAAAGTTGTTCTTAAACCTAACCATTTGCCGGTCACTCACCCCGTGGGATCGACTTCCAAAGTTATTACAACAAAACAAGTACAAGAACAAGAAAGGAAAGACATTGGCATGTATTAGCAAATGCTTTATGTAACTGGTCAAATATTTGCTCAAACGTAAGAAGAACGGCGGATCTGTGTCGATGACCAATTAATTATTATTCACATGTAACATTAGATAAATCTCGCAAATCTGTTTGATACAGATAAACGTAGACCCTGAAATATTAAACACATGAATGAATTCAATGATAATGTGATTGTATTATAGGTCACCTCTGCCTAACCCTTCAGGGAAACAGGCGTGATATTATGGTTATTTGCCTTACGTTATATGAAATATGATTGTTGAGCATGAAAACCTGACCATGAAAGAACTTGGTAACTAATTAATGCAAGACAGATAACTAGAAAAAAAAGTTCAACGTTCTTAGGTCAAAAACGAGATGCAGCTATCTGTTAACCTAGTAGACTAAATGATGAAATGCATGATAATAGTAATTCAGTTGCTGGGAAAAATTTACAATGTCGAAATAATAAAGGTCATAAAACGTAGTTTTTGTGCATAAGGAAGACAATAAACATATACTAGCATTAATGAAGCTGTAAGCAATCAGTAACCCCGTGAAAGCTTTCGGCGGGGACGAGAGGTGAAGTGGTACGTTGGCAATAAGCTAACCACCTTTGTCGTAATCATCGCGGTGGCGGTGCTGGGTTAATGGTTAAAGATCATAACATTAACCCCGCAGTAGGAAGAAAACTTAACAGCAATCTACATAATATAGACATCTGAATTTACAAAAAAATTCAAAGAGACTTGTATATATGATGAACATTTTTTGATGAAAACGAAATAATGTACTCAAAAAAAATATATATATCACAAGAACTTCTAACAAAAAAATATACAGATACAGACAAAAACAATGGAGTAAATTATCATAACAATACTTCAGGATAGAAAATAGTGCGCCATATCAGACCATAGGTCGTTCCACAGGAACTGTCCAAATAGCGACCCCTGCGGGATCCCACTCCATCCCTCAACGTATCGAATGTTGGACAGCAATCCAAGCTTAACAATCTGCTTACAGCTGGTTTCATTGGTGATTGGTTCCACATAAAAGCTTTTGGAGGTTTCAAAGGAAGCTTTCAGATAATTTTATTTGCTCAAACATGTGTGTACATACAATACAATTCATGTAAGGTGTTATAAGTTCTGTATAGAGTTGTGCCAATATGTATAACATATTGTCATGGTGTGCAAATATTAATACTTTATTGAAATTGTCATTACTATAATCACGTCTAAGTATTCACCATTGTTTTATAGAATAGACAGTTTTAATAGGGCATTTGAGGAGTTGAGCCGTATGTTCAGAGAGAGCCAATTCTAGTACAGAAGCTTTAAAGGACTTGATAAAATTATGCGAAAAGTTGTCAATGCATGACTGGCTCCCAAGACGAGTTGGTACTATGTACAAGTTTCAAGTTGTAATTTAGTAACAGTCTCAAGTTCAATTGATTGCCTATTTCGGTTAAATACGTCTATATTAAAACAATATTTTTACAGGACTTCTTTACAAGTATACGTAACATTCTATCTAATTTCTACCCGACTACGGCGAAGCAAAAAGTAGGGTAATGATTTTGACCGGTATGTATGTTCATCCGTTCCCTCATAACTACTTTTCATAATTTGAAAAATGAGGTATCGTTGGAATCGTCTTGATCATCCGCTGGCTATAGGCTATGTGAAGTCACATTAAATTTAATATGGCGCCCTCTAGCGGACATAATGTCATGACCTAATTTTTTTTTTAAATCATGCCGTTTTGGTATCAAATGAAAGGGCTTAATTAGCACATTTCAAAAATATATATTTTGCAAGGTGTTGCTCATGGCTTTGCTTGCATGGACCCGATAATCAGGAATAATTTTTATAAAATCACGCCTCAGATTTGAGCCAAACATATTTATGTAAGTATAACTATGGTATATTATGTAGGTACCTACATGTAAAACAATAAAACCTAAACAAAAAAATAAAATAAGCGGCTCTGCAATACTTTATCATGAAATTATAACCCCAAAATAATTTAAATAAAAATAAGTTCAAAAACTAAAACCCGACTAAAGTACTTTTAAACTTTTTTTTTCGTACTTTTTAGAGCGTGATTTTTCAGTACTTAGTCGGGCTTTAGTTTTTGAACTTTTTTTTTGCCACTGTAAATACTTATAAGCCATGGTAGCATGCGACCACGGGAAGGTACTTTCTTGTTTCATCCTTTTCAGTAGTCGGATTTTAGTTTTTAAACTTTTTTTTCAATACTCTTTAAAGTTAGGTACTTACATTGTGTACCCTGTATACACAAACAATCACAGTCTTGTACGTCGTTAATTCGATGGCGCATCATTCGAAAATACCATTTGAAGATAATTTTGCTATTTTTTCCAGTTCTCTTCATTGATGTCCTTTCCGTAGGTACTAATGTACACAGTTTAAGTATACATAATTAAAAGTGCTTGACAGTTTTGTAGGTAGGTACTCCATGCTAACATAACAATAACTAGACAAGAATGTAATCGGTGGATACATTCACTTGTGGTAATCTGTGGTGTACTCACTGTCACGTACATTGCTGTAATAAATACGTGTTTCATCTGTTTATTGTCAAAAAATTGAATCACAAAACTAGGACACAGAACGTTTTATGTTCTAAGATGTAGGTTACATCCTAGAAACCGAGTGTATCTTGCAATATCTCAGATAGAGTTGGTAAGCTCCGTAAACTTAATTAACATTGTTTGGCAAATACGAATGTTTGTTTTTTCACACATTCGATTTTCCCACATATCTAGATCAACTTGTATCGCAATTGTTTTGCCGATTAAAGATCCAGTGCAGTGCTGTAATGAAGTAACTCACCTTAATGTAGTCCTAGCCTAGATCCTTTGCTACATACATAAAGGGATTATCGCAGTTTGCCACAGCATCCATATATGCTTCCGCGTTGTGATGTGAATTTTGCCGGCGGCTTCGGTTCTGTCTACAATCGCTTCGTCGAATACGAGATGGGTACATAATCTTCCTATTGCGTCTAAACGAAGTCATTATTGATCCTTGATTCCAAGCCTGTATTCACCACCATGACATCATGGTAGTGAATACAGGCTTGGCCATTGCTTAATTTAATTCGCAAATAAAAATGCAACAATCTAAAACCACTATATTACTCAAAAATTTATATATGAACAAAATATCCTTATATAAAAAACCGGTCAAGTACGAGTCAGACTCGCGCACAGAGGGTTCCGTACAAATTTTTAAGTATGTAACTACACGGTTTTGGATTTTTTCCTTTACTCGTGCTACATGACGTTGCTTCTTGCCAAATTTCATGATTCTAGGTTAACGGGAAGTACCCTATAGGTATTGATTCCCTTGCGAGTGTCAAACTATACGGCATAAAAGGAACATAAACGCCAGTAGCTATTGATAGCGTTGACTTAAAAGTTTAATGTTTTTCACTGCTTCAAGGGATTGCAGCCCTAAGTATTTAACATTAATTTCAACTTGATAACTCCACGCGTTCCTGAGAAAAAGGGTCTTGACAGACAAACAGATGGACAACGAAGTGATCTTATAAGGGTTCAGTTTTTCCTTTTGAGGTACGGAACCCTAAGGCCAACAAAATCTTATAAAATATTTAATGATTCAAATAACTTTGGAGATTTCATAATTGCCTCTAATTACTGTTGCATGCACGCGTCGGACCAAACTTGCTAGACACAGAGTCGCCAGCAAAACTGTGCTCGTAATATGCAAATGAGAAGTGACGAGATGACGGAATATCCATTTAGGCTGTACCCGACCTTGGTGATAGGAGAAAGGAAGCGCGCTGAAATCTATCCTAATCTTAGTTTATACTCGAGTTACATGTGCTACGGATATTTCTTCATATACGCTATTTTTGCATTCGCATTTGAAATCTGAAGGTCAGTGTTGCCAATAAGTGATAAAAATTGTCTTAGACAGGTGTCTGTAATGTAATAAATGAACGAGTAGTGGTGGCCACTCGTAGCTTTCAGCTAACCAGGAAATGTAGCGAAGTAACACATGAAAAAGAAATAGAATAGCTAATGTACTCAGTACGTATACGCTTCTAGCCAGTTTGCTCAAGGATAATCTTCCATTACTTTATTCAAATAACAGTAATTTTCTAAAATCCGATAGTAGATATTTCAGTTTCATTACTCTCGCCGACTTTATAAATTCCTCTAAGCATGTAGATGGAGATTGCGCCTCACACGTTATTTATCGTTAAGTTCAAAACTGGTTGGATTACAGTTCACACACTAGAACACGTTTCTTTAATCGAGCATCGCATAACGTTAACTCAAATGCTCCAGTTAAACAGATACAACATTTGCATCTTACGTCCAACACCAGAGAAATTAAACTACAGAGTATGCTCTCCAGAAAACACAAGGAGTTTATGTAAAACAATAGGTCAGAATGTCAGCTCTAGACTTTAATAATATTCAGCCTTTTGCTAACTGTCCCGTAGGTAACTAAAAGTTAAGACTTCTCATCTAGAGATGGAAAGAGAAGAATTTAGGGACAGCTCAGAAGATACTTATATAACATCCCTACTCAAAGTTATCTTGCTGTGTTTGGAACACATACCACACATATACTAAGTTACGTTTAAGTTAAAGCTTAAAGCTGCCGAGAAAAAGCAAAACCGAAGCAAAGAACTCACTGTCCTTAACTTAACATTCCGCCAGCCTTGAACCATGGTCCCCACATCGATTCAATCAGTTACGAAGTTGATTTATTTATGCTTATATCTTTATAAGTTAGCAATAATATTGAATTGAAAATTAATGTGATTAAAATAATAATGAACATGAATCTAGAAGTGAAGAAACGTTTTCATTTTTTGTATTTATGGAGTTAATATGATTAAAACATCGTATTATATACGATTCAGAACACTTTGCAAACAATCTGCACCTGAAATTCTACTAGACCTAGACTTATGAGAAAGTGTGGAGACTACTCGAGATGTTGAGAATAATTACATGACAATTTAAAACAAACTTTGACGCATCAATTAAATTCAAGCTTGTTGCGTCTCAGTATTTAAAACAGCATGTTACAAACAATTACATCGTAATATTTTAATGACAATGTTCAATTCCGAAGACGTAACACAAAAGATTATAAGTGAAATGCTTAGAAAATGCAACGTAACGTAAGCTGACATATTGTTCACACGCTTGAAATCACTTAAAATATAGAAAATAAGCTATCTACTTAATCAATAAAGGCTTGCAAACCAGCCACAAGAACTAATGACCCGATTAAATGGCATTTCCAAGCGGACGACCACAGACGAAGCCATGTAACAAATAGGATACACCTGACGATTGACAAGCTAAAGTATCGAATTCCAAACTTACATAACAAACCAATGGAACTAAAAATAACGCTCGGAAAGTTCAATCATGAATTCATGACGGTCGTTTGTTTGTTATACAGATACTATCAAGTACTTATTAATACAAATTGTGTGGCAAATATCAAAGAACATTCGGTCAATCAAGAATGAGCGTTTGAAAGGGCACGTCTAGTGAAAACAATCATTACTCGTGAGAATAAGATGTTTTATTGGCCACAGTGTGCCTTCGACGCGGGCCGGATTAGCGTAAGATACAACTTTAGATAAGTGATAGACATAAGACATGCTGTGTGCCGCGGATTGTATCGCGTTTTTTGTTTAAATTGTTTTTACATTCGCGTGATTGCATCTCTGAGAGTGTCCAGCATCATAATTTATTTGTAATTTGTTGTGTTGTAATTTGTTTGTAGAGTTATCATCAGTAATTAATATTTTTGCCGACTGTTTTCATAGACTAAAAAGCTCTACCTTTTTTTTTTTGAGGATGGGAAATCATCAAATGACCCCTCCCGCTCAGGGTGGAGCAGAAGGGAGTGTCAGACTCTTACTGACTAAAACCCACCCGTGTTCCTTCCTTAGCCCTTTATGTTCCGGGGCAGCGATAACTCTTTCGGACAATCCCGCTGCAAGAGCTTTACCAAACACTGAAACTTTATTCTAGAAAGGCATAGAAACCCCACATCAAATTAAACAAACAATCATCTTTCATCGTGTCCTCCATTACGCACATTTTAGACCACATACTCAGGTAAAAGCATCGTAACCATGTCAAGTAGATGCTTGTGACTGAAGCTTTTATTTGCTGTTTATAACTCTGTACCAATAGGAAAACTAATAGTCATACCGTCGATTTATAAATCTGATCACCACAACAAAGGTAGAACAAGCTTGAATATTTAATTTTCAGGAAACGAAAACTCTATTAAACGTCCCAATAAAATTATTACTTCAACTCTTGATTTGTGGTTTTTGTGGAAGTAATTATGACCACAATCATATTTACCTTAATTATGCAATGTTTGTTTAATTAAAATGAAGGTCTCGAAGACTTTCTCGAAGAATAAGACTTTGTAGGCAGTAGGAAACATGGGATCCCGCGCAGATGACAATGGAAGAAACTTGTGAGTCTAGCAACTACTTTTTAGACTTCCTCAAAGTAATATTTATGCCTGCACTTGCCAAAACAAGTCTAGGGCTGCCACCAATTAGATTTCCAAGTACAAATAGCAAGATAGACAGACAAAATGTTGCTATATCTGACATTCTTTCTCCGGAACTTTGACGCGGTACTTACGCAAGCCCTCGGCAATTTTATTGATACGCGCTTAAAATTACGAAAAAAAAGCTGGTTTGTTGGTCTTATTAATGTTGATCCATTACCTATAGGTAGGTATCTATTTTGAGACTTCCCGTTTTACTGGTCTTACACTGTGTGGGAACATTGAAGATGGAACTTATTTCATTAATTGAGTAATAAAACTGTAATAGACTGTTATGAACTCCATCTAAAATTACGTTATGATTGTAAATTATAGGAGTAAATAGTGTTTAGTGTCCAAAGAAGATTAATCATATGTAGGTACAGATTATCATGTATGTACAGTGTTACGTTGAACCTTTACTGCTCCATGCCCGGATGTTAATTCTTCATCGTCTGTGAGGCTACCGCAGTATTAGGTTCTATTGCTATTTAGTGCTTCATACGTGTATGTATGCTGGTCTATTTCAATTCCATCGACATCCACAGCCGAATTATTATATGTTTATCAAGGAGTAATTTGTACTTTTCTTTCCAGCCAACCAGGTGCTTGAACTTAAACAACACCTATTATAGGTTTCGGCCTCGTTACTTTTACGTCAGGGTCGTCATGGAGTCTTATATCTCTGTTTAGCGAAACACACAAAGCTTCTTTGTTGGAGCTTTCGGAATACTTTAAAACCTTTTCATCTTGATAAATACAGACTGACCTATAACACGCATTTAATCCGCGGCTCGATAACGTAACGTACCTACGACCAGTTTACATTAGATAAAGCATCCAATACGGACGTTAGAATGTAGGTCGAGCAGCCGGCCTAACTTGAATGAGGCTGTTAGCCGTTGGACCTGCAGTGGGCCTACTACTGTGTTGCGTTACCAATCTGTAACAGCCCTATTACTTTCTTCATTAAAACTGTTTGAGTATTAGGTTCATGATTGACAGTTTTTGCTGAAATATTATTAGAGCAGTGGAGGCCCAGGTGGTATCGGCCCCGACTTACGAGTTGTAGGTCATGTACTTTACTTTGTGTGTTTAATTTCATTAGGTACCAGTGCTCTAAACCGATGAAGACAAACATCGTAAGGAAACTTGCGAAACCATTTTCTAGAAATAAACATTCGAAGACATGTATGTGTGGGAACAGTAGAGGCTTATTATGTAGGTAATTAACATTAAGAAAGAGCGTTTTGTTCTTCAATCCACAGTGTGGTTTAATTTCAGCTGCTTCGTTTCTTCGGATTGTCCTCACTTAGAAAATTGTAAGAGATTGCTTTAAAAAACCAAAGCGTTGCACTTTGCAGTCGAAACTCCGAGATCGCTTTGACCATGACTGATCCATTAACCTTTGCTAACCGTTCATCATAAATATCTATGTTATATCGGTGTACGAGTATTAACATTCTAATATTGGCTAAGAAGTTCTGGAAGAATTCAATTCAAGGATACTATGAGCTTTCTCTTTTATTTCGTTTAAGACAATGTCTAAGCTAGCTTAAGGAGGTTCACGTTATAATATGGATATATATACGACGATGATATGGAACAACCTGTCAAAGCTTATAAACTTTACCATAAAGAAGAGGATCTAGCAGCCCTAGGAAAGCCCTACGATAGTGTCGTAAGATGCTCAATGGACGTCGTAGCGTAGGACACTTAAAGTTACGTGGTCCATTGTCGGCGTGGCCATAAAATTTAAATTTATTATCTCCACCTGTATAATTATTTGCTAAACTACACTTTTGCCAAGTTACCACATAGTCGTTGATCAATATATATATAATTTAATACGCAGGTACTTCAAACATGGATGGCAAAATTTTGTTTTTTTTGGAACCGGTTTTCGCCTCTCTAATCTTAATGTTTCTGTGCAAATTGCTTAATTGACATCAAAATAGTAATTATTAAAAGAAGGATTTTAATTTCAAATGTCGAGGTTATGGCTGACGAAAGACATCAAAGTAAATAAATAGTGAATGTTCTTCGTACGTACAGTGACAAGACAGCTAACAATTTGTTGGTGAATCTCGTTGATTTTCTACGCCTACAGGTCTAGCAATTAATTTCACTAACGAGTCATCGATGTAATAGCGAAGATTTCGTGAACAATAGCTTTTACACAAGCACTTCATTTTGTAGTTTTGTTGTAAATTAATGTTTTTGTCATCATATGTATCTATCACTATGATAACACTAGAAATGGTTACGGTGGATAATATTGTAGTCACTGAAATTGAAAGAAAAACTAAAAGTAAATGGTTAGGTACCTACTTCCGTGGGTAAAATCGTACAAACGTTATCACAAGAGTTTTGCTAAATGCTTTTGACGCTATTCTTCGCCGCCTTTTACATGGGAAAGTGATATGTCAGTTCATGTTGCTGATAGCTCTCCATCCTATCCTGACCGTAAAGCCTACAGCGTAGGGCATTATGGAGACTCTTTTTTCACAGACTTACCTATACTCTGGATTGATGATTTATTTCTGATTTATGATTTATTTACCATCACCCGATGGTAATGGGCTTGCCCCCATTACATAGGGCGAAAGGTCGGTGTACTATAGGCAGGCACCTATACCTCTGTCTAACCCTTCGAAGAATACAGACTTGATTGTTATATTATGTTAACAACGACTTTGTAGCTTTTGCAAATTAATTCTAACATCCAAAGCTGTAGATACACATTCTCGTAGTAAAAAAAATGAGTGTAAGCTTTTTTTGCCAGATGGCTATGGAACGGAGTATCCTAGGTATCAAACTAGCAGACCGGGTTAGGAATACGACCATCCGTTTCATAACAAAGATGTCACATGGAAAGCTGCCACGCTAAAATGGAATTGGGCTGGACCCGTTACATCTGCCGCGTGTCAGACGACCAATGGGCCAAGCTTACGACCTAATGGGTCCCTCTTAATGGCAAGCGACATCGCGCCAGACCCAGACGGAGATGCCGGGATGAGCTGGACTCCTTCAACAGGAACTGGTCTTTAGCAGCTTTGAACACAGAGTAGTGGAAAAAGAATAGGG
Organism: Globia sparganii; assembly: GCA_949316385.1. Classification (NCBI taxonomy): domain Eukaryota; kingdom Metazoa; phylum Arthropoda; class Insecta; order Lepidoptera; family Noctuidae; genus Globia; species Globia sparganii. The sequence continues at coordinate 1,573,287 of OX438654.1, forward strand.
CGCCCTGCAGTGGGACATCACAGGCTTTTAATAATAATAAGCTTTTCGTAATGGACAAAGGGTATTTAGGTATTTTGATTAAGCGTAACCATAGAATAGGTGCTATTATATATCTTTGTACAATACATTAATACTGCTAAGCAATGATCTTAAAAAAGAATCTCATGACAGCTTAAAAGCTATTTTAAACAATCAAAAGCTTTTGATGGCTCTACATTAAAAGTGCGATTAGGTACCTACCTTTTAAAGTTTAGACATTATGTTAGTAGGTACCTACATTGCAAAGTTTATACATTAAAATTGTTAGGAGTTTGTACCGTTTGCTAAAAGATTTTTTAGTTAAACTTTGTTATAGAGAATGCTGAAAATTGTTATAGTAGGTACGTGGTATATATGTATGTAAGTATATTATATTAATCGCAAGTTACAAAACGCTCTTTAATTTACTATTCGCTACTCTTTAAACTAGAAGCAATAGTTAAAAAGTTAAAAAAAGGATATCATTCATACAAAATTAAAATTAATTGAGTCTAACAGCGCTCAAGTGTGAAGATGGAACATGTGATAATGTCACTTATTTCTCTTAATTGACGGGGTTTATTGCTCGTAAATATAATGAATTTCTAAAGAGCTGCAATAAAGCTGTACTTATATTCAAATTCTGTCATAAAATGTATGAAAGTGTATTCATAATGTAACTTACCACATCGCTGAACGGCGCGATCAGGTTGCTGATGTTGAACGCGAAGGCTTCGCTGACCAGCAACAGATGAACCACGGCCAACCACATCGTGGTCACATCACGTACCACTCATCACCACACTACACTGTCACCACACCTGATTACTATCCTAGATTTAATTAGAGAACTATTCTTCCATTTTGATACAAACTATTAATTTAATTTAAGAAAAACATTTTTTTTAATATAACTATAATTCCATTTTTGAAATTTGTTTAACCATAAATAAAATTTTTGACATAGGTTGTTTTTGTTATTTTGTTTTTCGTACGCGTCTGGACGCGTGCGGAGTTTGGCGGGAAAATGTGGGCGCATGCGCGGCGGCGCACCGCGCGCCTCATATTGCACAATAGATTAACGTGAGGCCGACCTTAGAACTTGTCCCCTAGAAGGCTCCGCGGAGGATATCGCAAGGATTGACTAATGGGGAGCGCCACGTACGGGGTGGCAGCCTGTTTTTAGTAGGTATCAACAAACTTAGAGCGCGTTGACATTTTACCACTGTCCACTGTTAATATTTCTGGCATACGCTGCATACGCGCTTCATACTAATAAGCAAATAAGTTCACTTTCAATAGCAAACAAATAAAACGAACTCTTTAAACTGGCGAAGTTATTTTGAATTAAAAATGTACTGTTAAACTGAGTATCTAGAGAGAAAGTAACTAGGCACTGACTTACAGCAAGTGAAAAAGTAAACAAGATAAGATAAACAATCAGTATGACAATATGCACGTACTTAGTGAATTGAGGAAAATATAACGAACGGCCTTTTTTTCCCTCAGTAGCATGCGAGTTTGAAAGTCTGGATCATCTAATCTAATATACAAATCTAATATATAAAATTCTCGTGTCACAGTGTTAGTTACCATACTCCTCCGAAACGGCTGAACCGATTTGTATGAAATTTTGTGTGCATATCAGGTAGGTCTGAGAATCGGCTACTATCTGTTTTTTTTTTGCATAACGACGTTTGCGGGGTCAGCTAGTTATCTATATGATTATTTAATTTTGCAGAGCTGTAACCAATGTCCCAATAAGCTAGGTTTGCAAAAGACAAGTCATAAATTGTGCATTATAGATACTTTACCACGCTCATAAATTAGAATAAGCATCACATTTTGTACATACAACAATTAATTAGACAAAGCAAATGTACAGAGCCATAAAATTGTTATTTAATTATTTTGAACTCTAACAGATGCTACACCATTTCATGCAAGTTTACAAGAACAGGGACAAAAATACTAGTGTGTGTGTGTGTGTGTTAATTATTTATTATATAACAACGGATATCTAGGCTTTCCGGTCACACGGCTTTAAAAAAAATACTGCCAATAAAATTTGCAAGTACCAGTGGGAATAGAGAGCGGAAATTATAATGTAGGTAGGTACGGTCACCAAAGGAGATAAGTAATCAGGGTCGTCGGATATAGTTGAAGTTTATTAAAAAACCGATGGATGTTTTCGAATGAAATTAAATTAAATTAATAGAAAACAAACAGTTCTTAAATCAAGTTAAATTTCATTCAAAAACATTCATCGGTTTCTTAATAAACTTCAACTATATCTGACGACCTAGCTACTTATTTATTTTGGTGACTGTACCTACATAACCAAAACGAAAAATGATGTGAATAACAAATTATTCCTAATTACTTTTTTCAATGATATTATTTAATGAATTGTAAAAGTTCTAAGTGAAAGAGTCAGTAGGTACTCATCATTAATCTGGGGGCACGGTAGTGCCCCCGCCAAGACGAGAAAACCGAAGCGCAAGGGCACTACCTACCTTTTCTCGAAGCCCTTCGTCGTTTTTTTTTAACCCTCATAAACTTGAGTTTGGATTATGCCATTTGGATTAAACAAAATGTTCGGGATATAATTAAAAACAGATTTCGTCACTGACTCGCTGATGATTATCATAATTCTTAGGGTACTTTCTAAAGTCCTGGAATGCTGAAATTGGGTATACAACGTGTAACGTTAAATGCGCAAAACCTCATACACCCCAATTAGAGCACCGAGTTAAAAGCATAATACAATTACCAAAACTATTTTTTTTATCCCTACCTATCCAAGGCATTTGATTGCGTGAATTACGAAACACTGCTTTTGAAACTTGAGCATTACGGACTGGGTAAACTCGCTCTTAGCTTAATAAAATCATATTTAAATGATAGGTTTCAGCAAGTTCAAATAAACGGTGTAAATTCATTGGGTTTAAAAGTCAAAATGGGTGTACCGCAAGGCTCAATATTGGAGCCGTTCTTATTTTTAGTATATATAAATGATTTACCTTATTTACTGGAAAACCGACCACAAATGGTGTTATTTGCTGATGACACATCACTGATTTTTAAAGTAAGCAGACGTGCACAGGAGCTTGACGACGTAAATAACGCTATGCTTGTGGTCCATAATTGGTTTACTGTAAATAATTTGGTATTAAATGAGAAAAAAACTAAATGCATTAGATTCACTTTACCGAATGTTAGAAGTAGTGAATGTCACGTTGTATTGAATAAGGAGATACTTGAATTCGTCGAAAATACGGTTTTCCTGGGGATCACGCTTGACTCAAAGCTGCAGTGGGGTCCTCACTTAACATCACTTGCAGGGCGGCTAAGTTCAGCCGCTTACGCTGTTTGGAAAATCCGTCAATTAACAGACGTGGATACCGCGAGACTGGTCTATTTTAGTTACTTTCATAGCATCATGTCTTACGGTATTTTGTTGTGGGGACGGGCTGCAGATATTGAATCTATCTTCATTCTGCAAAAGAGGGCTATCAGAGCTATCTACAACCTCAGCAGACGTGAATCTCTAAGGGAACTGTTTAAAAAAATTAACATCATGACGGTTCCTTGTCAATATATATATGAAAACATTATGTACGTTCGAAAAAATCTACATCTTTTTAGTAAGATATGTGACAGGCATAATTTTAACACTAGAAATAGGAACAAATTAGATCAACCTCGTTTCAGATTGTCTAAAGTAAAAACTTCTTTTATGGGTTATTGTGTAGAGTGTTATAATAAAATACCACTCGATATTCTTCAACTAAATGAGAAGAAATTTAAAACATGCATTAAACGCACACTATGTAGACAAGCATACTATAAGTTGGATGATTATATCGTAGATAAAAATGCTTGGCTAAATGCTGGTCCTGCTCCACAGACACTTGGGCTCACTAGTTAAAATTTCAATATTAATTTGGAAGACATGCTTCCCTTTTTTTCTTTTCTCTTTTTTTTTTTAAGTGTTTCTGACATTCGAATTTAATGTGTATTTTTAATTCAATCAAGTTTTAATTGTTACTTTAATATCTTATACCTCTTTCTAGTAAAATTTTATTCATCTCGTAAATAAATTGGTAACGATAGTTTTGTATAATTTAGAAGCATTTTTTTTTTTTAATTTTAATTTTGTAAATGTAAGAACCATGGATCCGTTCATTATAAAAAATTTTTATATTGACTTGAAAGAGCATGGCAGTTGAGAATGTGTCATGCTCACTTAAATGTCTCACTGATGGTGGCGCGTGTGTTGGATCATTCGGTTCCCTTCAAAATGGTTGAGCTGGATGGTGCTGATCCATGCGTCATGTTCGTGAACGGGCGCTGTCAGTTGAGACTGGTCATCTCTTAGCTGCCAGGGCTTCTTTTTAATCTTATAACTATCTTGAATTGTTTCTTCATAACATTGTTCTCACATATAGAAGCAACAAGAATACTGTACTCAGGATTTTGTAATATCTTAATTTAAAAGAGTGTCCTTGGAGTTTCTTGCCCGTTCTTCTCCAAGAGATCTACGTTTTGGAATGGGCAACTAGCTTCAACTTTCTGACTAACTGACCGACTAGTTAATTTTGACAATTCAAAAGTGCCTGGAAATGGTTTAATTGAAATAAATGCTTTGAGTTTGAGTTTGAGTTTAAAGCTAACTATTTTTATTAAGAAAATCGTGTTGCATTAGTTTATGCATTCAAAATTGAGTTTTATTGCCTTAAAATAAGACTCAATCGTCGGATAGTATGGCAAAATACATAATTTTTTAAATAAAAACCTAAGTAAGTATATTAAAAGTTACTGAAATCGATTCAGTTAACAAACTATTTTCAGGTTTTGCGCATTTAACGTTACACCTTGTATAAGCTAGTATTAGTAGTTAGTACACAAAAAATAAAAATATTCTAAAATTAGGGGAAAAAAATGTCCTAAGCAAGTTACAAAAAGAAGTGAAAGAAGTGAAAATTTTCATATAAAATGTTGCCAAGACGAGATCATATGGCTCGCACTCTCAAAAAGTTATCAGATCTCATGTAGAGCCAAGCTTTTAACTCTACAAGCTCTAACTTCACAAACTCTACACTATTATCAAAATATGTATGTGCCTTGGCTGCTTCGCTATCGCTACCATCACATGGGCGTAAGGTAAAAAATTTATTCACTGTTCATTACTTTTCTGTTATACAATAGTTCTTGTAGTAACGAAACGGCCAAGTCTCATATTTTGACTAAGGAATAGAGTTTGTGAAGTTAGGCCTTGTAGAGTTAGAAGCTTGGCTCTATATGAGATCTGATAACTTTTTTATAGTGCGAGCCATATGATCTCGTCTTGGCAACATTTTACATAAGTATAATGTTTTTGGTGGGATTTCTTTTACGTAAACTAAAAGTGGGAAATTAAATTAAAAACTTCTTTGTTTTTGGTCTATAAGCTGTTCTAAAAAGAAATTCTGTTTTGAATTTGTTATGGTCTACGAAAAAAATAAGACGCTTTGCCGTCTACCCGAATCGATCAACGGGAGAATAAAAACGAAGCTAGAACAATTTTTTCTGATTTAGGAATTGAAAATCAGCCCTTATCGAACAAATAATTTGGTTAATTAACGGTTAAAGAGGTTTAAACTTTTTCATTGTTTCCCAGTGTACTCCGTTGAAAACTTGTCGCCCAAGCCCAAGAGAACGATACTGAAAGAAATTACTTACCTACCTAATGTTTAGTTTCAGTATTTCGTAGCCACAAAATTGATTTCAGGAATTTTAACTCCGTTCAACACCTAGTAAACTATAGTGGTAAGATTTTATGTGATTATTTTGACGGTTACCTAAAATTATCCATTATACGCACTCTGGCATTACTAACGATTTCGCATGATTAGGTGTAAAATAGCGAGTTAACACTGGCGGGAAAAACCACTTCGAAATTCGAACATAATGATGGATTACTTGAGCCCTAAGCAAACCAGCCAGTCTGTAATTCTATACCGATTCCACTCATGTCTATGGTTTCAGTTCATAAATAGGTCTACCGGAAAAAGGATAGCTTTCCGTATTTGTCTTAGGTCTTGGGTGGTTGGCTATGTTGGCATGGATTTTCGTAAAGTGCACGGTTGATGACAATAGGCTCGCTTTTACATGGAACAAACATAACTGGCGAAATGGTATGGAAATGGCAAAGGTATAGCTGTAGTACAGTCAACAGCAAAAGTAGATGATGAAAATCAGAAATTCAATACTAATGAACGGAGTTCGCGTCAGAACTGTGTGGCGTCGAAGCAGTAAATGTTTTTGCAATCACATACTTTTGAATCACTTCGACGCCACACAGTTCTGACGCGAACTCCGTTCATTACTATTGAATTTCTGATTTTCATCATCTACTTTTGCTGTTGACTGTACACCCGACTATAGGTGTACCTCTGCCTATAACCCTTTGGATATTACAGGCGTAATGTTGTAATGTTACTTATGTATTTATCGAGTTTGAAATTTGCGTCTCTGGCTTGCAAGCCCTGTCGCTGTCGGGTAAGTAAGTACCACCACCGCAGATTATTCTTTCATATCACCTTGTTATGGTTCGTTCCGATAAGAGTTCATTTCCAAAATATCGTGTCGCATTTATTAGGCTTTAATTAGGTAACAAGAAAAAGATTTATAATCATCGTTTATACCAGCATTTCCCGAACTGAGTCGCGACGTCGCGACCTGCGAGAGAATATTGGGTGGGCCTTGAAAAATAGGACGATACATCCACCGACCGACGACGATATTGTCCATAACTTTGGTACCTACTTCGGGGAAGAGATGAAAAAGTTCGACACGATGAATTGGATTTGTTAACTCATTTCAAGACCACATACCAACTAAAATATCAACAAAAAATCAAGTGAAGAAATCTTCACTGAAAAAAAGTAGTTACCGAAATTCCGGCTCTCAGTTGCTGACAACTATTCTTGACTTTGATGAAGCTATAAAAATCCTCTTGCTTCAGTACAGGCCTATTTGCGGCTATTAAAACGAAATACCGAAATAAATTGGATTTATCAAACTCATTGCGATTAAAAATAACTAAAACTGAACGTAATAGTTTCAAAAGATAGAAAACAAATATGTACATCCTTCTCATTGAAATAGCATTACTTAAAAAACTGATTGTTTTGACGTGAATACGTCTTTAGAATTACTTCCTTAGTGGGAGGCAAGTCAAAAAACCAACGATAACAAAATCGGGGGATACAGTTTGGTGTGTTGTTTAAATTCAATTACACCATTGGCATTGGATAGCTAGGATCAAAGAATTCTTTTTTCTTATTTGAACAGTCCTTCATTCACATAGTTGAAATTATGCCCCTTTTTTCTCCATGAACCACAAAGAGGTGAGTCACGAATTTGGAAGTTCTAAGGTGGGTCGCGGTCCAGTTAACTTTTGGAACTACTGGTTTATTATACACATACAAGATGATTATAACGTCTGCAATGTTAATGTTAAGGCGTAGCCAAACCGGACATCAAATACATTTTAACCTCCCCTCTCTCCTCTTTGAGTCATTCAATTTGTTAGTTAAAATTTACATTTATATCGTTTCGAAAGTTACATCATTTCAAAATATGGCCATGAAACTTAAATCCTTATCCGCTTACTCCATTTGCAACGACAGCCGTCTTGGGATGCCTCCATTGAGTCACAGCTGTACCAAGCCCAACTAGTGATCATAGAGATTGAATCTTATAACCTTGCGGTATGCCACAAGGAGATAACGAAAGAAGACATTTGGGTTTTTTACGTAGTCTCCGTGTAGCAGATTTTATGATTAGGATATTTTGAAATCATCAAATCACCTACGATAGGTATGTAGCCTATGGAAAAAGTCAATTATTTGGTAGAAAATACAGAAACCAGCACCGCTAATATTTTACAGAACAAAAAATACAATTTCCTGTGTTTACCCATATTTTAGAGATACTTAACCAACATTAGAAAGTAGTTACCTACTTGCAAAAAAACCGCTTCCTTTTATCTTTACCTAGCTATAACAACGTCATCAAGATCATCGGCTGGGATTATTGACACAACATTACGAAATTACGCGTTTTGAGGTTTTTAGCAAACTACGCGTATGGTACCTAATTATATCCGCTACGTTAGATAAAATATTCTTACTCAATCATATTGAATTTACCCGACAGATTTGTCATAAATACATTAACTCAAAAGAAAGACCCTTTATAAAAAAAACAATCACAATAAAATTGGTGCTGGTAAAAAAAGATTCCGACCAACTGAGAACCTTCTCGTTTTTTTTTAAGTCTGTTAAAAATAACATGAAGTTAGAGTACATGGGTACCTGGCCTGTATTCTCCGAAAAAGTAGGCAGACGTACCTACTTAGTGGGTACCTTGTTGTGAAGCTAGGTATACATACTCGTAGCACCCACATTCGCCAGTTATGTTAAGGAGCGCCTATGTAAGTATAGTATATACACCATTAGCTAACTGGGCAAATCCAGACTCGGGGTTGCTGATTGGTACTGAGAATTGCCTAGAGACATATTGAGGTCTTGCCAGCAAGCCCAACAGCTGTACATGGGGTCCTGTCGGGTAGACCCTACTGCCCTACAGGACCCCATGCTCTACAGTCGCGCTTGCAACCAATCTACACGACGAGGAAGTCAAAATCTAAAATTTAATCTTGTCAGTCATTTGTTTATTAATAGGTAGACAGGATTACTAAAACGTTTAGTAAGTAATGATGCTGGCCGTTAATAAATATTGCTGTTGCAACTAATTACCATTAAAAAGGCGAGTGTACCAATATGTGCCAACGTTGAATCGCAAGGATTTCTCATTACGTTCTCTGTGTCGTGATCATGGGTACTTTTTTGCAGTCGCAGCACGTGCACTTTTGCGCGTGTTTCGAGTGTACAAATATGAGTTCAAAGTAGGTTATGCAGATACAATTTTTTTTCCTGATAGCAGATAGGTACCGTGAGGCCAAAAAATCTTGAGCTCTAATTACCTAATGATCATCATTGATCATTTTGACTAAGGAGTTTCTTGCCATTCTTCTCCATACGAAAACTACCTTTTGGAAAGGGCGACTAGAATCAATTCTATATTTTAATTGCCGTAAGTGCCTTTTAAGTGCCTATTTGAATTATATGATTTGACTTTGACTTTGAAAGCTTAAGCGTTAGGGATGCATGCAACATAATATAAATAATTGCAATTTGAAAAGGATCTCTATGTTGTAAGAGGACTCTACTAAGCGTTTCAAAAGCCGAATAATTGGCTTATGTATAGCAATCGACAGTGGGTGAAACAAGGCTCTCTATCTCATCTCAATTGGGATGCGCAAAGTGGAATACAGAGCAACTTCGGACGGGTAATTTTGACCACGATAGCTGACCGAACTCATATTCGCCTCCTGAGGCTGCAGGCGGTAATTTTTCAAACAAGGCTAGAAAATAATTTGAATGTGTCTTATGGTAAAGAGCAGGTACTTATTCTATTTCTTCTGAGGAAAATTATGATTGTAGACAATATTTATTTAACTGTGTTTCGATCAACAATGTTACAAGTTATTAATTAAGAAACTGCTTGTATCGCGAAATGGGCAATGTGAGTTAGTTAGAATAAGCGTTTGGTCCTTCCAAACGCTTATTCGAAATGACGTTTAGGCATGACGTGACTTAGGCACCGTGAGGTCTAACTGTTCTGTGCTTAGGCACACAGCACACTGCGTTATAGCTATACAGCAGGCAAAGGTTTTAGGGTCGGTACACATCTGACGGAAAATGCGTCGAGCGTATCATCGACCGCGTCTATTCGCACTAACGCATCATCGGTTGAGCGTGAAAGGTTCAATGTTTTATCTTAGAATTGTCTGTTGTGGCGTTACACAACCGAAAATACGCGACGCATTTTCCGTCAGATGTGAACCGACGACCCTAAAGTTACGTTACGCATGGCAAACAGCGCTAGCTTGATCGGATCCATAGAAATATAAAAAACGTCGGGTCACATTGAGGACATAACGGATTGTTGTAATGTCAACATTATGTCACTAACATAACGGACTTACGGCCTCTAGACAAACACTTTTTAACGCATTATTTGTGTAATAAAAGTTATAGAATATTTTTTTAAGTTTACCATACGTGATGGTGGTCAAGTGGTGATTACTTAGGTATAGTAGGCCGTACCCATCACCACCCATCGTGGCCCATAGCCATCATAAGAAATTATGTTAGCTACCTATATTCTTGCAAATAAATATATAATTCATTCATTCATACGTCTGTGGTAACCATCGATTTTCTGTGGTAACACTTTGCCTTACCATAGCTTAGCGCTACTACGCTAGGCCAGCTCATGGTACGGAGTTTCAATAGAATAAGAGGTCAGCTTATCAAATAGTTACAGAGCCCTAATTGCGTAACACACACTATCAATCACAATCTGAATAATAACGATATTGCTAATCCATTCCTTCCTAAGTTCGAAAAAATTGTCTGCTCATCAACGTAAAAAAAAAATAGCCTCCCCGACCGATTTCGGTCACGGTGGCCAATCTCAACGGAGATTACCCAGGTACGCAGGAGATATTATAGTGCACAAGTGTGCGCGCAGACACAGGTGCACTCTCTGTTCCTTTACTCTCGTAGTCCGATGGGACGGCATAACATTTAACAACGTAAACGGCGGATGGAACAACGTAAATAGCGTAATGAATGTTGTTGAACTGTCAAAATGAAAACCATTGCTACTGAGAGTGTCTTACGCAATTACCCCGCTGATTTCATTACCACTGTTGTGCGGCGTGTCGAACTTCTGGCCATATAGTAATATCGCCAGTCCATTGCAGGAGCGGTCGTAATGTGTACATAAGGAACCTTTTGTTCAACTGTGGACTTTTAATACAAGCTGATATTAATTTATTATCCAGTGCAAGTGCATACAAATGCATTTGAAACTCATGTAATGAATTCATACACTCGTAACAGCTATCCAATAAAGGGAATGTAAAAGTTATGAATGTAGGTCCTTAAATTAGCGTACAACCATTATATACATCATTCATTTATCGACAGCCGACAGCCTACCACCATCCGCTTCTGGACATATTATAACATAACATAACATCACGCGTGTTTACGTCGAAGGGATAGGTAGAGGTGTACCTACCTAGTCCTACACTCATATTTCTCCAATTATGTTTTTTCATCAGGCACCGCACTTCGACTGGTTCCGTGCTTCTCGCATCCATCGGATTCCCGCGGCCTGCAGCAGGTTATCGGTCCACCTTGTGGAAGGTCTTTTATGCCTATGTCCCCTGTAGTAGAGGGCAAGTTTATTACCATACCATCACCTGGACATAAATACAGACTATAGATAAGTTTATACAGAAAAAAAGAGTCTCCATATGCCTTTCGCTGTAGGCTATTCGGTCAGGATAGGAAAGCCAGCAATTCGGAATTACCTACTGCATTGAAAGTCTTATAATCGAGGGTCTCTCAAGTAAATGATCAAGTAGGTACCTAGGTAACATTTTTCAACAGTAAAGGTAGTGTAGTGGTTGCAAGCGCTACCTACTGCTCAACTTGAGGTCCTGGGTTTGATCCCCAGGTCGGGTGTTATTGGGTTTTTCTATTAGAAATTTCTCAGTAGCAACTCGGAGCCTGAATTTGTGCTCGGCCGATGGCAATAGAATCGCCCTCTATTTCATAGGACTTACCTTGCCCAACCCTTCAGGGCAATACAGGCGTGATGTTATGTGTGTAGTAAACTTTAAAAATAAATCTACTGCCATAAAGCTGTCAGCAACACGAACTGACTTATTACTTAAAAGAAAAAATACGGTCCCACAATTAATTTCTTTAGCTGCAGTCTAACCGGATTCCGATTCGGAAAAAGGGCATTTAATCACAAACAACGGTGTTAGCCGTAATTAATACATGACATAAGTGTTCCATCGATCAGTTTCGCAATACATTACGCCATTAGAAAGCAGCTGGCAGGCTGGACGGGGTTCCTACTGGCATACCTTAAAAGACCTAAAGAGTTTGCACAGAGATGTACTCAAAGGTATCGTGACAATAATAATGGCCGCAAATTAAATCAAAAACGAATTAGAAATGTTCTAGCGGTCTAGTTTAGGTTTTTCTTATCAATTTTTACCGACTTCACAAAAAGGAGGAGGTACTATGATCGGATGTTTGTATGTTTTTTTGTAAACAAGTAAGTGGGTACCTAGTTCTTCTAATTTTTGCAAAATTGCGGTAGGTCCTACTGTGGTTATATTCTCTTTGGTCCTACTCCATGGCCTTGCTTCTGACCATCTGGCTGGCCTATTGCAGTTTTTTATTAAAAAGTGTTCGACCTGGAAATTAAATCCGAAATCGCCAAGGTCAGAAGCTGACTACCACTAGCCTGGCTGTCGAAATAAAATTACACGATAAAAAAATAAGCTTAAGCTTGCCTAAGACATCGTGGCAGGCATTAAAGATGATCACTACGTCTATTATCTGTTATTAACATTAACGACAGCTTTAACATTTAATTTCATAAGTCTCAAACCATCTTTGATATCTACAAATTATGAAATGGCCATTATAATAAATACATAAGATTATGTCAAAAGAGCAAGTGTCCAATTAAATAATTAGCGAATCAATCGCGAACAGATAAATGGCATTATAACGGTTTGTTGTATTAGGTAATAATTATTGGTTTATTTGAGCATTCTGAACCGTCTTCCTTTCAAGGAAGGTTGGTATTTAAAGATTTAATGAACCGGCTAAGCTCGTGTCGGACCATGCACAGAAGAGAAGGTAGTTAGCTCCGTAGTTGGGACGAATATTAACGCATGCGGATTTTTTTCACAACTTTGTACACGTGATTAATACATACCTACAACCGGACAACCATTACAAATTACAGCTTTTTAGTACCCTATCGTTTCTGAGTTAAGCAGCGGACAGACAGACAGACAGACGGACTTGACGAAACTATAAAGGTTCCTTGTTTTACTAAGGAACTAAGTAAGTCGGTCTTTAATGATTCATCTGGCCAACCAGATGAATGATAGAATTCATGTTTGCTGAACCCTACTTACCTGAAGACCTACCATGACTGGTGTTATTTAAGTACATTGGATTAATAGTTGGCAATTTCTATTGGCGCCTAATTAGCGCCCGTCCTCAAGCCGTCCCTGTCTCGTCTGTTAAACATTACACGTACCACAGCCTTGCGTGTGAAGAATCCACTCATTCATTTTTTTCGGAAACTACTTGACTTATCTAGGTTAAACGTGGGCCGTAAATCAATTTTTCTAGACATTATTTCAGCCTGAAGCCTTCTTGCTTCATATCATAGAGTAGTAACACTTCCTTTAACGTACTGCATGCCTTCTAGATCCTATGTTTCTGTTAACCCGCACCCTAATTGCGAAACACACTATCGATCACAATTTGGATCATTTTGAAGCATATTGCTAATCCATTGCTTCATATATTAGAAAAATGTGTCTGCTCAACAATGTAAAAAACGCAATAAACGTTGTTGATCTGTCAACCTGAAACACATTTATAATAGTTTGTTACGCAATTAGGGTCAGTTCACACAGAGACGCGACGCGACGTGACGATGCTGGAAGAGGCCAGTGATTTCGCGCTGCGCCGCGCGCCGCCGCGAGACGCATCGCAACGTGGCGATGCGCATCGTAAAATCGTTGGCAACACGACGCAGCAAGACGCCTCGCTGCGCAGCGAGACGCCGCTCGGCGCAGCTAGACCACGAGCTAGACGCTGCGCGGCGCAGTGGCTACATTCGCTACGTGATCCCGCCCCACCTCGCGTCCACCCGCCTCGCGGCGTCGCGCTGCGCCTCGCGGCGTCGCGCTGTGCCTCGCGGCGTCGCGCTGCTCTCGCACGCCGCGCGTACCGGCGAAGTACCGCTGCGTCGCGATGCGTCGCTCTACGCCGCGAGGCATCACGAGGCGCTGCACGGCGCAACGTATTCTGAACTCTCACAATGCAATGTGTACCTTTTCGTGCAGAAAATAAAGTATATTTTGAGTCACACTTTTAAAGTGTGAGCTCAGCGTCGCGTCACATCGCGTCTCGGTGTGAACTGACCCTTACCCCGCCGAGCGTGAATCGTGAAAAATAAATAAATCAGCAGCTCTAGACTTGCCTTACTGGTCCAGTGGTCGCAAGAGCTACAGCTGAGCATGAGGTCTTGGGTTTGATTCCCAGGTGCGGCAAAGCGATACCTATTGGAATTTCCCATCAGGAATTTCGAAGTAATTCTGGATATGTGTATAATTCATTAAAGTTTTGTGTAAATTGGCTGAAATATGACCGTGAAATGTTGAAGTCAAGAGGTCTCTCTGAAGTAAACAATAGATTTACTTATGGTGCTCCCACACTGCTGTTATAAAATGTTTACTAACATTACCTAACATGAACCCTTCTCTGATTTCTGAAAACTTTTTTGATTAAATGTATTAAATCACAAACATTTTATAACAGCAGTGTGGGAGCACCATTATATGAGAACCCCGGTTAAAATCTCTGTAGACCCGGAAGTACGTTCCCGTGGAATATTTTCCGACATCCACGTACCTAGGCAAAGCCACGGGCAAAAGCTAGTGAAAAATATTATAAATATTATACAACTTATTCGGTAGCCGTAAGCTTGTAAGATGACGAATATACAACGGCGACGAGTTAGCTGCATTTAACTTTTTCGATGATAGGTAGTACATTACATAATATACTAACTACTCGTACAAAGGTAGGTACCCCAGGCAACAACTGGGTACCCAATGATTACAAAAGAGAGTCCCTTAAAGAATTGTGCTGTGTGTTCATTCACGTAGCTGGTGAACCTAACAAAAACACAGGTTTGGTTTATAGTTGAGAAGGGTCTATGTACGGTGGCCAGCACATCAAGCTACCCCAATCTGTCAGATTTTCCCAATTGAATATGAACTTTATTTCTTTGTACTAAAGTTGAAAATCTATCAAAGAATTTTGACAGATTGGGGTAGGTTGACCTGCTGGCGTCTGTACCTACAGATGCCAGCACATCAAGCTAATACAATCTGACAAACTTTATTAGGTAGATCATACCTATTCAACTTTATCGCTACAGGATAAGGTTCAAGGTTGATTGGGAAAATTTGACAGTTTCGGGCAGCTTGATGTGCTGGCGTATGTACAACTAGCTAAAGCAACGGAGGCGCTAGCTGCTGCTGATGGGATGGGACATGGGACTACCTCAACAACAAGTTAAGTTCATTTCAGTGTATCTCGCCTCATCGCCTGGAATACCTAGATACCTACGCCCAATGCCCTTTTTACAGTACTCAACAAGGGACTCTTGCAATGTATGGGAAAACATGATTTTCAACTACAATGTTAAGTTTATTCTTGGGATAGAGATTCATTCCAACTACGGACCCCTTCATTGTGTGTGGTCTGACATCTGACACGCAAGCACTTGACCGATTTTTCATTCATTCAATCAATACATAGCAAGACTAACTTTTTACAAAGAATGCCGAACCTCAAACCTTTATGTGTTCGGTACCATAATGGAGTGTTATGTAAACGAATTGGTAATTTTCCTATTATTCCTGACCACTCCTATCGACCCGTTAACATTTGAAAAGTATAAAACTTGCGAGCAGCCGAGCAACCGGTGCAAACCAATTTATCCAAGCACACTTTCAAGTTCCGGAAATGAATGAATGAAGTTAAAACGTAAATGATGGTGGCAAAATAGATTTTCACGTTCTGTTTATTTATCAAATATATAAAAAAAAAACTCAAGCGCATAAAATTATTTTGTGAATTAGTTTCTAAACTTAAAAATAATGACGTCAACTTTACTGTCATTGTCAAAAACTTGTCATTGAAATGCTAATCTCACTGAATCATTATCTGAGCTACTGAAGTCAAATTTGTATTTGCTTATATTTTCTTAGTTTTCTAAGCTAAACTAAGCGGAAAACATGGCTTATTTAACACAGCCAGATTATGTGAAATATATTTGTTCGTGTGGACAACTAAAACCTATCACAAGTCTTTATTTCTGCAGACATTGCTTGAAAATACGTTGCGGTTTCTGCATTTGTCATGAGGTAACCCACTTTTGATGTATTTTATTGCTATAATACATAATAAAATTTGGAATTTTTTATTATAATTATATTAGAAATATGTAGGTTAGTGCGATTAAACGTAACATAAGCTTTAAATGTGAGCATTTATTCTGAAATTATTCAACTTGACACACCTTTCCTTTTTGTTACTAGAACAGTGGTATATCGTCGCTGCGCCTGCTAAATTCCTTAAGTGTTTATTTTTATTTTTCGATTTTTTGCACTAAACATGTGCATTTCTGCACATAAGAATTTTTCCTAACGGTCAAAACACATATAGAATTTGTTCAGCTTGTTTCTAGTTTGAAAATCACAAAAAGGACTTTATCAATACATCGAGAATGAAACGGAGATTATATGTTTAGTGTAAAAAACGAAAAATAATAAAAATCACATATGGAATTTTGCAGGCGCAGCGACGATATTATGATTTTGTAATGATAAACTAAGCAAACAAAAATTTTGTAAAGAACTTGACTCTTCATTGATTAAAAGATCTTTCATTGTTTAAAAATGCACATCCCACTCAAATTAGATGTAATATCTATCTCTTCTAGAATCATGAAACAAGCTGACAGGTACATAAACTGTGCAAGCTTTGGCTTGTTACTCCTCCATATTTATCTATCTGTATATATAAAAATGAATTGCTGTTCGTTAGTCTCGCTAAAACTCTAGAACGGCTGAACGGATTTATCGTTTCTTCGTCTTGAAATGTTTGTGGAGGTCTAGGGAAGGTTTAAAAGGTGAGAAAAATCAAATAATTCCCGGGAAAACCCTAAAAACAACCCTTTTCTATTTCCCATACAAACGTTTTCTAAATAAAATGTAGAGTCAATTGTCTTTTATTTATCGATTGAAGCAGTACGAAGTCTGCCGGGTCAGCTAGTTGTTAATAAATATGAATTTGTGACATAACCATTTCATAATTACATGCATGTAATTCTACGTCAATATTTATCTAGTTTAATTTTTTAAACCCATGTCATGTGTCAACGAGTTATTAAATTTGCAAGCAGAAATTCATATCTTAATAAATTAATCTCACTCTTCTTCTTCTTAGCGTGTTGATAGCAATCTAAATGGACTCGGCCCAGAATTCGGTTCACTTATTTAATCAGTTTCAAATCTTAAATTTTTCAATGTAAACTTTATAGTCTAGATTTTACAGCACAATGTTCTTGAGCAGGTGGACTCCCACTACTGTGCAAACTGCCTTGAGAACATGCCATCATCTGAGGCTCGTCTCAAGAAGAACCGTTGCAGCAGTTGCTTCGACTGCCCCAGCTGTTTCCACACTCTATCCACACGGGCCACCATGGCCCAGCCTCGTCAAGTGCTCCAGGACCCAGCAGCCGCTGGAGATGCCAAGGTGGAGAGCAAGCAGCCTAAGAAGATGTACTACTTGTCTTGCTTTAACTGTAGGTGGACGTCTAGGGATGTTGGGATTCCTGATCAGCCGGTTGGTAAGTGAGGTCCTTTTAATATGATTTCACATTGATAATAATAAAATTGGCTTTTTTTTATTGTTCATTTACAAAATATATGGGTATGATTATCTGCTGTACATTACAATGGATTATCATATCCATATTTGTGCAAGCTGTGTATCAAAGACCTGGCAACAATAGATTTTCGATTGTGTTTACTGCATGCCATTCAATGTCTTTAATTATGTGTTACTGCAGTTGTTTATGTTTCTTTATAATCATTATAATTTTTGGCCACATACCAAGCTGTTTCTCTGGTAAATAAAGTAATTTGTTCCTGGATGCAAGCTGATAATATCTTGATTTGTCTAACTTTCAACTTTTAAATGTATCATTAGATTCAAAATAACTCCAAGCTGCTTTATAGACAAATGCTAAATAAAGCCATATTCTATAGTTCCAATTTCCATATAATAGACAAGCAAGTCAAACAGAAATAATTAAAATAATTGTTCAGCATCAGGAGGCTGGCCAGAGCGTACAAACCCGCACACGGCGCGCGTCAACCAGCTGCTGGACTACTACAAGGCAATTGCTATGCAGGAGAAACAAGAGAAGATCGAGCGGGAGAGGAAGAAGTTCAACATCCGAGGGAAATATATCACTCTTACTGTAAGTGGAATAGCAGCATTGAGGGATAAGGAGGGGAGAGAACTAGAGTCTACAGACTTCTCATTGATTGGTTTACCAAAACATTTTTTATTGCAGTAGTTGTTGACAGAAAACATGAATAGAAATTAAGAGCCTATACTACCTCAGCTAAATCTCGCTGTATCTCGCTCGCACGATACTGCTCGCGAACTGAGTGAGTGCGAGACAGAGTGCGGTGCTAGGCGGCAGGCAGCGCCAATAGTTTAGGTATTTGCTTTTTACGGTGAAAATAATGGTAATAAAAAAAATTAAAACAAGACCTGCCTTATAGTTAGTTCAGTTAGTATGCAAAGTTTCATGATCTAATTTGAAGTATTTTTTGAATAAGTACCAGCGGTTTAGGTGCAGCGCAGACGGCACACTTTTTGTGCGCTCGAGTCTGTGGCGCACAAAAAGTCTGCATGGCGCGCAAAAAGTCGGTCGCGGATTTTTCACAGACTCAACGCACACGACGCACATCTTCGATCATTCTGTCGGCAGAGCTGTCTGTCTTTTTAAATGTCTATCATGATATTCTGCCATTAGAAGTATCATAGTGTCCCGAAGTGCCCGAATTACACGGATTTTTTGTGCGCCGGACTTTTTGCGCGTCGTGTGCGTTACTGCATATAATTGCATAGGTTCTATTTTCACAGACTAAAAAGTGCGTCACGGATAGTCTGTCGTCTGCGCTGCACCTTATTGTTTGGTTTGGAGGTAACTTTGGAATTTTATTCTATTAAGAAAATTTTAAGGAATCGTGTTTTCGTCAAACATAAGACTTAAAATGAATCCTCTACTTTACCATAAATTTTTTTCAAAATGAATGCTGCAGCATTTTCGACATAACGGAGGATCATACTAAGCCCTTTGAGGTTAGTACAGGCTCTTAAATAAATTGTCTTGACACTATAACTAGAATCTTCTCCCCTTCTCATAACTTTTTTCCAAATCATATTGCGATGGAGCATCCTTGTACAAATCAGACAACGTTATAAATTAGATATGCTCTTTACCTAAAAAAAAATAAGCTCAACATTGAAATGCTATTGAATTCCATCTATCACATATCTATTGCAAACCTTTCTTAGAACCCCTAAAACTAATTAAAATGCAAATACAACGACGTCTAGGACAAGACGGGGCTCACAAGCGCGATGGCGCGCAACATCGCGGGGTTACCGTCCAGCGAAAGCTCCTCGTCAGCCATCGCGAACTTTGTACCCAGTCAGGCTACCGAGGAGGTCGAGGAACTGCCTGACGATATCTACACTAAGGAGGTCAACTTAAATCAGAGTTAGTATTGTTTGTCTAGGTAACGATTTTAACATCTCGCCGAAATATGGAACCTATCCCATTTTACTGAATTTTGTCTAAATTGTACAATAATGATATAAAATTAATCAAATAAATCGACCCCTCTGCGATTTACACAATCTACGCTACGACATAAAGGGGAATAGCTTAGGCTATGTGAAAAGATTAATTAGCCGAGGTTGGCACCGGTCATTTTTAATGCGAAGATTTTTTATAGCGCACTGGTTTTTTAACTCTCAATATTGAGCCGAGCATTTAGAATCCAACAGAGCGCATCCTAGCCCATCAAAAATACACTGTTAAATTTTCAAGTCTCGGTGCTAAGCAGTACGTTAAAAATCCATTGCGCTAAAAAAAATCGCCCTTGCTTACCTGGGCTTAGTCAACTAAACTAATAAAAGAACTAAACTAATTAAAGAATGATGCACAAATTGCGCCAGTCGCTCATTGGAATCGAACTGGAGCTATTTTATGGTTTTAGCCCTATTATTAATTAAAGTACTTAGTTAAACTTTAAGTAAAACTTATCTTCAATGACTAGTAACAAGCATGGCGCAACGCCTGGCGTCTCCCGAGTGGCAGCCGGTGTCAGTGTCGCGCCTGCACCCGCTCGCCAAGCTGCTGAGCGTCAAGCGCAGCCAGCGCTGCCGCGCCTGCGACCACAACCTCACCAAGCCCGAGTACAACCCGGGCTCCATCAAGTTCAAGATCGAGCTGCTGGCTTAGTAAGTTACAATAAAAACATAAACAGTGCATTGATACGGCCAATGTTATAGCAAATACCTACATTTTAAATGTTATATTTTTATGCAAAGTATTAGTGCTCTTTCTAAGATATTAACTTCATCTTCGACCGCAGTATTTCAACGGCATTTGCATCTTCTCTTAAGAAGTACCAATCCTAATAATGCAGTCACTCACTAATCTGAATTTCACTTTATTAACTCAGTCTATCACTAATCTAGATGATGATCTGGGACTCATAATTTAGACATTCTTCCTTTAGCTCCATATCAGTGGCTTAGATACTCCTCATGCATTTAAAGTTAACGCTAAGGGAGCTTCATGTAGTATTCTAAGTCTTAGAATACAACGTGAAGCTCGCTCTCTCCCTTTACCTTAGAATCTAAAAAAACAGACCTACAAAAACCTCTAACAACTCCTTATCCACAGCTACCACGTCCCCGAAGTAAAAATAATCTCACACGAGCCGGTCAAACCTGGCCAGAAGTCAGCTCTCCTGCTGAAGCTGACCAACCCCACGGGTCATGAGATGCAGCTGCGACTGCTGCAGCCTGAAGACATCCCACCTCAGGAGGAGAAGGAGGAACCCAAGAGTATTGAGAAGTCGCTGGAAAGGTCACTAAACTTGGAGAAGGTGAGTTTACATCTTGATGTTTAGAGTAAAAGTTGGAAACCAAGATACATAGAGAAGAGACCTGCCCATTTTACAGAAACTACCAGCATGTTTTCTAATAAAAATTATCATCGACTAGCTGCGCCCCGCGGGTTCACCCGCGTAAGTTTTGATCCCGTGGGAATATCGGGATAAAAAGTATCCTATGTGTTATTCTGATGTATAAACTATATACTGTAAAGTTTCATCAAAATCCGTTCAGTAGTTTTTGCGTGAAAGAGTAACAAACATCCAACCATCCATCCTCACAAACTTTCGCATTTATAATATTAGTAGGATTGTGCACTTTATAATTTTTAACGTAATGATATCGTAGACGGAAGTAAAATGTATAGAAATATACTAAGACTCTTTTGAATTTCCTTCTACGATAACGTTATAACGTATTTCCACACATTGGCTGCTTCTGATGAAGACAAAAATCCTTTAGTGGTTAAATGCTTTAACGCCGTGGCTACCTACGAGACTGATTACGTTCTTGACGCGGCACTAATATGTGTGGATTGTAAACAAAAGGATCTTGCGGTTGACATTAAAAATCATCGTGTATCACTATTTCAGGACACATCATCTTTCAAAGCCATCGAGCGAGTGCCGGTGTATAAGGCGACGAGTCACGTGACGTCACCCGACGTGACGCTGACGTTAGCGCAGCGGGACGACGCCGCCGAGTACGATGATGACGCTCAGCACGATACTAATGAGTGAGTGTTCATTATTTATTATTAAAACCTGGCGAAACTTCACAGGCGTCATCGACATCGTCTGCGAAGTTTCGCCAGCTTAAATCTCTAAAGATACATTCACATCAAAGTAACTTTTTGTGTAGCAACATTTGTTAGTATTAGTGGGCAACAACCTATAGCAAAAATTATTTAGTTACTTACTTACTTACTTACTAAAAGTTATTATTAAATAACTTTTAGTAAGTTTACTAAATAACTTTAACAATATAACATTTTTATAACATTGGTTATCATGTTGCAAAATGTTGCTCTATAAAAAGTTACTTTGGTAAATTACCATCAGGGTATTGATACACAATAAAATAAATAAGTTTTTCCAGTCACTACACTACCCGCCGGCATTGACCGCTTAATCAAATGTGCAGCATTTGAATACTTACAATAAAAAATTATAACACGCAACTTAAAAATGTCATAAACACCCAAAAACCGTTGACTTTATTACAAATCACGAAGCAACATTAAAACTAACCCTAATACAATTTTACTTATATAAGTAACGTATTTATGTGCATTGCGTGTGGGGCTTTTGAATAAGAGAGTCGACTGCGTTTGGAAATACTCAGACATTCCCGAAACGTGGACGTGATCAAAGCTAAGCACAGTCCAAATAGTTTTCGATATATCTCTAATATTTCAGTATAAAAAACATAGTAGTTTTGCAATCTTCCGAATTATTGAGAATTTGCATTCAGTCCCAACTTTAATTCACAGTGCAGAGTTGTGAAAGTTAAAAACTTATAATTTAATGATGGCTGATAAAATAATTTTTAGCTCATAAAGTAACTTTGGTTAAAAACTTTTATAAGTAACCATAACTATGCAGGACACACAAGAGCTGGGGCCCGAGTCTGCTATTTTTATAAATTAGTCATTTCAACAATCCCATTGTCATTTTGCTAAAAGTTCGTAATCTGCTAAATTCATAATGGTCGATTATTGGTCGGTCTTGGTCTGAGAAAAACTACTACTAAATTTCATGGTAGATTTCATTTAATATATATTTTTACATATTACGTATTAGTGTTTGCAATCTGAAGTAGTAAGAAGTTCGTAAATAGCAATAAACATTACATTTATTCATTTGTCATTATGTACGAGATAACCATTTTATGCCATTTCTTTCAATAGAGTGTCAGTGGTTGACTATTGGAAAGTCATAATGACGCCATTATATTAGTGGATTACCAAACTTGTCAAAATCAACAATTATGAAATCAATGATAGACCATTCTGACATTATTGTAATAGCAGACTTGAGGCCCTGGTTGATAGTATAAAGGACCGGTAACTATGAATCATTTTTAATTTACTACTCCGACCATCATACACTTAGGCTAATAATAAGATAAAAATTATCTCTTTGCTTTGTCCATTAAGTCACTCTTGAGTTAGGTAGGAAACAGTAGCGAAGGGTGAAATTATTACAAAGGTAAGCCAGAGCAAGAAAAACATGTCAATAAACCGTTTCATTATATTTCAATGATGAATCGACTATAGTGGTTGTTTTCTGCATTTTCGAAGGAAAATGCAGAAAATGTTGGCGGGAATCGAGTTGTATGGTACCTTCGCCACTGGTAGGTAACTAAAATACAAGTGGGAATACATAAATTTTCATTTCAATTTGTCGTTTTTATCAGGTAAAATACCACTGCGATCTAGGGAGTGTGTCTTCGTCTTTAGTCTTTACAACACAACATAACATATTTTTACCGTGATACCAGCCTATCTCGTTAAAACTTTTATTCGTCATCATCATTCTCTTGCTCCCAATTTATTTGGAGTCGGCGCATGTTTTTTTCTACCATATTTCTTTATTAGTCGTAATCTCGGTGGTCCCCTTTCTAGCCATATTATAGTCCATCTGTTGTTACTCTGAAACCACCCACTTTCTTCCAGCATAATAATGTGGCGCAAATCAAACAAGCTGGCGCTTCGTCTAGAAGTGGTGACGGACGAGGCGGCAGAGGGCGGCACTCCTGCAGTGGCCCGACTGGCCCTCCAGTACTCGTACCGCAACACCGTGCCGCCCGCCGCCGCCGCTACTCAGCCGCGCGACCACACGCTCTACACCACCGTGTTGTTGGACCTGGGCACTGTTAGCTCCAACTAGTCTTTGATTTGATTTATTTATAAACGTTATATTACGTTACGGGTCAACCGCACGTCTGTAGGCAGTGGACCCGATTCTGTTGTTCACAAACTAAATTAAATTTAAGTTCAGTGCATCTTTTTCTTTCTATTACATTATGAAAAGTACAGAAGATAAAATATTAGTTTAGTCCTGTCAAACTAGATAATACATAGACAAGTTAGAAGAGATTAAAAAATTGGCTACTAAAAATACGTCAATTTACGTCAGGCGCTGACCAATTTGACAGGACTAAACTAATATTTATCTTCTGTCCTTTTCATAATGAAATAGAAAGAAAAAGATGCACTGAACTTAAATTTAGTTTAGTTTGTGAACAACAGAATCGGGGCCAGTAACAATTAATTTTAGACTTTTTGTCTTAAATTCGTCACCTTTCAAGCGAAGTGAAACGTTTGAACACAAAATGAATCGAAAGTGAAAAATTAATTCGTTTGTGAATCGATCCAATGATGTTGAATTTCGGCATCTTTTATTCGTCCATCGAATGATCGAAAAATTCAATAAAAATTTCAGATTTACGCCCTATGTAATTTTGTCTGTGTCGTGTGAACGTGGAATGAAACAAAAGTGACACATTACCTAGAGCGAACCATTCACTCGAATGAAGCTTCTGATATCTGCTTTGATACTATGAAATAAAAGAGCTTTCAATGTCTGGTTGTTACCATGGACGCGCGGTTGACTTGCCCTATTTTGCAGGCAGAATGTATGGTAAAACTGCGTGTATTGAAGAGTGTGTATCTGCTACGTTATTCAGTCCCCTTATTCTAAAACATCTTAAGAATCATAATACTTCATTGCCATAAAATGGAAAAGATTAACAAGTATTTATAAATTGTTAAAAATGTAAGTTGTTCATGAATACGAGGGTAGCTTTATTCTGAGGAACATAATAATAAGAATAAAGCATCATAATTATTTTTAGTTGTGTTTACTCAGTCTCGAGTTATAGCTATCAAATATGTATATTATGGTCAATTGATAAGTTTCAATAAGCCACAACTCACTCTATAATATTATAAAAGAAACAGAGTGATGTTGCTATTCAGACAGTGGCCCCGATTCTGTTGTTCACAAACCAAACTAAATATAAGTTCAGTGCATCTTTTTCTTTCCATTTCATTATGAAAAGGACAGAAGATAAATATTAGTTTATTCCTGTCAAATTAGTCAGCGCCTGACGTAAATTGACGTATTATTAGTAGCCAATTTTTTAATCACGTCTAAACTTGTCTATGGATTATAAACGAATACTAAAACATTTAAAAAAGTATGTTTATTTATAATATCGAATATGTTGTAATGCATAGAGCAGCTAGAGATACATAGTAACATAGTTTGCTTTTAGAAACTAAATGAAATTATTCATGAAATTCCAAGTTTTTGGAGATTTTAATTAGTTATTTATTTTTTATAGGCTTTATTCAGGGTTAAATTAAATTATCTAGAGAAATTCTGATATCTTAACCCCGCCCCTCGGCCCCAGTCAGATTATTACGACAAAATTTATCGTGCCCGTGTCAGTTGTATGTATACGACTGAGAATCTGTTATTTATTTTTGTACTTTATAATGTATGTATATAGTACATTTAAATATAGTTCGGTTTTTGTTTTTTATTTCGTTACACGACCCTATTAGTCGAGAGTGGGCGCTGGAGAATCGGCAATTAATATAAAACGAAGCGGCGGCGTAGGTTAATTTGATAAAACGAAAAAAAATAACATTGCCCCTCACGTCTGCGGAGTTTCGGTAGCTAAATAAATTTGACCCTGCATATTAAGAATAAGATATACATATTTAGGTTAAGAAGTTCTCACTACTATATAATTGTGCGTATATAAATAACCATTAGCTTTTGAAAATTTGCACATTTTGTATAACATTCTACTGCAAGTATTACAACTTGCTTGGATAATTATGTTAGCTGAAATAAAATATTTTGAAAACAAATTCATTGTTTTCGTTTTTCCCTAACTACTAAAGATCACAGTACCTACTTAACTATTTACCACTCCAGCAGCCCTGTTGGTCTCGTGCTTGCAAGTGTGGCTGCTGAACGTGGGATCCTGGGTTCGATTCCCGGGTCGAGCAGTGTTATTAACAGCCTGAAGTTTAGAAGTTGGCGGTGTGATACCCCCGTGCCACACGCGCACGTGGCGCTGTTACTCCTGTCTGTATATTCCTCTCCGCTGAAATTGGCTGCCATAGCCGAAATTCGGTCTAGAGGACTATATATATTTTTTTAATTTATCTAGCAGTGTAGTGTAATAACACAGCAATAGGCTGTGACACAAAATTTAAAAAAAAAACATACTTGGGGCACAAACTATAAGGAATTCGGAAACGAAAGATGTAGGAAGGTACATTAAAATTCACAAAAATAAATTGAATAAATCCCTTTAATAACAAAAAACATATAAAATAAATGCTCCATATATAAAACTGCTCAAACTAACTAACTGTCTCTTAAGTTAAAATTAGTCAAAAGTAGATGCTTATCCTGTGCAAGGACTATCTTTAACTTGTTTCTTAGCTGAGTAAATGACGTCATTCATACCTACACCATCATAACTACACCCAACGAGAGATATCGGCAAATTGTTTGCTGCAATGTACTCCCGAATCTTATCAACTCTCTCATAGTGCCCTATCACATATTGAGGTATACACTTTTTCAAAATATTTACATGTGACGCAGTGGGCTTAACTTTAATGTTCAATATCTTCCCTACCTCACGCATGGCTACTCCTAATAATGTGCCCTTGGAGACATCATCACCAAACTTCTCCTTGAACCATCTACCTCCAAGCATAACGGTTAAAACAGTTCCATTTTGATCTGGCATACAACACGAGTCAAAAACAACTCCTAGGATAGGAGAGTTCTCAATAGGTGGCACTAGGAATCCAAATGCAGGTTCAATAAGTGGTTCTACTCTATCAAAATACAAGTTAACTATTCCAACTGTCACAAATGGAATGTTATTTAAATTATTTGCTAGCTCTGGATGTTGTTTTTCCACTAACTTGGCAAGAGCGTAGGCTGGTAGGGAAGAGTAAATGTGATTGGCTGTTAAAGTAGTTCCATTCGAATTTTTCAATGAAGCAGAGCTTGAATCTATAAACTCTATTTCTTCAACTTTCGTATTCATGTTCACAGTCACATTATTTTCAATCAAATAGCTATGTAAAGTGTCGGGAAAAGTTTCTAGGCCACCTTTGATTGTGTACACATTCCATTTCTCTTCTTGTGATTGTTTAGCTAACTCACTTAACTCCATATCTGAATCAGATTTCGATTGGAACATAGACTTCATCAACCCCTTCACAACTCCACCATGGGTTTGCTCATACTCAAACAATGTTTTCATTAAAAACTTTACAGATATTTCCTTCGCATCTCCGGCACAAATCCCACATATCATCGGCGATATGGCGTAGTCTGCTATTTCTTTACCAAAACGTCTCTCAACAAAGTTGTAAATTGAATCATCTTGTAATTCTTTATAAGGTGACTTTATATCATTGAACAGTGCATAAATGAGAGGCTTTGAGAATGGCTGATTTTTCTTGAAGACACTTATTAAACTTGAAGGTAAGATGTGTAGGTTGTTGCGCACGTAAATCATTCTGTTCTTAGCCGCAGGGTGGTCAGGTTTGATGGGCACGATGTGCTCACTCAGACCTAGATCCTGCATCATATTTAGGGTGTTCAATCCCTGCAAGCCCTTGGGTCTGATAGTTCGCGGCCCTTGTTCGAATACATAGTCCTTGGTACG
Source organism: Globia sparganii (assembly GCA_949316385.1). Classification (NCBI taxonomy): domain Eukaryota; kingdom Metazoa; phylum Arthropoda; class Insecta; order Lepidoptera; family Noctuidae; genus Globia; species Globia sparganii. The sequence continues at coordinate 1,601,027 of OX438654.1, forward strand.
GATAGATTTGATCCACCCGCCGCAGTAATTAGTCGCTTCGAAGAGAAACAGTTTTAATTTATTGTTGCTGTTCAAATTATTTTTAAGTAAATAGTAACCAGTAGAGAGGCCTCCTAGCCCTCCGCCCAATATAGCAGCCATGGTTTAATGTACAGAAACTCTTTTTGAAAACTTTTAAAATAATCACTTCTCTTTCGACAACAGTTTCGTTTGTTTTGACATTTAAATGCTTGTCAACTTGTCATGTTGTCATTGAGTTGACATTTTATTTAGACAATGACATAACGTGACAAGCCAAAACAGCTAAGAACACCATTAGGGTGAATGCGCAGTGGTAGACCGCGAAATTCAAATTTTATTACGTTATTTGCAATTTGCAGGTCAGTATCAGGTTGAATCTTGATCAAAATTTGATTCGCGACTATAACAGGTACGTATCTAAAGAATTATAATCATTAGAATCATTAATACATCTTCCTAAATGAGATTTGTACCACAAGCACTTTTCCATAAGAGATTTCTTCTTGTGGTACAAATCTAAGTTAGGAAGATGTATTCATGATCCTAATGATTGTAATTCTTTAGATACGTACCTGTTATAGTCGCGAATCAAATTTTGATCAAGATAAAACCTGAAACTGACCTGCAAATTGCAAAACGTAAGAAAATTTGAATTTCGCGGTAATCACTGCGCAATCACCTTAAGCTTGGAAAACACGGAAACGGAAAATGGTTCTACAGCATTTTTTTTTATTCTATTGTAAAAAATATTTAGACTCAATTTAATTTAACTCTTGTGGATAAATTCAACTTTAGTACGCTTACAAAATTATGGCTCAGAGAATCGCCTTCGTCGATTCGCTGAGCCTAGTTGGAGCAGCATCCATTCTTCCTCTTCTCTCTTCTTGCAAATAATTTATTTAGAAACTATTAAACATGGAATTATTATGTTGTATGTAGTACAGAAGCCAGCAGGTCAACCAATCTGTCAAACTTTGATAGATTTTCAACTTTAGTACATATGAATAAGGTTCATATTCAATTGGGAAAATCTGACAGATTGGGGTAGCTTGATGTGCTGGCCTCTATACATAATAATTCCATGCTATTATAGAACATGTGTCATCGTATACTCTGAGTAACGCTCGTGTTTCGCAGAGGATATGACTTTTGCCGTTTTGCGCAAAGTATCCTGGTATGACCTCGAGAAGCAGGTTACGTTTTCTTGGTAGGAGTGTAAGGGGGGCCACTTACCATCTCAGTGTCCCAAGTCAACTTCACCTGCTCGTAGAGCATCCTGCCGAACAACAAACTGGGCTCTGCTCTGACAACCAACAAATGAATGGAGCTTATGATGAAACAACCTGAAAACGCATCTGTCACTTTGTCAGAACAACGGACATCCCACAAAAGTATTAGAACAAATTAGGTAGGTATACAGAAGTCCGAAGAGTATACTCGGCCCTTATGTTTTGCTTTTGTGGACTACGAGAAAACTGTCGACTCTATCGCGCCTCTGCAGAGCTATTCACAACCACTCGATACGTTTCCTTATCGAACATCAATCAATGTTATCGTAGGAATCCTGTCTGTAAACGCTGTTCACAAGTCCAAAACCCGAAATTTTTGGCTCTTTTCTTCCGACAGCTGTTTGCTGTCGAGGGCGGTGTACTCAAGGTTATTTGAGATTTGCATAGGCTAACAGCAGAATTCAGCTGAGCTTGGCAGCGTTTGCTTCGTCGCGTATTCCACAAAGCCTAAAGACTAAGGTCTTCAATTAGTGCGTCCTGCCTGTTATGACTAATGGAACTGAAACGTGGACAATCACGGTACGGCTGATTTATTAATTCAAGGTCCAGGCTCGCTCCGCTAACATGGAACGAGCTAAGCTTGGAGAGCCTCTGAGGGATTAAATCCGCAAGGAGGTGATCCCCCAGAGAACCAAAGTTGTCGACATAGCTCACAGAATAAGTAAGCTGAAGTGGCAATCGGCCGGTCATATTAGCTGGAGAACCGATGACCGTCCGACCGACCGATAACCTACATAAACGTGTTCTTGAGTGAAGACCGCGAATCGGCAAACTTAAGATAGGACACACTCAGGCTAGGTGGAGCGACGATCTTTGAAGGATGGCTAGTAGCAGCTGTATGAGAATTGCCGAAAATCGAAAAATTTTAATGACGTGCAATAGGAGAGGCCGACGTCCAGCATTGGACTGCTTTAGGCTGAAGATGAGTCGTGAAAAACTACGATTAAATTATATTCTTCTTTTAGTGTAAAAAACGAGTACCTGCCTATTTTAGGCATGAGTATGTTTTACCAAACCAAAAACGAATATTATTGAAACGATCATTCACAATAGAATATCCAACAACACAAAGATTTAATCGCCATCGTGTCACCGCAAGCATGAGGCGTGTAACGAGGACACAGTTGCTGCTCCGCGACAGATAATGAATTCCAATTTCATACCTATTGCACCCACAACGCATTACTTAACCCATACAAGGGGACACGCATAGAGTGGCTCATACGAAAACTATTTGATTTTAAATAAGTAGGCAGGAAGTATACATGTACGTTGATAATGGCGCAAACTTTGACGTCGCGTCGTCACCCAGCTAATAATTATTCCTTTTTTATCGACAAAACAATTTTCATTGTCCTAGTCCAATGTTAAATTTTAAGGTACCCTCAACGAACATTGACCAATGGTCTCCATTGAGATATAGGTACTTTATATCATCAATCAATCAAATATATAAGTAAGTGTAAAAAAAATGCCTGGTCAAAAGATTAGAATACCTAGCTGAAAAAGTTATCTTTATAAGAAAGGTGCTCTTCAGAATAGTGTAGGCGCTAAGTAAACTCGGGCTGGCCGAGAGGAGTAGTAAGCTTTCTGATAACTACTCACTATTATGCAATTACTGACGTATAAAACATTATATTTTAGGAACTCTCTATAAATCCGATTATATTGCTCAAGCTCTAAATAAATCCATACAACCCTTTATAAACCGTTGGATGGCGACAAACCCCTTTCATTCCATCCCGGGACTCGCAACAAGTCACAATGAATCAAGCTATTCGCTCTAAAATATGCGCGAAAACTTACAAAACAGCGGAATTGAAAGTTATGAAAATACTCAATAAAATCGACAGTTTGAAACTTAGTAATTCGTATATTTCGCGTCTTGAAATTCCTAAGAATAGTGAAAATAAAGTTTTCGGCAGGAAATCCACGGGCTACGTTTTGTGGACTGCAGTTCTAATATTTGTATTTTTGATCAGTGCAAGATGGGTTTATGTGGAACTACTGGGAAGTAGGGTAAGTTGCTATAATACCATGCTTTTACTGTTTCAAGAATTTACTTTCACAGTATTTTTTTCCGTAACATTTCCCGCCCCGCCACATTTCAGAACTGCATATTAGAACTACCGTCATTCTCCAAGTCGGTGTTCCGTCCGCCAGAAGACTGTTCCATGTGCATAGGAGTTAATGATGTGGTGCGCCTCGCGAACACTACTGCCGAAGAGTTTGAGGACAGGTACGCGTACAGCACCACACCGGTCATTGTTACCGATGCTACGCACGGATGGAAGGCGTTGAGGGTAGGTGTAGATTTTTTTTTGACATTTGCAAAATAAAATATCATTGAATTCGGATATAGGGTCTGAAGCTGAATACACCCTCTTGCTGATTTAAATATAATTTATTTTCGACTAATCCATCTTAAGGATTCTTAATCTTGACTCAACTTTAGCAAAAAATGCATGCGATCAATAATTTTAGTCACTTTTTTACATGGAGATTTTGTATGTATTATTAACACATAAAAACAAATAAAAACGTGGAATGAGATGATAAGATATCGAACATTAATAATGTGCTTTTAGATGTAGTTTATTTCTGATATTTATTGAGTTAGTAGCCTCTGAATAACGGAGAAAAACGATGTTTTGGTCGGGGTACCGCCTTTCAAAAACTCATGCCGTGGTAAAAATGTTGGCCATTCAGCAAGTTGGTAGAAAGTATAGAGAGCATTCAGTTAATATCGCTACTTCGTTTAGGCCATTTTATTACACCCCAATATGGTATCAAAATGACATTCTGGTCCCACAGGAATTCAACTTCCAATTCTTCGCTAACTTCTACAACAATGGAAAAATGGGGAAACAAATCAATGACTGTTTCTATTTCGCGTACAAATCGGGTCTGAACTCACTCCAAGAAGTGTTCAGTATGGATGAGGCTAGAGCCAACCTGTCTGGTCAACCCTGGTACGTGGGTTGGAGCACCTGCTACGACCAGGAGACGAGGAAGTTAAGGTCTTACTATGACCGGCCCTACTTCCTGCCCAAGACTGCTGAAAGTGATATGGTGGATTGGATCTTTATGGGCGGACCGGGGCAGGGTGCTCATATGCACGTGAGTAATGACATCGATATTTATGAAAACATAAACAATCATTATGCTTTCGTTTTTTATCAATCAGTCGTTTCAGAATAAAGGTTTTTGCCGTGGAGATATCCTCATTGATACCCTTGTTTGGAGAAAAAGTAGCACATAAGCGCTTTGTCAGACTCGTGACTGACTAAAACTCCAGAGTTGTTACTAAAGACGTGATAAGTGGAGTGCCAATGTTAAAAAGGTGTGCGTACGCGCAGCGGAATGTTGTTGAATTTAAAGATTTTAATTATGCAGATATTTAGTGTATGACGTCGTATAATTGTGTATGGTAAAAAAAAAATTGTGCACGCAACCATTGTGGAGAAATTCACCAAAAACTGATTCCGCTGGGCGAACGTTGTCCTGGCGGAACTTTTTTTAATCCATAGACTTTAGAAGAAAAGAGATGTGTCCAAAAATTAGTGTGTATTTGTGTGTAATTGTGTATGTATGAATAAAACTAGTGCATGCATAAACTTCGGAGAAATTCAAGTTTCCGCTACGCGAACGTTTGGCCATTAGCTAGTTTTCATATAAAGCGCTTACATAGAGAGCTGTAGATTTTTGCATACGTTGTTTTGAATTTGTTTATATTTGTTTAAAAAACAGATTTAGAAAAAATCGTAGGGCTTAAAAGATAAAAATATAAACGTAAAATACGCTTATTAGGTCTTAGTTCTTAAAGTATGCACTTTGGGGTCTAGATTTTCACGTTTATACAAACCTTGTAAGTGTCTGCAACATGTTGCCAAGTATCAATGATGTTCCGTTAGGAACTAAAGAGTTATAGGACAAAGGAGATGTTCCAAAATGTATGGAGCCTGGGCCAGGTCCTTGTACACTATACTTAAAAATAGGGAGATTCATTTAAAACAGTTCTCAACTGTCCAATTGCTTTAAAATAGCTTGGTTTTCTGGTAAACAGAAGAAATTACACTTGAAATTGCAACACAAAAAACAACCCGTCATGGCGGTAAGCTGTCATTTTGATTGGTTAATGACGTTTGACATGTTTTTGTTTATTTCGACGCTAGACGAAAGTGACAGAAGTGACACTGTTGTGACAACTGACAGTTCTCTTTTTAACAACAGAGTAACTAAATCTATGAGACGCCATGTTGAAAGTCGATAAAATTAATTGATAAATACCAGTTCACTACCACAACATTACACATTTAATTGAATTATCTGTATTTTTCCCGAATTCTACGGATTTTTCTCTTTATTTTGAGATACTGTACGGTGGCCAGCACATCAAGCTACCCCAATCTGTCAGATTTTCCCAATTGAATATGAACTTTATTCCTTTGTGCTAAAGTTGAAAATCTATCAAAGAATTTTGACAGATTGGGGTAGGTTGACCTGCTGGCGTCTGTACATAGACCTGGCCCATTTTGAAACATCTCCTTTACCATGAACAGATCACTGTTTACAAAGCAGTCAAATATCACGACGTTCTGAAGGAATTGCATGGTAATATGTATGTCAATAATTAGTGTATTCATTCAACTATTCTTATGCAAAATTTCATGTCATTAAATTCATTAATTAAAGAAAAACAATTATAATACTGACGAAGCATCGAAAACCTACATAACCCGACCAAGTTCGGATGGCTACAAAAAAGCGGCCGTGCAATATATTTAGGTAACATCCCAAAATTTACAGTATAATACCGGTATTGAATTGGTATAGGTGATAACACAATTGTTGTTTCGATATAATTTATAGGTCATTTATTTTTGTACACCTACTTTTTTAAATGTATTTGACTATGACAGAAAGTAGGTACCTACTATTTACGTAGGTACTTTATTTAAGTATGCGCTTGAGACTTGAGATATAATCTAAATATATTATTTAAGACAAATAAAATTCATACAGCTAATTTCTATTGAAGATTTCACGGATCAGGATTCTAACTATAGACCCCTTAGGGAAATTAAATATTTACCACATGTAAGTATGTACGGTGGCCAGCACATCAAGCTACCCCAATCTGTCAGATTTTCCCAATTGAATATGAACTTTATTCCTTTGTGCTAAAGTTGAAAATCTATCAAAGAATTTTGACAGATTGGGGTAGGTTGACCTGCTGGCGTCTGTACCTACTACTGTTTAGGTAAATATTTATCATATTGTAGCTTATTACACTATTTAACCAATAGACTAGGCATGCACGAGCGTTCCCCTTTGCAACTTTAGTGGATCAAACAATCTAATAACTTAAAAAAACTACTTCTTGAATCGATTTTTTTTTAAGTAATTTATTATAATTATGTAATTAAAAATATTTTTGTACGCGGATATTTAAATAGAGAAGTACTTGTTAATTGAAGATTTGTTTTTATCGTAGATAGTGGCGTTATTATTAAAAAAATATTTTTCATTCAAGAAATGCAATTGTTTTATTTTTTCCTAACGCTTGTGTACGCAACTGTACCATATTAAAAATACTATATTGGTAGGTTAAGAACGTTTCTTAGATATATGGCACGGCCGCTTTTTGGTAGCCATCCGAACTTGGTCGGGTTATGTAGGTTTTCGATGCTTCGTCAGTATTATAATTGTTTTTCTTTAATTAATGAATTTAATGACATGAAATTTTGCATGTGAATAGTTGAATGAATACACTAATTATTGGCATACATTTTACCATGCAATTCATTTAGAACGTCGTAATATTTGACTGCTTTGTAAACAGTGATCTATTCATGGTAAATTTGTCCTATAACTCTTTAATTACTAACGGAACATCATTGATACTTGGCAACATGTTGCAGACACTTACAAGGTTTGTATAAACGTGAAAATCTAGACCCCAAAGTGCATACTTTAAGAACTAAGACCTAATAAGCGTATTTTACGTTTATATTTTTATCTTTTAAGCCCTACGATTTTTTCTAAATCTGTTTTTTTAAACAAATATAAACAAATTCAAAACAACGTATGTAAAAATCTACAGTTCTCTATGTAAGCGCTTTATATGAAAACTAGCTAATGGCCAAACGTTCGCGTAGCGGAAACTTGAATTTCTCCGAAGTTTATGCATGCACTAGTTTTATTCATACATACACAATTACACACAAATACACACTAATTTTTGGACACATCTCTTTTCTTCTAAAGTCTATGGATTAAAAAAAGTTCCGCCAGGACAACGTTCGCCCAGCGGAATCAGTTTTTGGTGAATTTCTCCACAATGGTTGCGTGCACAATTTTTTTTTTTACCATACACAATTATACGACGTCATACACTAAATATCTGCATAATTAAAATCTTTAAATTCAACAACATTCCGCTGCGCGTACGCACACGTTAAAAAGAATCGGTCGAATTTTTCCCTATTAACAACTACTTTCAAAACGGTATCCAGGTGGACTCGGTGAAGCACATGTCGTGGCAGGCACAAGTGCGCGGCCACAAGCAGTGGCAACTGGCTCCTCCACCAGAATGCCTGTACCAATGTCGATGGATTACATTCACTGTCTCACCGGGAGAGATATGTAAGTCGGTTATGTTGTGGTAGCTTCACTTTTATTATCCCAGCATCGCCAGTTAATACGGAACCCTGAATCAACTTGATTTCGGGCGATATTTTTGTTTTATCCATATTACGGGTTATTCCGTATACGCGGAAACGCATGTTGGAGAATCCACCTTTGGCGTGGTATTCCGTTTATCCCTAGTTGGATAAACGGAATTTATAGGCTTATGGTGGATTTTTAGATGTGCGTTTCGGCGTCTATCAGCGGCAGATTAACGCGGGGCGGCGAGCGGTAAAAACAAATATACAAAAATGTATGAACCATGCCACGACGCACCGCTCAATTAAATTCAATTCAATTCAATTCAAGTTGTTTATTGTGGTACACAGGTAAAAATATGGTGTTACAGTTTATAAAGTAAAGTACATCCATGACCCGCCTTTAGGCATACAATAATGAAAAGACTTTTGCAACATATTAATAGTAGCCAATAATTTAGTATTAATTACAATATTAGTCAATAATAATAAATAATAATAATCAATAATTTCAAAAGAGTCAATAATTTAATAGTAATTGATATAGTTGTCAATAATTTGTTAATGTTTAAAATAATCGGCAAAAATTTAATAATATTTAATATAGTGATTACTAGCAGCTATTCAACTAAGAAAAGATAAAAATTGATATAACGATTATGGGATTCAATAAATTAAAATCTGTCATCTAGGTACTCATTGACAGAGTAGTATACCTTCTCATGTAATAGTTTTAATAAAGCTTTTTTGAAATCAAGTGTTTCATTCAATTCTTTGATTTCAACAGGAAGCTTATTATAGATTTTGGGTGCCATTCCAAGAAGACTTTTCGAAAATAATGCAGTTTTGTGTGGAATGGTACATATCTCTCTGTTGCGACGTTTAGATTTTAGTGTTTTAAATATGTGAAAGTTGGATTTAACAAATAGAGCTGTTTCAAAAATATACATACAAGGAAATGTTAGGAGTTTAAATTTTTTAAAATATGGGATACAGCTATCAGTAGGTTTAAGTTTAAATACAGAACGCACACATCTCTTTTGAGCTTTGAACACAGTTAACCTCACTGTGGAATTTCCCCAAAATATAATTCCAAAGCGTAATGTAGATGTCACATATGCTTTATACGATATGAGAACTATAGACTCGTTTGCGATTTTTGCAAGATTGTAGAGTGCATATGAGTATTGGTGTAATTTTTTACAGACGATCTCTACATGACATTTCCAGGTCAAGTGACTATCCAGCTGAAGGCCTAAAAATCTGGCATTGTTCGTTTCAGCTATTCTTTGACTAGCATATGTTATATTTAAATTAGGGGTAGTGGTTTTTTGGTTAAATGTCATAAGCTTTGTTTTTTCTATGTTTATTTTTAACTCATTCATTACTAACCAATCTATTATGCAATGGATGGAGTTGTTTATATCATTTTGGAAAGTTTCAATATGTTTGCAAGGTATAATGAGTGTGCTATCATCAGCAAATAAAACTGTTTGAAATTTTGTGCATTTTGGCAAATCATTGATATAAATGAGAAACAACAAAGGACCAATGACACTTCCTTGCGGTACCCCACATGACGTATATCTAGGTGATGACATATAAGTTGCTTCTACTTTAGACTTAGGGCATATTCTTTTTAAAACAGTAATTTGCTTACGGTCACTGAGATAAGTTTTAATTAGATTTAAAATGTTCCCTCTAATGCCATATCGATCTAATTTACCCAATAATATTTCATGATTGACGTAGTCAAACGCTTTGGACATATCCATGAGTACTGTGGCAATTGGATTTTTTTTATCTACATTGTTAATAATTACAGTAAATAGTTCATATATAGCCTTATTAATATTTCTATTTTTCCGAAAACCATATTGTTGATTTGCAAATAGATTATTCAATTCAAGAAATGAGTACAATGATTTATAAATAACTTTCTCAAAAACTTTAGATATTACTGGTGTAAGAGCAATTGGACGGTAGTTTGAAACTGTATTTTTTTCATCTTTTTTGTGCAAAGGCTTAATTAAAGTAGTTTTTAACGCATTTGGAAAATGGCCATGTTCTATGCATAAATTTATTATAAAACTTAATACGGGCGCAATTATATGTGATACAGATTTTAAAATGGTAGAAGTTATACTATCATGACCCGCACTATTCGTGTTCTTTAAAGAATTAATAATTTGGAATATTTCTAAGGGATTTGTAGGTGTCATAAATAGCGATTTGTGATAATAATTTACAGAAGTGAAAGTGAAGTGGCGCTGTTATTACATTTTGGGGGTCTATATATACAGATAATAATTAATTTGTGACATACCAGTTCAATGGCACAACATTCTATAATACCAGGAACATAAAATCCTTTAGTATCTATAACTCTGAATTCATGTCCATGTCTAATAAGTATACCTGTACCTCCTTTTCTCGAGTTTCTGGAAGAGTAAGTTGCAAGTTTATAGTTAGGTATACATAATTGTAAGCTATCCTCGTCAATCATATTATGTTCGACAACACATACAACATCTATAGTTTTCCCTTCCTGTTGGAGTTCAGTTAGATGTAAACTTAGTAAATCTGATTTCCCTATTAATCCATTAATGTTTTGATTTAAGATATAGATATGCTTATAGACGAAAAAAATCATTTGCACTATTGCCAGAAGAGCAAATAGTTTGTACTGCCTGATTTATGTTATGTTTACTATTATTTTTGGAGGTACACTGTTGACAAACTATATTTTGAGAGTTATTTAGTTGTTGACTTAAATCATCCATGAAATACATAAAGTTTTGGAAAATTATGGAAATTGCTTTATTATTTATTCTTGAATTATATTTCCAGAACATTTCGTTAGTATATTCTAAATGGTAATTACTATCAAAGAGATATGCATATTCACACAACTCTGCATCTACATACATGAGATGATTGAACATTTCAATTCTTTTATTAAAAATAGAAGACATATTATTAAGTTTAAAATTCGGGGAACATATTATGACATTAGTATTATTTATAGCTTTAAGCTGGAGTTTTATATAATCAATAAGAAGTCTGTAGTTATAAGAAGTTTCAAAGTCTCTTTCACCAATGTAGATAATACAATAATCTTCATGGGTAAAGTTTATAAGTTTCTTATCTAAATCTTTAAACAGTTGCTTTACACCTGCATTAGAAATCAAATAATGACGTAGTTTATACCCTTTAAACATATTTTCACCTATACCTAATATGTTGTTAAACTTGTTACTGGTAATCATACATAGTTTTTTGTCTGTTTGAGTTATTGTGCTAGAGTTGCAGTTGGTTTGAGAGATAGATTGTTTATCACAGATGACATTATTTTTTAAGTTGGTCTGCTCATTTGGCGATTTTAATTGTATTGATGTGGTTTTTTGTTGTTGCGATGTGACTTCCGTACTCAGCGATTGTTTGTCAATTCCACTACTGTTGCATTGATCTGTTGGCAGTTGTAGTTGTAATGTAGTTTTGTTTCGCAGTTGTTTATTTTTGCTCTTAGGTGTAAGAATGCTTGGTGTAGGTTTCCTCACAGGACTACATGTGACTGCTTTGAGAAATTCATTCTTACTTAGTAACTCGTCATTTATTTGCTTAAGATTAGAATTCTCCAGAGATAGAGATTCAATTTCTTGATGGGCACTGTTGAGGTCTAACACAAGTTTGTCGATTTGCTGTTTTAATTTTGTTATTTCTTCAATTTGTACATCGCTGTATGATAAGCCGGGTAGACTAGATAAACTTTCGTCGTCGAGGGTATTTGTGGATATTCCACTAACATTACTCATGCTCGGATCGGAACTTGTACGCTTACGTCGAAGCGTTATATTGTTTAAGAAATTCATTTTTTTTTTTTTTAAATATCGTGCAATTTATAAATTCACAAAAAGGGCTTCTAGCCGCGGGGTTCGAACCATCGACACCGATAACGCCAGTCTGTAGCCCGACTGCTCTGCTATTGACGAGTTAATTTGTTCATTCAAATTAGTGTTCTGTTGCGTACTCAGATTGTTCGTTATTGTAGGAGTAGTAATGGCATTCAAAAATTATTAACTGTTGTCACTTTTTCACAAATATTGTTTTTAGTTCATTTTTTCAACACAATCATAAAGTATCTGTATAGTATCTGAATTGATTTTGTGTATTTGGTATTTAGCAACACGAAATTCGTTAAAATCACTGGTTATATTACATTAGAAACTGTTCACTATAATTTGTTGTATAACATTGTCCAGCGTTTGATTTTACACTAAATAATGATGTCACAGATGAAATGCACTACGTACCACAGTTTTATCATATAATAAGCGGGATATTTGAGCTTATATTATTTTTAAAAAATTTAAATAAACTTAGCTCGAGGTTGACGTGACGGATTACGTTCCGTTTTTCTTACTGACATACACAAAAGCTCGCAGCGTCAACGCTAGCAGTTAAGACACCGCGCCGCTTGCCGCTAAGCCAGAAGTCGTGGCCGGGCGGTTAGGGGGGATAAACGGAATAACCACACATTATTACCATTACAGAAAAATAAAATGCATATTCTATCTATTTACCCATCACAGACGAACAGCTCTTGGTTTTATTTTAGTACTAAATGATTCTATACTTAGTTTTAATAATTTTCCTCTCTCTGTTTGCAGTGGTGGTGGACACAAACCGCTGGTATCACAAGACGAACGTGCTGCCCGGAGATATAAGCATCACCATTGGCGCTGAGTACGACTAAGTTTAGGCGAGGTTTCATTTCAGAAGTAAAATAGTGAAAAGAATATACTTTCTCCCATTTTATGCACCAAAGTGTAATAAAATTATGATGTGTAGTTATTTGTCTGCCTATTATACCATTTGATCTACTTTGACGTTACAGGAACTTAAAATGAAACCACTAGTTTATTGCTACTAAAAACCTTTAATCATCACCGTAAAACTATATGCTACGTGACACTCAGCGAAATACTAAGTTGATAACATTGAATAAACTGGAATGACAATCAGTAACAATACAGAGAGCGTCTGACATAAACAATTATACACTTCGGATCTACAGTTATAAAAAATGGAAATTTTAACACTGCAGCTAGATATCCATAATGTAAACAAATTAATAAATAAATAATCATTCTTATAGTTTGAATAAAAAAACTATTTTATCATAAGTAATTTATTAAAAATTATTAACTTAAAATTGCTATCCATCAGCACTGCAGATAATTATATAAAATCGATCGAATGTTCACGGAATACGGAGGTCGACATAAAAATATTTTAAGTACAACAATTGAATCTTATGGGTTAGACGAAGTGGTCGTTCACACTTTATAACTTACAAAAAACATGGATTAAATAAAAAATGTATATGTATAGGAAAATACAAAAGAAAATGATTTATTTGTAATCTGTACCCTTAATGTTGTAGTAAATAAAGTTTAATGAAGAATATTGGAATTTTCTTACTTACATGGCTAGAATTAAGTAAGTTTTGATACAAGAAAAGCACTGGATATGCTTGACACGACAGAACACTTATTATTAGAACAACTCTTTCTCACGTAATACAGAAGATATATGACATTTATCATATAAGACCAATAAATACACAGGTATTTAAGCTGCCCAGTCACACAGACATAATTATCATAATATTATATTGTGACGTAACATCTACTACAAACAGTTAAATGGGTACATAATTACTCTGTCTCATTTTGTCGTGTTTACTCCTCGGTCGTGCCGGCCGAGTCCAGGATGACCTCGAACGAGAACGGCTGGAAGAGGTAACCTTCACCTCCGTAGAACTTGCTCTGGAACTCGACCCTGCGGAATAAAAATACAATTAGAATAATCTCTTAGAAAAATACATGGCATTATCAGAACATCTAAAAATCTAGTAGCCACAGCCCAATAATCTTTCTTTTTCAAAAAAAAAAACACTATTTTTGACACTAGACAGGCCACACTATTATCGTTTGTCTTGCCTTGCCGTTTTCGATATTCAAGTATTAATTTCAAACCACCAACCAAAAATCACTTTCAGATTATTTAATCAAGCATGACGAATTGTGAAGTAATAACGCCACAATTTTTCAGTGTATGCGGGAGACGGATATTTTATTTAATTCATTAGGGACAAAAAACAGTAACATGATATAGAAAATACAGGAAATCCTAACATGTAACCCCACTCCAATGACCACGTATTTATAAAAGAACTGAAGGACTGTGATTAGATCTGTAACCTTGCTTTTTAGTGAGCTCAGTACATTACTATAAGTTTTATATCATCAGTACTAACCAGTGCAAACGCAGCGTGTGCAGGAAGGCGGACAGACCCTCCATGAGCACGAGGATGGACACGGAGATGGCTGCCCAGCCCGCGAACACGATGTACAAGAAGATACCGCCTTGGAAGTCCGTTGACATTAGACCTGTATGGAATATTATCGACTTAAGTTTTCAAGAAGAATTTCATATAAACTGTTCATAAGGTCTAAGTTTTTATAGAATTATATGATTATTATAATTATTCTTACAATATTTTGAAATATTATCACTGCTAATATATTAATGAACTCGACTGTACTACAAATATATAAGTACGTTATCTGATCCATTTGTTTATGTTTTCCTCAGATACTTTTGGAACAGACTATATGTACTAAACCTTGTGGATGTTTTCATTTGTGAAGATAAACTTTATTTTATATTGCTTTATAAAATGAACATGAACCAGCAACAAATAGACAAGTAAAGACGATACTAGAATAAATTCTGAAATCATTTTGGAATTGTATGTATAATCCATGATTGGTAAACACACAAAATTTGATATATCACAAGCTATACACTTCTAAACTTGCTACACGTTTTCAACCTCTTTTTGTAACGAAATGAGCCAAATATCTCACCTTTCCTAAGTAGCATGTTCCAGGCGACCTCGGCGAGCTGCGCGTGCGCCAGCGACAACGCCCACAGACGTAAGTACGACGCCGTGTGAGACACGGAACCCAACACGTACTCGATCGTGTGGATGCCCTGCGAGGAGTGGGTATTGTTACAATGTGAGAGTGAAGGAATCATAGGTGTATGTAGATTTAAATAAAATATCCTATGTAGTTGTGATACTGACATACTAAAAATTGAATATAATAATTCATGTAATAGTTTTTTATTTCCCAAGGAGATATTCTGTCCAGCAAATCAGCTGAAGATGGATATTGTTGTTGGAAAGCAATCCAAATAGATTTTAGATCATCAATACACAAAACGAGAGACTAATTCCTACTGAACCATAAAAAAGTACTCGACACGGACTTTTATATTATGATTTTTGACAGATTTTAAGAACGAATCTCTAGCGTATTTAAAACATCTGATATCTGAGGGGTAGTTCTCGTAATTTTTAAGAACGTTCACAGTCTGATCTCAGTCTCAATCTGTCAAAAATACCTCAAATTTCCCTACATTTTGACAAGTTTTTGACATTTGTTTGTCGCCGAGATGAGACTGCGACTAGATTTTGAACGTTTTAAATTACGAGAATTAGCCTTCTGATGATGTCTTAAATATTATGTTTAGCGCTAAACGTGACTGCGTAGTGATCTGTGGAGCAAGTGGGCCGTTCGTTCCAATAGCAGGAGGCCGTACCTGGTGAATGAAGACCTCGGTGATGTCGTCGTCGTGGTGCGGCGCGGGCGGTGCGGCTCCTCCCGCGTTGCCGTTCTCTGCCGCGCCCTCCGCGGGCTGCTGGCCTTGACGCTGAAAGAAACATTTTGAGGTTAGTTTTATAACAGACACGGAAGGTTTTAATTTGGAATTTTTTCATTTTTTTTAACTTTCAAACACAAATATTTCAGGAAAGTATACAAAGTGTTAATGAAATAACCCAAAACCTCGGACACCCCAACCGATTTTTATATTACTAAATTGATATGACATATAATTATTTATTTTCAAAAATTATAGTAAAAGATATTTGTAAATGTTGTTGTCTTACAGATTCGTAGCTCTATCGCCGCCGGCGCGCTTCCCGGCCTTGGCGTCAGCTCTAGCACCCCCTCTCCTCACCCTCGCCCGCGCTGTTTGTTTTCATTGCGTTGGACAGTAGCGTACAGCGTCGTTTAAAAATATTAGACACGGCATGACAAATAATTATTTTTTGAAAAAAAAAATAACCCATATTAAAAATTATTGTATTCGATTTTGCTGCCGATTCTAAACAAACTAGTTTCAGGTTTTGGGTTATTTCATTAACACATTTGTATGTCTAGCAAATTTAATAGTGTAGAGTTAATGCTTACCGCCAGCTATCCATCAAAGGAGCATTGAACAAATAAAATGTATTTGTTATTTATAGTTGAAAATATTCACATTACATAAGGATAACAAGGGTTCTCAGATAAGAATGGGCTCTTTATTTAACATAAATGTAATCTTATTGATTCAAATATTTTCGATAACAGGAGGATAATTGGAGTTGTACTTACAGCCCTCTGCTTCTGCTCCTTCATGATGAAGTAGGGCTTGCCGAACAGCATCACTGGCACGCACATCAGGGCCAAGATTACGAAGAACTGCGCAGGAAATAATTAAAATGAAGTTTTTCCAAAGTATGTCTTATAATTAAAAAAACTAGAACTTTTTGATATGTTCTGGTTAGATTTAGTACACGATCGATAAATTCGGAGTTGAAAAAATCTGCTGTTCAGTCATTTATGTTCGCCTAACTGGTCAAAATGTAGGTAGTACTGAACAGCTGATTTTTTTTTCACGAATTCAGGTTTGGTCCCATAATAAAAGTTGTTTGTTATCATGAGTACAAGCACGTGTTTAGGTATCGGTCACTAATTACCAGTCACCCTATATACAATTTCATAAAAATCGGTCCAGCCGTTTCGGAGGAGTATGGTAACTAAAACTGTGACACGAGAATTTTATATATTAGATTTATTTTGTTTTGTTCTAAGTACTAAGTAGGTGTACAACTTGTCTTTTTATATGCGTGTTTCTGCGACAAAATAAGCAGTTCTTGTTTTTTTTTTTTCTAGTGAGCAAATATGGTACTTAAGAATAATTACATGCCGAAGATGTTTCACTGCGATACTTCACGATCGCGGTTGCTATGCCAGGCATCGAGGTGAACCCCCAAGCAGCCCGCGATGTATCGCAGTGAGGTATCCTTCGGCATGCGCGTGCGTGTCTATTAGCTTGTATTTATTTTACATAGAGGAGCTAAACCGCGACCGCGGTGTGGCAGTGAGGCAACTTCGGCATGTAATAAGTCCCTTATACATCGCGTCCAGGTGTTCTTTGAATGCACTCCTTCACCGCAAGTAATAAAAAGTATAGTTTCTCTGTAATGTCTTATTAAGTGAACGTACCTTCTGTATGCCCTTTTGTCCGGCGTACATAGTGGCGTCGCAGACAGCCCGCGCGTTTTCATCCTCTTTGAACAACATCATGTTGATGAACGTGATCAGGATTGAGGGCGCGCAGTATGCACTGGTCTTCACGATTTCTGTACAGGAAATAATGTGTTATTGGGGAGATGTCACAAGGACATACAGGTTGTAATGAACGGCTGGCTGCACATAACTGGCGAAATATGGGTGTACAGAGTGTAAAAAGACCCATCACATAGCCATCAACTACGCATTTTGTGTATCAGATGGAACGGAAACGACTTTCACATTAGACATTTTTGGAGTGAATAATCGCTGTTTATAATACGCAACGTAACGCACTTAAAACATTGTGCTTATGGGTGCATGCAATGGTACATGGGTCGTGGGGGTATTTGAAGTCGTGTTTATAACATTTAAAACTTGTATTCCTAAAAAAAACGTCAGTAAAAGTTGGACTTTTGACCTATAATATCTCCGGAACTAGAAGGTTCCCAGGTACGGTCCAATAATAATACATAATAATAAAAAATACAATGACGGGGAGTACAAATGACTCTCGGCTTCGTTAAGTTTCTTTTTACATCCGTTATGGCTATAGGTACACTACTGCCTAGCCCTTCGGAGAAACACAGGCGTGATATAATGCTGCGATGGAGTTGTGTTCTATTGATGCAAGATGTTTCTTTTTAAGTTCTTCTCTTGTTACCGTCAATCACGGCGTTATAATGACAAATGTTGGCTCATCGATGCTGTTTCGTTATTTTTTGAACTAGCCCCGTTAAACCGTACCCATTGGGATTTCGCATGCCGTAAATGACGTACTTCATACAGACTTTCATACCCTATTTAACCCCTTGAGGGTTGATTTTTCAAAAACCCTTCATTAGTGCTGACTTTCCCTATTTATGGAACTATTGTGCAAAATTTAATATGCTTCTAGACCTATTTGTTTAGATTGTGCGTTGTCTGGCAGTGTATGAATGAATAAGATTTATATTAAGCAGATGTTTGAATTACTTGGCTTCGCCTGTGACCTTGAGCCCCTAATTTCAGTTGTATATTAAGATTATTGTACACAACTCACCAGGGTCATCACTTCCGAAGAAGGGCGGCGTGGATCCGTAGGTAGTCCACTTGATGAACATGAGCAGCACCATGTAGAAGAAAAGCAGCAGCAGGAACGCGATCTGCGGGATGAACTCCACGTAGATGCTGATGCGGCGCTTGAAGTAGCTGGGGAAGGGAGCCATAAATAATAATAATAATAATAAATCTTTTATTATTATTATATACGAACATTACATTGACCAGGAAACAAATAAAAAATGGCTTAAGCTAAGTGACTCACAGTAAAAAAGACCCTGACCTCTAAACTAGGTAAAAACCTGTATCTTAGAAGTCAGTGTACCTTCAAAATTATACATGGATATAATAAGCCTTATCTATCTATCTATATATATAAAAATGAAACCCGTTTTCCGTTGTCACGACATAACATGAAAACGGCTTGACCGATTTGGCTGATTTTTTTTTTTTGTAGTTTTCTAATACTCTGTACAAGGTTCTTACGGAAAAAAATATAGAGAAAAAAAAAATCTGAAAAAAAAAACTGAAACTCCAAGGACACTCTTTTAAAAAGATATTAGAAAATCTTGGGTACATTATTCTATTTAACATCACACAATTACCCTTAGGAGCCGAACAAAATGAAAAAAGTCAGAAACAACGATAATAACCGCCAAAAAAGTAGTAGCTCGGGCTGGTATCGGATCCCACGCGGTGGGAAGGTTGCAATTTTACGCGGACGAAGTCGCGGGCAGACGCTAATAATTTATAAATACAAGCCATTTTTTTTAAAACAGCTATTGTAACAAAAGTGGCCTATTCTTGTGTACAACAGATTGCGGCAGAAATAATTAATAACAACAAAATAAAACTCCCAGTAACTTTATGGGCACTCTGAACATAACTATGGTATATTCTGTGTAACCAATCAGTAGCAAATTTTTGACAGATGTATGCATCTTCTCGAACGAACATGTAATATACACATCTTCCTGGTGATTTAGGACGAAAAAAAAAACCTTTCGATTTTTGCCTTCACTATTACTAACTTAAGATTGAAGTGACATTGGTACTTGCTTAGTCGTGATATTTTTGTGGTAGGGTAGAGTATTATAGCCGTCACACTAAGTCAATCCTTGGGAACAGTATACAGGGTTATTGGAAAAACACCAACAACCTCTTATATACTCAAAAAAAATCAGCTTTTCCCTACATTTTAAGGAGTTATACGAACATAAATGTAGGGAACAGCTGTTTTTTTTTTTGCGATTTCAGGTTTGGTCCCTTAATAAAAGTTGTTTTTAATGATGAGTACAATGACCTCTTAAGAGGTTGTTGGTGTTTTTCCAATAACCCTGTATAGATGACAATGACATCAATATTAGTATGGCATATTAGTATCATGCTAATACTAAACACCCGCTTTATTGAAAAACGATGCTTAAAATTAAGTTACGATAAGCGACTGTTTGGTCCACTCATTTTTGACGAACGTCTCATACGAGCGTTTACGACGTACGGCATTTCATACAAACTTTCAAGCCCTTGTTGAAGTGAAACTTCTTTACGCACGCTTGACTTGGGGAGTAAGCTGGCGAACGCGTGACGTAAGCGTTACGAAAAGTGTGATCGGGCTAGGCGAACGGAAGTTAAGTGGGGGATATAAGCAAGAGACAGCAGTGCGCGCGCACATTTTCTTTCTCTCTTCCTCTCATAGCCAAATACGTTCCGTATATCTAAGCACACTGCAGGTAATAGATTATCCTAATTAAAGGTATTGTTATTATAAGTATTTCTTTTGCATAACCTAAAACTTGCAACAAGTATGTAATACTTCATTTATATTATTCAATCATTCTTTCATTATTTCAGTATGTCTGTAAAAGTAGGCTACTTCATTTATTGGGGTATAATGTAGCAAAACATAAGAAATTCGAAACGGATATCCACCTTTTAAGTCATTGATATTTTGGATGACGGTAGATGAAACATTACAGTTGTTTGTTCACGACTATAAAAGGGGGAGCTCCGAGTGGCAGAGACCATTCTTGTTCGAGACATCGACCAGAGCGGAGCTCCAGCCTACAGCTACAAGTTAAGTAATTTGATATTGTACCTTAATAATTGTTTATTATGACTATTTTTATGTGTAAACCATATTATGTCCAATATTGCTAATGTTCTAAAATGTGTAACACAATATTCCTGGCTATTGTTATTATTTTCAGTTCCCTTGGGCCATAGTCCAAGAGATAGAATTAATTGTTGTTAAAATAACTATATTTCATGGTAAAGATTACTGTAAGACTGTTTCCGTGGAGTTTCTTGTCCGTTCTTCTCCATGATGACCTAGATTTGGAACGGACGACTAGCTTACTGACTAATTACTGATAAATAAACGTCTAGCCTTGTCTTTCTGTGCTTTACTTTGTTAAATCCTTCCCTACACACCATATTCATGAGAACATTCGTACACAATATATAATTAGTAAACATTCTGGTATTCAATGCTTCCTATTGTATAATACACATCATATTCATGAGAACATCCACACCCAGTAAATAACTAGTAACCATTCAGGTATTCAAAGCTTTCTATTTGGGTAATTTATATTACCCAGATTATACTACTACCCTACTTTTTGCTATTATCAGAAGTGGGATCGATCTACCGTTCACTATAACTAATATTTCCTTAAATTATTATTACAGAATGGAAATCCCAGTTTTGCAAGACCTACTGAGGGCCATCAAAGACGCTGTGTCCGGAGGTCATCATAAAGAGAGTGACGTCGCTTTACCAATCTTCGATCCAGCTACGAGTGACCTGGGTGCCGACTCATGGTGCGGCAACATCGACGCTCTTGCTAAGGAGTTTGGTTGGAGCAGCATCGCAACCGTGGCCAAAGCCGGTAAGGCCCTTAAGGGATCTGCTTTGTTATGGTTCGAGACATGGGATCCCGCAGACGGTCGTACATGGGAAAATTTATGCTTAGAACTAAAAGCGTTGTATCCTGAAAAAAGGAATCTTGCAGAAAAAATGCGAAAAGCTGTACTGTATTCATCAGAATCTGCAGATTCTTATTGTGAATATACTAGGGAGAAAATTAGGTTACTCAGAAATACTAAAGTTTCGTTTACCGAATCACAATTGGTAGAATTAGTTTGTGGAAGTATATGTGACGTTAATGTAAGAATGGCCTCTTTTAACAGCAATGTCAAATCTACATCGGAGCTAATTTCCTTATTTACCTCTTATACGAAACTAAAGAAACGACCCTTGGAAAATAACGGTAGAAATTCTCCTAGTACTAATCCTTCTAAACGTCCTTAAGTAGATTTTCGGTCTGGCGACATAAAATGTTTTACATGTGGCAAGGTTGGGCACACTAGGGCACAATGCTCTACAAAAGATGTAGATACCAATGATGCACAACAGCGTGAACAAAAATCTGGCTCTTTCGCAAGTAAATTTTGTACTTACTGTAAAAAACCCGGTCATAACGATTTGATTTGTAGATACAAACCTAAAAGTGACTCCAATACAACTGAAAAGGTGGTTAATTTTTTAGACCAAACAAATTGATACTGACAGCAGTATCAATATATGGGGTTGCCATAAATTCACTTGTAGATACTGGAGCTAGTTGCAGTTTAATCAAAGAATCAATAGCTAAACGTCTTGGCTGCCATCTTAGCCCATGTCATTTAAATCTTTGCGGTATAGGGTTCGGTAGATTACAAGTACTTGCTAAAATTATAGTACCAATTAAATTTGAAGACTTGTGTATAGAATTAGATATTTTTGTTGTTAAGGACACCGATTTTTGCTATGATCTTTTAATAGGTAGAAATGTTATTCAATACCCAGATATAGAAATCGTGACTGACTCTTCAGGTTCCCGATTATTACGAAAAACTGCCGCTGAATGTGGCTCAGACATCAATTTTATAAAGGATGATTCAAATTCACTTTCGGAATTTCGGGTAGCAGTGTCGCATTTAGATTCTGTGATACAGGATAAGATGGAAACCATTTTTGTAAAATACCCCTCTGTTTTGAAGTCCATTGGCCATGTCAAAACCGGAGAACTTGAAATAAAACTAAAAAGGGATGAGGTTATCTACTACAGGCCATATCGATTAGCTCCAATAGAAAGAGAAAAAGTTCAAAAAATAGTCCAAGAGTTATTAGATAAACAAATAATTAAGGAGAGTAATTCACCCTTTGCTAGCCCTGTGATTTTAGTTAAAAAAAAAGACGGAAGTGATAGAATGTGCATTGATTATAGAGCGTTAAATAAATTGATAGAAAAAGATAGATATCCTCTCCCTTTAATCGAGGATCAAATTGACAAGTTAGGTAATTCTCAATATTATATTTCACTTGATATGAAAAATGGCTTCTATCAGATTCCCGTATCAAGTAATTCAACTAAGTACACTGCTTTTGTAACACCGGACGGACATTACGAGTTTCTGAAAATGCCTTTTGGTATTTGCAATGGTCCCTCGGTGTTCCAAAGAGCAATTACTAGAGCAGTACATCACTTAAAATTTCTACTTGTATACATTGATGACATTTTAATTCCCTTTAATACAATAGAAGAAGGACTAGACTATTTGGAACAAACGGTTTCGGCTCTTAATTCTTCTGGTTTTACGGTCAACCTCAAAAAATGTAAATTTTTTGTAGATAACATTGAATATTTAGGTAGACATATATCGCGGGACGGTGTTAGGCCAAGTGAAACAAAAATTAATGCTCTAGCTAATTCTCCTGTTCCCAGTAATATTAAACAAGTCCGTCAGTTTATGGGCCTATCCAGTTATTTTAGAAAATTTATCCCCGATTTTGCCTCACGAACGGCATGTATTACTAATCTAACCAAAATTAATAAAAAGTGGGAATGGGGCCCTGAACAGGATGCAGCTCGAAAGTATGTCATTGACCGTCTTATTTCCAAACCACTATTAACTATTTTTGACCCTTCACTCCCGACAGAACTGCACACTGATGCCAGTTCCATAGGCTACGGAGCAATACTATTACAAAGAGTAGGTAACGTTAATAAGGTCGTAGCCTATTATAGTAAACGAACTAGTCCTATAGAATCTAAGTATTGCTCTTACGATTTGGAAACCCTGGCCATCTTCAATGCCCTGAAACATTTCAGAGTTTACCTTCTGGGTATCGAATTTACAATCGTCACGGATTGTAACGCAATAAAATCCACCATGACAAAGAAAGATTTATCTCCTAGAGTGGCTCGTTGGTGGACTTTTATGCAAGATTTTCGCTTTAATATTCAGTACAAAAAGGGTAAATTCATAAGTCATGTTGATTTCTTAAGCCGCAATCCCGTTGAATCCTCGTTCCCCATACGTAAACGTAGTTTTCCTGAAATTAATTTAATTGAAGTCCCCGACGCCGATAGGCCCGATTCATGGTTAAAGATTGCTCAGACAAACGACTTGGAGACTCAAAACCTAATATCTCAATTACAATCGGGAGACTTAGATTCTAATCAATATATAATAAAAAATGATTTATTGCATTACAAAACTAATCCCGATGCGGAGCCGAAAATGTTTGTGCCAAGGGGATATAGAATAAGTGTATTGAAACTGTTTCACGATGAAAACTGTCACGTGGGGTTCGATAAAGTGATGCATAAAGTCCGACAGTATTTCTGGTTCCCTGGAATGGCGGCTTTTGTTAAAAAATATATTTACCATTGTTTGATTTGTATTACTAAAAAGGGATGTTCTGGCCCAAAACAAGGGCTATTACATCCTATTGACAAAACCGCTATACCATTTCATACCATTCATTTAGACTGTACTGGGCCTTTTACGTCAACCACGGAAGGCTTTAAATACATTCTATTACTAATTGATGGCTTCACCAAATTTTGTTTATTAAAGCCTCTTAAAACTCTAAATGCTCGAGAGTTGGATCCTATAATAAGAGAAACCGTTACTTTGTTCGGCACGCCATCTTTGGTAGTTACTGATCGTGGTACAAATTTTAGTTCAAATCATATTCGATCACTTTTTAGGGAGCTTAATGTCGAGCACCACATGATAGCTACAGGCACTCCCCGAAGTAATGGACAGGTCGAACGTTACGTTTCTACAGTAATCAATATGCTTAGTGCTGTGTGTAATGAAGCGTCAGAATGGTCGAACGAACTACCAAAAGTACAGCAATCTCTGAATACCACTGTGCAAACATCAACCGGTTTCTCTCCTATGCGATTATTAATTGGTGTCGAGGGAAACATACCAGTTGTGCAAGCCCGTTTAAATGAAGTTATAAGTGAAAATATAGATCATAATATCGATTTGCAGGCCGATCGTCAACTTGCTAAGCAACGTTTAATAAAAGTCGCGGAAAAATTCAAACAACGGTTTGACTCTGTTAGGCGGAATAATAAAAACTATAATATAGGTGATTTGGTTTATGTTAGTCAGGACCATAGGCGTCACGATAAATTAAGTTCAAAATTTAAAGGTCCCTACGAAGTAAGTTCGATTCTCCCCAATGATCGTTATTCTCTAAAAGGTCATGGTAATAATTTCAGAGATATTATTGTGGCTAAAGAAAAATTGCGATTCTGGCCTGGAGAATGGGTAGACGAAAACAGTGCTGTTGAAAATGCCATGTGAACAAAAAAAAAACTACACATAAATATAGGTTGCGCCTCGTCTTTTTTCTTGTTTGCTTTGATTGTAATCTATCTATGATCGTAAACACAATGAAGTGGTTAGTAATGTTATATTAAGCATTTCGTCTTTAGTGATATCTAATTATTAATTATGCTGTAGAGAATTTATTTAAAATTTATATCATGTACCTAATTTGACTAGATTGTGTTTGCAACAAACAACGCTCTTAACTTATAAAAATCACTTAATTGTTATTACTATAAATAATTAAGTAATATTTGATTTATAGTCAGTTGATGTTGATGTTTCGTGGATTCTGATGATGTCTGAGAAATATGAATCAACTCTTATTGCATAAAGATTTCTTTAAAATTACTACAATGAAAGAAAGAAAATATTATTACTACGATGAAAATTATATTATTATTATTTATTTATCCGCTGGGAGCCTCCTATTTGGTGCCGAGTTATCTCACTGGCAGCGGGTGAATGTGACTGGCATGTCTATGTAGTTGGCTAAAATGTATTTATCCGCTGGGAGCCTCCTATTTGGTGCCGAGTTATCTCACTGGCAGCGGGTGAATGTGACTGGCATGTCTATGTAGTTGGCTAAAATGTATTTATCCGCTGGGAGCCTCCTATTTGGTGCCGAGTTATCTCACTGGCAGCGGGTGAATGTGACTGGCATGTCTATGTAGTTGGCTAATATTTATTTTAACTTATTTATTTTGGCTAATCACTGGTTTACCCAGAATTGAATGTGGACCTCCATGTCTATATAAATACTCTAAATAAGAATATATATATATTTCTTTTTCTTTCATTGTAAAATTAACGGCACCTGGCAATACTTCGTGGACGAAGTACTGTCAGTATGGCCGTAATAGATTATCCTAATTAAAGGTATTGTTATTATAAGTATTTCTTTTGCATAACCTAAAACTTGCAACAAGTATGTAATACTTCATTTATATTATTCAATCATTCTTTCATTATTTCAGTATGTCTGTAAAAGTAGGCTACTTCATTTATTGGGGTATAATGTAGCAAAACATAAGAAATTCGAAACGGATATCCACCTTTTAAGTCATTGATATTTTGGATGACGGTAGATGAAACATTACAGTTGTTTGTTCACGACTATAAAAGGGGGAGCTCCGAGTGGCAGAGACCATTCTTGTTCGAGACATCGACCAGAGCGGAGCTCCAGCCTACAGCTACAAGTTAAGTAATTTGATATTGTACCTTAATAATTGTTTATTATGACTATTTTTATGTGTAAACCATATTATGTCCAATATTGCTAATGTTCTAAAATGTGTAACACAATATTCCTGGCTATTGTTATTATTTTCAGTTCCCTTGGGCCATAGTCCAAGAGATAGAATTAATTGTTGTTAAAATAACTATATTTCATGGTAAAGATTACTGTAAGACTGTTTCCGTGGAGTTTCTTGTCCGTTCTTCTCCATGATGACCTAGATTTGGAACGGACGACTAGCTTACTGACTAATTACTGATAAATAAACGTCTAGCCTTGTCTTTCTGTGCTTTACTTTGTTAAATCCTTCCCTACACACCATATTCATGAGAACATTCGTACACAATATATAATTAGTAAACATTCTGGTATTCAATGCTTCCTATTGTATAATACACATCATATTCATGAGAACATCCACACCCAGTAAATAACTAGTAACCATTCAGGTATTCAAAGCTTTCTATTTGGGTAATTTATATTACCCAGATTATACTACTACCCTACTTTTTGCTATTACAGGCTTATTGTCTGTATCACAGTGTAGGAGCAAGAGAGAGCAGTGCGCGCGCACATTTTCTTTCTCTCTTTCTCTTATAGCTAGTAAATGAAATATACATACAGATGGAGCGAAAGAAGTTTCACTTCAGTCGTGTGGTCATAAGCACACTCGTTTTTTTTTCGAAATGAATGAACCGATTTTAATGAAACTTCACACTCATAAGCAGGATACAACGGTCTAAAAAGTTAGCTATGAACATTTTGGAAAAATAGTGTTACAGCTAAATTAGACCGATTTTAAAATTTCCATAAAAACAGATTTCCAGTTAGCTTTTATTTTAAATAAGACATTTCGAAAATGTTCTTTACTAACTTTTTAGACCTATCCTGATTATGCGTATAAAGTTTCATTAAAATCGGTTCATTCATTTCGAAAAACAAGGGCTTGAAAGTTTGTATGAAATGCCGTACGTCGTAAACGCTCTTAAGAGTAAACTAGTCGCGAGCTCGAACTCACTGGTGGTCATGGCCAAAAAGCACGCTGTCTCACCTGGCTTTGTGTCCGATAGAGCTAGTATCAGTGATGAGCAGTCAGACGCTAGTCTACACGAACTAAGTTTAGTTCTCATGCACAGAAACACCGTTTCGAACAGATAGACGCGTAAAAAAATTCGAAAAGTATTTCGGAAAATCGAGTTTTTTGAAAAAACCACTGCATAAATCAATTACAAATACAGTTTATTGATCTCTTCGATAACTGAGCTCTGTCGGTACGGACTTGGTTTTGAAGATTTTACAGATCTTTTATTACTTCTTTACACCCAAAATTACGTTAAAAATAGCAAGAAAAACGAATCTTTGTTGGCTCATAACTTTTTAATGGCTTTTTATTTTACTATTCTGTTTCCGTACAGACACAATTAATAATAAGTCAAAACGATATCATGTTTAACTTTGGATGCAAAATGTCAAACAGTGGAGTAATATTCTCCCGAAATTTGTGTAGAAAAAATTTCGAAAAGTGGCACCTTAAGCAATGTTTATAAATAAACCTCAAGATGTGTACTGTGTCTTGGCTCGGGATAGTTATAATAACTCACATGTGGTTCCAGAGTGACATGCAGACTCCGAACAGCATGTGGAACACACCGATGATGATAGAGATCTTCATCTTGTACGCGTTCATGAAGATGATCTTATTAGCCTCCGCGAGCTGTTGGAAAATCATACAATGTAGTCAAACAAGTCTTGATACGGAATTGCATAAGCCTAGCTATTTAAATTGGGGTCTCTGGTATAGTCTTGGCCGGAACTCAGTATGTGATTTTGCAAAAATCTAATTAGATAGTAGCTATTAGCCGCGAC
Source organism: Globia sparganii (assembly GCA_949316385.1). Lineage (NCBI taxonomy): Eukaryota > Metazoa > Arthropoda > Insecta > Lepidoptera > Noctuidae > Globia > Globia sparganii. The sequence continues at coordinate 1,629,300 of OX438654.1, forward strand.
TTTGTTCACAAACAAACTTCAATTCCTCGTTGATCAGAGCAGAGGTGTACTATCAAATAATGCGGGATATAAAAAAGGGATTGTCTATACAAATAAATAAAATTTAAGTGTGTTAGTAATTTCAAATAACAGTTTTTTACTAAATGCATCACCATCTGCTTAGCCTTTTCCCAACCATGTTGGGGTCGGCTTCCAGTCTAACCGGATGCAGCTGAATACCAGTATTTTACATGGAGCGACAGCCTACCTGACCTCCACAACCCAGTTACTGGGTAATACGATACCCCTTGGTAAGACTGGTTGTCAGATTTTCAGGCTTCTGACGACTGGTAACAACTGTCAAAGCTCCACTAATGACAGCCGGGACCAACGGCTTAACGTACTTTCCGAGGCACAGAGTGGTCTTGGTAAGTAAAGATGGTCACCCATCCACGGGCCAACCGCGGCAAGCGTAGCTTAACCTGGTCGATCGACCCGTGCGGCTGTTATTACTACTCCTCTACAAGCCCATACTAAATGCATATGAAAGTATATACATTACTAAAAAAAAAGCATTTTTAAACTTTTTGTGTCTGATTTCGATAAAATTTGGTATGGGGTATACTTTGAACCCTGGGGAATGAAATAGGCTACTTTACGCGTGGAAGCTAGTTGTATTATAGATCGCAGGAGACAAAAAAAGCATAACTAGTGTAAGTTATATTTATTTAGGGTGACTGGTAATTAGTGACCGATACCAAAACACGTGATTGTACTCATGATAACAGACAACTTTTACTATGGGACCAAACCTGAATTCGCGAAAAAAAAATCTGCTGTTCAGTACCTACATTTTGACCAGTTAGGCGAACATAAATGACTGAACAGCAGATTTTTTTTCGCGAATTCAGGTTTGGTCCCATAGTAAAAGTTGTTTGTTATCATGAGTACAATCACGTGTTTAGGTATCGGTCACTAATTACCAGTCACCCTATATACAGTGTAGTGTGCATTCTCTGGCAGTCTGTCAATCATTAAGCCAGTACTATCTTATGGAGGGTTTTCTATAGTAGCTCGTTAAATCAAAGAGGGCTAGCTTGAGACTAAAACCGTTTTATAAACAAAAAAAAATTAAACCTCTCACCTGCCAAACCGGATCAATACCAAAAGCATACGGGGACTGCACATAATCCATCGAATCCGGGTTAAGTTGTAACAACTTATTAGACATCAGCGTAGATTCGTTGTAGTTGTTCCGCCATGCCGAGCCGAAGATGTTCAGACTCTTAGAGAATATGTCGTTGTATATCAGACCCGTGTACATCGAGAACAGGCCCATGAGTAAGATGATGTAGCGCCCGCCGAAGAATATGTTCCAGATCTGGTGGTGGAAAAAGAAATTGATTAGAGATGGTGTGTGAGTGAGATCAGAGGAGCAATACTCGCATTTTTAGGTCTCAATCTGTCAAAAATACCTCTTATGACATCGATTGTCGCTAAGATGTCATTGCGACTAGATTTTGAAGTTTGGAAGGGTTATTCTTGATTTTTTTTTAAACGATCGTATTCTAATCTTACTCTCAATCTGTCCAAAATACCTCTAATTTCCTTAAATTTTTGGCAATTTATATTGACATTGATTGATTGATTGTGTTTCTGCGATTTATGTTAACTTTGTTGTTTTTCAATTAAACTATTTGTATAAGCCATAGATTTATTTAGCACCAGAGCAAGAGAACGGTGAGGATGATCGATACACACAAAAAAAAAATAGCTTTCTAACGAAATAAGTAACAACCCTTTTCTACATAAGTACGTCTAACGTCTGTTTAACTCACCTCGCTGTCAATCTTCTTAGCCTGCAGAGGTTTCTCCTTGTAGCACATCCAGAATCCGAATATGGCCATCAACGCGCCGTGTCCCAGGTCGCCGAACATCACCGCGAACAGGAACGGGAAGGTTATGATCGTGTATGGAGCTGTAGACAAAAGAATAATTATAAATACGAGATGAATTATGGTTTTTTTAGGAATAGGAGGTTAGGAGGGGTACTTATTGTCGAATGCTGTGCCTGGTGGTTGACATTGTAGTTTTTATCAAAAACAGTTCTATTATGGTAAGATAAAACAGCATGGAAATGGAACAGGCTTCGCAACTTCCAATGTGTTTCCAAACGCAGTGATTATAGCAACTATAATAAAAAAAAACAATCTTGCCCATTAAAATGAGAAAATTATTTTTAATTCTCCGAGAAAAACGCTTATTACACCTTGAATACGTTTTTCACAAGTCAAGAAACGTACTTGAAACAACGTATAAAGACGACTTTTTCAGAAATCCTTTATAGTAAAGAAGCACAACATACCAGGGTTGACCTCGCGGTAGGTGGCGACTCCGTACGCGTAGATGAGGTGCTGGAAGGCAGCCGTGAACTTGTTGGTGCGGTTGTACGTGGGCGGGTCCTCCAGGGTCTCCATGCGGTTCAGGATGGGTGGCACTGAACTGCCGCTGCGCTCCTGTACGACGAATAAATAGTTATTGTAACTATGTATGAAGGAATGGAACGTTGTTGAATGCATGATTATGTGAAAGAGATGAATGCTAAGGTGTAAGTGAGACACATGACGTACGCTAAAGACGTATGCTTAGGATAACGTGGAAGGTATTTAAGAAGGAGAATGACAGTTTGCTTTTGAATGACGAAGTGAAGACGATAAGACGTGATTTTTTTATTAAAATGTGTTTTTATGAGTTTTTACTAGTTTATATAAGAATAAACCAGTATACTACATACGATTAAACTTTTCTCTGATCTCAGCCCTTTTTTCCCACATGTAGTTTCTGGCAAATAAACTATTTTGACTTGCATAATTTCAGCGAGGTGACATAGTGTTTTAAAACTTTAAATTGTATTCCTTAGTCTGGGTCAAATAAATTTATTTTCTCTCTTTCTAGTGCAATAATGACTAACTGTCGACATATTTTGACGGATGATGATGATCCAAAGACATCGCGAAACTGAAATGTCGAACTGGTCACAGTTGGGTTCCCGTAATTGCCGCGGTGCCGTATTATGACGGTTAAATGCCATTATGATTGCAGTGTAAGAGAGAGACAGGGCTATACATAACCGATAGCACCATCCCTTTTTCGGACTGGAATCATTATGGCGTTAACACTTCGTAATCGTAATACGGCCCCAGGGCAGGATTCATGTCCGCCTCGTGTTCGGCTTATACGAACAGTATTGACCTTGCATTCTTCTGCATGAAATAATGTTGATATTGTAAGATATCTAATGAGTCATGATAAAGATTATAATACGGTGTAGTCACCTCGCATGTTTTGGGATTATCCAATGCTATGCCGTAAATTTACATAATGAATTAATGACGTAACTGATATTTAACAATGAGTAGTAATTTGCATACATGTGTAAACAAAGTGTTAAAAATTAACCCGACAAACTTTAAGAGGTACTTTAGACCATCGAACTGAACAACTTTTACTGTGGGACCGAACCTGAAATCGCGAAATAAAAATCAGCTGTTCCCTACATTTATCTTCGTCTATCTTGTCAAAATGTAGGAAACAGCTGATTTTTTCAAAGGAATCTGTCAAACTCACCGTCCCCCTTCTCAAATAATCTTTCAAACTCACCGTCCCCATTCTCAAAGGAATCTTTCAAACTCACCGTCCCCCTTCTCAAAGCCAGCTGAATAGTCTCCAGGTCCAATGCAGGCACCCAGCACTCGGCGATCAAACACTTCTGCGTGACGTCCAGGTTGAAGAGGTTCAGCGTGTGGTAGATCGCCTTGATCTTGCGCACTTTGACGAACCAGTTCTTGATGTTCTTCGCTGCGGCTACCAGGACCCGGTGACGGTGGTCTTGGGTCTGGCCTAGAACCTGGAGGAAAAAATACATGGAATTAGTTTGGTTATAAGACTTCTGGAAAAAAGTTCTAAAACAAAAGTGTATGTTTGGACGTTTTGTCCAAACATACACTTTTTTTTATATAAAAACGTTGCCCCACACTGGGAATTTCTCCTGTATCGTGGGTGCGTTTACAAACATTTAATTTCACATACACAAACAGCCAGACCCGGAACAACTACTTGTAGGTCATACAAATATTTGTTCCATGCGGGAATGGAACCCACGACACGCAGCGCAGCAATCAATCGCTTAGCCACTGCGCCACCCGTGCCGTCAACATATGAACGAGACTTGAATATATCTTTATCCTACGGTTGTTTTGTAATCTAGACCAGCTTATCTTTTTACCACGAGGAGCTATCATTGTTTAATTCCTGCCAACACAAGAAAAGAGTACATAGTACATCTTTGTCTGTTTCAGGTTTAATATAGAACTGAATGGACTAAATTTCTACCAATTCGTAATTAAAAAACCGGCCACGTGCGTGTCGGACCACGCACAATGAAGGGTTCCGTAGTTCGAATGAATTTATCCCAAGAAACAAACTTCACATTGTAGTTGAAAATCAAATTCTCCCATACATTGTAACTGCAAATTTAAGTTGTTCGACTATTACTCGTAAAGTAAAGCTACTTAGCTGTGATAGTTTTCCTTTTAATTTCGTTATTATACTACTGCCGTGAATTTTTCACATATCCAAAAGCAACCATTTAGCTGGCAGGAGGACACTTGACTTTAACGAAAATTATCACTTTAAACCTAAATACACACATCAAAAGTGTCTAGGGATCAAGCATTTTTATGCGGATTTCTTGAGATTGAGATGAGGCTTTGTAATAAATTTATGATTTTATAAATTTATATGGATCCTTTTTGGTGCATTTCATAATTTGAATCAGGAACTGTGAATCAAATTCGAGTAAAAGATGAAAATCAGCTGTCAATATTTTCCCTATAAAAACATACAACGCATTGAAGACATTATTAGTGCTACTGTTTCCCTACTACTGATTAAAACCAACGTTATTATGGAGCGGCGACGTCATTTAAGCAGGGAAGAAATGCTCAGAGCCGTGGGAATTATAGAAGCTGGTTCCCGGCAACGTACTGTGGCTTTAGCTCTGAATACAAGTCAGAGTGTTATCAGTCGACTTTGGACACGTTACCGAAGCACTGGTACCGTGGCTGAGCGCCATGGAGGACGGTATCGCTGCACCACACGGAGACAAGACCGATACATTCAAATCTTAACTCGAAGAGCTCCAACAATAACCGCCATGATGTTAGCCGTGAGGCTTCATCACTCTTCAGGGAACTTAATTAGCGACCAAACAGTCAGAAACCGCTTGCATGAAGTGAACCTTCATTCCCGAAGACCGCTACGGGTACCACCTATAGCAATGCACAATCGTAGGATTCGATATCAATGGGCTCTTGAACACAGAAATTGGGCAGAAGAACAATGGCGTTTCGTGTGCTTTTCTGATGAGTCTCGTTTTGGTATGAGACCGGATACAAGACGTATACGACACTGGAGAACCCCTGGACGCCAACAGCGATTAAAATCCTGCCAGGAAGTCCATCCTTATAGTGGTGGAACCATCATGGTATGGGCGGGTATTTGGATCGGCGGAAGAACTGAGTTGATTTGGATCAGAGGCAACCTCAACGCTCAAATTTATGCTGAGACGATTGTATCAGACGTCATCGTTCCTCTACAAGTGCAAATCGGTCCCTTATTTCAGTTAATGCATGATAATGCACGACCGCACACCGCAAGAGTTGTAAGACAGACTCTCGCCGCAGCTAACATCAATGTCCTGCCCTGGCCTGCTCAGTCGCCAGACTTGAACCCGATTGAGCATGCATGGGATATGCTACAGAGAAGAGCTCTGCCGAATATGGAGGGTATCCAGTCGCAAGAAGACCTTTTTTTGTTGTTGCAACGAACATGGGCGGCCATTCCACAGCGTGATTTGGATGAACTCATTTTGAGTATGCCAAACCGATGTTCTTGTGTTGTTAGTGTTCGCGGTAGAAACACGGATTATTAATTGTTTAAGTTACCCAATAAAATTTTAGAGAAAACTGTTATTTCAGTCTTTTTTTCGAACTTTTGTGTTAGTGGTTCAAATGTCAAAAATCCCTTTATTAGGAAAATGGCAAATTTCTTTATTAATGCAAAGGTGACTTGGTTTATCGTTACTGTGACAAACGAAAACACTTTATTTGATGAATCCTTAAAGAAAATTTTAATTAATATCAATCAGGAGAAAAGTTATTGCAAAAATATATGTTGATCCCTAGACACTTTTGATGTGTGTATTTCAGAAACGGTTCCCTGAATCGAAAAACGGTTTTGACAAACCCGAAATATTTTTGAAAGACTTATCTAACGATATCCCACACCATGGGATAGACGAGAAAAAAAAACATGGGCAATTTACGTGTAAAAAAAAAAAATTCCATGATTTTATTTTATCACTTTGTCGGCGTGATTAATACATATGTATATCCATGCCAAATTATAGCTTTCTAGTACTAAGAGTCTTTGAGCTAAGCTGCGGACAGACGGACATGGGTTCCTTGTTGATTACAGAACCTTAAAAAAGGGTGTTATGTACAGACACCAGCAGGTCAACCTACACCAATCTGTCAAATTTCTTTGATAGATTTTCAACTTTAGCACAAAGGAATAAGGTTCATTTCAAATCTGACAGATTGGGGTAGCTTGATGTGCTGGCCTCTGTACCTACGTTGATATCATGTAGTGTATTTAATACGTATTTGTAGTGTGTAGTGCGCGTCTCCGTCAATCATACGTAGGCGGTAGTCTCTTTCTATGCTTGTAACTGAACACACACTGTTATCAACTCGATCTGACTCCTCTAATCTAAATCTTTAAACCTTTGACTTGGTTTCCGTACGTCGTTTTCGGGTGACCACTAAAAATCAGCGCTATGCTGCGGGTCCCCCATAGCACAGCATCATGCTGAGCAGAAACCTTTGCGCCGCATTCACTACGTACAGCTGCCGACTCTTTCTGTTCTGTGCTCGTGATTATAGATTTTGAGTTAGTTAGATCTTTATTGTATGCACGTTTTTCTGTGACAAATATACTGATAATGGCCCCGATTCTGTTGTTCACAAACTAAGCTAAATTTAAATTCAGTGCATCTTTTTCTTTCTATTTCATTAAGAAAAGGACAGAAGATAAATATTAATTTAGTCCTGTGAAATTAGTCTGCGCCTGACGTAAATTGACGTATTTTTAGTAGCCAATTTTTTAATCACGTCTAAACTTGTCTATGTATTATCTAATTTGACAGGACTAAACTAATATTTTATCTTCTGACCTTTTCTTAATGAAATAGAAAGAAAAAGATGCACTGAACATTAGTTTAGTTTGTGAACAACAGAATCGGGGCCAATAACAAACTTAGCCACTCTAACAGGTGTCCTTGACTCCAAGCTACAATGGACAAGGCACATATTGCTTCAAGTTGTATAATAATGATGATCCCCTGCAGATTAAGATAATGATTTATTTAATCGTCGTGTCACTCAGCGGGTGATCATCATTTTTAATGATACATCATAAAAAAAACAGCTGTTTTGTTTCTTTTAAGATATCTTACACCGACACCCTAACCTCAGTTTATTTATTCATTTTATTGGTGTACCAAAAGCTTTAACACAAGAATTAACAATAATAAACAAACATAAAGGTGCTCATATGTTTGCTTATAATGTGTTATCTCAATTGCTAGTATGTTTTTATATGTTCTCTGTTCAATAAATGGTACTCAAAAGACCATTTCAGACATCAATCTACATGGTCTCCACAGTGGAGACCATGTCTGAAACTCCACATGATCTGACCAAGATTATGTCTGGACTTTAAAAGAGACTGTGACCTCTGAGTTTGTTTCGGCCTTTTTTCTCAGAGTAGTCAGATAGGAAACGCCGACCTCATCTCGTTTTTAAAAATATGAATGACGTATAAAAGTGTTTGTGCAAACCTACTAACAGAAATAAAATCATTTATCATTATTAAAGTAACAAAAATACCTAATCGCAACCTCCGCACGTACCGGTTTGGTGCGACCTCTAAAATATTCCATGATATTGCAATTGATAGCGGACGTTGACAACCATATAATATTTAATACGTTACCAAAATGGCAGTAAAAAGTTAGCTAAATTAAATATTATGGAATATATATCTGAAAAGATTTTACTGAAGACTTTTTGTGCATACTGTGTTTCTAAGAAAATCACACCGATAGCACATCTTGCACATATCGTGATAAATCCCAGTTAATCCCAGGAAATATTTGATTTAGGTATCACACTATACAGGTATCCATCAAGTCATCTGTTAAAAAAAGATTTCATTTCTATAGAAACCTAACGATATCATCAACACTTTCCGATTTTTATCAGTGGATCGTATGAAGTCGTATCATTGTAGATATGCCTCCCATACATTCGACCAAAACTTTATCTATATGGGACACAATCTAGCACAGTCCATAAATGGCGTCGATAATAAACGTCAACGTTATGGTTTTATTACAATGGCGAAGGTTACACCAAACCACAAAGGTACAAGACAATAAACTATAAAACTATTTATTATACGGGACTCTAAAGTTTACATCTCAAATATTATGTCCCCAGTCCTGTTAGTTGTTCTATATGAGAAGAGGTACACCTGTTCCTAACCCTTCGAAGAATACAGACGAGATGTTGTTGTTAGGTCAAAATCCGTAGTTGGAGTAATAGCTAGACAGCAAGGTGGTGTTGGAGCTGGCTGCTCCGGTTGCGCAGTACTCAGGAGTCAGGACGCATTGAAGGGGGAAGGGCCAGGGTAGCCCGCGACATTTTCAGCAATTAACAGTAGGCCAATTCTCGTAATTTAATACGTTCAAAATCTAGTCACAGTCTCATTTTGGCGACAAATAAATGTCAAAAACTTGTGAAAATGTAGGAAATTAGAAGTATTTTTTGACAAATTGAAACTGAGATCAGGCTGTGAAGGTTCTTAAAATTACGAGAATTGCCCCTCTGGTGTATGTGTAAGTTCAAATTGTCGAATGTAAAGGGAGCTTGGTTGGGAACAGTATGTCATTTGTGATAATGACTGTGTTGCCAACACAATGGATAAGGCTGGACTTAATGTTGCTGTTGTACTAATAATTCGAGGCAAATTGTTGGTGCCATATAGTGCAGTACCATTTGTGACATTAGATATTTCGCTAAAGTTTGACGTCAGAAGCCACTTAGGGTAATATGAAGTCATCGTTTAAAGTCATCATATTTCTAAAAAGCCTGACAAATATAATATACACACCTTGAGATTTTTTAACTTTTCCTCCAAACCATTTTTACTGAGAAATCAGATTAATATCAGATGACAGATGTTGCTGATCATTAGAGCCGCTACTGGAACAATTTATCACTAGCATATATCAGAAAGCAGATTTCTCTGATCAAATAAAAACAGGGTGTCCCTGGAAGTATGGATCAAATCAAATAGGCGCGTGGGCAAAGTCATTTCCAAACTTTTTGATCCTGAGAATGTTGAAACTATCTACCTGTCACATAGTAAAATAGACTTTATTGTTTTACGATGTGCTGGTGACAATTTTATTAACCTTAGGGTGATAAAGCAATTACGGTACGAAGTCGAGTATACATTTAGGTATCGCCACTCGTGGAGGGTAGCAGATCTTCCAGTACCGGGATCCCGGTATTAATTGACTAATACCGGATTTTTTTGGTATTTTTCAATACTGGTATTGAAATATCCAATACCGGAAACCCGGTATTGGTGATTTTATTTTATTTTCAGTGGAAACTACTGTGACACAATTTCGTTCTATCACATTCTATTTCTAACCGATATTTTATCTGGGTAAGCTTTAAAACCTGCGTATTTTAATTTACTCGTGGTTTATTTATAATAGACAGTTACTTATATTTAACTACTATTTGAGCAGGTTAAGAATGGGATTAAAAAATGGGATTTTGCCTCTCGGTCAAGACAAGAGGTACATAGAACAATAAAAGTACTATCCTGAGATTCCTGAGAAGAAAGTTGGGGGAACGGCCGGGGGGATTCTCCCATGCGCTAAAAGGTGCATCCTGCGGAAAATTCACCCAATACATTTCTAAAATGCACAAAATTTGAGCGCAGCCATAAGTTCCAATAAAATTCGAGACAAAACACGTTTTGTATACTTTTAAAATAATATATTGGATGGTTTTTCGAGCACCACGCAGTTTGCACAGGTCTTTCAAAGCTGCAAAATTAGTTTTACACTATTGATATATATATCTATCCTAACAACATCCCAAAAATCTGTACAGTGCAATTTTTTGCGAGCTAACGCGATTTTTGTGTCTACTGTGACTGGCGCTGGCCTATAAAGTATATTAATAAAAGTGATTTTATGTTTAACAAACGGTATTTTACTGTTTGGGGTGATAGTTTTCTAATACCGGAATTCCAGTATTGGAAATTTTCTATGCGGTATTAATACCGGTATTGGAAAAATCCGGTATTCGAAACCCCCTAGTACCAGACAAAAGCCTATAAAGATTTTTCTCCTAAAATCAAGTAAAAAGCAGTTCTTACCGTGTTCAAATCCTCGATCCTGGTCATAACTCCCATGGCCATCTCTCTCCTGTCTGCAGGTGCTTCAGGGCACGGGTATAAGGTCGCGCGGAAACCTTCGCAGATCTTCTTGACGCGCGTTTTGAGCTGGTCTCCTTGGAAGAAGATGATAAACACCGACTTATACACCTGGTCCGACTGGAAGGAGAAATGGAGATCTTTGGACATGGCTTTTGAGATGAGGATAAGATACATAAGCATATAATACAAGCTGCATTAATTGGGTAGATACGCATTAAAATACAGGAGCTCGTACTTACTAGAAATATAAATCTAATGTCATCATAACTAGGAGTTTAGTAGTGGATTCTAAAATGTCTCAGATCTTGAACATCAACTCCTGTTCAGGCCAAAAAACTATATTCCTTTCCAACTGAATACTGACATTAGGTTCTCCAAAATTCTATAATTACCTATAATTTTTTCTCATTAAGCCCGACTATTGTACCCGTAGCAAATAAATTGCTCAAGTGCCTTTGTAATTGAGGAAACATACTTCTTACAGAGATCGATAAGGGACGGTCCGTTCCGTTGTGAATCAATTTCATTTATTAATTGACACGGTGGCCAAGTTCGAGGACGAAGCTGAACATACTAGGAAGCTGTTTGGATCTACCCACTGTCAAAATGTTATCCGCTTATCATAAGTAACAGAATAATCATAGATAAGGAAAACTATCTAAATAACTTCCTAATTTATATGCAAGGAAATAACACCTGTAAAATGACAGCTAAAACGTGGTTAGAAATTATTATAAGGTTAGAATACTTACGGAAGAGGGGTCTTCCAATGGTGTGTCGATCTCGGCCTGACGGAGGAACACATTGCCTCTGCAGGCGCGCCATAACATGCGTTCGAAAGCAGGGATTCGCTCACGAAGGATCACGCCAGCCACGAAACTATACAAAACACCGAATTAGCAATAGTCCATGGTTGTCGCAGCAAAAAAAGCGCTTTACACATTATTTTGCGAAAAACTCAAAAGCACTAATTCTGCTGCGGGGCCACAACTATTTGCGGATTCGAAATATGGAACCAGCGGTCTAAGAAATACGGTTCATATTTCGCAAGCAACTATCGACCTCAGATTAAGTAAAGGGTATCCCGTATCAGTGACGAGAGAATTCCGTGAAAGAAACTTTGGAGCATGAAGATAATGTCAAAATACAACAGACGTCTCCGATACTATTGCTACATTGACTGATTATATTTAATCAAATCTTCCACTCTTTGCACAAGAAGTTAAGACTACACGTGATTTATTCTTGGTCCAGACTGAATTGTTTAGGTTAAGTATTTTTTTCAGAAACAATAATAAACACAGTCTTATTTATTTTTCAACAAACGAGATTTTACTTGAAAAGGAAGATAAATACGATGTGCCATAAATAAAACAGAACAGCAATCATTAGCAACTTTCACGGTTGGCGAAATTAATAACTAAGAAAGATAAAAAATTAAAGAAATTCTCTCGTCATCAGAGCGTGAGTCAAATGGCAATGAATAAAGGAAAATTACGCCCAAATGTACAATAGACCACAATGTGGTGAAATTTGAAGGACCATACTATCTACTAGTCTATAGGTAAAAAATCAAAATAAAACGCAGTCTGTAAATAACTTTTGATAAATTAGTAACAATATTGGAACGAAAACTGAACAAAAATAAAACTATCGTCAGAGAGAAGACGGAGTCTGGCTAGACAAGAGGGACGGGGAGGAAGCTCCACATACGAATAACAATACTCCCAGACTCCGACTCTCATGACGCACGCGCACTTGAAACGTGAAACATTCTTTTCACGTAACATGAATTATTTACAAACTGCACGAGCAGGAGACGTTGATATTACACAAAGTGTTGAACACACGTATCACGAGATGCATATTGAAATAGGTCGCACGTGTCTTATTTAACAAGTTCCCGATGGAAACCGATCCAGAATAACGCAAGTGTTTGATTGTCTGCTGTTTAAATAATGGAAATGTTTTATGCATAAATACCAGCTGTACCAGAACTGAAGAAAACCGATGAGCCTACCTTGTCCACTGAAAAGTATCGACGGACTTTGCCCGCATAATCTGTTTGGCTACGAAAGCGGTAGTTAAAACATACAAGTCTAAAATAGACTGAACTAAATAAAGAACCTGCAGTTATACCATTATCAGTAACTTATTGAAAAATGTCTGTTCTAGATTGTTTACATTAAAGGGGATTCCCGATGGAATACTCCACTACTACCTTACATAATCTTGTACTATTATATGTGTTATGAGTATGACTTATGATCACTCCATCGTCTACTTCCACACCTATTTTTGAACACACGACGACGCTTCGCTGTGTCTACGCATAGCTGACCATTTTAAATATAGCTCGTACAAAGAACTTTTACATTACTACTCTACTAAACATTTTACAATTGAAATATGACCTTTTAATGTTGCCATCCTTTCTGTTTTATTTTTATAGCCCTCATAACTGCTGTGATAAACTTTAATCAGTGCAATAAAACCTTATTGTACTTTGCACAGAAATACGTCATTAAAATTAACATGCTTCTGCATTTGTTTAAGGACGAGTCAAGGATCAACAATATTGTTGATAATGTCATAAAATTGAAAGTTGGGATGGCTATAACTAAACTACTATGTTTGATAAATACATGCCGATGTGGTGTACAAATATTGAATACAATATTCAAGAAAATATGAATGAGGAACTATTTAAACAATTGGGAGCCAATGACGTTGTTCACAAAAAAAAAAACAACCGACTTCAAAGAAAAACACTACAAAGTGAAAAAGAACTTTAATTTCGGAAGTCGGTGTCGTTGGTTCCGCATTTTCTTTTTTAAACGACTTCTAAAAATCATCAAAATTCGCATAGAAATGCCGGAGACGCTGTACATTTATGTATACAATGTGTTAATGAAATAACCCAAAACCTGAAACTAGTTTGTTTAGAATCGGCAGCAAAATCGAATACAATAATTTTTAATATGGGTTATTTTTTTTTCCAAAAAATAATTATTTGTCATGCCGTGTCTAATATTTTTTAACGACGCTGTACGCTACTGTCCAACGCAATGAAAATAAACAGCGCGGGCGAGGGTGAGGAGAGGGGGTGCTAGAGCTGGCGCCAAGGCCGGGAAGCGCGCCGGCGGCGATAGAGCTACGAATCTGTAAGAAGCAGCGCGACAACAACATTTATAAATATCTTTTACTATAATTTTTGAAAATAAATAATTATATGTCATATCAATTTATTAATATAAAAATCGGTTGGGGTGTCCGAGGTTTTGGGTTATTTCATTAACACTTTGTATAACTTCGTATATAAGAATAAGTACCTAATGTATATATAATAAAACCTTCCTGAAAGTATATAATAGATCACGTTAATGATAGAAAATCAAAATTGGTTTATTAGTTTTTAAGAAAATCGCGGACATACCTACATACGGGTCGAATACAGAACCACCTTTTTTGAAGTCGGTTAAAAAGAATCAGTTCATGTCTCTTGACATAAGAGCACATGAGACTATCATGCAGCTGGGTTGTGCTAATAGCTACGATTCGAAGATAAGATTCAAATCTCATATGTCATCATTTTTCCATTGCGAATATAAGCGATAATAGAACATTCGTAATGGGTATCGTATCTTCAAACAATTCATCTGATAAAACTATGCGGTAAAATCATTCTTTACCAAAAATTATTTTACGGTTGATGATGAAAATAAATAAATAAGATAATTGTTATGAAATGTTTATAAAAATTTAATTGACGTAATTCCCCACAGATAAGGACATACCCGCATCTGATTTCTACGTGTATTCCTTCCTAATATATCATTTTCTTCTTCTAATATATCTCGAGAACCTCTTATTCTTTAATCAGAATGTAATAAGTAATAACTCAATCTAATAGTCTAATAGGTACCTATATAAAAATCTCGTTTGTTATCGAACTCCTCCGAAGCAGCTCGACCGATTTTTCTAAAAGTTTTTGTGTATATTTGGTAGGTCTGAGAATAGGTCGTATGTTATTTTTTTGTGCAAAACAACATTTGCGGGGTTAGCTAGTATAAGTATATTTATATCATTCATACATATGTTCATCATCAAACACAGACGCAGCACTTCGTCATAAGAAACACTAATCCACCTTGAAGTTTTTACTGCACTTTTTACGGATTCGTTTCCAAATTGAAGCAAACTAGAGACACGAATTATGGAATCACCATTTTGCACAAGTCTTTATTCACATGCAGACTATTCTGAATTTATTGTCTCTCTTAGTAAATATACAAAAAGATTAGTATCCTATTTGTCGTTAGTGATTAGAGCATGGTCGTTCCGTATAACGTTATGGTTGGCCTGAGAGCCATGATGTACGAGTTTTATAGCTCTAACAATGAAATATGTATAAGGAAAATACAAAGGAACTGTTCGCGAAGATTTATATTTATGGTTATAAGTAAAAACAGAACAGAACTCAGCAACTATGAGTGCGAAACTAAATTTAGATATGCATTTACTTGAAGATGCTTTATGTCGATGAAATATTGCCTTTATACTTGATGTTGGCGTTGTTCAGGTCAGGGTGAAATCGATTGTTGTTTCATAACCCGTATTGTCATCTATCATGGACATGACCATCGGAGCATTTGTAAAGATTAGAACACGCCTGCCTGATCATACAATACTTTAGCGGCGCACATATGTAACCATAATTATGGAGCATTTAGCGAAACACAATATTAATTCTCTAAAATTTCATTTCGAAGACATACTCAAATAAGTAAAGTCAATTCAGGGTCCTCTAATTCAATTGTCCATTGTCACGCATCAAATTATTACTGTTTCGCACTATCATTAGAAGGCGTACGGTTCTCCATAACAGGCGTGTGAATTCCCATACAACTACTACAGTTTGTACTTCTCATTAGCGCTATATTAGTTTTTCATTCGGTACTTTAAATTGTAGGAAGTTTTAAGCGACATGACACTGCGTCCCATATTTCCGAGAATTTGGCTTGTAGTCTAAACAAGTTACTGAATACCAGTATATGTATTTGGTATCAGCCGGTACCAGTAGTGTAAGAAGATATTTGCATCTTGGTTCATTTACCCTTTGAGGAAGCTTTGTTCATTATGATTGTCTGTAGCCGTGGGCCTTCAGACAGTATGATGCCTACTGTCAGGAATTCCCCTTAATCAGAACCACTGACGTCATCCATCATGTTCGTGCCTTTAATGTTTGCATGTAGTAACTACCTCAATTATATTTTTGTTGTCCAATTGAAAGTAAATGCTTCATTGCTCTTTGTTTTGTCTTTGTTATTAATTATTATGTTCTAAGTCTTTTAGGAATTAGAGAAATGTGTTTTAGCATTATTTTAGGTAGTATCTGTAGGTATCTATTCAGGAAATGTATGAGCTATGTGTCATATTTTTATATACCTACTTTACGTATGTTTATATACTTATAAATGTTCGTAAAAACCCCAGTTAAATATTTTATAATGATTTATAATTACGGTAGGTACCTATTTACTCATAAAATTATATGTATAGATACTGATTGTGTCTGTATTTTCGTCGTGTGTAAAAAATTTCGGAAACAAACGAATTTAAGACTCTTTGAGCATGGAGACTGTCTTCGAATGGAAAGAGTATTTCAAGGGAAACCATTGTCAACAATGTTGGTTACATTTGAATATGTAATTAGCACATTTATTAACTATCACGTGAAATGAATGAGCAACGTCTGCAAATACATACTTGGAAACTGCGATCGCGTAATTCAAGTGGTATATATTTCACAACGATCAAAATTACGATGGCTTTAAAGTAAACTTGTATTAAGACGACATTTACGAAAACGTTTAAACCAGCAGTCGTTTTAGCTTTGGACGAATTTGGTGTTCCGTGTCACCCGCCCCCAGAATAAGAAGTTATCGTAAATTTAATTCTATCGTGAAGTGTCAAGGAGTAATTTGATTTATCAAGTATTTTCACGTACACACGGCTACACATCAAGCTATACATTTCCAGTATAAGCTGATCTCACATTGTACAGGATTTCCGTACGACGCGAGACCAGCGTAAACTGGTTTTGTATAGCTTGATGTGTAGCCGTGTGTACAGATGATGTAAGAGATAGTGGCGCCCGTCACCTTGGCTGAATACCAAAACGTCTCGCCTGACCGTCTGTATACGTAAACGATGTAATTTACAGTTCTGGAGTCTGTCTGTAATGTAGGATGTACAAATATACCTGATGGTTGAAGCAGGTGGAGCTTTTCCCGACGATATCTCGTGACGCCTAATAGTAACAACAAAAACAGCTAGACTTCTCGGATTTTTTGTCTAGTTTCTAGAATATAAAAAACAAGCATTTTACAATTCAAACACGTAAGTAAATCATCATCTGCCTAGCCTTTTCCCAACTATATTGGGGTCGGCTTCCAGTCTAACCGGATGCAGCTGAATACCAGTATTTTACATGGAGCGACTGCCTATCTGACCTCCACAACACAGTGACTGGGTAATACGATACCTCTTGGTAAGACTGGTTGTCAGATTTTCAGGCTTCTGACTACCCGTAACGACTGTCAAAGATCCACGAATGACAGCCGGGACCAACGGCTTAACGTGCTTTCCGAGGCACGGAGGGGTCTCGTTATGTAAAAATGGTCACCCATCCACAGACCAACCGCGGCAAGCGTAGCTTAACCTGATCGATCGTCCTGTGCGGCTGTTTTTGCAAAACACGTAAGTAAATATTTATTAAAATAACAGCATCTTATAAAATGTTGGGAAGAACTAGAACTTATACAAGTGAAAAAGTAAAACAAGGGACACTAAGACATGTAACAGCACACGGGAAACATCGCAACCGATTTCAAATGCATCTCTTGTCATCAAAAAAAAATATAGGAACGCTTATTTATCTACTAAAATTTATAATCCGCAGTAAACATAAATCAATGTCTCCGCACTGACACTGAAATAGGGGTACACTTAAACTCGTGTTATTCAAATAAGCCATAAAATAAGTCGATAGCGCATAATTTATTACAAGACATGTGCCTGACTGTACCATTGTGATTTAATGTTATTTACATGAAGTATAGCGGAATTGAGGGTTATATTCAATCTAAGCCAGGTGTGTAAAATAGGCAGTCAAGGTTTTTTGATGAATAGACCAGGCTGATGGTGTCCTTACACAATAATATGGCCGGGCCGCAGGTACACAGCTATTATTTATTGGTCGATACATACTCATTAAATACATAATGGATCGTATATTCAATGAGGGATATCAAGAGACCGCTAAAATGAACGGTCTTGGGATAATTCCATATTTAGAAATCTGCTGACGGATTTGCGAGCCGAGTAAGACGTCAATAATCATCAATATGAGGATATTATGAGCGATTATATCCACATCTGATCTATAGAACCTCTAAACTGCAGCCAAGAACCGGCTAAGGTGGACTCAATAAAAGTAAATACAAGATCGTCATAAATGTGTATTCATTCGAGCCAGTTACTCACACAGCTTGATTTATTACAACTCACTCATCCATTTTGATAGGTATTCTTCACAAGCAAGGAAAAACAAATGCTTAGAAGATTGCTTTGAATCATAAAAATATTGTAGGAAATATAATGGGCAAACATTTAATTGAATCCTTGTGCGAAGCAGACTGGTCACAGCAGTCACTCAATACAAGGAAATAGGGAACACTGCATTTTTTGGAAATCGCTCCAACAAATCATTTATACAAGGAACTTCTATAAATTGAAACATATAGGTATCACGAATTCAATGAATGTGCCATTGGGAATGAGTTCAAACCAACGATAATAATATTTTAGCATTCGATAAAATGAACTTAGTAGAACTGAATGACAAACTTGAGGATCTGATATTACCTACAAGGTAATTACGCTCTTCATTAAAATATGACGGGATCATCATATTTTAATGAAGAGAGATTACTTAGACTCAAAAAGACACCTCACACCGAAGTTGCGAGAGCTGACACTATTTATAGTATTTTTAATAACAAAGTACTTGTCTAACACTTATAGCACAACTATACGGAAGAAGAATGTCACGAACACATTCAAGTGCCATCAACTTAATCATTACAACTAATTTGTACTTTGATAATTATTGTACTACAAAGTTCTATAACACAATTTATTACGCTATAGTTATATAACAATGCTTCGTCAACGAATCGAGGTTATCAGGAATGCTTGAACAACGGTAAAAATATTGGCAAGGTAGGAAAAGATTTGTTGTAATATCTGAGAAGATTTCACAATTTCTGTGATTGAAGTGCCATTTCCTTCGGAAAAGCCATGTTGACCCAGATCCGACGATTGGTTTGCGTCTTATTAGATAAGCTGCCAGTCTAAAACAGGTATTAGCAAGAAGATTTGTTTTCAGATGTTTCTGAATTCTCAATTATTAGGGTTTGTATTAATTCCATTACTTACCCAATCAACAAAACTTACACCATCTCGGTGAAAAATGTATATGCATTGTTAAATGCATCGACAGCATCATCAAAATCAAGAATAGTCAAATCTCCGGCCATAATATATTCGTCACAAAAATTATTGCAGCACTAACCAATTTTCAAGATCAACCAACCAGTTAACACATCAAACGAGTCGGATGGCTTTCTATGCAAATAAGTCGCCTAAAGGTTCCCGTCACCGTGAACTTGATACAATTCTGTCAAGCAGTTGATATTTTTCGCATCAGCGATAATAAGCCAGTCACGAGATCATGGGTCGACGTACTAGTAACGGTACATCTATATATAAATATTGTCCAAGTATATGTTTACGAGAAAGGAGATGTGTGAGAGCTGCAGACGGTAATTGAAGTAATTACTTATGTGCAAGTGATACTGTTTTCTTTTCTGCATATAAAACTGAAGATAACAGAAGAAGAAGACATGATTAATGTTGGTTCTATGTTGATTCTAGGCATACAATATTATTAAGATGCCATTAACGGCGTTCAAACAACTGTTAACGAAGAGCTGGGAATTTCCCGAAAATGAACAAGGGAAAATATGCACACGAACAAAATTAAAGACTTAAAAAAATAAATAAATTTATTATTTAAATCTATTATTTCAAATCCGCTTATTAAGTACAAAATTAATGACAGAATACCGTATTTTCATTTAGCGGTTCACCAGAATTGTTTACACATAAAGATAATCCGAACTACATAATATCTATCGTACTATCAACATAATACGCATTTACTAGCGTCAAGACAGTACTAGCATAAACCGATCAAACTGACACAATAAACAATTAGCCAAACAATATGGAGATTGGATGGCAACAAGCAACAGCCCATGACTCAGTCTGGGGGAGTACAACAAATGTCAGTTTATAAGCTTGGAGTGAAATACATCGGCTGGTCGAATCATGTGATGTGACAACGGGGCAGAATGCGTCATAGAAGGATATTCATTTGTTTTGAATCGGGAAACAAAAAAACATGGCTGCATTTGACCAACTGATAAACACACCTAGCTAAATTAGGAATTAATTTAGCAGATAAGTATGGCTCTTAGAAGGAAAGAAATATAATATAGTTTTGGTATACTTATGTACAATTTTCCTTTACTTGAAACACGGGATTTTATTACGTTCTTGTACATCTTTTTCGGAATGTGATACGAACGCTTCGTCCTAAAACATTAAGGAGGAGGTCATTATTTTAAACGCATGGAAAAACTCGTGGTTTATTATGTAGTTTGGCTTGACATAGTGATAAACGACCATAGATTTTCATTACTAATACATTACTGTTCAGAAGTTTATTATACTGCCTATACCAAGCAAGCCAACATCTGTAAAATCACATCCCTTACTTGACTCGTACGCAGAGATCCGCCACAGTAATTAGTAATGGAGCAATGAATTTTGTGTGCTCACGCAACCCAACAAACAAACACAATGTAACGACAGTAATTCTGCATTTCTTCACTGCTATGAAGATCTTAGCATTGGATAAGCCGGGACTACCCTAACCTAACTGCTTTCACATTAATCTTAAATTAATTAATTTTATCTTAAACCAACTCGATACTTAACCTTGTGTTTTGATGGCTATAAATCCGTCGTAGTGATTTATTGAAATCCAGATTTTATCTCGTCTAAGTACGACCTCTCAGATAGTAACAATCTCCAGACAAAAACTCTGTTTATCAGACATCTTAATAACATTCGATAAGTAAACGTATATTGAAATAAAAATGAAATACATATTTATCTTCGAGAAAACTTAAGAATTTTGTTGGCATAACAAAAAAATATCGTGAGATATTAAACAACGAAATATCTACAAGTGTTGAATTCAGGAAGGAATTGGAAAATACATAACTGTTTGCAATAATAATGTTCATTAATAATAATTATTGTTTTAAGAGTGTGAGAGTGAGATCGTGACTTGATCGTCGTGTGATATCAGTGATAAGGAACTGTGACATCTTTGAGCAGGTATTGTGATGTTAAACATGCGTTTAATAAACATATGTGTATTCCAAACGGACTGCGTCCATGGAAATGGTTTCTGACACGAAGAATTGTAACAATGAAACACCGGAAAAAACAATGGTAGAACACTCTTGAAATCTTTAGGATATTGTGGCTTAGTTGATCTACATTCAACACAATTATTGGCATTTCAAGGTAAATGTATAAATTATTTTTACTCCTATTATGCAATATACGAAATTACTCGAGTAAGGTCGCCATTCAATATGCAGTATTCGCTCGTAAGCTGTTGATACACTTTGTAGCAACAAAGTCAATTAGAAACAACCTCAATGACGTAATTGATACCTAACAAGCCCATATTGTGTTAGACAGCCAGCATTGTGTTACACAATGTATCTACTTGGAAAAGGCTAAGCAAATTTATCACAACCATACTCGATCGACTCAAGGTTGATACGGAAACTCCGTCTTTGATAGACTTGTTAAACACAAATTTTAAATCGCTTCGAATACCGTAAGATTCAATATAAACACTTTTTAATTAAGTATTGGCACACGGTAAGCGGCTGTTGGCTCTAAACCAAGCACAAGTTTTCTTGAATATTAGTCTGGCATTAGAAACATGTTCTGAATACTAGATTCTTGAAT
The DNA here is from genome assembly GCA_949316385.1 of Globia sparganii. Lineage (NCBI taxonomy): Eukaryota > Metazoa > Arthropoda > Insecta > Lepidoptera > Noctuidae > Globia > Globia sparganii. Next base: position 1,651,101 of record OX438654.1, read on the forward strand.
TAATTACACTTTTAAGTTAATAAAGCTTCTGTCCTAAATGTGGACTTTAGTAAGCCGTTTTAATCCCTTGATAACAGGTTTGAATGAATAACACGAGTTCATAATCAAACTAAAATATGACACAAAACATAAATTATTATCTAAGACACTCGTACCAAGACGCTGTTAGGATTATCTATGTTGAAAAATATCATCGATCACGAAACTTTTCCCATTCGCGCGGAGTCTGATATAACTCTAGAGTGGCGCAAGGAACACCTCTTGGTTCATTACTCTTCACACATTATATACATACTTGGGTATAATCCTACTAATATTATAAATGCGAAAGTTTGTATGTATGGATGTATGGATGTTTGTTACTCTTTCACGCGAAAACTACTGAACGGATTTTGATGAAACTTTACAGTAATATAGCTTATACATCAGAATAACACATAGGATACTTTTTATCCCGATATTCCCACGGGATCAAAACTTACGCGGGTGAAACCGCGGGGCGCAGCTAGTAATACATATAGGATATTATATATTACAATCGTTTCTTTCATTTTAGATAATTATAATTTTTTTGATAAGAACTATTTAACGAATAGGAAAAGTTTGATCACGAAGTGCCGTGTAATTTCAGCATTTACATTTTTCGCACCTAATTCCATTATCTATTCTTGAAGTCCAAGTTACCTTGACAACGCACATGAAATTTAACGTTCTTGTAATAAAACAATACTGTGATATTGAAGTGAATGTTAGTAAGCAAGTGAAAGGTGTTAGAATTGAACTGTATGTTCATTTTGTTCCCAAGCAGTAAAGACAATATTGAAATGACTCAAGTTGATTTCAATATTGTCTGTCACAATGTTACTGTTGAGTCTGCAACCATACATTTAGAACATATACCCGAGCCATATCTACCTCTATACCCATCTACGATATAAAATACTAATATACACTACTAACCAAGGCAGGAATTCCAGGGATTCTTGTTTATCCCGCAAACTAGGGAATAAATCAAGCACAAATGTTTAGCAATACTGTACAGTTAGGACTACAAGTTAATATAATAGTCTAATTATTACATCAACGTGTTGGTTATTTAGTTCAACAACTTTGTAATCTTTTTGTACATATTTTAGATGTACAATTTGGAGAGGATTTCACATGCATTAAGTTTGACAAAGGGATTCTCAGAGAGTTTATTACTTTTAATTGCAACAATTATTTTTACTTCATGAGCGCTAAGCGCGCGAACTGTAATATCAAATTTTTTTCGAAGTTTAATTATTATACTAAGCGGGAAATATTCTTCGTGTATTCACGTGCAATATTAGTTCGATGAAAATGTTCACATAAACCGCAAAATTGAGGACTCACTTCAAGCAACTGATTTATTGACATTGTAAATATTTACAAGATTCTTCGTCAAATAATAAAAGTGTCAAGTTTATGTGAACAACGTGATTGATTGCATCGTCTTTCGTGTAGTACGTCACTGGATCATTATTCGTAGGTAGCAGATTACTAACGCAGATATGATTAATCAGTAAAGTTAGTAAGGCAGTGTGTATCTTTCATGATAATAACGTACGATATTTTATGAGTGGACATACATTTTGACACGATAGACATACAAGACGAGCAACCAATAGAACCAGTAGAGAGTATAGCAGCAGCTGAACTGTTGGTGAACAGCCCAGCCGCGTCGAGTATCGGGTGGTGGTCAGTATCACTCCAGTGCGTATGTACACACGCATACATACCCTAGTTGGACGTGGCCGATATATCTGTTCGGGTCGTCGGATATGAGGGCGCGCGTCATCGACTCAGTGGTATTGGCACCACCCTCGTGCTACACGGAGGACAAACATAAACATGTAGACAAACATTGCCCTTAAGACGTCACAATGAACGCGACAGTTACGACATTTACACCACACGATGCACACTGTTTCCTTGCCTGTTGTAGTAAAAAAGTAGCGCCATCGAGTCACTGCAAACACCTCATTCTACGCGGTGGTGTGCTGGTAATTACCTAGCTACCAACAAATTATATAAAAGCTTCATATGCATTGTTAGTTGGTGACTACTTCGTATTGTGTTCAAATTACAGTGTCGTTTATAATAAACTAAAGAAAATATATACTCTATGACTCGTCGTGATCTACATATGACATGAACATATAAAAATCATAATTGCATGCATAAAAATGACAAGTACAGAAAGCGTGGATGACTTTATGATAACGGAAAGAAATTTATTTCGTAAACCTTGTCGACTCCGATAGCTGGATACGTTTGCAGACGGACTTCAAAAATAAATCATGTCGGAAACATTGTTAGTTCAAAATAAAAATCTCACTCAGGCAGCAATTGGTTAGCACGCTCGGCAAGGGAGTCAGGAGTATTTCACTAAGCTTTAGTAGACTGACACGGTCTGGACCGGGCTGGTTGCGGTGCTACAACTAAGCTCATTCCATCACACAAAGAAGTCAAAGAGAGGTGTTATGTTGATGATATACTATAAACCGGCCGACTCCAATGCTTGCCTGAGTGGTGATCGGTAGACTCCAGAATCAGCGTCACAGTACAAGCGCTGTAAAAATAATAACGCTCATGTGTGTGCTTTGATTTCCATTGACAGAAATGGAAATCAAAACGGTCCAACGAGCGCGTCGTAATCAATCTGAGCATACCCCAGCTTGAGAGCTTGCCCGCCCGCCATGAGCCCCTCCTCCCCAAGTAGGGTCACCTGTTCCTCCTCGCGCGACGGGTCCGCCATCTTGTGCACACACACGCCAACATGGCGTCAAGGTCAGACAAACGTCAATGTCAATGTCACATTTGGTACGATTTACGACCGCGTGGAGGATTCGATTTGTGACCATGAAATCATTTCTGTGATAGCACCACGGATAAATTGGATTTTGGCTGAGATTAGAAATCGTTTATGTATCCTAGCACGAGTACAATCAGAGCAGACAGTGATGTATGCGTGCGAACAATCAGCTACCGACAATAGACGTACAAAAATGTGACATTGACAATACGACGTCATTATTCCAAACAATATACCGAATCTAAACGTTTCAATTCATAAGCTCGTTGTTTTTGAAGCCCACTTCGTCGTATACATATAAAATAATTTTATAATAATAAATAATTTAAGACCCACGACCTTCGTTTAAGGAAAATGTTAACTTAAAGAATATTGGAAAGTGTTGAACATTAATTAGTATTTGATACTGTTGTTATTGTGCTTTAAATTATTTAAATAAAATTAAATAATAATACTTAATGAGACACTGATCCAAAAAAAGGGAAATCAATAAATAATAAACGATGATAAAATAAATAAGTACGACTTGAGCATTGATCGTGGAGCTATTTTTTTTCTACAACAGCATGAATTTGTATCGGCTTCAAACCTTTGCTATTGTGTTTTCAAGCTGAACTCTAATTGATTAGAACGTATCTATTGACGACATTTCCTTCGTAAACTAGCTTCAGTAGGTAATTACAATGACAGTCCACATTGAAATAGTATAACTGATAACTGCAATAATTACATCGGACGCAATTGAACAAACACTAGGTAATAGATTACGTTGATAATCGACATTACACATTTTGCGTAAAACATCACAAGGATATTAGCAGCGAGCTATCTTATCGTTGGAGTCTAATTCATTGGACGAAGCATCTACTAATTACGTTGTTACGTAAACAGATTAGTTATTTAGTGAATTTGTCTGAAGGCAAGATTAAAGGTGGTTGTATTCGTGAGCTCTTAAAGTATTGTGGTTGATTCAACTTACCTCATCAAAGAAAACTTGTGTTTTTCTAAGTATGTGCTTGAGTTCTGTAAGCTCAAGGTAATTTCTCTTGAGAGCTTCAGCATTCTGGTTTACCTCGCGGAGTTCATTCTCCAGCTTTTCGAAGGTAGCCTATGAAACAAAAATTATTTTATAGGTACATTGGGATGTTTAACTATCAAATCTAGACAGCAAAGACGAATAACTGGACCCTGGTTTCCCTGTTCCCTGGCTTTGATGGATAGCTACATCCAAGTCCACCCCCTGAGGCATATTTGTATGGTCACAAGGATACTGGCAAAAGTAACCTTATTCAATAAAAAAAGTAGTAAAAACTCCTACTCACCTCAAGATCAATCATCTCCCTGGGTTGTGGGGCCTCTGGACACTCGCCCGGGATCTCCAGCATCGGGATCCCATCCCGACGGATTTCCTTCTCCAAATAACGGAGCTTTCGCTCCATCTCGTCGCACCGTCGGACCTCATTGACGAACTTGCGTTGGAACGCGTTCACGTCTGGGTTTAACTGAGGAGAGAAAGTTCTGGGTGAAGTATTGGTTTAATTTAAAATTGGATTTATTAAGTGTCGTTATGATAAGTTTTAAATGAATGGAAGCCTTATAGGTATTTTCATGATTGTATGGCTGCACAGCCGAGCCTGTAGCACGTGCAGTTTTATACGTCTGTATGGTTTTGTCTATTTGAAGTCAGACTGATGTGGTTATTGCTATCTATAGCCAGGCCAATCAAATAGTAATAGTTATCTAATTCCCCTCAACAACTACTCTCAATAGAATATCGACCCATGCGGGCACAGCGCCATCTCACTGAATATTGACTGTAAAAGACAATGTGCTTGGTAAGTGGCTTCTATTTAAAGGGTGGTTATTATTAAGGCCGTTTGTCGCCGGTTTTCCGACCAGATGTTTGTCATCCTGTTATCGCAAAATATGGAATATTTTCTATCAAAAAGGGTTTTCTGGCTGCATGTTTGCGTATTACTCCTCATTTTCATTAAAGTTTATTTTTTAAAGAATTCGGCTTTGCAGTATTTGAAAAATACAATGTAAACTAAGTGGCAAAAATACGTATTATTGAAGCTAACTCAAAAACTACTCAAGCAAAGTTAATATAATTTATATGGGACCACCCCTGAGGCATACCGTATCCATTAAAAAGAATTTTTGCAACATAACATATGCCGGAGACATCGCATAACAAATACAAAAAAAAAACAGTGGAATTAAGAACCTCCTCCTTTTGAAGTCGATTAAAAATAGCAATCGTTTTAATTATTCACTGGCTATTGAGATTATGATGGCGTTCTTCAACTCCCCATGATCATTCGCTCGTGATTTATTGAATATCGACCATAATAGTTATGACTGATGACCGCTAAGGTCATTAGCATCTGTTATCTTTACAACCAACTTGAGTTTATGTCTGGCTTTTTAGGTTATCGCCAAAACACCTGTTTCTAGGACTTATTAAGAAATCCTTTTCTAAATAAATAAAGCAATAAAGATACTTAGATACAAATCTCAATGATGTAATAAGTCGAGTGGTTACCGTAATTTTTCTGTGACATAAGAAGATTAAGTGTTAAAGATTTATCAAAGGAGTGTGTCGGAAAGGACACTCAATGACAAAATACAGATCGATTTTGTGAGTCATCTGCTCTGTTACGCCAATTAATTGTACGCCTACTAAAATACGAATCAACGCCCGCCATTAGATATAATAATATAACTTCTCGCTTAGATATAGTGTAAATCAAATAGTTATTAGCAGTCAGGTGACTGCATTTCTCCGTAACGTCAGAGACGTCCTTTGTCTATATAAATGAACGGTTTTGTCGCTGAAAGCATTCATCTTCCTGTGTTGGACGTCAACCCGTTGTGGAAGAACAATACCTTTTTAAGTAGGTACTTGAGTGAAAAATGTACGATGTTATCTCAAGAAATGTAGATCACAATGTAGGTTTTGAGACAATGGGGTGGTGAAACCAAGATGTTTCAATTTAGAATATTGGTTCATTCTAGATTTCGATGAAAATATTTTTTTACAAAAAAAAAAACAACCAACTTCCAAAAAATACACTACAAGTGAAAAATAATTTTAATTTCGGAAATCGGTGTCGTTGAGTTCACATTTTCGTTGTTTGCCACCGACTTCCGAAATTAAAGTTATTTTTCACTTTGTATTGTCTTTTTTGGAAGTCGGATGTTTTTTTTAAGTTTTTAGTTTTCACTTTCAAGTTGTACAGTCAACAGCAAAAGTAGATGATGAAAATCAGAACTTCCATACTAATTAATGAACGGAGTTCGCGTCAGAACTGTGTGGCGTCGAAGTAGTAAATGTTTGGTATAATTTACAATCACATAACGACACTTCGATGCCACACAGTTCTAACGCGAACTCCGTTCATTAGTATTGAATTTCTAATTTTCATCATCTACTTTTGCTGTTGACTGTACCTACTTACTCCACACAAACTCGTATAACACTACTTGCTATGTAAATATCAGTGACAGGAAGTTATTATAACATCAATATAAACTAAGTGGCAAAAATACGTAAGTATTATTGAACTATCTCAAAAACTACCCAAGCACAGTTAATACGATTTACAAGGGACCACCTCAAACGTTACATTCTTCGTAAATACGGTTATTAGCGGCAGCAGGGAAATCTCCGACCGCAAGATACTTATTGGGAATGTCTAGCCAGATAAATGAAATGGATCGCACACATTGGTCCAACAATGTGAACAAATACCTACTGCACTCTTTCCGAGAAGAGGTTTCAAAATTTCAAATTATTGGGTCATGCAATTGGCTGGCCAAGCGGCCAATATGTGAAGTTACGATGTTCCGCAACACGGTATCGACGCGATGTGGGCACAACATTACGGCGCGTGCGCCAAGCACGCGCCGTAATGCATGCAAATTGCCTAGTATCATCAATATCATCATTCATCACATAGGTACTTATTTAAATAAATTATATTATATTATAAATTTAAATAAATAAGTACCTATGTGACAGGACTAAACTAATAGTTATCTTCTGTCCTTTTCTTAGTGAAATAGAAAGAAAAAGATGCACTGAACTTAAATTTAGTTTAGTTTGTGAACGGGCATTTCTCTACTAAATGGAAAATCGTTGTCCTAAGCAAATTTTATATAGTAAATTTTAATATTTCTCAGTTTTTTGTATGAATAATGACAAAGTATTAGGTCTTCTTGACACGCCACAGCTTATTTAGTAATTTAATAATGTAATATTTATTTAAATCAACTTCAAACACCTCAAAACACAGTCCCCTGGTATGTCCCTTTTCCCAAATTACAAGTCTTGTGACCAATATTTTTTTTTTTGCCATTGATAACTGAATAAAAAATATTAAAATACTTAAAAAATAACAGTCAGCATATAGATTATAGATGTTGGTATAAAGATATATCACAATCTAATATATAAAATTCTCGTGTTAGTTACCATACTCCTCCGAAACGGCTGGACCGATTTGTATGAAATTTTGTGTGCATATCGGGTAGGTCTGAGAATCGGCTACTATCTATTTTTTTTTTTTGCAAAACAACGTTTGCGGGGTCAGCTAGTCTAATATATAAAATTCTCGTGTCACAGTGTTAGTTACCATACTCCTCCGAAACGGCTTGACCGATTTTTATGAAATTTTATATGCATATTCAGTAGGTCTGAGAATCGGCTACTATCTATTTTTTTTTTTTTGCAGAACGACGTTTACGGGGTCAACTAGCCATTTTTTTATTTTTTAGTGCCACCACTGAGTCTGCTAGTGAACTACGTGTCTCGGCAGTTAGATAAAACAGTCCACTGGTTAGCCATTTTTTTCCTATTTTAAGAGTTTTAATTGCAAACATTTGTTTAAAATAATTAATTATTAAGTATGTAGCCACATTTGTTTCGTTAATGCAATAAGTTTAGATGTTTTTGTTTTATTGCAATTACATGTAAAAATGACAGTCCCCTGGCCGAGAGTCCCCTGTCATTTCATAGCACAGGGGACTGTTTTATAACGCAGGGGACTGTTTTCTTTAGGTTTTGTCAAGTCTGACTGTATGCCAGATTAATTTTGAGAATATTGCAGGGTCTAGCACAAGCAGCCAACAGCAATACAATAATGGTGATTACGTTTTAGTCAGTCAGGTTCAACGTCAGAAACACGGAATATCGTTATGCTGCTCTTATTAATAAAGTAGATAATGAGGATGGCGAACTAACAGTAACTTTTATGAAAATTTGTGATAATAAGGGCCACACATTCAGAATGAATGATGACGATATTTCTTATGTCAGTTTTAACCAAATACTGGAGAAGTTACCACAGCCAGATCTTACTCTAAAAGGGAAATTATTTTATTTATTTCCCATATACGTTTTTATTTTTGAGAAATAAGTTCATTTTAGGATTTTTTTCCTGAAGTGCAAATTGCAATGTTAAGGCTAATTTTCTGTAAGATGTTGTGAAATTAATGCTAATTACTTTAAAAGTACAAATGTATGTTTTAACTACTTAGAATGTTGATTGTGATAATTAGTTAGCAGAAGTTCTATTTCTTTGTTCTTATTTAATTTTTTAATCATTATAAAGACTGACTTTAGTGTCATATATTTTGTATCTTATAAATACTATTATTCTAAGAAATGATTTTATCAAGTTTAACACAAATGTTAAGAACATTATTTTGTAAATGTTAATAACATAAGGTAAAGTAATAAATAATATGTAAGAATAAGAAACTAAATTTGATTACTTTCATACTGAAATACTTGTTTTCATTCATAAAAGCATTCCCCTGTGCGTTTACAACAGTGGGTGTCACAATTTTGAATAAAATCGTCTATAACTCAAAAACCAGGACGAATATGTGTGGGCTTTTCAAAGAGATATATTTAATTAAATATTGTCCTTCATTTTATTAGCTTCATTTTAAAAATTGCTTAGGACAGTCTTGTATGGGCGAGTTTCCAAATAGCAGAGAAACACCCGAACAACAGAATCGGGGCCATTGCCTGTATTGTCTAAAGTTCTAATCTAATATTATAAAAGAGGATCTGAATTTTTGTATGTTTATTTGTTGCGTTAAAACAGCTGAACAATTTTGATGAAATTTGGCACATAGGTAGACCATGACCTGGATTAGGTCATAGGAAACTTTTTATCTCAATATTCTCACGAGGCCTAAACGTATGTGGGTAAAACCATGGGACATAAATTGATTACATAAGAATGAACTAAGCTGGTATTTAGGTAAACCTTTAAATTCATAAATGATAAGATATTAATTTAGAACACTTTTAGTTATGTTACTAGGTGTGACCTTATCAAAAAAATAATATACTTTATCAGAGATTACAATGTAATTAACGTAATCAATCATAGGTAATAACAATTACATTTTTTAATCAATCACATGATTTTTTAAATTTGAAGTTTTATGTTGGCGCTCATGACCAATGGAATCAATTATGAATGTAAATGTTCATAAAAAAAAAGATAAGTATAAGGATTCTAACAAGTTTTGGTAAAACAAGATTTCACTTTAACTGAAGGAATACACATCCCAAGCAAGTAATTATTCCAATATTCTGACCCCCAACATACAGGCAAATGCCTAGATTGGGGATCACCACCCCATCCTATCTATTCTTGTACAATATGATTATTAATAAATAAATAAATTTGAAGAATAGGGTGACCCATTGTGATGAAGGGGTAAATCATTAACTTTTGAATTGTTAATGATAATATTTATTAGTTGTCACATCATTCATACACTTAACAGTGTACTTAAAAGGAGCATTCTTAAATTAAACACTACTGTCTTCAAAGACTTGGGTTTCTCCAAGATATTTCTACTATCTGTAGATAGTTGAATCTTTGTCAACGATACTCTATTCTAGTAAACTATGCCACTGTTTAGAGAATTCTTATTGAACAGTCAATAATAGTGCATAGAGGAAGCAACATTACATAGCTAACAGGATATCATGTTCTCTAGTGTTGATAAAAATAAAACATTATCAGAAATATTCCAGTAACTAGACATTCATATTAAAGAAATTCATCCATTTTGTATTGTAAAAGGTTTGTTAGATAAATCAGTATTATCATGAAATCAGGGCATGAAACTTCGATCAAAAGTGAAACGAGGTCAGAGATATCCTATTATGCTATACTCATATCGAAACAATACAGTGTCTCGCAAATGATAGTGATGGTATTGAATAAAAGGAGCGTTAAAGATGATCCACATGGTGGCACTACTCACGTCTCGGAACTGCACGAGTCCCAGCTCCCCGAGTTCAGACACGCATGCATATGCGGCTTCGCTCTGTAGGAAAAGTTGACACAATGTCATTTCTTCACTCCTAAACAACGACCCCATCTTGCACGGTTTTTAAAACACAACACAAAATAAAAATTTATCAACTACAGCAAAAGGCTCCGTCGCAGTCTGCGAGCAGACTTTGGCAGCGACGAAACCAAATTACGTGTGGAGACAAATCAAAATCAATCGATACGAATAACTTTCAGTCAGTGAACATTAGTCATCGACTCATCGTGCGCAACGCGGACTGGTTTAGGGATACCCGTCGCAAAATTTTGCTTTCCCTTCAACATCTGTTAAACACGGTCCATGTCACGCACGAATAAAGTCGCGCGACATTATGGGAACTAAATTATTATTATTTACTTAGTTAGCTAAATTCTCACAACAATCTACCTAAGTCTGAGGTAGGAGACCTCCGACACGTTTCACTATTTACGATTATGCATTTTATAAAGCAGTGCCTGAAATATGATGTTTAGATATAAAAGATTTATGATTCCGTCACATCTGCGAGATTGCTTTCGCAAGACGGAACCCTAACTTAAGTCAATATATAAATCAGCTACAAAACTATATTTTAGGCGTAAACCAACACACAAACACACATACATACTTAATAAAAACTCACTTTTTACCATGAGGGCCATGGAGAGAACAATTATCTAAACTCGCCTCTTCAAAGTCAATATATTATTACCTAAGCATTGATGTTGCAATTTCGTCAGTTTAAGACACAAATTATAATAATCAATTATGTTATGTTAACAATAGGTTTTGTTTGTTAAAGCTCTGGATTAACATCCACAAATTAGATTTACTCAATACTCAGCATATTTATTGCGTTTCACAAATGTGAACTTAGGTGGTAGAAGACGTGATCATTACAAAGACGGGACCATTGTGGACCCTGTCGGGCACAGCAAAGTAGGAGAGAGGAAGAAGGCTTTTTTTACCTGAGAATCAGGGATGTTGTTTATACATGGCAATACTTCTTACTTCTTTCTCTCTTCTCTTTCACACACACCATTGAAACAGAATACATAAAGTACTTCGCCATTGATTAGAAGACTTACATTTATGAAGATAGCGTTAACATAAATAAATATTTGAAAATCAGGATAGCATTTGTTTTTATTTTGTACGAGTTTTTTATTTTTGCAAAGTATTTTTTTTTTCTCAATTATATTAGGAATTAGTTATTGAAATAACAAATATTATTGTAACGCAAAATCTTAAACTTACTGTAGAAACGCACTATCAATTAAAATGCAACCAAATTAAAAGGTGCGATTTTGACAGCTGGCTCTAGTCGTATGTCTCCCTTACCCTTTAGGTGTGTAATTATATCTATTTCTTTCTGCCGTTGTGTACTCATATTCTGTTTAATATTACTGCTGCATAGTAATGAGTGGGAGTAAAAAATTGAGGTTAGATTTAGATAGCTTGAAACGAAAATAATTTAGCAAATTTAGACTATGAATAGACATAAATGTAAATGAAAATCCAGGCGAAATGGTGTGTAAACTTGATTTATAGATCTAAAGATAGATTTCGTGCACTGTTCCGTGGATCATTGCATTTTGTTTATATTCCAGGCACTGCTCGGCGCTCAATTAGTTATCACACTGATTATGGTATCAGTAATACAGAAGTTGGGGAGTTATTCGTTCGCGAGATGGTTATTATGTTCACAAAGGCTGTATAGGTATTTGTACCCTACTAATAGCGAGTTGAAGAGTTTGGCGGGAGTGCCGAAGGAAACTTCGAAGGGAAAGAAAGGCAGTAAACATGAGTCGAATGGTAAGCCGGAGACGTTCCATGTGCCTCGAAGCCTGGACATCCAGCTGGAGACGGCGCCTGTGACGGCATTAGACGTGGTACACTTGAGGTTCTACACCGAGTATCTATGGATAGTGGACTTCTCACTGTACACTGCTATAGTGTATATTATGTCAGAGGTAGGTGTTAATTTTCTTGTCCTATATTAGTAATCTTATACTCTACTGACGACTTGCTTACAAAAACAGCGTGGCTGTGACATTGACGCGTAACCTGTTACTGATATGTGTTTTTGTAACCAATGAAAAATTTCTATGCTAGGGGGTCTAGAATCATTTGGTGAAGTCGTGGTTACAGTTTGCACCTTGAAGTCCTTGCAACCATGTATTCCAAGCTGTTCTCTAGGTCTACTAGTTTCAGAAACTGTGAAATTTCTATTTTGTAAAATGCTTTTTGTTTATTAAGCTTTTCAGTCTACATGGTTAACTTTAATATAATTACTTAATCTTTCAGGTGTACACATCAATTTTCCCACTGAAGGATGAGTTTAACTTGAGCATGGTGTGGTGCCTCCTGGTTGTACTATTCTCATTGTATCCTTTGCAAAGAATTTACTTAGAGATTCATAAGGAATATTATTAGAAATTAATTTTCTAACAGATAAGAGATTACACTTTTTATTGATCTACCTACAGGATTCATACTGACTTAACATCATTGTCCCCACATATTTAGGTGTATGTTAAAATAGATAATGTTGACAATCATTACAGTATTATAATAGTGAAAGTACTAAATTCTAAACAATATTGACAGTAGGTACTAAACTATTTTGCACATCCAGGGCTCCACAATTTCACACCAATAGCTTTTCCATAACTCGTTTCCCACAGCAAAATCCTTCTAAGCCTGACGAAGCAGTACTTCATAAGTGAGGAGTCAATCGGGGAGCGTTCCACGTGCATTGTGGCCTTCTGTGTGTTCCTGCTGATAGCCATGATGGTGCTCATTGTTAGTGAGGGCAACCTGGAGGTGGGAGTAGACCCTGCTTATGACAGCTTCTATGAGAATGCTTCCAAGTTCCTTGCGAATCAGGGGTTGTCTTCTGTGTAAGTTTTATGATTTATAATGGTACATTATTTGAATTGAGTAGGTATAAGGTTAAAGAGGGGCCTGTGGCTCAGTAATAACTGCTGTACGGGGAATAACAGCTTAACCGTATCAATCACAACCAGGTTAAGCTATGCTTGCTGCAGGTGTTCCGTGGATGGGTGACCATCTTTACATATCAAGACTCCTCTGTGCCTCTGAAAGTACATTATACTGTTGGTCCCATCCCAGCTGTCATTCATGGATCTTTGGCAGTCATTATGGATTATCAGAAGCCTGAAAGTCTGACAACCAGTCTTACCAACGCGTATTGTATTACCCAGTAACTGGTTGCGGCAGTCAGATAGGCAGGTGTTTCATGTTACTCCTGGTATTCAGCTGCCAGTTCCTGTGATACTGGAAGCCATCCCCAACAGAGTTGGGAAAAGGCTAGGCAGATGATGAGGTATAAGGCTAAAGAAAATGCTATTTACAGTAAGAGGTTTCTTTTTAGTTACAGATAAGTTAAGATTTCGCAACCAAGCCAAGTTCCAATTAAAATAACTCTCAATATAAAAAAATACTAAAAATATTTCTTTGTAATAAATTCATTATTCATTCAATGCGAAAACAGTTATCTAATTATTTAGAAATAAAACCTTCAATCATCAGTTTATCATGAAGCTTCAGATTAGGAATTCACAGTACTTTTAATAATTAACACATATTTGTTTATAATTTTCAGGGGACCAGCTTCAAAACTGATATTAAAGTTCTTCTTGGCTGTGTGGGCAGCTATCATTGGAACTCTATTCACCTTCCCTGGGATGAGAGTGGCCAGAATGCACTGGGACTCACTTTTGTAAGTTCTGTTCATGTTACAAAATTAAGAACCCTTAAGGTGATTGTGCAGTGATTACCGCGAAATTCAAATTTTCTTACGTTTTTTGCCATTAGCTGGTCAGTGTCAGGTTTTATCTTGATCAAAATATGATTCGCGACTATAGCAGGTACTTATTCACAGAATTATAGTCATTAGAATCATTAATACATCTTCATAAGTTAGATTTGTACCACAAGAAGAAATCTCCTAGGGAAAAGTGTTTATGGTACAAATCTCACTTATAAAGTTGTATGAATGTTTCTTATGATTATAATACTGTAAATACGTACCTGTTATAGTCGCGAATCAAATTTTGATCAAGATACAACCTGACACTGACCTGCAAATTGCAAAAAACGTAATAAAATTTGAATTTCGCGGTCTACCACTTCCCATTCACCTTAAGTCATTGTCAACGGACCATAGGCGCTTAAGCAGCCTGACCTCGTGTCCTATTAGGGATGGCAAACTACTATTTAGCTGACATTTTTGTTTCTAGTTTCTAAACTAATATAAGAAATATTTTGTAAGGGTCATAACATTATTCTATCTTTCTATTTCTAGATACTACGGAGACAACAAAGTGAAATCTTTACTGCTCAACTTCAACTTCGCGATGCCGTTCGTACTCGTGCTGTTGTGGGTGCGACCCATCACCAGGCACTACCTTACTGTTAGAGTCTTCAGCGGTATGGAGAAGCCACTGTGAGTAGCGTTTAAAGTTTAAACTTAAATTGGTAATTCTGGCAGGCCTACAATAATGTATGCCATACTCGTAGATAAACATAATACTTCAATGCAGCAAGCATTAAGGGGAAAACGCCAGGGTAGCACGCGAAATTCAAATAATCTTATATTTTTTTGCAATTTGCAGATCAGTTGATGAAATTCATGGAAATAGTCATTCAATAGGATTATATGAACATAGAGGGTTGTATTGATGATTTCAGTGATTATAATTCAATAAACACATACTTGTTATGGTTGTGAATCATATTCTGTTAAACATACAACCTGACACTGATGTGCAAATTGCAAAAAACATAAGAAAATGTATATTTCGCGGGTTCACTGGCGCCCCTTAAAGTAATAAGTGAGTTTAGCTACGAGTATAGCTTACATTTTATGTCAACTAAAAGTCAGCAGTCAGGTCCGAATTTTTCCGTCAAGAAATACCAAAGTTATGAGATTTTTAAGCACTAATAAACAGAGTACTTAAATCTACTTTTACTATTATTGCAGCATGACCTCAGAAGCCTACGACACCCTCCGTCTGATCCTCGTCGCGAGCACAGTAATTATTCGCATAGCGTTGATGCCGCGTCAGCTGCAAGCGTACCTCGACATGGCGCAGCGACGACTCGACGTGCAGAAGAAAGAAGCTGGCAGGATCACCAACATCGACCTGCAGAAGAAGGTAAGAAGACAAACAGACTTCTGGTCTTGCCTAAAAAAAAATGCAAAGATACTGTATTCGTACCTGTGCAGATAAAGGCTTCCTATTTGTCTAGACTGATCTCGTCGCAATGTAATCGTTGCTTGGTATAGTAATTACTAATTACCAAATTCAGTGTAACTGTCGCTAGGCAGTTTCTTGTCAGTTAGTATTTTATTCAAGTTGATATTGAAAAGAAACTGCTGGTTTCCATTCCTACTACTGATTAAAACAACTCATTTATACAGGGTTATTGGAAAAACACCAACAACCTCTTAAGAGGTCATTGTACTCATCATTATGAACAACTTTTACCACAGATTACTGAATAGTTACTACGTAACAGATACTTCACTCAGTAGAAAATTTCCAATACCTATTACGATAATTGCCTACTCCCTCGCGTCAACAACCACTGTATGCTAAAATGCGCCTAAATGCTCAAGCGTACAGCAGTGATTGCTTCGCACCGCGCGATTCCACAGTTATCGCAGGGCTGCCTCTTCGATAAAATTAAATTAACATAACTTTTTATCTATGTTATTGAGAACTGTGAATATGTTCTGACTTTTATGTGGCAGTTAAAAATTTTATCATTTATAAAATATTTAACCAACTTAAAAAAAATGAGGTGATCAGACATACAGGCCAAACTGAGATGTTTGACTTGTATGGTTTGTAGGTATGTATGTTTGTGCGCGATAATCTCGCGTTTGGCTAAACCGATATCGATGCGGTTTTCAGAAAAGGATTTGTTACATTTAGGAGAATGTTTTAAAATAAGTATAATACTTCTTAGTTTGATGATTTTCTTCATTGACAGGTAAATGGAAAAATGTTAGGTGTTTATCCCTTCTTTTGCTTGATTTACACCCATCTACAGCACATAAGGCACCACACGGCATCGTAATACGCGTACGAACGAACAGCACTATTAAAATTGAACGGCGTGCGCGCGCTTCGCTTGCGAAAACCGCACTGAATTTGATCCGCCGGCGGACCGAGACCGCTCGGCTGGGCGGTAGGCACTTATAGCGCGCAAGTACATGGAGTGACGGAGGCCTGCTTTTACTATGGAACTAAACCTGAAGTCGCGAAAAAAAGTCAGCTGTTCCCTACATTATCTTCGTCTATGTCGTCAAAATGTAGGGAACAGCTGATTTTTTTTTTGCGATTTCAGGTTTGGTCCCATAGTAAAAGTTTTTCATAATGATGAGTACAATGACCTCTTAAGAGGTTGCTGGTGTTTTTCAAATAACCCTGTATAGAAACATAAGGGCTGGAAATATGGCGTCAGAAACCTTTCGAGTACATTCGGCAGAAATTCGGTTAATCGACTTTTGTTGCTGACCATACCAGCGCAATTTGAGTGACACAGCGAACCCACTTATCACAATGTTTACAAACTTAAATCATCTGCCTGCCTTTTTCTATGTTGGGGCTGGCTACCAGTCTAACCGGACGCAACTGAATACCAGTATCATGGACTGACTGCCTAACTGACCTGAACAAACCAGTTACTTTTACCAGTTACGTTTTGCTGAACCTTTTTGCCTGCTGCCTTGCTGCAGGGCCTTTTTGGCGCAGCCGTGAGGCACACTTTCCTGCTAATTTCTTACACCGGACTTTACATTTTTTATTTGTTTTTATCTGATTTATGTCTCTGTTGTATTGTGTGTCTTTTAGTCTGTGCTAAATAAATGTATTTTCTTTCTTTCTTCACCACCATAAATAACATTCCTAAATTTTCCTTCCAGATCGCCTCAGTATTCTACTACCTCTGCGTGGTAGCTCTTCAGTACATCTGCCCCATCATAATGTGCCTCTACATGGCTCTCATGTACAAAACCCTCGGCGGCTACACGTGGACAGGACTGTTCTATGAGACGGAGGGGGTTTGTGCTGCGGAAGACAAGGCAGTTGGCGTGACTGACAGTGTAGAGGGCGATGGTATTGAGCAGTTCCAGTTGGCTTGGGAGAATCTCAAAATGGTAACATAGCAAAAAAGAATTATTCTTTTCGTAAAATCTTCTTAATATATATAAATTACGTGTCACGTTGTTTGTCCGCAATGGACTCCTAAACTACTGAACCGATTTTAATAAAATTTTGCTCACTGTGTGCAGTTTCATCCAACTTGAAAGATAGGATATTTTATATCTCAATTTATAATCAATAATTAATTAATTTACAATAACGTAAACCTTAGCCACAGCAACGCGTGGGTGAGTCTGCTAGTATTTTATATAAATTTTGGGAGGACTTGTAAAAGACGAATATCCATAAAACGGGCAGACTTTTTCAAGAGGCTAAGTGCTCATACACATGAGTGACACGCGTCGACAACACCCATCGACGCTCGCTGAAGATGTATCGCTCTCGTGTAATTGAGTAGATGGTTCAAATACACGAACAGCATGTTGTCGAAGGTAGCCGCCGCCGCCTCGACACGCGTCGACGAGTGCAGTTGCCTCTTTCGACAACGCGTGTCGGTCGTGTGTATGCGCCACTCACTTAACTAAGCTCGCCGTACATAATGTTAGTGGTCAATGGGACAACTCTGTTTAACTCCTTTGTACCATACAGACACAATAACATTTTATGCCATTTAAAAACAAAGTGGCCGTTATATTAGAAACAATGGAATGAGTTGGAATACCACTGAAGACGTTAACGTTCACTAAGGATATGATTACATACCTGCAATGGGAAAATGCAAAAGTCAACAGTACTTAAATTATTAGTGTCGGATCATTCCACAAATCTAGCAAGAAGATAACTGTAGTTATTATCTATATTTATATTCTACTAGCGACCCGCCCCGGCTTCGCACGGGTGCAATACTGATACTAAGTAGGTACAGGTATTTCAAGACTGCCAGCACGCGCCGCCGCGGCCGGTACCGCAGCAACCGCTATGTCCCTGCATTTTAAATCTGTAATATCTTCGAAAATATTCATTTAAATTACATGCTGTAAAGGGCCATATTTATCTATATTAATTGCACAATGTATTTAAGGTACTTAATTGGATAAGGATTAATGCTGTATTGCTTAAAATTGCTTCGTAAATAAACCATTATTTCTCGTAAAAAGTAAAGGATAAAAATGATTATTGTGGGTTATCCCTAAGAGATAGACATATACCATCGCGGACTTTTTTGTAGACCTTTTTAAGGTGTACAATACTGTAGTACATTATTTTGACCTATCTCGTAGGGTTCAGCCAGCGTTTGAAAAGTAAGCGCAAAAAATGAGTTTATTTACGACATCACATGCATGCATGTATTATATATATAAACCTTCCTCTTGAATCACTCTATCTATTAAAAAAAACCGTATCAAAATCCGTTGCGTAGTTTTAAAGATCTAAGCGTTCAAAGGGACAGAGAAAGCGACTTTGTTTTATACTATGTAGTGATACTATTAAATAAAGCTAGAGTTTGTTTGTTTGAATATGCTAATCTCTGGAACTACCAATAGGAATTGAAAAACAATTTTTTTGCATTTGATAGCACAATTCTTTAGGAAGGCTATAGGCTGTATAACATCACGCTAGGATCCGAAGTCGTGGGCAGAAGCTCTCATTAAAATAAGCCTGTGTTGTCCCACTACAGGGCAAAGGCGTCCCTCTTTCCACTTTCCCCGGTCTGCTGCGTTTGCGGGCGAATCTTTTAAGGAGTCCAGCTCATTTCGCCTTCCTCGTAGTCGTTTGCTGCTATTTGGGATCCACTGAGCGGTGGTTATACTTACACTTTTTATAATTAACTGTATTTTTTCTTTCCCTTAGGTATTCACAGTGGACGTGTACCGAGGCGTGTTCGGGTTCGCCACGTGGTGGTGTTGCTTCGCGTGGTTCCTCACCACGTCGCTGGGGCTCGGCTACCAGACCTACTTCAGGATCTCGTGATACCCCCACACCGCAGCGCTTAGAGTTCTAGTCACAAGTTGAAGTTTGAGTGGGAAAATAACAAATTATTGGTTGTAATAAATTGTAAGGCTAAATTAATATGGTCCGCTGTGTATTGTAGAGTAAAAACTGATTTTTTAAACGCTATGCTGGCTCCTCTTTTATGCCGTAATGTACAAATAAAGTTACTAGACAAATAAAATAAAAAATACAATATGCCACAATGTAAATAGTTTTTCAGTGTAAAAAATGCAAATTGGCAGTTAAAGTGTGAGTTGTGTAATCTTCAAAGAATTTAAAAATAGAAATACTACAGTAAAAGACTCCTTGACCCAGTATTGAATGAAATATAGTTATAATAATTATGTACTCGTTTGTTACCATATTTTGTTTAATTTTTCTGTTCTAATTTTGTAGTGTGGTTATTGAACACACATTGCACAATGATTATCATTTTATATTGTAGTAAGTAATAAGTAAAGGCAGTGTGTGACTCCTATGGTTTACAATCTACGAAAAGATGCCGTAAAGTATCAATAATAGCACTAGTGTAGTTTCCGTTAGATTCTTTTTATGATAAGTACCTCATTCTGAGTCATCCATTCATCATTCGTCAGCATTTGAACCCAATTCAATTGAGAATTTATTGAAAATTTCGAATTGTCTCACCAGCACAAAATGCTCCCAGAATGAAAATAAAATAAGATTTGACAAATAGAATTAAGGCGCATTTTGATCTTGGAATGTTTTATTTATTTCTTTGTATTGTATTGGACTGTTTTATAATAAATATTGAAAAGTTATGTTTAGAGTTTTATTTGATGTAGTCATAAAATATACTTCCGATCAATGTTCCTGTCTTCTCCACAGAACACTGTTGGTCTTCTCAGCATGAGAAGAGAAAGAGGCCTCTGCCTTGCAGTGACAGTGAGGCAGTAATAGGCTGGTATTATTACTACATTTTTTTCTAAAAAATACTCCGGCTTTCAACAGTTGCGGAAAACATTCGCATTCGAAAGTGTGTTCGGAAGTTCCACATTTCGGCCATGGTACCGGTAATTCGGAATAATAATTGCCCTTTCCGGCTTACCAGGTAAAATTATAATTTGTGACTCATATGCTTACACAACAGAGGGCGGTATTGCAACCTCCATCAAGAATTTAATCTAATGTTAATATAATAACTAATTTTACTTTTATGGTGCAATAACAAAATATCGACTCCTATAATTACTTATTTCTTTTATATTCTTACATAATTAATTTATTCAGGAAAATATTTGGCTTGTAACACTGATATAAAGCGCCAGTTGCGTGCGAGGCCAATACTTTTTGTCGATATCGATAGCGACAATTTATGATTTGATAAACCGTAAACCTATTC
Organism: Globia sparganii; assembly: GCA_949316385.1. Classification (NCBI taxonomy): domain Eukaryota; kingdom Metazoa; phylum Arthropoda; class Insecta; order Lepidoptera; family Noctuidae; genus Globia; species Globia sparganii. Next base: position 1,671,775 of record OX438654.1, read on the forward strand.
CAGTAGTCATCTTATTTTTTTCTAAGTTTCTAAAAAGACTGATTCTAATAACTCACTTATATGATAACCTGTTATAAACACACATGAATTTACAAGTAAAGGTCACTGATATAACCACGTGTTAACGTGTACAACACGTAGGCCCGTATTACAGAACGTCACTCAATACTCAAGCGTTACTTAAAACTAGTTTCAACCAATCAAATGGCTTGAATCTAGTTTTAAGTAATGCTTGAGTATTGAGCGATGTTCTGTAATACGGAACGTAGTTTTTAATGGCATTAGAGAGTGGTGTAGCATAGTATTATGGTACCCTGTATAGTATTAGTAACACATTTTTCTAAAGGCATAGCGCATGCTTACATTCAAATAATAATAATGAGCCTACGTTATGTCTATAATTATGTAACTAATTAACATCACGTGGAGCTGTGATTTCACTGTTAAACAATTAGTCAAAAACGCGTTAAAAGATGCACATATTCTTAGTAAAATTAATATTTATTATACTTAAATCAAGAATTGCATTTTTAACCGACTTCCAAAAAGGAGGAGGTTATATGTTCGACTTTATGTATGTTTTTTTTATGTATGTTCACTGATTTCTCCTTCAATTGGAGACCGATTTTCAAAATTCTTTTTTTATTTGAAAGGGTATGCTCCCGAAGTGGTCCCACTGTCTAAATCGTAATCTGATGAGGGAATCCCATGGAAATCGAGGGAAACCCTCAAATTTTGTAGGCACACCTATAGTGATTCGGGTATTTTTTATAGTAACTCGTGCATTTGCTCTCAGAAAGCACCATTCGGTGAAGTAGAATAATGATGAAGACCACAGATGGCCATCGGAACTACTCAATAATAAATATTTCACGGGTTGCGATTCGATTAGGTACTTTAATGTGGTTGCTAAGCACAATGCGTATCGTAAAGTGGAGCTGATAGTGACTTCTCAATCAGCTTCAGTTCTCCTGGTTCTTACAAGGAGAACTCCTCAACAATTAACGTCCCTGCATTGGGAAAAGCAATATTTTGTAAAAGGTGATGAGCAGTTGACATTACTATTGGTAACTTAGATATTATGTTACAAACTGGCCCACTAAAAAGTGAAAAATAAAAAACTTTTTTACAAAAAAAACAACCGACTTCCAAAAAACACTACAAAGTGAAAAATAACTTTAATTTCGGAAGTCGGTGTCAGTATAAGAAAATGCGGAACAACGACACCGACTTCTGAAATTAAAGTTATTTTTCACATTGTAGTATTTTTTTGGAAGTCGATTGTTTTTTTTTTTGGAAAAAAGTTTTTTAGGTTCAGTGAAGCATCAATAGGTATTGTGGGTCTAGTTAGAACTTTCAGTCTTCCACTATAACGTGATGATTCCAACAGAAAATAATAATTCTAAGAAGAATATGTAATCATACGTCAACATTCCATAGTAATTCTTATGGTTAAAAACCAATACAGTGTGAACCTGACATGTGATCCCAAAATATAACAAGCCGAGTATCATATCGTACTACGCCGTGTGTACAGGGCCTTTCTGTTATGTTCTGTTTTCCTTTCATCTAAGATCTGTGACAGTAAATTATGTTACAGCTAGGTGGCGAGGCTAAAGAAAAACAGATAAGTAATAAGAGAAACGAGAAAAAGTATATGTACTGATAGCTTAGTATAAAAACGAATAATCAGCTTGACTTTCATCAACAGTAAGTATTGCTAGGCAACACAACCTTAAAGTACTAATAAGGAGTATGCATTTCTCAAAATAATAATTAAAATGCTAAGTAGGTTTACTATTTTAGTCCGTGGACCAAAGAAATAATAGATTAACTAACAATCAATTTACAAAGAATATCACGTTTATTGTGCTATTGAATCTTTTGATAAAACCCATTTATTTCCATCACACATTAGAAGACAAAAATATACATATCTTACCACGATTTCTACGCTTGCATTTTTAAAATTACAAAAAAGTTACTGCTGATTCTGTCGATATATTTGTCAACCACACCCTTCGATATACATCACTAGATACATTTCACATTAATCTGAAAAACGCTGCAGATGTCAAGTTCCAACCAATGATAGAGCAGCACGCTAGGAGGGAGCGAATGCTATTGGTTGATAGCGGGAATATTCCAGAACAACCGAGTGACGTCGAGTGACGCATCCCCGCGGTTATAAACTCCTTGGTGAAATTCCGCCGCCATATTATTTCGTGAAAAGACGCCGTCAATCGCGCACCTTTGCTGAGTTACTCTACGAGTTAAGTCAACGACTGAGATAGTTATACATAAAAAATCAAAAAGTAAGTTCTCACGATATCTTTGATTGTACAACTAGTATGTGTGATTAATTAAAAACCGTGTAAATATTAATTGTCGTGGTAAATTCGGGTGCTTGCTACGAGAGATTTATACGGCGGGAATTTCCTTCTCCACGTTTCTATTCTTTTGTGATTTTCCACAGAAACTAGTTTCTAAGCTAGCAGTGCCTTAATCATCATTATTTTTAAAGGAATAACGTAGATACCGAGGTTCCGCGCGCGTGAAAACTTCGATTTCTTTGTTCGAGTAGGAAAACGTAGGCACGTGGAACCACTGGCAGGTGTTTTATTTCAAGGTGTTCATTATTCATGTTCTAATTACGACGTTATTGAGCTTTCCGCATGTTGTATCCTCGTTAAAATTTTCACACCGCGTTCTGGAACGTTCCGTCCCCGCACCGTATCGATTTTTCGTACAATGGCCGCGATGCATTTTCCGCCTTGTAATGCTTAGCCCTTAGTGCTAAAAGACTCAGTAAAAGTTTTGATTGTAAAACCATAAATTTGTCGTAGGTCTTACAGATTTTGTTTCCCACGTGTATAATCGAACGTTGGATAAAAGTTGGTTCGCTATTATGCACCTACCAAATGGCGGCACCTAACCTCCAAATGCGGTTTTCTCGATGACTATTTATGTTTCGGTGTAAAGGTCGTGTCATTTAGCGTATTTTAACGCGAATATAATTTTTTGTTTCAGATGGCAGCAACTAAAGCACCCGCTGTAGGTATTGACTTGGGTACCACTTACTCATGCGTGGGAGTTTTCCAGCATGGTAAGGTGGAGATCATCGCCAACGACCAGGGCAACAGGACCACGCCCTCATATGTCGCGTTCACCGACACGGAGCGTCTCATCGGAGATGCTGCCAAGAACCAAGTGGCGATGAACCCTAACAACACCATTTTCGGTAAGTTTCTGTCGTCGCATACAAGTTAAGAACAATAGGGACTACGACCGATGGTGTAAAGCATTCCGACCGATAACAAAACCATAAAAAAAATCGCAATACCTATTTTAAATAGGAAGCGATATAGTAATCAGTCCAGCAACACGTGAATCACGTGTGACTGGCCCTCGCGATACGGCCGCGTCGCCGGGTGACTTACCCGACCGTTGATAGCATCCTAGTTACAGGAAATGGGTCACACGATCAATACAGACAGGACCTAGTTCATTCAACTACTCATGACGTCACTGATGAAACTAGGTCTCTAGTTCACCTGTATTTGAACAAAGAAACTTAAGATACAAACTGACTTTAGTTAGTCAATTTATTAAAGCTGAATGTAGGCATTGAGCCTCTTAATACAGCCTACATAGAAACAAGGAAACAATGCTAGAACTAATATTTTGTGGGTGCTATGAGTCATTGTACAAACAATTACTTATAATCCATAACACCTATAAATTGATGAAATAAAAGATCATAAATTCAGTATCTATGACTAATCTTCCTTAGCTGGGTTTTAGTAATAATATTGTCATGTTTATAGGTAATATTTCTTAACTATACAATTCGTAAATCTTGATGAGTCATCCGAACTCTTGCTTATGGTACAGTCTAGAAAGGTCATCTTGTGAAGAGCAAGGTCAGATAAAAACATGCAATAGATACAAATGTCTTGTAGGTATGTTAGAATAATAAGCTTTTCGTATTTACTGCATTTTCATGATGATATCCAATATACTAGACTAGAGTCTCTGAACATATTGAATGATAAAAGTATTCTGAGAAATTATTTCATAATTGTAGAATAAACATTGAATGGAATAGTATCTTCAACACTTTCTTTTGCTTGTTACAGATGCCAAACGTCTCATCGGACGCAAATTCGAAGATGCCACCGTACAAGCCGACATGAAGCACTGGCCCTTCGAGGTAGTCAGTGACGGTGGCAAGCCAAAGATCAAGGTTGCATACAAGGGTGAAGATAAAACCTTCTTCCCTGAGGAAGTTAGCTCAATGGTGCTCACAAAAATGAAGGAAACAGCCGAGGCATACCTCGGCAAAACGGTGCAGAATGCAGTAATCACGGTTCCAGCGTACTTCAATGACTCACAGAGGCAAGCCACTAAAGATGCGGGTACCATCTCTGGTTTGAACGTTCTCCGTATCATCAATGAACCGACTGCTGCTGCGATTGCGTATGGCCTTGACAAGAAGGGGAGTGGAGAACGTAACGTATTGATTTTCGATCTCGGCGGCGGTACCTTCGACGTGTCCATCCTGACCATCGAGGATGGTATCTTCGAAGTAAAGTCCACCGCCGGTGACACGCATTTGGGAGGAGAGGACTTCGACAACCGCATGGTGAACCACTTTGTGCAGGAGTTCAAGAGGAAATACAAGAAGGACCTCGCCACCAACAAGAGGGCTCTTAGGCGATTGCGCACTGCCTGCGAAAGGGCGAAGAGAACTCTCTCCTCGTCCACCCAGGCTAGCATTGAAATCGACTCTCTGTTCGAGGGTATCGACTTCTACACATCCATCACCAGGGCTCGTTTCGAGGAGCTGAACGCCGATCTGTTCAGATCCACCATGGAGCCTGTGGAGAAGTCCCTTCGTGACGCGAAGATGGACAAGTCGCAAATCCACGATATCGTACTTGTAGGTGGTTCTACTCGTATTCCCAAAGTGCAGAAGCTCCTTCAAGACTTCTTCAATGGCAAGGAGCTTAACAAATCCATCAACCCCGATGAGGCCGTAGCTTACGGTGCCGCCGTCCAGGCCGCCATCTTGCACGGTGACAAGTCTGAGGAGGTACAGGATCTGCTGCTGCTCGACGTGACTCCGCTGTCGCTCGGTATCGAAACCGCCGGCGGTGTCATGACCACCCTCATCAAGCGCAACACCACCATCCCCACCAAGCAAACCCAGACTTTCACCACCTACTCTGACAACCAGCCTGGAGTACTCATTCAGGTGTTCGAGGGCGAGCGCGCCATGACCAAGGATAACAACTTACTCGGAAAGTTCGAGCTGACCGGCATCCCTCCCGCGCCGCGTGGCGTTCCTCAGATCGAAGTCACCTTCGACATCGACGCTAACGGCATTCTTAACGTGTCTGCCGTCGAGAAGTCGACTAACAAGGAGAACAAAATCACCATCACCAACGACAAGGGCCGTCTTTCAAAGGAGGAGATCGAGCGCATGGTCAATGAGGCCGAGAAATACAGGACCGAGGACGAGAAGCAGAAGGAGACCATCCAGGCTAAGAACGCCCTGGAATCTTACTGCTTCAACATGAAGTCCACCATGGAGGACGAGAAGCTCAAGGATAAAATCTCCGACTCCGACAAACAGACTATCCTTGACAAGTGCAACGACACCATCAAATGGCTGGACTCCAACCAGCTGGCTGACAAGGAAGAATACGAGCACAAGCAGAAGGAGCTGGAAGGCATCTGCAACCCTATCATCACCAAGATGTACCAGGGAGCAGGTGGTATGCCCGGCGGTATGCCCGGTGGCATGCCTGGCTTCCCCGGCGGTGCTCCCGGCGCTGGAGGCGCGGCCCCCGGTGGCGGTGCCGGCCCTACCATCGAGGAGGTCGACTAAACATTCCAACAGAATTAACAGCAAGCTTTTACTGATATTGCAGTATTCAACTACAGTACAGTGTCTTCAATAAATGATTGAAACTGACTTCAGTATTTTTAATCTAATTTTCCTTTATTTTCATTCTAGAGCACAACATTACACACGAGATCCAAAATAGCTAGGCTAGTAGAGGAATGTTTAGAAATACCGCGGTTCACACGGAACGCAGTACAGACTTAACCTACTACATACCTTAGAGACCGCGGTACATAACATGCCTGATCCAATTTGGTCAAGGGCCCGGATTGACTACATAGGTACATACACGTATCCATTTCAGGTGCTTTACCATTTACTTAATTAGGTATCTCTGCTAGATCGTTGCGTTGGTATCGCGTATGTCATTAATTTCTTGTTCATTGACATCAACACGAACAACAAGTTTGTTGACGTCATTACCCAATTTATTCGAGAGAGATGAATGTAGATACCTACACTTTGGACTCCGGCTCAACAAAATAAAGAAAGAAAATACATTTCAAAATCAGTTTTGTATTTATTGTAGGTATTAGAAATAGAGATAAGTATGATACAGTCGGTCGAGCATTTTCGTGGACGAAATAAAAATAAATCGACCGAAATAGCCCACTCCAGAATTATCTTGACAGATATAAAACATTAGCTACTTGCGTATCGCATCATGACGAATAGTGAACACAGGAATAAAGTCGTGTGCAACTTTTTTTACTTTAAATTTTGTATTTATTAACCGACTTCAAAAAACGGAGCTTATCAATTCGGTAAAATAATATTTTTTAAATGTTTATCACCGTAGAACTCCGTCATTTTAATTTATTCCGGTATGATCCCACCATGAACCACCATGGATCCTCCGCTAGTTCTTGTTTTAATTTTAAAAGCCGATTTGCAAAATTCTTTTTTATTTGAAGGATATACTTTCAGAATGGTCCCATAGAAATTTTTTCAAAATCGGTTCAGTAGTTTGGTTTTTAAACCAAAATTAAGTACTGCTAAAAATTCAAGTAAACGAAATTGTTTTTAACCGCCTTCAAAAAAGGAGGAGGTTCTCTATTCGGATGTTTACAATTTTTTACGTAGGTATTCTTTGTTCGGGCATAACTCCGTTCCGTCCTAAATAGACGGATTTGCAAAATTATTTTTTTGTTCGAAAGAGGTTTATGCCGATATGGTCCCATATAAATTTTATTAACTTTGTTTGGGTAGGTAGTTTTTGAGTTATGAATGAAAGATATCTTTATTTGCTAGAATATAGGATGTGTTTGATGTTATAGGTAGGTACAGTTTGTTTGTTATCTGCACTATATTCAACCTTACGGAACCTACTTAGCTTCAATACCTAATAGGAATTTTTTCCACTTAGTTTCTATTGATGATGTTTTAATAGCTTCCTGTCACTAATATTTACATAGCAAGTAGAAGTACGAATTTTTGTGGGGTAATTACACCTTAAAAGTGAAACATAAAAACTATACTTACTTACCTAGGTAAAAAACAACTTAGGTACTTCCAAAAAAGATACATACCTACTGCAAAGTGAAAAATAACTAATGTCGGAAGTCGGTGGCAAACAATGAAAATGCGAACCCAACGACACCGACAAGGCAACTACTTAAGTAGGTAGATCATTAATTTATTAAAATACCTAGTGAGTAGCCAATGTAAACAGAAGGTCAATGGCGCTGCGAGGGTAATGCCTCAACTCACATCCGTCATCGATGTTAGTTGCAACATCCATGAATCATCTTGTTTCTTGTATAAAGGGCTTACTGACCTTGTGCATGTGGGCGGAGCTAAACGCCCTAATTCCGAATACATAAAACGCGCGCGGGAATTATATTTCTATTAATAAATAAGAACTAAAAAAAAATTAAAGAAATCGCGGTGGCGCGCTTCACTAAAATGACGATCAAAGAATATGCAGAGGCGCAGAATGCCACACGTAGGTCGCCATTTTGCCTACAATTCCAGAAAGGAATGGCGTGGCAACGTGAGAAGGAACTTAGTTTCTGACGGGGTTAAAACTTTAAAAATTATTAAGAGTGAAAACTGCTCAGAGATCAAGTACGTTTTAGAGTATCGCCGAAATTGAGGATTATTATTTTAACTTTTTTAGATCGTTTGTTCCATTTTGAAGTTGGTAGGTATGTTATAGATAGGTAGGTACAGTCAGCAAAGGAGATAGGTATGCAGTAGTGCTATTCTGTAATCATTCTCAACGTGAAAGCTTATGAAGTGAGCGTGGAGTGAGCTGTCAGTGTCATCCCACCACGCATCATCTAGATGCTTGGGATGGATTATTGACAGCTCACTTCACTTAAGTTTACACGGTGAGATTTTAACAGAATATCTCAGCAGAGCAGGGTCGTCGAATATACTTACTTGAAGTTTAGTAAGAAACCGATTGATGTTTTCGAATAAAATTTAATTTAATTAATAGAAAACAAACAGTTAATTTATCAAATTAAATTTCATTCGAAAACATCAATCGGTTTCTTAGTAAATTTCAGCTATATTCGACGACCCAGCCGATCGATTCTGTAAAAATCTCACCGTGAAAACTAAGGTGAAGTGAGCTGTCATTCCACCTGTTGTTATGGATTGCCTCCATTGATAGCAACCACCTCACCATAACCATCTCACCGTGATAATATAGGTGAAGTGAGCTATCAATGGAGGCAATCCCTAACATCAGGTGGAATGACAGCTCACTTCACCTTAGTTTTCACGGTGAGATTTTTACAGAATAGCACTGCTGTAACCATCTCACCGTGAAAAATTAAGTGAAGTGAGCTGTCAGTGTCATCCTGATGCTAGGGATTGATACTCTTGACAGCTCACTCTAAGCTCACTTCACCTAACTTTTCACGGTTAGCATTCTGTCTGACTTTTTTTCTGTATGCTAAGCTCCTAAGAGCACTAGCGTGATGTTGTATAGCCTATAGCCTTCCTCAAGAATAGGGCTATCAAATGCAAAAATAAGTTTTCAAATCCAACCGGTACTTTCAGCTCGATCAAACAAACAAACAAATTCTTCAGTTTTATTATTAGTATTTATTATAGACTAGCGACCCGCCCCGGCTTTGCACGGGTGCAATGCAATTTAATTAAATAATTAATAATTTTAATTTAATGTTTTTTTTAAAGTAAAGGAAAAAAATAGTTATTGTGGGTTACCCTAAAAGATAGACATAATTATACCATCGCGAACTTTTTTGTAGACCTTTTTAAGGTGTACAATACTGTAGGGTGACCTCATCTAATTTCGTGGTAAAACACATTAAGAAATAAAATATACAGTTAAAATAATAGTTTTTTTTTTAATTTTAATTAGGAACATAAATCAGTCTTCCGTACATAGTTTTATCCATCGACGTGATAAATAACACAAATAACCATAAAATTATATGTGTTTTATTAGACATTGTTATCTTTGGTAATTAAGTGACAGTCACCTTAAGTCCGTGATACATACTCACCTAATTACGTTGTCACGAAATTACGTCAGACATAATAATTTTTATATCACGGAATAAGAAAATAGAGCATAATAATATTAAACTAAGGGCCGATTCTCGTTGTTTTCTTTCGTGTGACGAACATTCTCTCTGAGCGAAGTCCAAGGAATAGAAAATTCTTTGGATGCTCTGTATACGGTCATATTTCCTTGTAATACGTTATCAACGGCAGCTTTCAATGTTGCTTCATTGTATTTTCGGTTTTTTTTTTATTTTGATGTCAACCACCATAATCTGAAACAAATATCGTAATATCTGCGTAAGTAAAATATTAGCTCACTTAATTCCGTGATAAAATAATTTAAAAGTGGTCTGTAACGGAACTCAAACGGGTCCTTTGGTTTAAAAAACATTAATTTCTATTATTTTGCTATTAATAATTAAAATCACTTAATATTAACACAATAACACACGTTCTTTAAAATTCCCTTGGTTAATTCCGTGGGCGTCTTCAATTCAAAACTTGTAAAATCGTTAACTTTTCGAGTGAACAAAATAAGGAACTATTTCAAATCTATGCATTATTGGCTAATAATTTATACTGTAGCATAAAGTTCAAGCTTTACTTACCGTTATTTGTAAGTTTTGTGGAAATCCGATCACTATTTCTATTAAAATTTGATTTATTTAGACGCATCAAAACTTCAATGGCCGCGCGGTAAACAAAACTGCGAGTTGAGTGAAAAAAATGCGGATTGTTATTATCTCGCTCGCCCAATTGAACCAGATTTTTACACACGAAAAGAAGACTTATTGCGTCGTCATAAGGTTTATTTTAAAAGCGTGAAATCGTCTCGTATATTTTAGTATTAAATTCGAAATATGTTGTCACGGAATTAGATGTATCACTTAAATACCCAAGTTTACCCTAGTACATTATTTTGACGTATCTCATAGGGTTCAGCCAGCGTTTGCAATGTAAGCGCAAAAAAAGGGTTTATTTACGACATCACATTAGAAACCTCTAAAATTATCAGTGTTTCTCTACTATATTATACATGTATTATACATACATATAAACCTTCCTCTTGAATCACTTTATCTATTAAAAAAAACGCATAAAAATCCGTTGCGTAGTTTAAGATAGTAGTGTAGTTTTAGATTTAAGCATACATAGGGATATAGGGACAGAGAAAGCGACTTTGTTTTATACTATGTAGTGATTATGTGAAAGGGTAAACAGAGGAGTAGGTATAGTAGTTACAAAGGTAGGTACCCTACCCCATACTACATAACGCCAGATGTCCTAAGGTAATATGTATAACCGGGCACAAGACCAGTGTGTCTGTGGTCTGGGCTAGCAGGCGCCATCGCCAGTCTGGATTTGTGTGCTGATTACCGCACCTAAATAGGTAACTGCCCGAACTGGGAATCGAATAATGGACCCCACGCTCATACAGCCACGGTTGCGACCACTAGACCGCAGAGGCAGCAGCAGGAGACGACAGCGGGGGTCGGGACACAGACTGGAAAACCGTGAGGATTTTAATTTAGTTACAGATAAAAAAGCATTAAGACTATATTTAGTGGGACTCAAAATAATATTAATGTTGCACAGTTGGTAGATACTCGATGCACACGACCAGAATCAAAGCATCAATACATATCTTCAATCTGTTGGCCATTTATCACGAGAAATAGGTACAGAGGCCAGCACATCAAGCTACCTCAAACTGTCAAATTTTCCCAATTAATTATGAACCTTATTCCTTTATAGTAAAGGTGAAAATCTATCAAAGAAATTTGACAGATTGGGGTAGCTTGATGTGCTGGCCTCTGTACCATCGATCTAACAAAAATAAACTCATTAATATGTTGCGATGACATGACGTCTACAATTTTCCAACGATTGTAGTTGTTTAAAAATTTTAAAATTATAATAATATGAGTGGAATCGTCTGGAAACGTAATTATTTATAGAATTTTCGGGTCGTCTAAAAGTAGTGCAGAATAGCGATTAGGTACAAGAGATATATTTTATGTGTTAGAGCTGGTGGTTCTTGCTTTCTCCGTCTGAAGTATGTAAGTAGGTAAGTACCTACTTCTATTATCTCAATACCTACCTAAGACCTACTTCTATTATCTCAATACCTAAATCGGTACTTACTTTCTGTCTACGGCGAGCAACTTCCCACTGATATGATGAGCAACAACCTTCTAAGGTCTATTTATTATTTGTTTCTAATTGATGTTATTTAAAGTTAAACAATATGAACTTTATTTAAGTGGTAATTAAGTTGATTTTAGAGTGACTAGCACCATTGAACAAAATATAAAAATCTTTGAAGTTGTAGCGTAAACTGAACTTTATTGTGTAGTAATTAAAGTAATTTTTCCATAAACTCATATTTTTTTGGAAAATAAATCGCGAACGCAGATTAGATTTTGTGACACTGAAGTTGCATGGTTATTGCGGGATTGACTGTCCAGGGCAGTCTCCCCGCTGTTAGGGGCCCGTCGCCTCTCCGTCTCCCCTGTCAGTTCCATATCCAGCCTTTGGGCATTGGGCGTGTTCGACAGGTCATCGGACGAGCATCTTTGATATAATGTAATAAAGTCTGCAAGGTTAATGGGCAGAGGTGTACCTACAGTAGCTGACCCACCTTTGCATATTTATGCAAAAAATAAAAGGTTTTTTAGAATACAAATCGATAGATTAAAATATAAAAGAATTATAAAATTCTGTCGATTCGTATTCTAAAAAAACCTCAGCCATTTATACAAAAGTGGGTCACTAATTGCTATAACTAACTGTACCTATAGTACAGACGCTAGCACATCAACCTACAACAATCTGTCGAATTTCTTTAATAGATTTTCAACTTTATTGCTAAAGCAAAAGGTTCAAAGTTGATTGGGAAAATTTGACAGTTTCGAGTAGCTTGATGTGCTGGCGTGTGTATACTTACATCCAGTTATGTTTAAGTCCATGAAATAGTGATAGGAGGGGAGCCTACTGAATACAGTGACACAGTCTCCGGGCCATTAAGAAATTTCTGATAGAAAAACCGAATCACAATTTGCTCGAACTGGGAATCGCACCCAGGACCTCATACTCAGCAGTAACCCTTGCGACCACTAGACCAAAGAGGCAGTTAAAATTAACATCGTCGATATTATGCAGGGTATATTCAACTATCAAAATGACCACACCAGTGTGTCATGTGGAGCGGTCACGGTTGCGAGTCACCCATGTCGTTGACCTGACATCATCGTCCATTATAACATTATAGCGGAAGCCGCTATATCCCGTTTGTCTGTGTCTCAGATGACTTCTAACGCGAGGAGAGTGAAGAACTGCCGCCCTAGTACTACTACGAGTACAATAATGTGTTATTCAAATACTTACGAGGTAAACAGACACTAAAGAGTATTACGTTACGTTACCTAACTTACCTAGGTACTGGCAGTACGCGTAGTTATCGCGTTGTGAACAAAACTACTCGTTTTACGATGCGGTAATTGAATGAAAGAACTCCGTCACGTATGACTTTAACATTTTTTTAACACAAAACGTCACATCTGATTTCCTCGAAGGGGTAAGAAGAGGTATAACCTCTTAATTTTGTTTAATAATTACTTGATTTCGATACCTGCCATTCACGTCTGTGTAGTTTTGCCAACTTATTGATTTTCTTTGCTGATCTGACCGTCTGTACCTACTTACCCAATGTAAAAATGCGGCGGTGGCGATGCTGTGGACAATAATCCAATAATAGTTAGAATTAATAATTAATTAATTAATAATAGTTATTAATAATAGTTAGATGTTTAGGGAAAATCCCTGATTTTATACTTTCTGCGTATGGAAGACTGGAAGTCAGTCATTGCGTGATGAACAGGTACGCAATCAAACAGGCATCATTCAAATATTTGTTTGTATTGTTATCAGTACAAACAAATATTGTATTGTATTTATCTACCAGGAATTAAAACATGCTAATGTTAAACAAGTTCTTTGAATAGCCAATCGTAGAGATAAAAATGCAATGACAATTGAATATCAGCAGAGTAGTGCAGAGCTGACCTTCACAACCCAGTTACTGGGTAGATAATACGATACTCCTTGGTAAGATATGTATATTTACTATCTATCAACTAGGGATGTAAAGCAGTAAAATTACCACGGTAAAAAACGTTTTTTGCCGTACATTTCGGTAAATTACGGTAAAAAAAATAAAAATCGTAGTTTTACGTTCTACGAACATAAATACGGTAATGAATGAGTATGTTTGTATGTATCTTACTCTTTCACTATGTATATGAATTCGAATTATATCACGTCATCGATTTAATAATATATGTATGAAAACTACGGTAAAAAACGTAAAAATCGTAGTTTTACGTTCTACAAACATAAATACGGTAATGAATGAGTGTGTTTGTATGTATCTTACTCTTTCACTATGTATATGAATTAATTCACGTCATCGATTTAATAATATATGTAAGTATGTTATGTGCAAAGGCCAGTAAAAATTAAAATTTTAGTTTTTGGAAAATTACTTGTATTTAGTATTAAACAAACTACAGTTCTCAGAATCAACAATTTATATTAAACAAATGACAATACAAAAAAAAAACAGAAAAATAAATCTATAATGTATCGCATTTTGCCGTACAACTTGACGGAGCGCACTTGTCAGCAACGTCGCATTTTGATTTTGTAACCCCACGCGCGCGTGATATAAAATAAATTAAAATTTAGAATGTTATGCCACCGGTAATTTTACCGTAATTTATATAAATTACGGTAAGATTACCGTATTTTACCAGCGTTTTCGGTAAAATTACGTAATTTTGCAACCGTACTATCAAGTTAAGAATATTTACTTGGGGAAATTTCGAATTTTCGAAATTCGAAATTAGTCGACATCGATTTTTTTAATAAGTACCTATTAAATAAATAGTAGACCCAGTAGGTACCTACTGGGATTTGTATATTGTAAAGGACTCTCTATCATTATTTTGCTCACATATTATCATGCAACTGATGCATCTATTAGGCGCTTTACAGATGGAGCAACTATTGCAGTAACTGGCAATTAGCTGTTTACATACATCTCGAGCTATTTGGTTAGGTATAGCAACTGGCAACTTTTAAAGGGAAATTTTAAAATGTTGATAGTTGCCTCAACTAAAGTTGCTCCATCTGCAAAGCGCCATAGTGTCTGTCTACCTATTATTGTCTACAGTAAGTAAGTACTGTTCTTCATTCGTAGTAAGTGGAGACTTGTAATTTTATTGGCCTTCATTGTACCTACCTACTAAAAACTGTACCTACTAAAGCTTTCTGTGTTATTAGCTGTCAGTTTTCCTGAGAAAATAAAATGAGTGACAAGTTATCACTTATCACTCATAATTAGAGGTACACCTTTATAATCCTAGCTGGTGAAGTGGCGAGACAGGGACCTCTATTGATTCATATAGCAATACCGCCACACCACACATAGCTGACATAGCGAGGCATCCAGATAAGAGCGCTGAAGGTGAATCTCACGATATTTTTATATGAGTGAGTAATTATAACGAGAATGCTCACGTCACGGAAGCAAGTTGTTTATTTTCTCATTATTTCCGCGTTGAACCAGGACGGACGACCAGACATGTTTTCACGCTGTGGATCAGTTCAAACCGCGTGTCTAATGTGTAGGGAAGCTGAAAAAAATATCCAGATTTTTCCTACTTCCGTCTTCGGAAAAAAACTGTGTTATTTGTAAACAAAACGACCTTACTCCATATAGATATCGGATATTGAATTCGTGCCAAGATATGTCTAAGGGCTTAAAGTCTTCACAAATCCGACTGACGATGGATGAAGCCCTTCGTGGTTTTGTTTGTAGGTATTGTTGTGGTGATAAATAGGCTTTTCATTATTATCTATACTTCTATACTAATATTATAAAGAGGAAAGATTTATATGTATGTTTGTAACGAATTGGCTCAAAAAGTACTGGACCGATTTTAAAAATTCTTTCACCATTTGAATGCTACATTATCACTGATTAATATAGGTTTTTTCTGTGGTTTTTTTAATTGCAAGAAAAAAATAAAATGTTTAAAAAATAAATGTCCACCCGTGCGAAGCCGGGACAGGCCGCTAGTATGTAAATATAGCATTAAAAAATTGAAACGTAGTTCAAAATTGATGAATGAGTCCAAAACTGCCTTTTTTTTATGGGGTGTTCTGCGTGAGCGACGACGCGATGCGACGCAGCGAATGCGACGAACGCGATCAATTCAACGCGAAGCCCCTTCGTACACAAGGCTACTCAAATCTTAGATACACAACGATTTTAGTCTTCATCTTCAAGCGACTGCCGCCATACAAATCCATTGAAGTTCGTACATGAGTCGCGTTGCCGACATTCGTCCTGCGACTCAACTAAAAAATCGCAAGCAAGCCTGTAGGCTTGCTTGCGGTTTTGTGTTTTAGACTATAACCTTAAAGGTACAGCAAGGTACACCTTGCCTGTACCTTTAAGGTTATAATCTTCAGCGTACTTCGGGTCTATTTATTTTGCTTGCTTGAAGTACTAACTAATTACATACGTAGGTACCTATTCATTTTGAGAAAAAGAACCCAATGACCTTTAGAAATAATGCAACTAGCCCCCTTTGCCCGTAACGTCACATATCAGAGAAAAATCAAAAGAAAGGCATCCTAAGTCTGCTTCCTCTTTGTACCTACAAAAATAAATAAAAGCACAACATTTCAGTTGACATTTTTATTTTGGCAATGCAAACAGCGTTAACACAACATACCCGACGTCGAATCCATAGAATTGTTATTAGAACCGCGTTCAATTTGTGCTATTACAAAACAACGGGATACTCGTTAAATGACTACAATTTATTATCACGATTACATAATTTGATCGAATTTAATTGAATTCATCCTTCACTGTCTGCTCCTAATGAAAAACATCGAAAGATGAGAAAATGTTAAGAAAACAAGTAGCCTTAGGTACACTTATCCAGCTACCTAATAAAAGGAATGATAAATGTTTCTCAGTTATAATAAATAACGAATCAATAGCTTACTTAAACCAGCAAAATGAGAAGATAATTAGATTCGTTATCCTATCTAATCAAAATCTTCAGTTCTATCATTAGAACTGATGATATTTTTAGAGTCCAACATGAAAATAAGCGTTTAAACAGTTTCACCCGGCTATCATGTGGGATTTACAGTCAGGAAGTTATGAACCTACCTTACCTTTACTGATTATGTGCATTAGATGTTTTGAGAACCAGTCGCGAACATACACACAAGACAGAGAATAAAGTAAATACTGTAAAACTAAATGTTAATTTGACAGAAGACAAGAGAGGACAGAGACATAAGGACCAACAAGATAAAATCAATGATTACTGTAAATTCATGAAAGGGAAAAGAGAAGATGAACAGGTAGTTGGTAATATTCTCGACTGGGTAGCCAGACTAGATCAAATAATAAATTATGAGTGACCCTATAGGTATGCTCAATAGTTTAAGGTCATAGTTTATGAAAATATTCCACATTCGAAGCAGACAGTGGCAGACAACCAATTTCAGCAAGCGAACACTAAATTAACTATTTTTTCGAACTATTTATTTACATTACGAGTACAAAATGTTTTGTTACTATGCATCATCAATCAGCACACGTCCGTGTTCCAGTTTCCTGAACTATAAGGCCTGGCCGGAGCCACATCGCAACCGCTCCATACCTATATTATCTTAAAATGTACATGTTTAACATAAAAATCAATAATACAGTTCATTTTTATACGGTAGTACAAAATATAGGTAACAACTTTGTCCAACGACACATATTATCATACAATTGTCTGTTCCACATATTCGTCAGCTGATTCAGGAAATAACTGTATTATTAACTTTTACCATGACATTTATTAAGCCTAATTTTCTGCTAATTATTAAATAAAAAAAAACAAATGCATTGAATTCACTTATAAATCAAACCAATAATCAGGTACATTAGTTTCTAAAGTAGATAATAAATATAAAAAAAAAATGATTATAGCCGTGGCTGACAGTCAATATTTAAAACGTTATGTTTCAAAAATAATTTGAAAATTCTGTCATTAACAAATGTCAAAAATCCTAAATATTATAATAATAATTAACAAATTAATACCTATATATTTCGTTTTAACATCAACTTATTGCGTACATTTATCTAAAAATCTAAAGTTCACACTTAACCGATACAAATCATATTAAATGCGTTTATAACAACTTTTTTTGTTATATTTTTACAACTCTATCGTTAACTAGTCTTATAATGTTATTTTTAAGGAGGATTCGAGGCCCCGTCATACGTCACTTGATTTCACGTTGATTTGAAAGCCATTGGCTTCTCACATACCTTCACTCGCTAATGCCTACTATGCCAAGCCTGTTTTCAAAGCTTCCTTCCCATGTGGTATAACTATTTCATAAGTTACTTTCTTCCTTCCGTTAAACTTGACCTCAGCTTGAGTAGGTTGGGGTAACAATTCCCGGTCAAACTTGAAATACTTAGCTATTACCAACTCACAATATCAAACAACATATCAACGGTACCGGGAACTCCTCTTGATCTAACTATAAGCAATAAGCGTTTACTTACAATATCAACAACTGGGATGTCATCAAGGCTTACGATTATACCTGACGTGGATTTCTTATAGGGGTCATTATCATCATTAATTAGTTCTTTAGAAACACTTGATACGTCTCCTATTTACATACGATTTTTGAGGGTCGTACACTAAACGTCATACTTAATGGGTAATACAGTTCAGTCACTCCTTGTGTCGGGATGTTCCGACGGTTTACATCCAGGCGATGGCCGGTGACCCATCTGACGACAGGGAGTCCAGGGACCTCCTGGTCGCCTTTCCGTGGGCCTGGTGTCAGTAAAGCGAGGAACTGGAGCATGGCCCGTCCACACCTTGCAACTGTTGTTCCTGGTTCGTGATCAACTGCAATGGAGTATTTCGAGAAAATTTTTGTTAGTTCTTTATTCTTAAATTGAAAGAAAGGATCTGAGGTTCTTAGTTGTTGAGTTAATCTGTTTTAATTGTGGACAGAAGGACCAATAAAGACTGGTCCTCTTGTGAAGGAGACAAAAATGTAGTTTTAGTTACACAATTTATGTATGTTATTATTGTTATTGGTGTGATTAAAGTTAATATGAATTGATCAAGCTGTTTTTCGAGTGAAGCTCACATATGGCATTGGTTGATTCTAATGGAGTAGGAGACTATCTTGCGATACCGATGCCGATGCCGTATTATATGTAGTAGCTTGCCTGATTTTACTACAGGGTGGACTAAACAGTATAATACTTCAGGAATATACGATATGACTGCACATAGAACTGCAACAAGCCAAAAGGTAATACCAAAAGGTTTTTATTAAATCTGGGTCAAGCACAAGGAAAATAATGACTCAGTTATCGTATATGGGAACAAAATGTGCACGTTGTGTAATTCAAGGGTCTAGCTTTATACGGAGTTGTGGTATCAATACCTACTGTTGTGGATTTGTGATGAATGTGTAATAAATGTCTAATTTCACGAAGTGTGCGTGTGTTATTCGAATTTATATTCAACGAGAAATAAAAGATTTTCCAAAGTTCTAAAGGGGCGGTGTTAATCTATTTAAATTGAGCATTTGTTCCGGTCATCTGTTGTATTTAGGCTTTACAAAATAGTCATCACGATGCTTCGATGCTGACCTATGAGTTCTTCTCTATTAGCTTTAGCTGACTTTGGTAAAGGACATTTTGGATATTTTACTTCCTTCGTGAAATTAGATATTTCATCTAACCTTCGTTCGTCGTCTCCACTACTAAGGACAAGAGGAATGATCATACTTCTCTAATTTCACATACAGACGGTAGCAGTCCATCTGTAGAGTTGTTCGGCGACCTCGGCGACGGCGTGGGCGCATGCTTCGGCACTTCTCGGCCCGCCGCCATCTTGTCGTGCAACTGAGCAAGGCGCATGCTCATTTGTCTCCTCTCCTTCTGTTCCCTCTCCCTCTCCCATCGCCTCGCGCTGTAGCTTCGGATAGACGATGAACTGCTCTGCACAGAGGTTAGACTTGGACGTCGCGAACCTGCGCAAAAAGGACAGAATTAGGACTTCTTGTATATTAGAAGGGGACAGGTGGTGCGTGCGATCTATGATGTATTTTAGTATCCTTTTGTGTATTGTGAGAAGCGATTGTTGCTTGTTTCTTTTGAAATGTACAGCAGAAGAAACTTGTGGAAGCTTATTGTCATCGTTATAAGTTGAATTGGATAAAATTTTGGGTTTTTTTTTATTAACATAATATTTAAATTTTACTTAATTATACAGATAACAACATGTACGAACAGCTATAGCAAAGCAGTGTAGCAATGAACAAATTACCTATCTACATATGAATACACGGGGAGACAACACTCAGTACCTTACGTCATGGAAGTTACAATTAAATGGGTGGAGAGACAAAAGCCTACATACTTCAATTTAATTTAAACAACCTCTTGCATTGTAAAGAATGGTGTAGTCTAAATACTTAAAAGGAACATGTATTCCAAGGTTCCATGTAATTACTTACGGAATGTTCGGAGGAATTTCAGAAATTGCAAAAATACGCTATGTAAAACTATGAAACTCTCTAAGCCCCTTTCAGCCCTATTAAATCAGGAGTCACTGTGGTAGTACCAGTTTGTAGTATTGTCAAAGAGATGTCTGAAAATAATAATGAATCAGTTATGTATGACAAGTGTCTTCTATATAAAAAAAAAGTCTGTTGAGGTTGTGGTTTTCCTTTATTGGAAATTGTTCAAAGGTCAGTCGTCCGGAATCAGAAGGAACTTGATGAAAGTCACCAAACTTATCCATCAAAGAAATCAATGTGTTAGTCAGTCTGTACTGTTGGGCTCCTTAAAACATATATGTGACTGAAAGCAAACGCTTACATGCACAGCCAGTGAGGTGTCGACAGATATAAGCGAAGAAGCAGTGCTGTCCACCTGGACGACGTCACTTTCCACCATCACTAACGGTATAGAAACGTCAAAACTATATGAAGATCTTCATAAGTTTATGACATTTCTGCTACCAGTAACAATTTTAGAGAGCCGGATCGTCAGGGGAGCTGGGCCCATGAAACTGAAGCTTTCGCCCACTTCTGATTGTGCTTGCGAACAGTACTACATGTATGTCAATCGCAGATAGTGTGATCTTTGACGTAAACTGCAAAGTTAAGCGTGTGAGCTGTGACGTATATAAGTATTTCTGAACTGATTGCATGATTCTGGACTCTGCATTGATGTGTGGTTGATTGAATTTCAAGAAGCCAAAAGTTTGTGTCAGTGTTTAATAAACTTTGATAGATAAATAAAAAAGATTTTTGACAAATTAATGTCTGTGTTCCTTTATTCATTGTGTTAATAGAAAATGGAATTTGTTGAAGCGATCAACTTCCATGCAGCACTGTGTGAAGTGTTAAGCAAATTCAAAATACATACATTTAATTCTGGCATACACTGCCATCTTCAACCCATGTGTTTGCATCTTCAGTTTCGTTAGCACATACAAATAAGGCGTGTGGGAAAGAGATAGACAGAAAGGACCATGGCCATCTTGCTCACGCCGCCAAAACACTTCATCCTGCGACTGTCGCGCCACGTTTCCATCAAGCCCAGCCAATCACGAGTAAAGCCTCACAAACAGTAAGCTGTACTTACGCCAGAAGTGTCAAGTACCGAATGTGCTGAGAAGAGGGAGCTAGCTAGCTAAAGGGAAAAAGAAATACATTCTAAAAAAAAGTATCGGACACTGCGGACCATTTTATTCGAAATCGTATATTTGAGGGGCGGGGGTTATTTGAAACACCTACTTTGGAAAAAAATAATAAAGAGGCTTCAGGGAAATAAATACTAAAAGGATATTATTTAGGTACATTAATTGAATTGGGCACTGATTTAAGTCTTATTTTTTCCTTCTATATAGTTGTAATTATGCCAAACTGCTGATTTTTAAATAATATAATGTGGATAAACAGGAAATTCCATGTAATTATTATTGCAAATTATTATTGCAATGATAAATGATGTATGTAGGTGAATTTAATAAAATAGACAAATTAGTTATAATTTTCCTGTTCAACTGGTAGATAATTAATTAATTACCTATAGTTACCAGAGTGGAATATTTCAGGATTTTAAGAAATTGAAGCCAGTTACAAGAAACTCTCGTTCAGAATTTCACAAAAAGAAAAGGACACTTATAAACTTGTGATTGTGATATCAGAAACTATCTTCAGAAGATTTATTTATGACAAATTAATTAAAAGTAGTGGAATAATTAGGTCCCAAATCATTGAAACAAGATTTAGTACGTAGCTAACGGTTCTGTTATGAGGCTCTTCAGGACATATTCAGCATATTCGGTGGTACAGTGGTGGATCAGTCGCAGACTGGAGTCAGTCCTGGTCGCTAACACCGAGACGCAACATCTAACGGACACGACCGACGACGATCTCTCATGCGCCCGCGACCCTCCTCAACGCCAGCCTGCTCCGCTCGATACTTTTGATGGAACTTGTGAAAAGATAGACAAAGCCTTGTGGTTCATATTGGTAACATCTTAGATCGCTTTAACTGTGTTCGGCTGCGGTTTGTGCGTTTCGGCTAGAATACTGACGAGTGGTAATCTGCCCCAGGCTTGAGTTTCTTTACCCATGTGGGAGATAACATCAGAGTAGACATTTCTATGCTGTTCACTCGCTGTATTCCTCGATATCTCTACCTGTGCATACAATTTTGAGTTGATAAAGTCGGTGCTTTACGTCCCGTGCGAGCGGAGCAGGCCTGCGTTGCGGGCGGGCGCGGAAGGCGCCGCCGGCCGGACACCCAGACGTGCAGATGATGGGAGCGCGCCGCATACATTATCCAGATCACCTTTGGCGGCGCACTTAGGCGGGTGCGCGCCGCCGTCCCGCCTTACGGCCTTCAGGTGGCGCGAGATGAGCAAGATGGCCGCGGTGCGCGCCGCACCTGCGCGCGACGCCGACACCGCCACGCCGCGCCGCGACCCGCGCCGCGACCCGCCCGCGCCCTCCGCGCCCTCCGCGCCCTCCAGCGAGCCGCTCGTGCGCCCCGAGCGCGACGACGCGCGGGACGCGCTCAGCGTGCCACCTGCGAGCGACAGACGTACCGGCGCTACACGACCACACTCGGCCGCGGAGTGCAGCACAGCATAGCTTACAGCGGAAACTTACTGTTACCTTAACGAAGAGGGGTAAGAATCTTGACAGCATACAACTTTTAAGTTAGGACCGCTTAGCGCTTCAATCATAAATCAATATTTGGTCTAGCTAGCGAGCTCTGAGGACATCAAGAGTTGGTATGCGCAGAGCCATAAAGTTTGTTTCTTTTACGGAATTAGCTGAATTTTTGACATAGTCTATATCTAGCTTAGCAATACACTGACTCATGCAGAAGATCTAAATCTTACCAGTGTCATTAAGCGAGTACAGACAAGGCGGCGTGAGCCTCGCGTCGGCCAGGTGCGTGGGGTGGTAGCGCGCCTTCGTGTACAGGTGCAACACCATGCACAGCAGGCCTCCTAGCACGAAGATACCCGACGCCACGCCCAGCAGCGTCGGCATGTCGGCCGTCAGCAACACCAGGTCTGGAACCAGCGGAATTATTAAAGAAGGTGATATTGTTAAAGTGGAAACGGGAGAGGGAGGCTTTTGCCCGGCATTGGGACAATAAATAGGCTAGTTATAGATATAGATAAAAACGAATAGTTCTTTCAGCATCAATGTGGGCAGGCAGAAAAAAAAAAACAAGCATGGCTCCGAGGAAGATGGGTCGACGAGATCGAAATAACAGCGGGCCAAAATTTTCCTGCAGCAGCACTAGACTGAAAATAATGGTAAATAAAGGGGAGACTTAACCAAAGACCCCAGCTAATGCTTTATTATTGTTCACAGTTCTTTTAAAAGGATTCCTCCTTGCTTATGTTGCTATTGTTAGCAAAGTCTACTGCACTGGTGTGCATAACATTGGACAAACAGTTCTTATAATCGACGTATTAATGCTACTAAAGGTTAGAAGGGTCTGCTTTAAACTTCTTCAATTAGAGACTGCTTTATCCTTAGTAGGTTGGAAGTCATAATTATAAGCTTAAACGGTTGCATTGCAATACTATTCTAAGTTCTATCATCGTTATCAGCCGCGATAGGTCTTCCAAACAACGTCGACGATGACGATCCCCTTCGCGGCTTCCCAGCGGTTTTCACCAGTTTTTCGGCATCATCATCATCATTTCAGCCGACAGATGTCCACTGCTGGACTTCCACCCAAGCGAAGCCATATCGACTGGTTCTGTATTTTTCGCAGCAGATCCTAGGGTTGCATAGTCTAACGTCATTCACTACCTCCAACAGATTTATGCCAATAAATCTAATTGCTCTCGCTTATCCGTAAAAAGTTATTATCGAAACAAACAACAAACCACTACCTTCGGTGCAGAAGATCCTCGAGGTCGGCCTGGTGTGGCTGGTCTGATGGTATCCGGAGTCACACTGGCAGTAAGCATTATGGTTGATCTGCACACACGACGCGTGCGTGTCGAATGCCTTGCACGTTTCGCGGTAGAAACACTGCTCACCCAATTTCTTAGCTGGAAGGTGAAGGGAAAAAAGGTTTTAATGTTTTGAGCTGTTGAGGATATATGTATTTATGATTAATGATGATGACGAATGAGTGAATGGTTCATGGAATACCTACTTTTATTTAAATGGTGAATAGAACAAAAGATTTGGGTAGGCTATGGAAGCATTGAAATCGAAAGTAATCATCGAATAGATGCGTGATCTATTACAGCCCACCACGTACCTAAGTACCCTTACATAAAGCCAAACCAAAACAAATATCCAATATTTAAATACAACGGAACACAGAAGTTCCGACGGAATCCAACAAAACATGATATAATATTGTACAACTTAGTCTATCACTTGTTCACCCAAGTTTCGAAACTTGCTCCAAAAATAATAAACGGGGGCCTTGAGAGCACCCGGCTCGAAGGCGTACAAATATCGGAAGCGATTGAACAATTTTGATCCAGCTGCGTATAATTATATGGTTTCAGTTCTAAACATACACGTGCCTCTGTTACTACGAAGGTTTTATTTGGAAACGTGATGTCAAATGTCAAATGGCTTGGCTTTTGTTATAATTTTCTGATATTTGATGCTATTGTGCTTAAATATATTATGTAAGGTCGATGAAACGTCACAAATTCAATGTTATTCTTACTCACGAACTTATACTTCAAAGTGAATTCAAACTTCAAAGATGTTCATTGTATTCAAATACTGTTTGGTTAACGTTAACCTCACAGACGAGGTTTACATCTTTTAGGTACAACAACAAAAACAAAATTAAAGTAGGTAGAAACCGCCTGTGAACATGCTTGAAGTGCATGTTCGGTCTTCGTGAATTTGTAATCACAATTCACAGTTCTACTGTTACAAGCCAGTACATTTATTTTCGCGTATCAAAACGTTTTTGGTCCTATTAAGTCTCGTGGTCCTTTCGTTCGCACGGTATATATACAGCCTATCGATTCTGTAAAAATCTCACCGTGATAACATGGATGAAGTGAGCGTGAAGTGAACTATCAATGGAGGCGATCCCTAACATCAGGTGGAATGACAGCTCACTTCACCTTAGTTTTCACGGTGAGATTTTTACAGAATAGCACTGCAGAACATGCTTATTAAGCACGTCGTAGAACGTCTCTGATAAAATCGGAACCACTGCATCCAGGTCAGCTTACAAAAGACACAGAGTTGATAATCTTAGCGTTTACATATTAACAGCTAACATCTACCTAGTTACTGTCAGGTTATGGTTCTTCGTTTGTACGACACTTTAAACGCACCAGGGTGTTTTTGGTGTACTGTACGTTTTCGAGTTAAAGGTACGTGTTATGTGATCTCCTTTTCTGCTCTAGCAGTAAATCAATCCTTAGAGGTTCGCCAGTGGTAGTGGTCGTGGTAGATGCAGTGAAGCAGCCTAAGGACCAATAAAACTGCTTACCTTTAGCGCATCCCTGGGCCACACCGACGGAGACAGGGTGCTTGGAGTCACACTGGCAGGAGGCGGTGGTGGGGTCACAGAACACGTGCATGAGCTTGGGGTTGCAGGTGAACTCGCAGGGCGAGCCGAGGTACATGCCCTTCTCTGAAAACGGAAAATATGGTTGGTTAGACAAGAAAAACATATGGAAAGTTAGCTAGGGATGTAGTTAAGAAACTTCAGGGACCGATATTTATCTTGGTTATCGGAAGAAAGCTTCAATCTATCATTGTAATACCACCATGAGGCACAAATTCAGCAAAATTATTATCATTCCTCTCCATAAGCAATTTTATTCTCGACAAAACGCAAAATTCTGCATCTCGCAAGCAGACTTTACCGTGCAACTTGCATATACAACGGCCCGACAGGAATCATGGGGCAGTTGCTTGCCAGACACAACACCCGTCTGGTCGGAGGATCCTCCCTTTTCTATGGAGGATGAGTGAACTTTACACCCTGTTCCTCATACCTCTATATGTCGCTCTACCGGTTACAATAGCCATCCACGACACAAGATTGAGGCCAAGCTCTAGAGATTGAGGCCAAGCTCAAGAGAGTTAAGCTCTGGCTAGGCTTTGAAGTAAATTCCTATATGGAAATTGATCCAAGACTGGATCAAACTATAATAGACGTTTGTGTTAGTCCCACAGATTCATTGAATATCAATACTTTAGAGTGCACCATTTAAGACTAACCGCAGGCCCGCAATAATTGAAATTAGAACGTTTAGAAAGCGCCCATAGGCCATATGCACCGGAGCATGATTTCAAGTACTTATTGATGGGCGATTATGATCCGTTCAAACTTATTCACCAAGAACTCTTTTAAAAGAGCTATGAAGGTAAAACCTTGAAGAAACTTCAGCACGTAGGTAGTATCTATCTACGTCATTTGAAGGTGTTAGTTAAATGAGAACATCAAAGAGAGAAGTTTCCTTATTACCAACACCGGCAATGCGATAGTGTTGTCACTGTGGAAAATTCTCACGAATAAAAGTAATTATAATTTTATACCATCACAGACATTTATGAAATTTAAAAAGTTTTTTAATAGCACCAAAGTAAAGGGTGTTGTCGTTTGAACTTTCGTAATTTTTTTCTCCTGTGCTTTAAATTTTTATTGTACCTCGCAAGATTTAACAAGATACGCCAGCTATTTTTATAAGTTGGTGATTTATTTTAAAACCAAACTAAACAAAGCTCGGGAAAAATGTCACGAGCTTATGGTTACAAGAATAGAAACTTACCTCAATCATGCGCTTCTCAAAAGTTGTTAATCAATATCTTTGTTATGACAACTCAATCAATAAATAAAATCATCATAATAGTGACAGGATTGTGTGGAAAATGGAGAGGGAGATCTGTACCCTGGAGTTGGGCAATAGAGGCTAGTCAGATTAGATCATTATAGTACCTTGCACCTATATAATTTTAGTGTATAGGTATCTCTCACTACACTCAATTCTCAGGGTGCGTTTCCGGACAGCGGGATTGTCCGAAAGGGTTACCGCTGCCCCAGAACATAAAGGGCTAAGGAAGGAACACGTGTGGGTTTTAGTCAGTAAGAGTCTGACACTCCCTTCTGCTCCACCCTGAGCGGGAGGGGTCTTTTGATGATTTCCCATTCACAAAAAACCAAAAAAAAAAAGGGTGCGTGAAGCGGAGCTGGGCGGAGCGGAGCGGAGACGTGCAGGAATCGTCCAATCACAGACGAGATGAGTGACGCGATGAGGATTTCAACCATTGTGATTGATCGATTCTTGCACGTCTCCGCTCCGCTCCGCTTCAGTGGAAACGCACCCTCAGACAATGACATGTCTACACCTCCTTAGCATCAATTCCAATCCCCACTCGACGTGTGTCCAGCGTGTTGGTCCTCAGAGGCGTTCCAGAACTTCCAGTAGTTGCATTCACGTTAGATTAGTTATTAGTAGTATAGTATTAGTTAGATTAGTTAGTTGTGAGTTTGCGTCTATTTGTAGACGTGCTTTGGTCTATTTCAGGAAGGCTAACGCATATATCCAGATTCTATTCTAGTTCTTGTCCGCATTTAGACCGCTTTGCTAGTTGTTTATCCTTTATAACCGGCTTCAAGATAAAGATGAGGTTCTCAATTGGTCTGCATCTTTTTTTAATACAAATCGCTTCAAGACAAACAGGTGGCTCTCAATTCGTCGGAATCTTTTTTTTAATACAAATCACTTCAAGATAAAGAGGAGGTTCTCAATTCGTCGAAATCTTTTTCGGGTTCGGTTGCTGTTTGTAACGTCTTAATTGTAACTCATACGACTCCCTCATAATGTATGCCTACTTATGTTGTAACAGTAACTCTTGTTGAAAGCTTTCACACTGTTGAAATAACTATTCATCGAACAGAAGTTTTCCTTATCACCATCGTAGAGCTGAAACCACATTGTGAAGATGTCATTCGGCAACCGAGTCACGCTTGACCTTCTAACGCCCTTGGATTGGAGAGATAACTAGTACGTTCTGAACTTAGGACCAAAAGTGGGTGTTGAGTCGTGTATCAACATTGAACCATTCTGAATCCTTTCGCCGAATACGACTGTTTCATTAGATATAGGATGAAGGATCTCTTGTATCACAACTAGTCGAACAATAAAAGATTTAAAAAGTTCACTTCTCCTTAAACTTATTCCATCAACGACTAGGTAAGGTCGTACAAAACAATTCGTTAAAAAAAAAAATCGGACGTTTCCTAAAGAATAAAACACTTACCCACTTACTAATAAACGTTGTGTATCGTCTGTATAATTACACAACGCTTTGTCTTCTTCTTGCGAAAGTCAAATTACTGACGACTGAAAGAGAGAAATCGGTGTGAAACTATTCATCTGATATAATACGTTTATTAATAAGGCCTGAGTTCACCAACATTCAAACCACCAGCTAGATAGGTATATAAACAGTTTATGTCAAATTTCCTAAGGAAATTTTAAACATAGAACTGATTAAATATTTAATCAGTTAATTTAAATGTTGGTGATCACAAGGCTAAGGGGGTCATTATACATATACAATTGCTAAGTTAAATCAACATAGCTTATGTTATACAAGTATGGCGGGAACGGCGTGGGAGCGGAAGTAGACTCCACCGGAAGCGAACTCGACGTTCGATTGAGGACGCTGCCTCGCCTTGGAACTTCTCCATTTGTTTTTTTTTCTCTCTGGTTTGAAGTTTTGCAACAAATAGGTCGGCTATTAAATGTCACTATGATTAAACTTTTATTGGGTTTTTGAACTGGACTTAACTAAAAGAACGCTTTTAGCGATAAGACTGCCCATTGTAAAATACAACCCCTACGCCTATGTAAAATTTCTACATTTATATCTTTATTATGTACCTACACCACATGGTGTAGGTACATAATAAATAGTAAGTATTGTATTCTATTCTAGTCTTGATTTGAGAGAAATTCTCCTAACTTCAATTTACTAAGGGCTGATTTTCAGATAACTTATATGTGAAGAATAAATATGACAGTTTGACATAATTTATATACAAAAGCTGTCAAATCGCCATGTTTTTCTTCGGATAAAAATGACCTGACTCTGAGGATTGAATAATCAGCCCCTGATGTTTTAATTTGAATCTAAGTATTTTCGTTTTCAGTGACACAAAATAATTCGATTCAGTGATCCTCATGATAGGACTATTTATTTCGTAGTTTAATGAAAACTGAATCCATCCGGTATCATAAGTTTGTAACCTTACCTAACAAGTGTATTAGCATCAGCAGTCAGCCCTCGGGGCCTCAAGTCTGCTATTACAATAGTGTCAGAATGGTCTATCATTGATTTCATAATTGTTGATTTTGACAAGTTTGGTAATCTAGTTTTATAATGGCGTCATTATGACTTTGAAAGAAATAGCACAAAATGGTAATCTCGTACATAATGACAAATGAATAAATGTACCTAATGTTTATACTTTATTGCTATTTACGAACTTCTTACTACTTCAGATTGCAAACACTAATACCTACGTAATAGGTAAAAATAATGTATTAAATTAAATCTAGCATGTTTAGTAGTAGTTTTTCTCAGACCATTGTCCAACCAATGATCGACCATAATGAATTTAGCAGATTACGAACTTTTAACAAAATGACAATGGGATCGTGTTGGAATGACAAGTTTATAAAAATAGCAGACTTGGGCCCCTAGTTGTACGCATCTACGTACGGTCAGCACCCTAATTGCGTAACACACTATCAATCGGAATCTGAATAATTTTTAAGCAAATTGCTAATCCATTGCTACATAAGTTCGAAAAAATTGTCTGCTCAATACGTAAATAACGCAATGAATATTGTTGAACTGTCAAAATGAAACCGATTCCGATTGATAATGTGTTACGCAATTGCCCCGCTGGTCACACTATCAAACATAATCTGAAGCATTTTGAAGGATATTCGAAAATTTCCTAAGTTCGAAAAACATGTCTCCTTAACAACGTAAGTAATGCAATGAATGTTGTTGAACTTTCAAAATGAAAGCCATTCTTACTGATAATGTGTGACGCAATTACCCCGCTGAAGTCCTAAAACTACGGTATTCAAGTATCAGAGATCAAAGTTATAAAAAAAAACCTAATAAAACAGTTGAAGATCACTACAGGCAGCAGTAGGTAACCTTTAACTTTTCGGAAGAAATATCAAGGGCTAATTTAGTTCGTTAGAAAATTAATATAAACTGTTTGCAACCAAATACTGGTGTGAAATTTCCGCCAGCACTTAGTCTAGGAACCAATAACTTGTAGGTTGAAATATTCTGTTAGCACGAATAAATAAAATACGGTAGGTACAGTCAGCAAAGGAGATAAGTATACAGGGTCGTCGAATATAGTTAAAGTTTAGTAAAAAACTAATTGATGTTTTCGAATAAAATTTAATTTAATTAATAAAAACAGCTCATTTATCAAATTAAATTTCATTCGAAAAAATCAATCGGTTTCTTAGTGAACTTCAACTATATTCAACGACCCTGCATACTTATCTCCTTTGCTGACTGTACGTTCAATAATAATTTAACATCCTAATAAAATGGTTCCAGCTTTTCCGGGAACCAATAACTGTAGATCGAGATACTGATTAGGTACTTGAAACATTTTGTTTTTCGTTGGGTGACGAAATATCGCCAGACCGCATTTCCAGACTCTTTTTGTTTGTATTATTTTTATGCGGTGTGTGACAATGATAAGCCCCAGCTGTGTTATGGAGTAAATATGATATATATTCTATTTACTAGTCTCTATAAACAACATTAGTTTTAGTAGGTATATATGCGAAACCCGAATCACGTGTCTAGTATTTTTATGTAAAGAATCTATGTACAAAATTTCAAAACTGTATCAGAAAAATCACAAAGTTAATAAGCTTGTTATGTTACCTAGTTGTCCGTACAAAAATATGCGTCCGCGCATGCAGCGTCGTCTTGCGCTCGCGCTGGATAATGTAATCGTAGTGTCGCACGGTGTCCAACTTGTAACCTTTTTTAAATATTTTTGAGACAAAATATAACATGGTGTTAAAATTACTGGAATCGATTCAGTTATTTATTCTGAACAAACTACAGTTGCATGCAAAATTTTGCGCGCATGCGTATATTCAGGTTTCGCATTATACTAAAAATAATCTTGTATATCTGAAGTTAAGTGTGAAAGTAGAAAGGGTCAAACGTAATCTGCCCACCTTGCCCTAAAAAGGCGCGGAGCGTGGGTGTAGGGATTATGGTAAGTAATGTGGGTAGCATTTTACACTTGAAATCTATATCTACTCACACTTAACATGATAATGATCCTGAGGAAATCTGAGTACCTACTTTACCAGGGGCGAAGCTGTCAAAATCCCCACTGGACCTCGACAGTTTCGTTTATTGACTGGATAAATAGATGAGCCATTTATGTCACTGGTTACTGAAAGCTGCTTTCAGTTCCCATGTGAGTTGAAAGTTTGGTTAGCTAAAATGTTTACAGTCCATCAAATGGCTACTATGGCATAACGCTCGGTTCAATAAAATATATGGTACTTAATCCGTAAAAATAATAGGTAATACCCGTATTCACAAACATTACTATAAAGTTTCTCAGTGCGCGCGGACGCACAGGGTTCCAAAAACTTACAGACAATACTCGAGTGGCGATCGGCACTTAGCGACAGGGTAGCCAGCGAAATTCACATTTTATTACGTTTTTTTCAATTTCCTGGTCAGTATTAAATTGTACGTTGATTAAAATATGATTCGCGACCGTAACAAATATCTATTTACAGAATTATAATCATTAAAGTCACCAATACAACTCTTTGACCAAGTAATCCTATTGAATGATTATTTCATGAAATCTTGACATTTAGGATTATACTAACTTAACAAGTTGTATTACTCATTCTGATGATTATAATTATCGAAATACATATTTGTTATAGTTGCGAAACATATTTTAATCAACTTACACCCAGACACTGAGTTGCAAATGCAAAAATCGTAAAAAAAAAAAAAATCCCGGGCTATCTTAGCTCTTTTAAAGGCTTGTCATAAGTAACGCATTGAGAAATGCCTTACTTCGCATAGTAGGTGTACTTTATTGCGACAAGTTTTTTTTGTGAATACAGGTGTAAGTATCGGCATTACTAATTCCATGGATTATCAATTTATCAGCTACGGAATAGATATTCTATTGCGTACGTGGCTAACCATATTGTGCGCACATTATTTTTATACCCAACACGAAATTTCGACGAAAGCTTTCATTACGACCAGGGTGGGCCGTAGCTAATTAAATTTCCAATACCTATAGGTAGGTATCGTTGCTTTTACAACTGAAAATTAACGTCAACCAGGAAAATTAAATGGGTTAAAGACGATTTGTAACTGGGTTGTGGAGGTCATATAGGCAGTCGCTCTACGTAAAATAATGGTATTCAGCTGAAGCCGGTTAGACTAGAAGCCGACCCCAAAAACAGTTGGGGAAAGGCTAGATGATGGAGTATAGTAAAATAGTAACGAAGTCAAAACTGAACTCAATATTCAGTTTTGATTTCGTTAGGTACTATTTCACTAAAACTGAACATTGAATATTTTTGAAAAAATAATTGCTATTGCTAGGAGGCGTGCCGAAAATATAGTTTTTAGAATTTTTGTCGGTTTGTCTCTCTGTCTGGATGTATGTTTCGGATTGGCGCAAAAATGACTAATAATAATAATAATAATCTTTATTACTTAAGAAAGTGGTTACAAATTGTGTGAAGTCCCTGACACTTGTGCTAAGTGGTTAACCTGTGTTACAACTGACTGACTGAATAGATGCTGTTCAAATTTTGCACAAAAGGTCATAAACTAGACTATTATTTATCATGTATTTTGCTATGGGGGATGAGCAATACTGCATTGTTTTCGTATACTTCTATAGTTTACCGCTAATTGTAAAAAGACAAAGTTACAGAGTTATCCTTTTCTATGATTATCATCACCATCTCACGTTTGGAGGTAAGTAGTCAATCATGACTGTCTTAAGAACGGCTATTTTAGGTAACTTTCAACAAAACTCATAAGCTTAACTGCTCAATGACTACTTCGCAAACATATAAGTACTCTCTATATATTTCGGCTGCTGAGACCAAAACTATACATATAAGGAAGTTTTATAAAAAAATTAGCTGTTGTTGTGGTGTCTTACGACTTACAGGTGAACGAAGTCGTGGGCAGAAGCTAGTTTTTTTATATTTACAGACTGCAGCTTCGTTTTTTCATAATTAAGTTGCCATCATCGTCGTGATACTATCTTATTTATTTTGGGTCAGTGCAGCAGGCCTTTCTCTTCCATACATCTCCACCCGCCTTCATCTCAATTTACGTTAATTCAACTTATATTCTAGACAAACTCTTTGCTTCGATTAAGCATGGTTTGGATGCAGCCGCTAGCCATATGATGCAAACAATTTAACCATTAAACAGCGTTCCATGTATGTATGTATGAATAGGAACCAGACCATATCTGTGAGCACAAGGTTCCAACACCACAAGGCGGGCTGGTACATATGAATACATAATACAGTAGACACGGATTATGTTACAATATCTGCATTGAACGAGGTCCTTATTGTGAGCACCTCTTCATTACATTAATCCTTTTCAACCCAAAGGGTTACTGGGTTAGTAGAGGTAGCTATGAAAATTTTCGTCAGTTATACAGGGTGTCCGGTAATTAATGGATAACCTCTTCAGGGGTACTTATGAACAACTATTACTATGGGACCAAACCTGAAATCGCCAAGAAATAATCAGCAATTTCCAACATTTTGACGAGATATGCGAACATATGTGTAGGGGACAACTGATGTTTTTTTGCGAATTCATGTTTGTTCCTGTAGAAAAAGTTGTTCATAGTAATAAGTACCCCTTAAGAGATTATCCATTAATTACCGGACACCCTGTATAAAAAAAATAGCTATTCCAAAGGTTTTGACCGCGTAGATATTGCCCTGTTCTATGAAACATCAGTATTTTTTATACGTGACTGACGTAGAATTTCCATGCTATAAGGGGTCTAGAATCATGTGCTGGATTCATGGCAACAGTTTGCGCGCCGATGTCCCAGCCAGCCTGTAAGTATAGTGCCTATTAAATACCGAAATAAAATGCGCTGGTTCGTGGTATTAAAAAACAAAGAATATAATATGCCACTCAAAAGTAAAAACCAAAAAGTAGCAAAAGCATAAACAAAAGGTATGAAAAGGTAAACCTATTAAAAAGAAGAAAATACTTGCACAGTGCCTAAACCCATTTTTTGCAGTTACATAATTATGTAGGTACAAGTCCGATGGAGTGAACATAACCAATTGCCATTGACCGTCAAGAATACGAACTCCGAGCCGCTACTGAGAATCTCGTAATGAAACCAATCCAACCATTGAATCCAACCCAATAATAGTTTGCCAGACCTGGGATTGCGTCCGGGATCCCATGCTGTGGGTAGGTATCTATTCCAATACTTATGTTATAGAAATACTTTTTCAGCGAATGACCGTGTTGAAGCGATAGCCCTTAAATCTCGATTGAGTTCCCCAAATCATGTTCTATAAATAGTTTGTCGTACGAGTAGGTTGACCATTTTTTTTAGACGGCCAAGGGTAAGGTAAGCCCTAGGATATGGGTAACCAAATCAGTCTATTTTGGGAGGTGGAGTGTGGAGCTTATAACAAGGAACATTTTAAGTATTTAAGCAATTATACAGTGTAAGCCCAATTCTGTCCTGAATAAATAAAGACCAAATATTTGCTCTTTTCTTTCATAAGCGACTTTTTTTGCCAAAGGGACGTAGCCATAGGCACAATTCGTAAGTAGGCATTTTTTATTGTTGTAAATGTATTATCTGGAAAAGCTCATGTTTTATTTCTTTAGAATCAGATTAAAATGCAACGAAGCGTCAAAACTCACTGATTTAACTACGCTATTCACAAAGCGAAACGAAAACATAACTTCATCCACAAACTCATCGGAATTATAAACATACAGCAGTCAAATAAATCTAGTGCCGACAAATAATCTACAATTCGATTTAGCTGCCCTAACTATAGTTCTGTTGTGTAGCTCGTTGCAAGGTCAGCAGACCGCGAGGTCACCTGTCATACCCGACGCCTGCTGCGGAACTGTTAAGGTTATAAGCTGGTTTCTATCGGCACTTAGATTATGGATGCTTTTGCTGCTTTTCAAAGGGAATAGCCACAAAAGGTATGAAAGATTAAGCTTTAACACAATCATTATTGCTCAATTCAGAAATTAAACTGTATAGCAATTATTATTTGGTCTTTATAAGACAGTAAACAACGCTCTAAAACATTCTCGTTTAGAAATAACGCAACACTAATAGTTTTATTTTTAAAAGCGACTGCGAAAAACAAAAGCGCAATGGTCCGCTTAACGGCAATATTGCTGTAAAATTTTATGTAGGCGTTTCGTTTGACTGCATTAGTGTTGTACTAACCTTATTATTTGGTTGCAAATTAAGTTTATAGCTTATAACTGAATGCAGGAAAATAGCAAAATGTTGTCGAGAAATCGAATATTTGAACTAACACCATTACCATGATATTGAGAACCATTTTAGGTCAGGCACCTAAATACTTGGCTTACTTATCTTAGTTACCTTAACCTACTTTAATGTTGTGTATGACATCTATCACTGTGAGTTATGCTGCTACTTTTAACTTTAAGTGCAGCTGCGGGTGCATTAGCCTACAGTATATTTCATTGCCATTTAAAAGGAAAAATCTACCATCTTGTACATTGGTGCATTCCTACACTTGCTTGAAAGTTATTTGAAAAAGCTATGCATTTTTCATACTTCTGTATTGCAATCAAAGAAAATATTTGTTTCAGTGATCCCAGGAGGTTGGTTACGTCTTATATTTTCTTTTCATACCGAGAAACTACCAACGCTACGTACCTTAACTACAAAAGACTTTGCAGACGAGATGAGAAACCTTAGGAACCGTGTATCCAGTATTACTTCGATGTACATATACAGGTGTCCAAACACAGAGATATTTTCTTCATCAAGCCTTTTCCAGTTTCATAAAACAAAGGCTTCGTCTCTCATAACAGCCTTTCAAATGAGTCTACTTGAACCTGCGCATGTTCTACCGAAAACACACTTTAACAGACACACATAAAGTTCACACTCCTTTGGCTGTAAACAAAGAGATATACTCGTATGTCTGGAACTGTCAGTTAATTTACGTGGAAGACGAGAAATTCGCAATATAGGAGAGTAACATTTTTCACTTCGAGGGGACAGAATTTCAGGTATTCTAGTATAAGAACACACGTGCGCCGTTTAAAAAAGACGAGCTTGTTATTATAAATTCTTCGCTAAGTATAAGAGGGGGGAAGTTTGAAGTGGTCTTGAGTGGGTAGTCGAACAATGTTGCTCAGGTATGCTTAAGTTGAGTTTATAAGCTAAAGATGACAGGAAAACACGAGATTAAAACTGAGTCTAGAAAACTCTATTCTAAGCTGTAGCGAAAGACCAGTAAATACCAGACTTTTGCCACACTAAAATAAAACCAAGTACACAACAGACAACTTAATAGCTATTAACTGAATCCTTCGAGAACGATTGGAACCGTTCAAACGAAGCCCCAGTTCAAAACAACAAATACTGTGGCTCGATAGTTGTGAAAATACTTAAATATATTTGAGATTAAGTTTACCTCATTTCAGAAGCCAGGGCAATTTTGTGGATTTAGCGCGAATTTAATTACTTGCTAAGAGCTCAAAGAACAGCACCCTAATTGCGTAACACACTATCAATCGGAATCTGAATCATTTTGAAGCAAATTGCTAATACATTGCTTCATAAGTTGGTAAAATGTGTCTGCTAAACACGTAAATAACGCAATGAATGTTGTTGAACTGTCGAAATGAAACCGATTCCCATTGATAATGTGTTACGCAATTGCCCCGCAGGTTATAAACGAAGAAAAATCTTTGAATGAACCATGTAAGCTGAAATTAAATTGGACGTAGTTATGCAAAAAGGATCCAACCCACAACATGACCGAAAATGAGTTAAGTAAATCAAACTGCTTGTCAAGGTCTATATTTTCGATTATCAAAAACAATCCAAGTAAAATACGAATATTTTGACATTAAAAATTCGTATTTTACTTGGATTGTTTCTGCTAATCGAAAATATAGACCTTGACAAGCAGTTTGATTTACTTACTTGGATTGTTTTTGATAATCGAAAATAGAGACCTTGACAAGCAGTTTGATTTACTTAACTCATTTTCGGTCATGTTGTGGGTTGGATCCTTTTTGCATAACTACGTCCAATTAATCTTTCCGTGTCTTTACATTCATCGTAATTGTGATTTCTGAGAATTTGATACTGAGGACCTCAGCTAGTCTAGGAAAAACGCTCATTGAACAATAGATGGAAGCATCATCAAAATATTATTTGGCACGATACGAAAGAGGTAACGATATATGGATGAAAGAAAGCATCACCACTCCTCGCCTCTGTAGAAAACCTACATTAACCAGTCATTAAAAAAACATGGAACAAAACCCATTAACCCCACTTTTAACGTTGTCGCAGCGGATTAACTTAAACCACATAAAATATAGGCAATCATCGCTGAGAAACTGCCAAAAATACAGCCAAACAAAATTTAAGCGTTCAAAATATGCCAGTAACATCTGGCACGGTTGGCATCGTGCCAGCCCGACATCCTTGGCACGGTCGGACCTGCCAAATGTACCCTATAATAATAAAGAGGACAGTTGTATTATTAAATAATTTGTTATCGAGCCTACATCATGTTTTACGAGGTCGAGATTAAATCGCCGAAGATTGGTGTAATGACCTTATTAGATAACAACCCATAATTTATTAGACAGGGGTAGACTGTAGAAACTAGGATCTTGGAAACTATAACTTTTACGAAGGGAAATACAAGAATAAAAATTAAAGTTAAAAACTTTAAGTCAAAGTTAGCTTTTCCCCGAAAAAAAAAACAGGTGGAGTAGAAGCTCCACCCAGTAATTACTTACCTACTGATTACCGAGAGTCACGGTAAGGGTGCATTAAAAGAGATACTTAATTACGGCACAAGGGCCACAAACGGCTACAAACCTTGCTCCCTGACAAACTTTTGCAATGCTATAGGTAGGTACTTGTGCTGATTTAAAATAAGAAAAATGATTCATTTCATTATATTTCTTACATTTTATGCAAATGGTAGCGCTGTTTTACGTTATAATAGGTGGTTTTGGCCAAAATTCAATACGCGGCAAATTGTGATAAAAATAATTACTAAATATATTAATTTGAAATGTTCATATAGCTCTCGAAATTATATTTGATGGAAATAAGACTACTTTATTCAAGATAAAATATATGTTTAAGGAAACAGTACAAAATAACAGTTTTGTGGTAGTGTCACAAGGTCTATTTACCCATATACTCGTAAGTAGTAAATATCAATTCTATAAGCAGAAATGAAAAGAAATAAGTATTACTTTTCTGAGAAAAGGGCCTGTTAAATTTGGACGAGTACTTATCACAATTAATGCCAAAATCTGGGCTGTTTCCGAGAACTTTTCTCAGAAGGAAACGGTATGAAATATTACAAAGAAAAACAAACAAAGTCCGACTCGCGCACCGAGGGTTCCGTACTTTGTAGGAATATAACTACAAATTTACGGTTTTCGGATTTGTTCCTTTATTTGTATCTACTACATTTTTTTTTGAGGATGGGAAATCGTCAAATGACCCCT
Organism: Globia sparganii; assembly: GCA_949316385.1. Classification (NCBI taxonomy): domain Eukaryota; kingdom Metazoa; phylum Arthropoda; class Insecta; order Lepidoptera; family Noctuidae; genus Globia; species Globia sparganii. Next base: position 1,710,659 of record OX438654.1, read on the forward strand.
CCCGCTCAGGGTGGAGCAGGAGGGAGTGTCAGACTCTTACTGACTAAAACTCACCCGTGTTCCTTCCTTAGCCCTTTGTGTTCCGGGGCAGCGGTAACACTTTCGGACAATTCCGATGCCCCGGCAGACTTGTACTATATGACATTGCTTCTTGCTAAATTTTATAATTCTAGGTCAACGGGAAGTACCCTATAGGTTTTGATTCCCTTGCGAGTGTCATAATTATGCGGCATAAACGGAACATAAACATCCGTATCTTTTGATTGCGTTGACTTAGAAGTTTTGATTTTTTTACTGCTTCAAGGGATTGCAGCCCTGAGTATTGATAACTCCACGCGTTCCTGAGAAACGGGGTCTTGACAGACGGACAACAAAGTGATCTTATAAGGTTTCCCTTTTTCATTTTGAAGTACGGAACCCTAAAAAGAACTGTTGGTATATATACATTATTTTTTTCTTTACTTGATGAAATGACCTTTGAATGTAATTAATATAATTAGCTCATACAGTGACTTCGTCGAACAATAAATCGCTCCTGATCTCCTGCGCAGAACTAAGTGACGACACATAATTAGGGATTCCTGCAGAATCACAAATTAATCCTGTTCTTGAGTTACGAGGAGGTAAATAGTATAATTAGAATTTTCCTGTTATTACGAACAATAGCTAGGCATGGGTTACCTTGAACACATGTTTTGCACATGTGGGGACAACCCTGATATCACATTTACATTTTTTTTCCATTCCTTTTTTCATTTCCATTTCCAAAAGGCTTGTAGATATTAATGGGTCAAATTAAATAGCTAGCGAAACTCCGCAGCCGCGCGCTTCATAGCCGTGATAGGTATCGATACCTTTAGGATGTACACAATTATATTTACTGTGCGGACCATGAGCCTGCAATAAACTAATATTTTAAAGTTAAGTATTAAAAGAAACGTGTTTACAAGAAAAATGTTTTAAGCTTGAAGCAGTAAAATAGTAGATTGTACAACTAGTGCATAAAATAACCATTTTACCCCGAGACGTTTATATCCACCTAAGCCGCAGGGAAGGGTAGATATAAATAGGCCCAAAATAACTCTGAAAATGAAACAGGCATAAAGTATATAACAATATTTTCTTTCTTCAAAAATGTTGCAAAATTGAAGAAGAGAATAGCTGATTACAGACACGAAAGTTTTTTTTTAATTCTCAACATTTGTGTCATTCGACTTGGGTACTTCATACTGGCAAGTCCTCAAAACGTTTCTTTGCGTTTTTAAATAATAAATGACAACTATTCTGGTTTTATTAAATTAACGATAGAAAAGAAGTGATGGTAAATTAAAGCAAATGAATAAAATAATGACTTTAATCTGTGACGTTTTATTGTGTGTGTGGCTGTTGGGCCTGATTATCTTACCCTTAGAAAAAAAAATACTTTATGCCCTAGAGCATAAAAAAACGATTGTATGTCGCCTACGCACAACATAAAGACGAAGTTTTAGAGCATGAGAAGTGAAAAAATCAAACTTCTAACAACGCAATCAAAAGACACGGGCGTTTAAGTTCCGGAATCAAAACCTATAGGGTACTTCCCGTTGACCTAGAATTGGCAAGAAGCAATGTCCTGTAGAACAAGTAAAAGGAACAATCCGAAAACCGTAAATTTGTAGTTACATTACGAGAAAAAAATTCCCGTGATCAACTATTTACATACGTATAAATTTGTACGGAACCCTCGGTACGCGATTCCAACTCGCATTTGACCGTTTTTTTTAATTTACTTGTGACATGATTAACTAATTGTGAAGGAAGACATCGTGAGTAATAAAACCAGACTTAAGGAAATATTTTGTAATCATTAAAGCAAAGCGCGTCATGTTAAATGTTCATTCAAAAGAGAACTTTGCTCTGCTGGGCACATTTACACCCTGGCTATAAAAAAAAAAACATAATGAGTTAAAGCCCTTGGACCAAAAAAAACAAATAAAAATCCCGCTTGACATTGTTGTGGGAATAAAAGGTTTAAAAAGTGCTGTGTAGTCAAAAGTGGGCCAAAACGTTCAGAGTCCACTCGAAAATTGTAACCAACGCGAAACACAACGCGGTTTGAGCTTCTTTACATTCCTGTGGGTTTAGCGAGTTTGTTTGCTTCCCGGCAGCCATATTAAAAATCTGCGAAATGAAGTTCAAAGTAGGTAAGAACAGGAATATGTTGTATAGTCAAGGAACTTTATTGTTTAGCAAATTGTCTACGAAAAATATTTATCTGTTTATTCGAAACACAATATCATTCTTTGACAGTTATTTGAAGTGGCTCTAAGACGGAAAATTTACGTAGTGTGCCAATTTGATAAATAATTAATTTCCCCAACTTTACAATAAATATATAAAAGTGTGGGACGTGACCTTTTCATAAGTTCAAGATTTTCAGCGTGTTTTCTTTTGCTTACCAAAATAATAATGTGTATAACAAGTAAGAAAGATTTAACATCTAATCGACATCTAAAGTTAACATGTTCTTATTTACTTTGATATTTAATTAATTAGGATTGTGTAAAACTCCAGTCAGGTTCGACTTTCCGTGTTGCTTGTTATAATGAAAAATCAACAACAGACGAAGAGCCACAATGACAATGTCAATGTTTTCATCCACACAGGGAATCACAAAACATGAGAAAAATCACAAAAGGTAACTTAATTAGTCTCAAATAACGACATTGTCGATTTTCTTTGTTTTTTTCCATATCTACTCTGCTTGATGACGTAATACAACTGTCCAGTATACTTCCATAGACAACAAAATAAACAAAAGGAAAATGCTTAGAAAAACCCAAAATATTGTAGAGACAAGCAAATCTGGATGTGGGTTAATTTGAGGCACATATTATTCAGAAAAAATTAACCTTATTAACATAATTTTTCGTTCATGTTACGCGGTAAATGTATGCTTCTGTCCTAACGAACATGGACCTCTATATCGCTAAAAGAAACAATATCACATATTTCAAAGGTAACACAATATTACGTAAACATCATAAAATTATATCTCTATTATATTCTTCCCTACGAATAAGTGATAAGTCAGGAAGTCTAATTCAGAACAAATTCCACAGAAAAAGTGGCCCTACTTCAAACCAAAACGACGTATGATTCAAAATACGAATCACTTCCGAGGTTACATGAAGACATGCTTGGTGATTGGTTTAAATTCAGAACGAAAGCCGGGATTGGTTCTCGCGCGTGCTGTAATGTCTGCTATGACAGTTGAGTCAAGTGACGTGGACGATGTTATGCAATAAGTGCACCGGACCAAGTCAATAGTAAAAGAATATTATTGTACAATATTTTTTATAATATATTTTTGTTTTTTTTGGGTTACTTTTTACAATCCAATGAACTCTATGTCCTGCGAAATATGATTAATTTATTAAGTTTTTGTCTAGAAGACATTAAAAGAGAATCTTTCAAACTGGTAGGTACAGCAGTTTTGTGTAACATGGTATATCCTTTTAGTGATTTATAAAAATATTTTTCGTAAAAATTAACGGAACATACTCTGCTGGCTTTCACAGGCATCCTGTCGTACTCTTGTCTTTCTAGCTTAACTGAAGCTATCCGCTTATTTTGCCGAATTGGATCGGCAGGGAAACTAAAAGCACAGTAAATATACAGTAGGTTATCTAAGGCCGCCCGCCGAGTTATTAGCCTACTCTTGCGTTGATACCCAGGGTTGTCACTTTTACTTTTAGTTAATATTTTCGAACAAGCAGCACTTGATCTAAATTTATAAAATAAAAAGCATATTATGATTGAATATTTTACCAATTTATAAATTTAGTAAAAATAAAAAGCTTTTATTCACATAACATTTATTATACTAAGTTACAAATTTGATACCGAGAAAATTTTTCTCCTGTTTCTGCACGTCCGGAACGCTTTATTATTATTTGTTAATATAAAGTAAATTCTCATTCTTATGTAAAGTTTTTGTAAAAAGCTTTTGGGAAAGCATGGACAGGGCATCTTAAATTCTACATCATTCAGTTGATCGTAAATTGACCGGCCAATTTTAATGTTGACGTGGTCCTTTTCGAACGCTTTGCGAAACACCTGCTCCATCCTTTCTACATTATCGACAAAATCATCAGGTGGGATCATGAGTAAATTTCGATCTTTGCCGTAATTCCTGTAATGGGTGTATCTAGATTCTACACTTAAATTACACGCTCGTTGATTAACATCGACGTAAAAAGAACAGACCTCTTAACACATTTTTTTCATACGATAAGCGAAACAAAAACAAGTGTCAAGTGGCCGACCCGAACGCCGGCCAAAAAAATGCGATGTACACAATATATAAGTATATAAGTCTATATAAGTCGATCGTCAGACTACCGGAACCATATATAAGTCGATCGTCAGACTACCGGAACCATATTTGGATTGAACAACACATCAGACAATAGAAAAAATAATAATTTCAAAAGTAATTAATTTGCAATATTAATTATTGTGAAATTGCCCTTATTACAACTATACCTACGCGAAAAATATGTTTACCTAAACGATGTTTCGTACTCAATCCTCTATTTTATAGTAAAACTAGACTTCTTAAAATAAACTTTAGCTCTAAACATAGTATTCAGAAAAATGCGACTCGGCTACGCTCTTAATAAAGCAAATAAACTGTGAAATAAACAATACAATACCATATTTTCTAATAATATTTAAGTATAAGTAGGTACTTACATTTCTGGTTAAGTAGGAAGTATGAAGAATGATAAGTCCGGGTTTGCGAAATCATTATTGAGGCACCCGAAAACACTACAATATTTTTTTCCCCTTTTTGAAGTCATGATACTCGTAATTTACGACAAGTGTCCGCCGCCCGCGCCGGCGAGAGTTGACGAACGCAAGCGGTCATGTAGCGTACGCGCGTGCTCACGGTCGCGCTGCACAGCCCGCACTGCCGCCACCTTATTCCCCCATATATTATGCTAGCGTGTGCGTGAAATCGCGTGCCGACATTGCGCGCGGCGCGCACGCACACATTCAAACCGAGAGCGGCACGTTTGTATGAAGATGTTTTACTGTATATTTATCTACTGTGCTAAAAGAAAGCAAAATAGAATAATGTTATAATAATAACTAAATTTTGTGGATTTACTTTTCAATATTTCATCAATAAAAAAATAAAAATTAAATTGGTAAAAAATTTACTGACTTCATTTTGCATAGTATTGACCACCTCGGTTTGATAACGTATTTGAACATCTTTGAATATAATTATAATTTTGCTACTATTTACCAGTGAAAAGTGATTCCTGGACATTTTAATCTTGTATGGCTCCTGCACCACTCCACAATACATGCTGGCATGATGATTCACAGCTGTAGTTCACCATGATAAAAACGAAAACGTACCCGAAGTGCTCGCTTGCAAGAAAAATGTCCGACTGATGACGCGCTGGGTACAATTTTTAAGCCCCGCCTACTTGGGCCTAATATTTGTTGGGTCATTTTTTTATCGCAGTTACATTTCCTGACTTATTACTTATTCGTAGATTCTTCCATTGAAATACTACATACGTCTGCAAAACTTGGCTTCCATCTAATGAACCACTCGACGTTCGAGCTTCACGCCTTTGTCTATTTTGTCTTTGAATAATTAACATGGCCGCCACGTTCGCTTTTTGAATGTAAGTATTAATTATTGCTTTGAAGAGACCAACGTAGTACTTAGATACAGGATATAAAGATTCTTGGAGATCTTGAGAGTTCGTGTGGTTTGTAGTTAAGAGTATCTACCTAGAGTATCTACTTCAGTTTTGTTTGTAACTGCGAGGCAATTGCGTAACACATTATTAATCGGAATCGGTTTCACTTTGACAATTCTACAACATTCATTGCGTTATTTACGTGTTGAGCAGACACATTTTTCGAACTTATGAAGCAATGGATAAACAATTTGCTTCAAAATGATTCAGATTCCGATTGATAGTGTGTTACGCAATTAGGGTGCTGGTGTGATATTTTATTTGAGAACAGATGAAAGCTGCTTGCGCCATCGCCATTGCGCCATTTGGTTTTTTAGTTGCAAATGCGATAGTTGAGATTATTTATTAAGTTTCAAACAAGATAATATTTACATCTTACTTCTTACTAGTCTTACTAATATTATAAACGCGAAAGTTTGTGAGTATGGATAGATGGATGGATGTTTGTTATTCTTTCACGCAAAAACTACTAAACGGATTTTGATGAAACTTTACAGTATTGTAGCTTACACATCAGAATAACACATAGGATACTTGTTATCCTGATATTCCCACGGGATTGACACTTATGCGGGTGAAACCGCCGGGCGCTGCTAGTAATATATAAGTTAACAGACTTAAAATAATAATATGTACATACATGTATACAGAGTTGATACGACCGAGGGGCATTAAATTACACTACGTATACTATACGTGTTTAGTATTAATTCGATAAGGTATAAAAATAAAAAGCGCCAAAAATGAGAATTTTTTTTTTTCAAACAAACTAAATAGCTTACAAATCAGAGTAAAACGCAACCACCCTTTGTAAGTAAAGGAAAAACCCAAATTTCATAGAAACTTGGACCTGGCGACTGACCTTACAAAGTGGCAACGTCGCACGCGCGCCGGGGCGCGGCATGTATTATTTCGTGTCGAAGCGGGCGGCCGGCGGTGGCGCGGGCGGCGGCTTAGGCCTCCGCTCGCGCTGGCTGTTATGTTAGATAGTTTTGAAGTACGCCGACAACAAAAACACAAAATTTTTAAATTCTCTATGTGTCCTCCATTCACATTAATGCACAAATTATACCGACGGAGAATATTGTTATTTAGTTTTGTAATTAAATCACTGTCCGTCGCTAAGCACTTTAATTTATGAAATGCTAAAATAATCCTGTTTTTTAGTTCAACAATTGTATTTACCTCGGAGGCATACACTTCACCCTTAATGTACCCCCACAAAAAGAAATCCATGGGAGTGAGGTCCGGAGATCGTGGTGGCCACCGAACAGGTCCGAATCGACCGATCCATTGCTGCTCAAACATTTCTGTGAGCCGCTCCCTGGAAGCCATCACAGAATGTGGAGGCGCACCGTCCAGCTGGTACCACAACTTGCGATGAACGGCTAAAGGTAGTTGGTCAGTGTACTCGGCCACAGGACCACTTAATAAATCTAAAAATTTCACCGCTGTAAGGGTGCCGTCAATAAAAACAGGGCCGATAATATTATTATTATGGATACCAGCCCACACATTGAGAGAAAATCTGTACTGGTGTTCAGATTCTCGAAACACGTGTGGATTTCCCAAACTCCAGTACCGGAGGTTTTGCCGATTCCAGATGCCGTTCCGAGTAAAAGTACACTCATCGGTCCATATTACATTTGTTAAGAAATGGCGGTCTTCGGATGTTTTATTTAATAGCCATTGGCAGTAACTGTTCCTGATCGGTAAGTCTCTCGATAACAAAGCTTGCACCTTCCGATATTTATAAGGTTTGCGTTTGTTACGTTTTAGAACCTTGTGGATGGTTCTATGGCAACATCTAAACTGCCGGGCGGCTCTGTGGAGACTCGTTGTCGGGTTGCGGGAAAAATGATCTAATATTCGTTCGTCCCATGCAGCGGGTATTTGCCGCGGTGGCACTCCCTCCTGTTGCGGCACTACACGTTTATTGTCCCGTAATCTTTGTACTGCCAACTGTATGGTGCGGGCGTTCCTAGGGCAATTGCGGCTGTCACCATACCTTTCTCTGTATGTTCGCAGAGCTAATGCTGCGTTTCCACGGCATTCACCGTAAATTAAAATCATGTCAGTGTATTCTGACGCCGTGTAAGTTAGACGAGGCATTGTTGAACACTTTAATTAGGTATACACACACACAACCAAAGTTTAATTACGTGTCCTATCACAATAAAAAACAGTAAATCACAAAAAAAAACACTAACACTAAATAATTATAATAGCAAGTTACGTGTCTTGTCACAATAAAAAAAAAGAAAGAAGTGTCCTATTCACAATAACAAAACAAAATCACAATTGTCAGCGCACGAGTTCGACAAAACAATAGCGGCACAGGACTTCCGTGTTACGTAACGTACATACGTCCCGGAAGGATAGCGTTGGCGCACTGAAAAACCAAGTTTTTTAGTTTTTAGAGGCCCCCCTCGCAAGGACCAAAGATGCAATAGCAACACACTGACCTATTTCTATTTCTTTTACGCGCGTGATGTTTTGCTAATGGGATTGTCACTTTCTTTTGTAGGACGTATTTGCTTATGACTTGCGTAAGAGCGGCAACAACGTATCGTAGATTTATCGTTTTAAGGTGCATGACCTATGCCTATAGACATAATCAGCTGTTAGGAAAAATACATCATGTTCAAACGGGCCAAAAACTTAAAAAATCATTTGCGACTAAACTATTGTTTCAATTTAAATGATATTTGGTACAGAGCTTGAAAATGGTACCTAGTATAAGCAGTTTAAAGGAAAGCCTTTCTGTCGTATCAACTTTGTATAAAAAAAGGGGTAAGAATCATAGGGCATCAAAAAGTCCGCATCGATGTCAACAGGAAAAGTGTGCGAAAGGCTGGCAACATTACCACATTGTGTGGCGATCATAGACTAATACATACAGAGTTGATACGACCGAGGGGCATTAAATTACACTACGTATACTATACGTGTTTAGTATTAATTCGATACGGTATAAAAATAAAATGCGCCATAAATGAGATTTTTTTTTTTTTCAAACAAACTAAATAGCTTACAAATCAGAGTAAAACGCAACCACCCTTTGTAAATAAAGGAGAAACCCAAACTTCATAAAAACTTGGGCCTGGTGACTGACCTTGGATACCTACCTAACAAAGTGACAACGTCCAACGTCGCGCGCGGGCAGTAACTCGAAACACATGGTGGATTTTCCAAACTGCAGTTCCGGAGATTTTGCCGATTCCAGATGCGCCGGTCCGAGTAAAAGTACTCTCATAGGTCCATACTAAATTAGTTAAGAAATGACGGTCTTCGGATGTTTTATTTAGTAACCATTGGCAGTAACTGTTGCTGATCGGGAAGTCTCTCGATAACAAAGTTTGCACCTTCCGATATTTAGAAGGTTTGCGTTTTTTACGTTTTAGAACCTTGTGGATAGTTCTATGGCAACATCTAAACTGCCGGGCGGCTCTGTGGAGACTCGTCGAGCTGCGGGAAAAATTGTCTAAAATTCTTTCGTCCCAAGCAGCGGGCATTTGCCGCGGTGGCACTACCTCCTGTTACAGCACTATACGTTTATTGTCCCGTAATCTTTGTACTGCCAACTGTATGGTGCGGGCATTCCTAGGGCAATTGCGGCTATCACCATACCTTTCTCTGTAAGTTCGTAGAGCTAACGTTGCGTTTCCACGGCATTCGCCGTAGATTAAAATCATATCAGTGTATTCTGACACCGTGTCAGTTACACGAGGTATTTTGAACACTTTAATTATACACACACAACCAAAGTTTAACTATCACAATAAAAACAGTCAATTACAAAAAAAAAACACTAACACTAAATAATAATAATCCCAAGTTGCGTGTCCTGTCACAATAAAAAAAAGGAATACTGTCTTAAACTTATTTAGTGTCCAATCACAATAACAAAACAAAATCACAAGTATTGTCAGCGCACGAGTTCGACAAAACAATAAGGGCGCAGGAGCTTCCGCGTACGTACCTACGTTCCGGAAGGGTAGCGTCGGCGCACTGAAAAAACAAGTTTTTTGGAGGCCCCACTTACTGATCGCAAGCACAAAATACAGAGAGTACAGAAGTCAAACTACATACAAAGTGCGCTCGAGCAACGAACACATAGACACCGCTCACGGACACGATATCTCGGACTGATTGGGATTAGTGCGAGTGCGAGTGCCATCCGCTTGAGACACGCGTCTATGAAGTTCAAAAATGGAGCAATAAAAAAAAATTATAACTGTTCAGTGGACGGTTGTTTAAATTCAACATTAAACGGTGAATTGTCGTTTTTTAATCTACCAGTTGTTTCGGAGAGGTAAGTAGGTATTTGCTTGTATTTCGATGGTTTGTATTAACGTAACACAGTAGTTAGGTAGGTAGGTAAGCGCCCCGGCCCCCAGTCCCGCGCCGTAAAGTAAAAGCGAACATGACTTTGTAGCACTTTGTGACAAATTTGTAATGTAACAATAAGATTAAAATTAAAATATTTTAGTTATTATTGGTTTTTTCGTTTCTCATCAATAAATCAAACAACTAGATGCGAGTGCCACTACCACGATAGTTTTTTGTACATAAGCCAAAGTTTACAACCATAGCGCGACCGCCGAGCGTGGACTTCTGTACTTTCGGTATTTTGTGTCGCAAGGATCTAAGATACAATAGCAACACACTGACCTATTTCTATTTCTTTTACGCACGTGATGTTTTGCTAATAGGATTGTCACTCTCTTATGTGCGTATTGGTTTATGACTTGCGTAAGAGCGGCAACAACGTATTGTAGATTTATCGTTTTAAGGTGCATGACCTATGCGCTATACGCATTGGTCATGCACCTTACATAATCAGCTGTTAGGAAAAATACATCGTGTTCAAACGGGGCAGAAACTTAAAAAATCATTTGCGACTAAACTACTGTTTCAATTTAATTGATTTTTGGTAAAGAGCTTGATAATGATACCTAGTATAGGCAGTTTAAAGGAAAGCCCCTCTGTCGTATCAACTTTGTATAATACGACTGCGGCGATGCTGATTATTTGGCCTAAAAATAGGCCAGCCCTCTGTTGACATAATTATGGAATCAAGAAACCGCTTGGCGATGTCTCTAAAAAACATCTGGGCACTTGGACCCCATAGCCCTAGAACCCTAGTGTTTCTAGCCCAAGAAATTTAGTTTGGACTTCTAGATTGGGTAAGGTCACTATGGTTTTTCTGTTAGTACTTAACTGTTTGTTTGCAACATTATTTTTATTTTATCACTAGCTGACCGCCGCAGACTACACTGCCTCAATCGATATATAAAAGACCTAAACTTTTGTATAAATTAATTTTAAAACAAACAAAACGAATCCGTATTTAATAAAAAATCATTTTTTGAATGAAGCATGAAGTGTTATTATTATTTTGCAATAAAGTTAAAATTGACTCTACATTTTATTTAGAAAACGTTTGTATGGGAAATAGAAAAGGGCTGTTTTTAGGGTTTTCCCGGGAATTATTCGATTTTTTCTCACCTTTTAAACCTTCCATAGACCTCCACAAACATTTCAAGACCAAGATAAGATAAATCCGTTCAGCCGTTCTCGAGTTTTAGCGAGACTAACGAACAGAAATTCATTTTTATATATATAGATTGTTTTTGTGTTTTATGTTTGTGTTTTTTCTTTCTCTTTTCTTTCTGTTTCATCCTCTAGTCTTTTGGTTGTTTTTATGATAGTCTAATCCACTAGACTGTGAATAAACTTCAATGTTACATAACATTGTTTTTCTCTGTAGCAAACTATGTAGATTGTCTTGTAAAATAGATGGCAATACTTTCGCTACTTACTATGAAAGACTGAGCTGTGTATAGGTTCTTAATTTATATTCAGGCATGTCCTCTATATCGTGTTACATAGCCGTATGATGGATGGAGGGTGTCCTCTCGAAAATAATTGACTTTGCAAGGGAAGCGGATCTCGAGGATGTATAGCGGAAAACGCCCCTTAGGAACAATGAAAAATGTTTTGAGGGTGCTTGTACTGTAGTTGGATGTTGACAGAGTTAGTTTCGTATTTATAATGTTAGTATGATTGGATATGCCCAAAATAGTGATATTATTTTTCATTAGAAAATTCCTAAAAACAGCCTTCACTCTGCATTTGCGCTCTGTAAATGTTTGACCCCTATTGAATGAAGCTTATAATAAAACCGGTGAATGAGAACTTGGTACACCCCTGTCTATCTCTTTGTGGGATACAATACAGGCGTGAATGTTTAGCAGAGGATCGAAGTCAGGACCACAAAATATACAGTTGCGTATCAACTATACTATGCTTACAGACTACAGCGGGGCGTGGGAAATAGGTTACTCTCGTACATAAACGCTTCCCGTCAAATTAAATACAGATCTATAGTACCCATATACACTATGTAGTTACCAGTAAATAGTGACGTAATCGCCTACCGCTGCTTCCTCAAGTTCTTTCGTTTACTATCAATTGTTTCATGCGGCTAGTTTTAGAAGAATTCGACGGATCGCAGTGATGACACATCGATGGACTGACAAGCTTCAATTAATGAAATGCGCCGACCCCAGCATGATTTGACCAGACTCGATTAATCGAATGAACCCCAAGATTTGCACTAGCCCCGGGCTCAAGAAAGAAAAAAACCAACTTTCAAAAATAACGCTACAAAGTGAAAAATAACTTTAATTTCGGAAGTCGGTGTCTTTGGATCTGTATTTTAGTTTTTTGCCACTTCACAACTTCCGAAATTAGTTTTTTACAACTTCCGAAATTAAAGTTATTTTTCACTTTGGGGTTTTTTTTTTGGAAGTATGTTTTTTCATTTTTTTTTATTTCTCGCTCTTTAGTGGGTCTGTTTATAATTTATCTAAGTTACAGTAAATAGCCTAATGTCAACTTAATCATCGCCTTTTAACAAAATATTGCTATTCCCGATGTAGGGACGTTTATTGTTGAAGAGTTCTCCTGGAACTCCACCATCAGCTCCATTTTATCATTCGCATTGTGACGAGCATAAATTGCTTAGCAACCATATTAAAGTAATTGAATCGCACCCCGTGAAATACTTATTACCTATTCCGGAGTTTCTGGTGGCCATCTGTGGTCTTCATCATCAGTTCAACTTCACCAAATGGTGCTTTCCGAGAGCAAATGCACGAGTTACTATAAAAAATACTCAAATCGCTATAGGTGTGCCTATAATATTTGAAGAGCTTCTTCGATTTCTCCAGGATTCCCTCATCAGATCCTAACCTGATGGAAATGGGAGCACCTGGAAAGTATACCCTTTCTAACAAAAAAAAAAAAAATAATCGGTCTAGCCGTCTTCGAGTACTCGGGGAACATAAATAAGAAAAAAAAAGTCGGTTAAAAATTCTCAAAGAAACTTCATCAATAAAGGTTACTCTAATTAATCTTAGTTTATTACTTTGTGACAAGACATTGTAAATTCGTTATTTCACCGTCAAAGCCCCTTCTTTCCTAATAATTACCTAATTCACGATCAAAAACCGTTGTTGTTTCACGAGAAAATTAATAATTCTCTCATGCCACCAACCAAAGCATTATTAATTAAAAACTGAAATGATTATATCATTAAAATTTCTTAATGGTGAACAAGGTATTTGTATCAACGATCAAATTAAATTATGAATGTGTAATGTCTGACCCAATTTTGTTAGTCAGCTAGGCAGTTCTCATGCGTGGTTGACTTCTGAAAGCCGTTCCGAACCATTTTGGTATACACACAAATAATTTTTAGCGAAACGAAAATTTTCGGGAATCAGTTAGCAGCAAAAGAGCAATTTAAGGGTAGTACCTATAACTATAAATGTTCAAACATCGATTTAAGATTTGTTATTTCTAAAATCTATACATATAAAATTCAAAGTCCTTACTGACTGATATATCAACGCACAGCCTAAACCGCTGGTTCTAGAGACATGAAATTTGGAGGCTGTGTTCTTTGTAAATAGTAGGTATCCACTAAGAAAGGGGTTTTCGAAATTCCACCCCTAAGAGGGTGAATGGGGGAGGGTGAAGTTTCACGCAGACGAAGTCGCGGGTAGAAGGTAGCTTTGAATATAATTCTCATCAAAATGCGTATTTTGTTGAAAATTGAGACCTTCCACCAGTCCAGGTTCTAGATCTATGAAATAAGCTGACATGCGTTTGATATAATGTCAAGCTTGTTTAAATAACTCTTAAGAGTCCCTATCAATTTCGCGGTCTAAAAACAGAAAATTCAAGTTTTTTCAGCGCAAATTTCTCAATAACCTTAAGTTAACTAGTTTTTTTTTAATACACAGTTATTTATGAACTATTTATCTAGTAAGTGTACAATTTTTAATTTTGATAACTACTTAACATAAATTACAAAAAATAAAAATCTAACACACGTTTTTACGTAAGCACGAAACACCATGTTTTTCAATTGCTTTCATAACTTACTGGAAGCAAATAACAATCTGAAAAAAAAAATATAAATACTGGGCATATATTATATTAGTAAGTGTACAATTTTGTTTTTTAAAGTTTAATGATTTAGTACTTGTAAAAAAATGTTGATCACGCTGAAAAAACCATAAAATCATGTGCAAAACCCTTGTCTACGCGTAAGAACTTATTGAAAATAATAATAAGTGTTAAATATTTTAAAATTTGAGGTATTTATCTACCAAAATCAATGTTTATATTTATTTTTTGACTATTTATTTAATTGTAGTAAAATATCTAAATAATGCCTTATTATAAACTTAAATTCGATCGTTCGTGTACTAAAATTTAAATTCGTAGACTTACTAGATAAATAGGTGATAAATAACTGTGTATTTAAAAAAATTATCATAGATAACTTAAGGTTGTTGAGAAAATTGCGCTAAAAAAAAACTGATTTTCTGTTTTCACACCGCGAAATTGATAGGGACTCTTAATTCCGTGTACATACATTTTTATGTCTTATTCTGACAAAGACAACTCGCCAATATTCTCCAAATTACAAATCAACGTGAATCAAAGGAGAAAACATCAAACTGATATTTGAAGTGTGTTATAATTTTCCCGTTTCAATCATTCTCTGAGTCGCATTCGGCTCTGATTTCCGATCAATATTTACAAGACGCCGATATTCACGAAGGCAGGCCAAGGTAAAGAGGTCAGGCTCAAGGGCGCAGGCGGGAGCGGAACCAACTTGCCACCTTCTGAAATAAGAAATGGTTCTTCAGAGCTTAATGGTCCTTCTGGTTCAGAACTTGTTTCCAACATAGCAGGCAGGTGGGTATTCATTGTGTAAAACGTTGCGTAAATATATAGAAACATGTCTTTTCCTATAGGTGTTTTAATGTAAACTAATTGTTTAAAATCTGTTTCTTCATCTCCGTTTAGGTAGGTATTAATTATACTTATGCAATTATGTGCCGGATAATTTAAGCGTAACTAGTAATGGATAAGATCATTTACTAATTTAAAAAAAACTCATATATCATCCTCAAACGACCATCTCATTTTCTAAAATAAATTCGAACAAATACACGAACATTTTTTTGTAAATAGAACGTGTCCTATTCGGGTCGCATCGATAGCGTATCTGTTTTGCTATTGGCCGTAAAACATACTGGGTCGCCGCTTCCCCAGCGACTAAGGACACCATGCTACAGTAAATCTTGGAAATGCTCGAAAAGCTTAAAGCACGCTCACATTTCCCGGGAGTAAGTGTTAGATGTACTTTAATATACATCTCACCGGATAACTGCACAAATCTCGGAAGAAATATTTCTGAGAAAATCTTTCTGTAACATGTACAGTTTAATAAATTATTGCTGTACGCTTCGTAGACTACGAAGTACCTACCAACTATCATATTTTGTCGTATTTTCAGCGCTACTTGCAAAGAAAGATAAAGGTAAGTAGTCATTTCTCAAGTTCAGTACATTACTTTAGTGCTATCTTTTGTATCCAGCCAGGCTGGCTTCTAGTATACTATGCATCATGAAGCTCATTAAATGTACAAAGTTACGTGAGTGAAATGCAGTAGGTATATGGCAACGTGTCACAGCAATCAACACCACAGATTGCCGAATCTAAATAGCCACTTATCTTTTGAAATTCCATCGCAAAATGATGGAATTTAATCGTAGAGTGAGTTCCTTTTTTAATAAAAGTGCGGACGGTCGTTCGTCGGTCGAGCGCGACCATGAAGATGCGATGATGGATGAGCCTGTAGTATATTTCTGTAGTATATTTTATCGGGAAAAGTTTTAATGCAGAGTATGAAGGTATATAATGTATACGTTTTTGGCTGGTTGTTCAGTAAATCTAAAACTTAAGATAAAGATAAAGATCCTTTATTTGTCAAACATGCGTTTACATACAAATCAAGCATGCAAGATCTTAAATATAAGTAACAAGTCCATACATGTTTTGCCTGACGAGGCGTACAATTTTTTTTTATATAACAAACAAATTACTTTAATAAACCAAAGAGTGGTTCACTAACATTCATAACTAACTACTAAGTCCATGATGTTTAAGAACTTAAAAAAAAAAACATAAAAACTCAAAGCATTTATATCAAATAAACCAATTATAGGCACTATTAAATTGTCAAGGGGTCGGTCAGTTAGAAAGATGAAGCTAGTTGCCCATTCCAAAGCTTACTAGGTTCATATGGAGAAAAACGGACACGAAACTCGTATTGCTGTAATGCTCATTACTCAAACAAAATATAAACGTACAGACCTAAAGTTTAGCAGACGCTGATTTTATGTTGAAGCTCTACAGAATACAATGAAATGAATAGCACAGCTACTACGTAACATATTTCATGAAATAACCGAAGTTCTATGTTTAAAGGTTTTCTGCCTATTCATGCATTCGAGTAAAACAGCAGCAGTAATTCTCATCAGGCTTAAAAGGTAGACCGAGCAAATCACTTAATCAGACGTTGTTCACGGGGAAGTCGCAATGCGCCAGCTTTTATTTTGAGGCGTGACGTTAATTTAAAAAGTATATTACATAACTCACATTTGCCCCGATAGAAATATGCCTAACACAAAAACACGCAGGAAAAAAATCGTTTTTAAACAAGCAATTTTTCCACAATTTTTTGACGCACGCCAAAAACGTTTGCGTATCGGGAAGTGTCCGTGTGATACAAACCGCTGTGTCACCCTCGTCGCGTTACACAAACCTATTTGTTAAATCCGGCGAGGATTTGTAGCAAAAATCCTATTTATTTCGAACGGCCTAATAAACTAAAGTGTAATTATTAAGAGATGAGGAACATTTTTTTAATATAAAATTTGAGAAAACAGGACGCTAGCTGGCCCCGCGGTAGACACTCCAGGTGAAGCAAAAACAATATCTCCTTTGATTGAAATACATATAACATTCAAATTCCTTTTTTTTACCTGAAGCTCAGAAGGCCAATTTTCGTAATTTAAAACAGTCAAAATCTAGTCGCAGTATTATCTCGGCGACAAACAAATGTCAAAAACTTGTCAAAATGTAGGGAAATTAGAGGTATTTTAAACAGATTGAGACTGAGATCAGACTAACGTTCTTAAAATTACGAGAATTGCCCCTCTGGTATCAACACTTCGTAAAATACCTAGTTTAGCACTGCAATGCCCAATTACACCTAGATTTTGCTATTGGAAACTCAAACTCAGAGCATTTATATCAAATAAACCAATTACATGCACTTTTGAATTGGCAAGGCATCGGTCAGTGGGCAGCGGGATTGTCCGAAAGAGTTAGCGCTGTTCGGAACATAAAGGGCTAAGGAAGGAACACGGGTGGGTTTTAGTTAGTAAGAGTCTAACACTCCCTGCTCCACCCAGAGCGGGAGCGGTTATTTGATGATTTCCCATCCACAAAAAAAGGCATCGGTCAGTAAGAAAGATGTAGCTAGTTGCCTATTTCAAATAGATAAAATAAAAACGGGCAATAAACGGCGGGACATTCTTTTAAATAAAAAATACCTATTCTTCTAAAATACGAGTATCAGATCATTCATGTTGATAATACTGGAATGTTCACCTTTGAACACTTAGGTATCTTGTGTAGGACGCGCGGACTTACAATAGGACGTAGTTATGCAAAA
Organism: Globia sparganii; assembly: GCA_949316385.1. Lineage (NCBI taxonomy): Eukaryota > Metazoa > Arthropoda > Insecta > Lepidoptera > Noctuidae > Globia > Globia sparganii. The sequence continues at coordinate 1,728,533 of OX438654.1, forward strand.
AGGATCCAACCCACAACATGACCGAAAATGAGTTAAGTAAATCAAACTGCTTGTCAAGGGCTATATTTTCGATTATCAAAAACAATCCAAGTAAAATACGAATATTTTGACATTAAAAATTCGTATTTTACTTGGATTGTTTTTGCTAATCGAAAATATAGACCTTGACGAGCAGTTTGGTATACTTAACTCATTTTCGGTCATGTTGTGGGTTGGATCCTTTTTGCATAACTACGTCCAATATAGGGTGACTGGTAATTAGTGACCGATACCTAAACACGTGATTGTACTCATGATAACAAACAACTTTTACTATGGGACCAAACCTGAATTCACGAAAAAAAAATCTGCTGTTCAGTCATTTATGTTCGCCTAACTGGTCAAAATGTAGGTACTGAACAGCAGATTTTTTTTCGCGAATTCAGGTTTGGTCCCTTAGTAAAAGTTGTTTGTTATCATGAGTACAATCACGTGTTTAGGTATCGGTCACTAATTACCAGTCACCGTATATAAGTATATTCAATCGAGACGCAATAACTCTCGGGCCTTGGTAGTTGGTATAAGTACATTAACCTAGTAAACAGGTAAATATAATTATTATTATTAGACACAGTTCTCGGTATGATCTGGATTGTGCTTTATAAATGACCACAAATGTGAACTAAATATACCACGAATTCTCGAAAATGTTACCTACCTAACATACGTCAACGGTTATATTATCCTATAATAGGTGTAGGATGATTGTGATACTTAGCCCCAGTTTCTAGAACTTTTTTGTAAATTTTCTCAGTAAGTACCTAAATCTGCTGTGAATTACCATCAAAGCCGAAGTCCATTCAGTCAAAGTTGACTTTCAGTAAATGAATCCATCTAATATTGTGCAAGTATTTTATCCATAGATATAAGGAAGAAGTTTTTAATATTTCTATGATTTTTATCTCACCAAGCGACGTGCGCTTTACATGTGATAACTAAGTGAACAAACATATTTTTAACCGACTTCAAAAAGGAGGAGGTTATCAATTCGGTTGTATTTTTGAATGTGTACGTTAAGACAAAGTAGCGTCAGAAGATAACACATACATGCACATACGCACCCACCCTCACACACACATACCTACACACTTCCGACTTCGCCATTGTCTCGGACGGTACTGAGAGCACCTGCGTTTATACACACTTTCACAGCGTGTTTGTACACTTGGCAACCACAAGTAAAGCGCGCGTCGCTTCGTGAGATGAAAATACAATAGCGGATTTTTTTAATAAAAAATAATGTTATTACATTTTATGATTTGAACGATGCTTCTCCAAGGGAACGTGTTTGTTTAAAACATAAGTAAGTTGGTACATCATTTCTAGAAAGGTAGCTTCTTAGATATGTAAGTATCTATGTATATTTGCAACATTTTATTCAGTAAAGGTCGTCCTGAAATCCACGAGACAAGTCGCAAGCAGCAACTGAAACTGAAAAATATTTTGTCCAACTTATGAAATACGCGACGAAAATGCAATTTGGTACATTTGCATAATATTGAAATGTTACTTCGTTAACATTTCCGACTCTTATTATCTCGAGGATTTTAAGTTTAATTAGTTTTCAGAGTCAGCTGGGTCTTTTTTCAGTGGACTGAGGTTGTATTCAAAGTTCGGTGAAGGCTTCAGTTGGCACTTTTTTTATTTATGTTCTACTGAATTAATAGAAGTTTGTTGCACCATCTGCTATGAACAATGGTGTGGGAAAATGAACAAGAGTTTCTACTCCTAGAGGATCTTTAAAAAGACATAATTTTAAATAACATTTCAGAACAGCAGTGCGATTCTGTAACCATCTCACCGTGAAAATTTAGGTGAAGTGAGCGTATAGTGAGCTGTCAGTGTCATCCTGATGCTAGGGATTGATACTCTTGACAGCTCACTCTAAGCTCACTTCACCTAACTTTTCACGGTGAGATTTTTACAGAATCGATCGGCAGCTCTTTAGCAAATGTTCTTTGATTTCTCAAGAAATTCTGTCGTTGTCGATGTTTCTATCGTGTTTCGTAGAAAATCTAATAAACTTTACGAATAAGGTAAAATTGTTCAAAAACTCTCTCGCTATAACATTAAGGACTGATTTTTCAATCGTTTATTCGTGGATTAAACATTACATCTGACAGTTTTTTGTATTAAAGAACTGTCAAAAATTAAAAATGATTCCTCGAATAAAATTATCTGGCGTTGTAAATATCAGCCCTAAATACATTATTTCTATGTTTAGATGGTTAGTTTACGTTAGTATCCAATTTTGAGAAGCATTTTTAGAATAGAATAGAATACTCTTTATTATGTACACCATATAAATTACAGACATAAATATAGAAATTTTGCAAAGGGTGACACAATGGGCGGTCTTATCTTCTATATATATAAAAGGAGACACTGACTGACTGACTGACATATCAACGCACAGCCGAAACTGCAAGGACTAGGAACGTGAAATTTTGCATACGGCTTCCTTTTATTATGTAGGGGAGCACTAAGAAGGGGTTTTTGGAAATTCGACCGTTAAGGGGGTGAAAAGGGGGGATTTTGTTTTTATGAAAAATCTTATTGCTTGAGTTAATAAACTTGAAATTTGGCACGAATACACGCAGACAAAGTCGCGGGCGAAGTGCTAGTTCTAATATAAAATAACATTACGTCTGTATTCCTGAACGGCAGAGGTGTATCTTTTTTAGTACACCCACATTTTGCCAGATGTGTTTAATAGTTATTATGTTAGCATATAATTAAACTGTCCTACAGAAATAAGGGATGAAAGGCCTCAGCTCATGCAACGAAGAAACAGCCATTTTTCACTACAGTCGCTCACGGCACGATGACGATTTAAAACTAAAGTCCAAGTTGAACATGTATGAATGCAAACGAAGCAAACTGAGTAGGTTTAATATAAGGATCGTAGCAGGCGGCATTCTGTAGTTTCAGCCCGCTATGGGGGTCCACGGGAATAAGGCGTGAGGTTATGTATGTATGTTCAGCGGATGCCAGTCACGCTAACAGTAGATAACAATGGCTTTCATTTTAACAGGAGCCCAAGTCTGCTATTTTTATAAATTCGTCATTCCAACACGATGCCATTGTCATTTTGCTAAAAGTTCGTAATCTGCTAAATTCATTTTGGTCGATCATTGGTCGGTCAATGGTCTGAGAAAAACTATTACGTACTAAATTTCATGCATCTAGCATTGATATATATTCACTTAATATATATTTTTACATAATTACGTATGTGTTTGTAATCTGAAGTAGTAAGAAGTTCGTAAATAGCAAAAAAACATTAAATTTATTCATTTGTCATTATGTACGAGATTACCATTTTATGCCATTTCTTTCAATGGACTGTCAGTGGTTGACCATTGGAAAGTCATAATGACGCCATTATATTAGTAGATTAACAAACTTGTCAAAATCAGTTTTTTCTATAAATATTTGTGTGTCAAAATTGACAAAACATAGCGCACTACCTAGTTCTTAAGATCCATCTAAAATGTTAATACTTATGTCTCACAAATAAATTGATTGGATTTGATTTGATGAAATCAATGATAGACCATTCTGACACTATTGTAATAGCAGACTTGAGGGCCTGTTCAAGAACATTAATTGCTTCATTTACGTTATTGAGCAGACATTTTTTTTCATATGAATCAATAAATTAGCAATATCCTTCAAAACGATTGTGATTGCAAGTGTGTTAGCCATTAGGGTGCAGGTTATAACCTAGTCGTTATTTATTTATTTATTTTTACCTCTTACAATTATCTTTACAGATCTTAGACCTAATTCGATAGTGTGGCTACTATTATAATATGTTACAAAGCTATACCCATCTACAGGTACGATTGTCAACCAAGATATTTAAATATATACTCGAAAATGTGTCGTGTAGCTAATTTTAGCACGTTACGATACCGCCGTTCGTTATAATGGCTGGAATCAAATCAAATCAAATAATTTATTGGTTTGTAAACATGGGTATTTAGTAATATATGTTTTATTATAAGAGACCTCCATGCTCTACCATCACATGGGCATGCAAAACATATTATTATTTAATTTGCACAAAAAGATATGATAATTTTAAATAAAAATTAAGAGAATTAAATAATACAAAATACAAATCAATGTCAAATCGTTTGAATTACAGTAAAAATGTCACAATAATACAATGATTACAAATGTCAACTAAGGTTACAGTTATAATAATAAAAATATATATATATATATAAAAAAAAATGTTAAATGTCATCAAGGTTACAATAAAAATAAAATAAAATGTCAAATTGCATGTGGAGTTTGCCTACAATAGACACTTATCCGTTCGTTGACTTCACGGTTGACTTAGAGCTAACAAGTCATCGATCTGCGATGACCCGATCGCGTTTATATCTTCGATCACGAAGTCGGGGCGGTAGGATGAGTATTATATTTATAAGACTATTTGAAAAGTAGAATAAAATATTAATAGAATCTTTGAAAGTTTACAATTTTCGTGAATCCATACTAATATGGTAATAGTAATATTTTAGGGAGGAAGTACCACGGCAGCCAGGCTAACGCTCTAGTGATAAGTAAAACGCTTTATTTTTTTAAGTAACTAGATTAGTAAGTACTGAAAAGTTGAAAGAGAGAGAAAACCACGAATGGCGTGACTTGCGATCTGTTGGCTCAGTCTGATTGGATAATCTTTTCAAGTTCCACTTAGGTGGGATGAGCTCGTCTCGTACTGCTCGATAGAAAGAAAACAAGCTAGGTGAAGGAGGCGCCGCAACAAACTCGCCAGTTACACTTTAATAAAGATGAGTAGACACTAAAAGCTGAGACCAGTATTCCCGTAATTGTGGTAGTTTTTTTGTACCGGACCATACATGGAAACCTTCTGGTTACGGCGATATTGAAGTTCAAACTTCCTACTATTATTTTACGAAAAAAGTTTTATTAAGTTTTGTATTACTTAACTTTAATACCCCCACTACCTCCGCACCGTTGCATGCACCCATAAGCACAATGTTTTGCGTGCGTTACGTTACACCCCGACCCTTGCTTTCACCCCGACCCTTGCTCGGGCCAGCCCGCGCCGCTGAGCCTGTAGTTTTAAATTCGTCCCTAAATAATACCGATCCAGCCTGTCCCTTGCTGCCCTCTTCCAGCGACGCCCTAAGCCGAGGTCCGAACCCCACGGGGGGTGCCCTTAGCGTGAGTCGCTTAGTTTTTAGTTAGTTTTTAAGCCCTGGCTGGAGGCCTTAACTTCAAGGCATCCACAGGAAAGTCCGGTTAAGCAGTCGACAACCTCCTACAGGTTGAACTGCGAGATGCCATTCCCAAAAAAAAAAAGTGCGTTACGTTCCCGACCCTTGCTCGACAAGCCAGCCCGCGACGCTGAGCAAGTAGCTTTAAACTCCCTACATAATAACCAGACCCAGCCTGACCATTGCTGCCCTCCCCCCAATGACTCACTAAGCCGAGGCCCGAACCCCACAGCGAGTAGCATCTGCGAGTGGTCATGTCAAAAAAAAAAAAAAAAGTGCGTTACGTTGCGCTCTGCTGTAAACAGATATTTTGCCGTTTCCCAGTAATTATTGTACTATGTTACTTAAGTAGTTTTATGTGACCGCGGTCAATGGCGGTTGACCACTTTTCACCCTTATTATACATTAGTAATAAGGTTGAAAATTGGTCCACCGTCAGTGTCCGCGATGATACCTACAGAATGCGTAGATCATGGCTTTGTAATAAGTTTTCTTACTCCCTGTATTCCTAAAAACATTTGTTGCATGATACCACATTGTTTAAAAAAGGTATACCTACGATTTCAGTCCATTTGCGTAGCTGTTACAGATAGTGCAATCCATGAAGACGCGCCCCACTCTTCTTCCGAATCCTTAGTGATTATCGCTAGTTAATTCCACTAGTGTTTTAGTTTTTTCGATACACACTAATTAGCCACTAATAATAATTAGTGTGTGTATCAACAAAACTAAAACACTAGCGGAATGTTGCACACTTGTGCTGCAAGCATTAGGAAAAAGAGTGGGGCGCGTCTTCATGGATTGCACTGTCTGTATCGATTATGGCAATAGTAAGTCCCACTGGACCATTCATACAAGCGTTGAGCTTCAATTAAACATAAAATCCAAATATCAGTGGTCGTTCGAAAATTCAGAGTATTAAAATACTCTGAATTTTCGAACGCTTAAAAGCTAACCAAACAGGACTGAAGCATGTGGGAGAGGAGAGATAATAATGTTTTCACTAGCTTAGTATAAGTTGACTGAACGGATGTTTAAATTAGCATAATTTATACCTACTTCTGAATAATTAATTATGCAAGCTATCTTTCCGTGTATGCAATTTGAATTGGAAGATCATTCTTTATCCATTTTCTGATAACCTGGAAGTTTTTAAAGCAGTACTTTGTTTAATATCGAAGTTATCTTTTCGTAAATCATACACTTCTTCTTGTACAGCAATGTAAACTTATAAACTAAACGAAAATCGGTTCATCCGTTTGGAAGCTACGATACCACAGACAGATACACAGACAGACACGTTAAACTTATAACGCCTCTCTCTTTTGCGTCAGGGGTTAAAAAAGCTACGCTCGTGTTGATGCAACACCTTCCAACTTTGTCTTGAGGACGATTCCTTGACCTGTTTATAATTCGTGACCTTAACACTTATCTTTGTCATTTATCTTCTCTGCGGTCGCAGGTTCCACCTTCATATTCATAAAACAAACTGTCCGTGAGAGCAAACGTGATTTCTCGCAGGTTTGCCCGATGTACAAATGAGGTGAAAATCACTCTCTTCAGAGCCTTCTGTACATCTTTTTACACCTGCAGCCTGTGGGCAGTTTATACTCAAATAGCGTACAGTGCCCTACGGGTACAATACAATAACGCGCTTAGAACGATGTTGCGGCTGCCCCGCCACTGTAGTGCGTCACGTATGTTTGCAGAGGCGCGCATCGATTGCTTCTACGCTACTATGCGCAAGCGGTGCGCATCAATGCTGAGCAGAGTGCGGGCTAGTCGCAATAGCGAGCGTTTTAAGTATGATAGCTGGTAGACTTGACTGTCTGTACATGAGTCGATGTATTAATGCTCACATGAGTATTGATACCTCGATTCGTGGGTCTGGCAGGGGGCGAGTAGATTAAGGTTGTTTTACTAACACTAGGTATAAGTTTTTGTGCTACTAACACACTGGCTCCTAGTTATCTGAAATAAGCGTTTTATTATTATTATTATTAAAACCGTATAGACTTACAGTGGCCTAGTTAATAACATTGCGACATATTTGTCAAAATATGATATTTTCACGGCAGGTATATGAAAGAACAGAGAGCAGTGGTGGCCAATGGTGATGACCCCGACTTACGAGTCGTGGGTTCGAACCCAGCCAGGCGGTTTACTTTTTATAAATTATTTCATCACCACTGTTCTCAAAACGGTGAAGGAAAACATCGAAAATTCGAAGACATGTGACATCTACCAACCTGCACTGGGTCGGCTTGCCTGGTAGATTAATAGCCCATTCGTTCTCGAAGGGAGGAGGCCTTTGTGTGTGCAGTGGGAAATTTATAGACTGATTATAATGATATGAAAGAAAATTGACCATGTCGTCTGTCGGTTTTATCATGTAAGCCCTATGCTGCACCGCCAAAACTTGAAAGTTCTGAAACGTCTAAATTTTAATAAAACGATCGATCTTGAGACAAGTCACGGGGTCTCAGAGGGGCGAGGGGCAAGGGGGGCGGGGTCACATCAATTCAGCAATTTCATTATACACGATTGGAAGGCTGTTTGTTCATGGCTGGCGTGCCGCCAACCCGCTTGCATAATGTCTCGAACACCGCCACTAAGTGCAGAGGTAACGAAGGTCGACTCGGAACAATGGCTGGTAACTAATTCACGGCTCACAGCATGCAGTGTTAGGCTGCTTTGTTTGGTAACCATTCGCTTAAGCTTAGATAGCCCTGGACAGAGCGTAAAGCTTATCTTTGCATGCTTACGGACACGAAGACAATTTAGTGGCAGCTTTTGGTAGACAAAAAGCCTTTGTCAGTTTCTGCCTTAGTAGCCGGCCGTATATCTTGTGTCTGTGGACCATTCTAAGCTCTACTAAGGTCATTCTAAGGTCTACTATCTAGTTGAAGAACTCCTTCGTCCATGTTGTGTTCTAAAGGTGAGAGTAATGTTTGTAATCTGATGAAATTTGTATCAACAGTTGTCTGTTATAATCTTAACATTTTACCTATGCAAGGTGTATTTTTGAGACATTGGTCCAGAAGACTCTTTTAATCCTTATAAAGAAACTGCATTGACGAGTAGCATAAAATTAAATCGTGAGAATTGACGATTTTTTAACTAACTGTTCTGTTCTGTGAACTGTACCATTCTTCCAAAATCTGTGAATACAATTAGCAATTACTCAAAAACTTAAGGACCGCCTCATACATAAGACGGTTTTCGAGTAGCTACAAGGGTTACCTAGACTTAATTTTACTTTTAAATACTGCGTGGATTTTTGAGATGTGGCTACATCTCAAAAATCCAGTAGTATTTAAAATTGGCACTATTTTCTTTATCTAAGGAGTTCACCTTCTGTGTTTCCCTTTACAATAATGTTTGTAATACGACTGCATCGTCTAAATGCTCCGATCCGGCTATCGTCGTGAACTTCTGCATTTCTGCCCGGGCTTCTAGCCTTTTATGCAAAGTGGCGTGTACGACTGTGATGTTTATTTCCGTTTTATTGTTTCTTATGAATTTGAATTTGAGGTTGTAGTTTACGTAAATTATTCAAAACATTGAATTACAGATTGTCGAAAGTGCTCGTATTATTACTTAATTAATACTATTGAAATAACTAACGTGTTGGATACTTGAATTAAAAAAAAAGCTATGTGACAGATGGGCAGAAAAGGATTCGGATCAATGTAAATAACATCAAAAAGTTTGTAATCAATTAGGTACCATATAATGTCTGTTCAACTGGCTGATATGCATGTAAAACAGACAGGACAGCCATTACTTTACCGAAGAAGAAAAAAAAAAGAAAAAAACTTTAATGGCATCTCAATTTTTTTACTATCGCAAATGGCCTGTAACTGTTTTTATTTTACAATAAGTAGCATTAAAAAGTTTACATTGCTTTTTATGAAATAATATTGTAGCCTTTTCTCCCAACATAGTAACACAAGAAAAATACACGAGACGACGTGTAGCATAAAAATATAATACATTTTAAATTTAATTTACCCCGTACCTTATGTAAAAGTGGACAATGATTTGGGAACAATTTATTACTCAGAGAAGGACGAGGGAGGCCTTTGTCCTGCAATGGATCAAAACAGGCTATTCAGGTTAGATTATTACTCCGTTCACTTCCTGTGTCTGCATTATTATTATTTAATTGATAAAAACTAAAAAAAAACCGACTTCCAAAAAACACTAAAAAGTGAAAAATAACTTTAATTTCGGAATTCGGTGTCGTTGGGTTCGCATTTTCGTTGTTTGCCACTGACTTCCGAAATTAAAGTTATTTTTCACTTTGTAGTGTTTTTTGGAAGTCATTTTTTTTTTAGTTTTTATTTTTAATTTTTATGTTGACGCCAGCAGGTCAACCTACCCCAAACTGTCAAATTTATTTGATAGATTTTGAACTTTAGCACAAAAGAATAAGATTCATATTCAATTGGGAAAATCTGACAGATTAGGGTAGCTTGATGTGCTGGCCTCTGTACTTACCTCACACTAATTCGTATAATACTACTTGCTATGACAGGAAGTCATTATAACATCTATATATATAAAAATGAATTGCAGTTCGTTAGTCTCGCTAAAACTCGAGAACGGCTGAACAGATTTATCTTATCGTGGTCTTGAAATGTTCGTGGAGGTCTAGGAAAGGTTTAAAAGGTGAGAAAAAGTCGAAAGTTCCCGGGAAAACCCTAAAAACAGCTCTTTTCTATTTCTCATACAAACGTTTTCTAAATAAAATGTAGAGTCAATTTGAACTTTATTGCAAAATAATAATAACACTTCATGCTTCATTCAAAAAATGATTTTTTATTAAATACGGATTCGTTTTGTTTGTTTTAAAATTAATTTATACAAAAGTTTAGGTCTTTTATTTATCGATTGAGGCAGTACGAAGTCTGCCGGGTCAGCTAGTCATCAATATAAACTGTGGCAAAATACGTATTATTGAAGCTAACTCAAAAACTACCACAGCAAAGTTAATAAAACGTATGTGGGACCATCCCTGAAGCATAAATCCATTAAAAAAATAATTTTTGAAATCGATTCACAATTGCCGGAGATATCGCGTAACAAACATACAAAAAAAACAAGCACTCAAATTGAGAACCTCCTCCTTTTTGAAGTCGGTTTTAAATGACTTAAATCTCTACACAGCAACTTTCACCAACTCTAAAGAAAAGCCTTTCAAAAGCCTACAAATGGCTCTAGAGACCTCACAACTAGCTCCCGACTTTCCTATAAACTGCACTTACCTACCCAGTTAATGTACCATTGTTTCAACTTGCACTAAGCAGATTAACTTACTAATACTCAGTAATGCCGCTACTGCATACAGTTTGTGAGGGAGGGAGGAAGGAGGACAAAGGAGAGGACAAAGTTCTACGGCACTCAGTGTTTATGGATATTTTTATGTTTATATTTGTGCCGTGTTGACGTTGACACATGAAGTTTGCTGGCTCTCTGTCTAGGAAATTTATTTGAAAAAGGTATTATTATTCTGATGCGTAATTTTATGACTTGCTGTACATATGTAGATAAGGGTTAGAAAAAGAGTCTTATGTATAGTGCAGATCAATGGTTGCAGGTGTCCAAGTCCAAGGCAAAGCATTTATTATGTCATATAATATGCCACTAGCTTACTGCATATCATAAAATGAAGCAATTCTAAAAAGGGTACATCTTTTAAACAGTGTTTACACGTTTAGTTATTTGTTACTTCAATTTGATTGTAAGCCACAGATAAGAAACTTGCATCATGTAAATAGGGCTTCATTCTTCATTCCACTTTTGTAAATAAGTGGTGGTACCACTTTCTGACGAGAGCACTTTACAGACTAGCTATACTACCGGGGCAGCGGGATTGTCCGAAAGGGTTACCGCTGCCCCGGAACACAAAGGGCTAAGGAAGGAACACGGGTGGGTTTTAGTCAGTTGTTAGGGTTTTAGTCATTAGTTAGTAGTGTGTGTTGGATCATTCGGTTCCCTACAAAATGGTTGAGCTGGATGGTGCTGATCCATGCGTCATGTTCGTGAACGGGCGCCGTCAGTTGGGGCTGGTCATCTTTTAGCTGTCACGGCTTATTTTTAATTATTTTATTTTTGGATTGTTATTTTGTTACTATTTGCTGTACTCTGGACACTTTTAACGCGTACTTGATTTTTATTTATTTTTTACATCGTTCTCACATATTTATAAATTCAACATATGATATCTATACATATAATAAAATCGTAGGAAAGTCAAAACTGTACATTGAATATTTTTTAAAAAGAATACTTGGGGCGTGATCTACAATCGATATCGAAGCCAAAAATATAGTTTTTAGAATTTTTGTCTGTTTGTCTGTTTGTCTGTCCGGGATAAACTCAAAAAGTACTGCATGGATTTACTTCAAATTTTGCATGAATATTACTAAGAGGTCGGGTCAACATATAGGCTACATATTATAACGCTATCACCTACGGGGGAAGAGCTGTGAATCTTTATTTTTCTTACGCATTCTGTGACAGCGTGTAATCTAACGACGCATATTTAAATGTTGTTTTTGAGTAAGCCATGCTATTATCTAGCTTTACACTATAAAAACTACGCCATTTAAGTAACTTGAGCAGAGAAATATAGTTTAACGAATGTTAGTAGTATAAAGACAATTTTAAAACAGCGCCATCTATGAGATTTCATAAAAATCAAATCAAGTTATATGTTAACATTTTTTGGAAATTAATAATTTAAATTTGATCATGTTGGCGAGGTAAGTAGTTAGTTATTCTTAAAATTCATAGATGGTGATGTGCATTTTCTTCATAAAAGTTGTATCGTATAGTTCGTTTTGACAAATTCAAGTTCCAACAAAACCCTCAAAATCTTGAGCAGAGTTGAGGAAGACAATTAAAAAAAAATGCTGTGTTAAGTATTACAAAAAAGTTATATTCATTGATGATGATCATTTGATTTCATGACACCCTCGCGGAGGCTAGCGTCAGTGACAGTCCCAGCCGCATGCGTCATCTGTTTGCCGTCATCTTGGTGTTTCGTGGAGTCGCGAACCCAGTAGCTTTGTGGGAGAAGTATCGCCATCATCTGTCTGAAGATTTTCTACGAGCTTTGAGACGTGCTACTGGAGACGAAGTCGAAGTAACTGATGAACGCGTGCTGAACACCTGTCTCACTTCACTTCAAGATGTGGTCATTTCTATCGGCGGCAACCCACTGATCGAATATGGTTTACCAGCTCCCCGAATCATCACCGTACCAAGACCGTGGAAATCGGGAGTATACCGCTGAGACAAATTACGATTCGGGCGAAATGACCACCATACAAAATGACCATGTCGCTTTGTTCTCTTCTGAGCAAAAACAAATTTATGACACCGTCCTTGAAAGCGTTGGGCAAAACCAGGGTAAAATGTTTTTCTTGGATGCTCCTGGTGGAACAGGAAAAACATTTGTTACCACTGGCATACTTGCAGAGGTCAGGAGGCAAGGCAAAATTGCTATTGCTGTAGCGTCGTCGGGAATCGCTACCACACTGCTTCCGAGTGGCAAGACAGCACATGCCATGTTTAAAATTCCCATCGATTAAGAGAGCGCCGAATTGCCTGTTTGTGGTGTGTTACGATGTGGTGAACAGCGATAAGGGACACGTGCTTAAGGATTGCTCTCTGATCGTATGGTGTGAGTGTACGATGACCAATAGGAAGGCAGTTGAGGCCGTGGACAGAATCCTGCAGGACATCCGCAGGAACGAACATTTGATGGGTGGTGTCACAGTTCTGTTCAGTGGTGATTTTCGGAAAACGCTTCCCGTGGTGACGTGGGGCTCGAGGGCTGACGAGGTGAATGCTTCGTTGAAACGATCTTCGTTGTGGTCACGAGTTCGTACGCTGCGCTTGACCATTAGTATGAGAGCTCGGCTCGGCGGCAATACACGTGCTCAAGAATTTTCCGATGTCCTTCTAAGTCTTGGCGAAGGCACTCTACCAGAAGAGATAGGTGGACAGGTGGTGCTTCCAGAGTCTCTCGGTAGAGTGGTATCCAGCTTAGAAGAACTAATTCGCTGTGTGTACGGGGACATCAGTTGTATACCGCACCAGCAGAATTCTTGGGTGTGTGAGCGGGCCATTTTGATGCCCAAAAATGATCAGGCTGCAGCAATTAACGAATGCATTCTCTCGGAAATTGAGGGGAATAAAGTGGTTTACACCTCGATAAACACTGTTGTCTAGCAAGATGACCCCACACATTATCCCGTGGCATTTCTGAGCTCCCTGTCAGCAAGTGGACTTCAGCGCATACCATCAAGCTGAAGGTCGGTGTTCCGATTATGTTTCTTCGGAACCTATCTCCTCCGAAGTTGTGTTAACCGCCTTAAAGTCATCTCGTTCCACAGACACACGATTGAGGCGGAAATTCTTACGGGTTGTGGCGTCGGCGAGGCGGTATTTATACCACGCATTCCCCTCATACCTCATAATTTCCCGTTCCAGTTCAAGGGCGTACAGTTCCCCGTGAGTGTTTGCTTCGCGATGACCATCAATAAGTCGCAGGGGCAGATACTGAGGGCAGCGGGTGTCGACCTCAGGACGAGTTGCCTCTCACAAGGGCAACTGTACGTCGCTTGCTCCCGCGTCACCAGTCCTGACTCTCTTTACATTTTGGCTCCTGGCAGCATAACTAGCAACGTAGTTTATAGAGAAGTGTTGTAAGGTATGATACCTTTGTACGTGTTTTTACTCTTTTGTGTCCTGGAATGTATTCCTGCATTATTTTCTCTATTTCCTTTAGTCACATCTCATGACTGAACTCAGCAGGATTCCCATATAACTCTCTTCACTTGCTTCTCTTGCAAAAAAAACTTATATTTTAATGCTATTTTAAAAGTTGTGTACTTATAATGCTATAGCGACACTGGCATCTTAGGTATTTTAGGTGCTGTAGAGCCTTCACGCAGACGACGTCGCGGGCAGCAGCTAGTAACTAATAATTTTGTAAAAATATAATTTCAAAAGAGTGTCCATGGAGTTTCTTGCCCGTTCTTCTCCATAGGTACCTACTACGCTTTGGAATGGGCAACTAGCTTCATTTTTTCCTGACTGACCGACTTCTTGACAATTCAAAAGTGCCTGTAAATGGTTTAATTGAAATAAATGCTTTGAGTTTGAGTTTGAGTTCAGTAAGAGTCTGACACTCCCTTCTGCTCCACCCAGAGAGGGAGGTCATTTGATGATTTCCCATACACAAAAAAAAAGACTAGCTATACTAAGATTTAGTTAAAGGTGTTATTATTAGTTAAAACTTGTAAAACTAACCAGGGCGGATATAAAAAAAATATATGTGGTGGTAACAGTTTTTCGAAAAGGCGTTACAGGACGTTAACCGTCGGTTATTACCAGGTTATAGTACAACACTCTTAGTGCGTAAAACACTATCAATCTCAATCAGAATCATTTTGAAGGATATTGCTAATTCATTGGTTCTTAAGTTCGAAAAATGTATTTTCTCAACAACGTAAAAAACGCAATGAATGTTGTTGAACTGTCAATATGAAATCCATTGCTACTGATAGTGTGTTACGCAATTACCTCGCAGGTCATCTGCCCAATGGGGATCCACACGCAAAGCTCAGCGCAGATGTCGCCAGCGGCGAGATGGCTGCTGTCAAATCATTTTCGCTTTGTTTAAGTCAGTTTAATAGCTATTTTTTGTGTTAAATCCGGTCTACCATCGTTATCGATAACAAATGTACTATACCAGGAAGTTTATAGAATTGAAAGACAAATTATAAAAAACATTTTTTGCGACGTATAGTCTTTTCCCACTTTTTTTTGCTATAAGTTTGGGAAATAAATGTACACCGGGGTTAATAAATCCTGGTACAGTACACAGAGGCAATAACAAGAAAATTAAAAATAACTGAATGTTAGGTTATAAAATGTATGTAAGTGACAGCTTTCAATGGCCATGTCGACGATGCGCCACCTATCGTGAAAATCTGGCAGTAATGATCCTCATTGGGTTCGCAGACGGTTCAGTGACTTCCAAGTAGACCGATGTATGGAAAATGCTCCACAAGGGCGCATAAACTAATTAATTAGCAGTCGAAAATATAGTTGGAGCTGCTGAAGATTGAAAAAAATATCTTTGCATTGTATAAATTCAATCTCTTAGTACTGTATAGTTGCATAGCACACGTGTGAGGACTATGTACCTAAACTATAAAGCTACCATTTACTGGGTACGTCTTTCAAGTCAATTTGAATGTGCCCTGGCAGCTGAGAGTATGTCATGCTCACTCAAATATCTCGCTGATGGTGGAGTGTGTGTTGGATCATTGGGTTCCCTTCAAAATGGTTGAGCTGAATGGTGCTGATCCATACGTCATGTTCGTGAACGGGCGCCGTCAATAGGGACTGGTCATCTCTTAGCCACCACGGCTTATTTTAATTTATGAACTGTTCTTTTTAGTACGGACGCCTTTAACGTGCACGTCTTTCTGCATCGTTGCCACATGTATAATTTCAACATGAATGATGTAACCAAGATTTTTGTAACAATTTTATGATTTAAAAGAGTGTCCGTGGAGTTTCTTGCCCGTTCTTCACAGGTACCTACGCTTTGGAATGGGCAAATAGTTTCATCTTTCTGACTGACCGACCCTTGACAATTCTAAAGTGCCTATAATTGGTTTATTTTAAATAAATGCTTTGAGTTTGAGTTTGAATGGCGAAGAATAGGCCCAATAAAATTTAACAGTTCCATCGACACGAACATGAAGGAGCACGGGTCATCGAGCGATGAGTGTGCTTCACGTTGTGGTCATGTTAGAAGACCTGCCGGCTTATTCTGTAAAAAAACTCACCGTGAAAAATTAAGTGAAGTGAGCTTCAAGTTTCAAGTGAGTTGTCAATAGTGTCAAACCCTCGCATCAGGTGGAATGGCAGTTGACTTCACCTAAGTTTTCACGGTGAGATCTTTACAGAATAGACCGGCAGTTCTCCTTCCAGACATTACCATATAACGGCTTGTTCAGTATGCAGTGTTAAGAAACCAGTATAGGCTGGCCTTTCATTCTATTGAAACTCCGTACTAAGCTAGACCAGCTCAAGGTCAGCGTGTTACTACCGATGTGTGGTCGACTGTTCTAGTGATAGACTTGCGTTTCCTTACCCACTCACACATCATCCTGCGTTTGAGAAGAACAATTCTTCAGCCGGACGTTGCTTAGCCAAACTGTGCCTTAAAGTAATGAAGTCAAATACTAGGCTTTTAGCTACTTTATATTAGTGTGTGTAAATGTGTTTGCGCAGCGCACATGTAGGCGGGCTGAACCGCATTCCAAAAATCCTCCTTCATCTTTGGGGCCGTTCAAGTATTACGTAAGCAGATTTTTTGCAAATATTAACCCCCTCTCCCTCGTCAGCAAAAGTAAGGAAAGCTCTTACCCTCCCCTCCCCTTCCATGCTTACGTAAACATGGGTACATGCATTTTTCAATGTGTTCTGGTTTCTTTATTGATTCATGAGAAGCAGTTAAAGGCGTTTTGTTTTTAAGCATAGATAAGTAGGGTTGCCATATTTATTTAAAGCAAAATTGACTAAATTTTGTAGAACATCCGAAAAAGTAAACAAAAATAACCATCAAAAATAAACAAAGCAAAGACCCCCGCCCCCTTGTAGTGCTTACATAATACTTGAATGGCCCCTTTTTCGTAAATTTTGCATGAACTGTCGCACATTACAGTCGGATCGCACCGCACTTATTGAAATGCGTTGCGCTGCGGCTAAAATGTGCGACTAAAGTAGAATATTCACGATCGACGTAAAATCGTCAGTAAGTCATTACAATGTTACTCTTATCTCGGTAAGGTAAGGTATAAATTAAATGATTGCCCTGAGTTTGATTAAATTCTCGGCAAATATTCTAATTTAAACTTTATTATAATGACATAAGAGTTACTTAGCCATTCATATTGCATTATTAATAAATACTGCATGTTAATTTTTACACATTCATACTTCTTTAAAGCCCGGTTCCCACCGCGAGCGGAACGGACCCAAACTCGCAAACGCAAACTGCATACTTGTAAGTATTTCCACCAACGGTGGAACAGTTTGCGTTTGCGAGTTTAACGAAGTCATTAATGGGTCCGTTTCGCTCGCGGTGGAACATTCTACCTCTTCTTTGATATTTTTGCCTAAACAGAAAATTTATTTTCGTAATTTTTTAAATTAAGAATTGTTTGTTAGTCGGTTGAGATTTTAGAATGATCGTGAATGTAGACAATTATTTGTGCAGAATAAACAATTTTACTTTTTTTTAATGCTAGTCACTGACCTGAGATATTAATCCGCTCCTCATCGTAGTAATCCAGTTTGTGCAGCTCCTCATCGTCGTCAGGCAGAACGGGCTCGTCCGGTAGGTCGTCGGGCCGGCGCGTGCGCGTCGCGTTGGGCGCGGCGCTCACCAGCACGCACACCACCGCCAGCGGCAGCACAACCTCCATGGCGACATCACCGCGCACCGAGGACACACGGACTTTGCTGGGGATAGAAACATGGCGTTAGTCTGAAACGAGCTTTAGTCCCGTATTACAGAACGTCACTCAATACTCAAGTTCAAGTTATTTATTTCATAACAAAAATACATTTGTGTCGAAATTTTTTGTCACAGTTGGTACACAAAAAGAAGTAACATAAACAATTATAATATAAGTAACCTCATTCCTCACCCATCATCGAAGTTAGAACGTCTATCCAAATTAAAAATAAAACTACAAATTAAAACTTTACAAACATTAATATTCTTATTGATACAAAACAAAGTCCCTAGCAAAATGTCACAAAAAAAAAAGCATTACTTAAAACTAGTTTCAACCAATCAAATGACTTGAATCTAGTTTTAAGTAATGCTTGAATATTGAATGACGTTCTGTAATACGGGACTTAGAATACTGTTACGGCACCTACACAGAGTGTAAAAACACCCATCACATAGCCGATGTCTACGCATTTTTTACATTGTGCAAAAATTATTGCTGGAAAAGAAAGACTTTTATTTCTGGTGTGAAAAATCGCTTTAATTACGACATCGCGCAATTTAAGAAAGTTCTTTTTAGTATCTTTGGAAATTACTAATATGCCACTTTGATTTTTAATAAAAAGTTACATCCTAGGATGTAAAAGTTCACACAAGGTGACCAAAAATGCATTGTATTCGATTAATTTATGTTCTGAATGTTATGAATGACACCAAAAAGTTTGTATCTACTTATTCGATTCATTTCTGTTCAACTGACTGATATGCATGTAAAAAATACAGCCAGCAGGACAGCCATTATCTTACAGAAGAAGAAAAAAAAAAGTTTAATGGCATCTCAACATTTTCTTAACCACAAACGCCCAGTTGCATAGTAATATAACTGGCCATTTTGGTATCTACAATGATATCTTGCCGCGTGGCCAAAATCGGAACTAACGCCTCCATTTTGTTTTTTCAATACAATTTCACAAATATTTATCAACAACACCCCCCGTCAATGTAATTCAAGAGCCAAAAGATCCTGGATGCACTGTAGGTGTGAGACACCGATAAAAGGCCTCAAACTACATAGCCAAAACTTTACTGTCCACCCTTTGAATACACATGCAGTATGAAAATTTTAGACTAAGTAAGCAGTAGGTACCAGTACGCAAAGAAATTATTGGTTCCCAATCATTTACGCTTTTAGCTGTTAACTGTAGGTACATTTTAAACATCGACGCAAATAGCTATGTACGGAATTTCTTAAGTAAGTACAGCAGCTAAGTTAGCTGCGAAATCAGACAAATGGACTCGTGGAAAAATGTATTAGTAATTGTTGTCTAGTTAACTTTGTTACTATGGAGAAAAAATAAGAGAAGTGGAAGAAACCAATCAACCGTGCCCTATTTCCATGTTGATTCGACTGTGTTCTTTATTTTTAGAAATAAAATACTTTAGCTAAAATAAATTAAATATTTTTACTGCTTCTTAAGAGGACAAGGCCTGGAATTATATTATGAAGGTCAGACAATAATTGATTTTGCTTTGATGGAGTACTTTCAATATTTTAATCCTGAATTGTCGGTAATGATAATTAAAGTCCTCGTCGGTGATCAGAAAAAGAATTGAATGAGATTTGCTTCGCCACGACGACGGGCAGACGGATCTGGACTAGGACCTGACTTGGCACTAATAGTGATTATGGTAATATTAGTAAACTTTGTTACCAAATTAACTTTAGGAGAATTCATGTTTTTCTCATCTACGGCTGATCAAAATGATTGTATGTAGCTGTATAAAACTGACTCCCTTATGAAGAAACGCGATTCCTGGTGTGCATACATACGAGCGAACGCGCGTCGTCGACCGAGGCAACTGCAATTGCACACGTCGACGCGTCGGCGGCAACCGACGAAAAAGTATCGCTTATGTGATTGAGTACGGTGCTAAAATACACGTACGACACAACAGCCGCCGACGCGTCGTCAATTGTCGCCGTCACGCGTCGATGCTTGCAGTAGCCTCTGTTGTCGACGTATGTTGCTCCTGTGTATGCACACTAACTGGCACTAACAGTAAATTCAAGTCTTCCCAGATTAGGTAATCTCTCGAGTTCTATAGTAATACTGCTGTACCGTGTACACACGGCTACACATCAAGCTATACATAACCAGTATAAGCTGACTTCTGATTGTACGAAAAACCTATACAATGCGAGGTCAGCTAATACTTCCTGTATTAGCTGACCCCGCATTGTATAGGTTACGAACGAGACACAGGTACGAGACACAGTATAACAACAGACGCACGCTGTAAGCTTGTAAGGCAACCGTGCGGTTCTGACAGCTGTCCAATTCGGAACCGTTCCAACTTGGCAACAGGCCTGGCTGGAGCCAAATTAATTACACTCATATGCCGAGAATTTGTAGGATTTTGTTACCGTTCTTCCGGCAGATTGGTTGTTGAAACGTCGGGTTAAATGTTCTGGGTTCTGAAGATGGAAGAGTAAATATTTAGTTTTAATGAAGCAAACATCTAAGGGATGGCAGTGGTAGCCCCGATTTACGAGTTGTAGATCGTGGGTGCGAACCAAGGACGGCGCTTTGTGTTAATAATTTAATAAAGGAAATGGTGAGGAAACCAGCATGTCCTAGAACCAAAAATTCGAAGACATGTGACACACACACACCACACAAACATCACACATACACACATACCATACCATACCTGAAATCACCTCTTTAGTCTCCACTCTGGAATTCGTACTCCGAGCCCCAAGATACAGACTAACTGTCTAGTTTGGGGCTCACTAGCAAATACTATTGTAACCTAGATGTAGGCGTAGATAATATTTTAAGCTACTCATGTCGTCTCAACTTGCTGTTAACCAGTGAACCTGCTTACTGTATTACTTAGCTGAACAGTAAATATTTTCTGTTTCTATATATATTTCTATCTCTAAACCGGCACAAGGGCCGCGTGGTAGATTATAGCCGACTGCCTCTCCAATAGAGAGGGGCCGGATGTGACCCAGAAGTGGAAACATTATAGGGTGATTATGTTAAACAACTAAGGATGCTCGCAGTAGATGTCTTTCGGCTAAAATGTTAATATGATGAAATGAATAAGAAATTAGGATTGAAATGGTAATTATATTTTTAACTTGTAATTATTTTCAGACGAGGAAAGAGGTATCAAATTGGTGATTTCATTTGTATGTCTAGTACCTAGTTTTCTCACGATATTTTCCTTAAATAACCAAAAGTTAGTGTTGTTTTGACAGGCAGAGGTACATTTTTGTTTGAAAATACATTTTGAACGTGTATCCTTGTGCGTCTGTACTCTGTATCTACCTCTAACATACCGTGAAAATGATAAACAATTAGCTGATCCGGCGAACTTCGTCCCGCCATCGAAATCAGCCAATTCATTCTCGAGTTATCAACAAAAAAGCCGTTACATACAAAATGTATGAGAAAATGAATTACTTATCAGTCTTTTTTTTGTGAATTTTTGCATGTTTATAGTTATTCTGCTTTTCAGGGCGGAGACAAATCAAAGATCATAAATATCAGTCCAGGCGTTCTTGAGTTTTAAATGGTGTAACTAACACGACTTTTATTCGAGGAATAAAATTGACGTTTAACAGTTTTCGTATGAAATAATTGTCAAAATTAAAAAAAATATTCCTCGAATAAAGTTATCAGGTGATTGAAAAATCAGGCCATATACAGATAAAGAGACTTTAATTTCAAATATGGTGTAAGTTAAAATGCTACGGTTGCTATATTAAAGACTAGCTTCTGCCCGCGACTTCGTACGCGGATCCTGTTGATTATGCCAGCGACAACGGGGTCGTCAAAATCGAAGATCTGAAACGTCTGATGTCTAATTCTAAGAGCCCGGGGACGGGAAAACAACGGGATGCGCGAGACGATTCGAGACGTTCCAGATCTTTCATTTTTGTAAGTCAACAGAAAATTCCCATCAGACTAAACAACTTTTGCTAAGACGTCATTCCTATATATGTTGTAGTGTCGCTAGGCTTTGGAGTTCCACAACAGGTGTTCCAGATCTTCAGATTTATTCTCACAGCAGAAAATGCTCTTCACGTGGAATAATTTTTGCTATGGCACCATTTTTATATATATTTTTATAGATTCTAAGGCAGATTTAAAACTGTGTACGTAGGGATTTACTTAATGCAACATATTTTGAAGCAGTGAAATCAGACTATTTGTTCAAGTGCGGAAAGTTTTGGTTTCTAATATTTGCCTGATCTTGATAATTGGATACGAAATATATTTGGAGAAACTTGGGGTCATTTTCAGACAATAATGAACCAATAAGGTGGTAAACTTAGCCTTGCACTTTGAATGTTGGCATAAATGGGCCTCCTGAAATCTGTTGCGCACCAAAAGATGTCATTTGAAAGGCATTGTATACGGATGTTGTCCAAGAAATGTTTTGACTGTGGATGGTCACCAATTACCAGTTATCTTAATATTTCTGGAGGATTTTGTAATATTTCAATATGTACTTTTCCACCTGAGCAACACATACCGTTTGTTTCTTTTTGCCATTTAACAGCTTCACAAAAAGTACAATTTTGAACCATACCTCCGATGGCGGAATACGTGGCGTAGTCAATAAAGTCATTCATAAGAGTATACGTAAATGCACTCCGTTCCTTAACAACCCAAGGAAGGTTGCCACGTCTTACGGCTATATCTCTGTCGGATCGGATGTGTCTCTGTCTTGAGACACATCCGATTCTTCAGATGATATCGACATTCTGTTCAGAGAATGTCGAAGTCGATCAGAATTCAAACGTTCGTTGCGCTCTTCTTCTGTCTCTTCATGCCGTACTCCAGCAATTCTTTCTCTCTCACTTTCTAACTGATTATGAATATTTTGTTGTGTGCGTGTTCGGGACAATGTATGATAATCTCGATCACCAGTTACTCGCGCATCACGTTCATCACTCGTTTCAAAAGACCTGTTAGTAGATGTGCGAATACGCTGAGAACGCAGGCGTGCTTCGCGATCCGAAGAGGTTTCCACGGAGCGAGTTGCAGCCTGATGTTTTCGAACAGCATCAAGTCTCTCCTGACGCTCTTCGGTAGATTCTTGGGATCTTATGATCCTCAATCTTTCAGCTCCTTTGGAACATTGGGAAAGATTTGACCTCTTTCTAGGCATGGTAATAGTTTTATTGTGAATATACCTGATCAATTAAAATCTAAGTGACTGCTCCCCTGCGTTACCGGGTAGGCTACCGTGTCACGAAGATAAATGGCAAAGGAAATTAAACACTCAAATAATATAAGCCCGAAGGCATATTTATTGATGACGTAAAAAAATAAATGGGAGTTTTGACCAGTAGAGTCAACTTTTCAATGATATACCATCGTCACCGAAAATCAGTCCTAAACTGTTACCGCCTTCACCGCGTAGAGGTACTCCCAGCTTATGTTATTTTATGATTATACAGTGAAATTAGTGATAGCTTTGATTTCCACATCAGATGTTTCTGATCTTCGATTTTTATAAGTCAACAGGAAATGCCATCAGATCGAACAACTTTTGCTAAGACGTCATTCCTATATGTGTTTTGGTGTAGCTGGGCTCGCGGAGTTCCACAACAGGTGTTCCAGATCTTCGATTTTTATAAGTCAACAGAGAGTGCTAATCAGATTGAACAACTTTTGCTAAAACGTCATTCCTGTATATGTTATAGTGTAGCTGGGCTCTTGGAGTTCCCCATCAGGTGTTCCAGATCTTCGATTTTTATAAGTCAACAGAGAGTTCTCATCAGATTGAACAACTTTTGCTAAAACGTCATTCCTATAAATGTGTTATGGTGTAGCTGGGCTCTTGGACTTTCACAACAGGTGTTCCAGATCTTCGATTTTATAAGTCAACAGAGAGTTCTCATCAGATTGAACAACTTTTGCTAAAACGTCATTCCTATATGTGTTATGGTGTAGCTGGGCTCTTGGATTTCCACAACAGGTGTTCCAGATCTTCGATTTTTATAAGTCAACAGAGAGTGCTCATCAGATTGAACAACTTTTGCTAAAACGTCATTCCTATAAATGTGTTATGGTGTAGCTGGGCTCTTGGTCTTCCACAACAGGTGTTCCAGATCTTCGATTTTATAAGTCAACAGAGAGTTCTCATCAGATTGAACAACTTTTGCTAAAACGTCATTCCTATATATGTTATGGTGTAGCTGGGCTCTTGGAGTTCCACATCAGGTGTTCCAGATCTTCAAATTTATTCTCTCAGCAGAAAATGCTCATCACGTGGAACAATTTTTGCTATGGTACCATTATTGTATCTCTTATACTTTAGCTGGTCTGTTGCGGTTCTGCATCAGGTGTTCCATTTTCCAAAATAAATTATAGCCTTTATGTTGCCCAGACTTAATACCTATACAACAAAAAAATCATTCAAATCCGTCCAGTAGTTCCGAAGATTAGCGTGTACAAACAAACAGACAAACAGACAAACAGACACATTTTTTTTTTTGGATTCGTGCTCTATTACTGTTTCTAAACCCCCCTCAAGTATTTTTTTTTTAATATATTCATTGTACAGACACAGTTTTTTTACTGTTTTATTGATAGATATAGATATAGATGAACGAGATGGGTTCCTTTTCTCCCAAAATATCAAGTTTCTCTCTTGTTTAATAATTCAGGTAATATAACACACATTACATCACGCCTTGTTTCCCGAGGGATTGGGGAGAGGTGTATACCTTACCTATAGTACCTACACCCACATTTTGCCAGTTATGGTTTTAAAATCCCATGTAACATGAGGCGAGCGTATTGCCATCAACTGGGTACCATACACTTTGCCCAAAATAAAAGTTAGATTAATATAATCGCAATATTAACCACATTGTTAGACTTGTAATTGTTGACGTGTCTGCAACTAATGTATACGGAACTTGTAACTGAACGCTACCCGAAAGTTAACATAATTGCTTGTAATACACAAGCAATTATAATTTTATCGCCACGTAGTAATGACGTACAACTGTTGATCACGCATGGGGCTGGAATATTTATACAAGATGAGTTTTTTGAACTTGGGACGTAGTATTTATGAGGTTTTTTCTTGTGTATAAATTTTCATAGAAATTCTCCTTACGGCAAGAGGTGTGGAATTATAAGTTTTTGCAGATAATTATAGGTTGTCTTTATAATATCACTCTTACTGATAAGACCGTTCATTGTGTCATCCCTTGTAAAATTTCTGCAATTTTATTGGTATTTTATATGGTGTACACACGGCTACAGCCTACACATCAAGCTATACATTTCCAGTTTTAGCTGACCTCACATTGTATAGGTTTTTCGTACAATCAGAAGTCAGCTTATACTGGTTATGTATAGCTTGATGTGTAGCCGTGCGTACATAATATAAAGAGTATTTTCTTCTAAATATCCCAGTTTATGACTGAAACCACCCCGTTTTAGGTACTGGGAATTTGGCTTTATTTTTATAATACTTAATTTCACTTTTTTAACCGACTTCAAAAAGGAGGAGGTTATCAATTCGGTTGTATTTTTTTTTTTTATGTTTGTTACCTCAGTACGCCGTCATTTATGAACCGATTTGGATTTTTTTTTTTATTTGAAAGGATATGCTTCCAGATTGGTCCCATTCTTGTGAAAATCCAGTTCTGATGATGGGATCCATGAGGAATTGAGGGAACTCCTCAAATATTATAGGCATACATATAGAAATTTTGGTATTTTCATCAACATGTCAAGCATTTGCATTCAAAAAGTATAATTTGGTGAAGTGGAACTGATGAAGGAGACCACAGATATCCACAGGAACTCTTCAATGATAATAAGTATTTCACGGGTGGCGATAAGATATCTCGATTAAGATAGTTAAGCGACTATGACGAAGCAAATTTAAATAAATGGTTCTGACGAAAATGGTGCCATCAAACCGATCTGATGATGAAGCTGGGAGGTAGGTACCGGAACTTCGTAATAAAACCATGTATTCTAGCCGTGTTTGGGCTTATTGGAATTGTCATGAGATGACTATAAAAAGTAAAAAATAAAAACTTTTTAACAAAAAAAAAAAACAACCGACTTAAAAAAAAAAACACTACAAAGTGTAAAATAACTTTAATTTTAATTTTGGAAGTCGGTGGCAAAAACGTAAATACAAAACCAAAGACACCGACTTCCGAAATTAAAATTAAAGTTATTTTACACTTTGTAGTGTTTTTTTTTTTGAAGTCGGTTGTTTTTTTTTGTTAAAAAGTTTTTGTATTTCTTTTTGCATTGTAATTTGTGCAGCATAAATATTTTTCTTTTTTTCTTTCATACCCCTTTCGAAAACTTAAGGTGACCGGGCCCAGTGATCTCCGGTTTCGGCTAAGCAATTTTGGGCATCGAAGTGGGTACTTTATTTCTGGTTGATAAGCAAACACACTTACTTTTCAATGTATATTTTTAACTTTTTCTCAATATATTTATCATTTAATAATTCCACCTGTATTTAAGCTGCAAACCACAATAAATAACATTAGGTAGAAACGCAACCAACAAGTTGGCGTGAGCAAGCTGTACAAATATTTGTTGGGAGTTTTTTTGACAGATGGAGCTAGCTAGCTATTTAACTGTCCGCCTCAGTTTGACAGCTAGCAGTACTTGAAGAGAAAATCTAACTAAGCTAGGTTTTGGCGTACAATTAGTAAATAAACTGCCACGAAATCACCTATTTATTATTCAACAACTCACAAGTCACAATCACAGTCACTTCCATTCATAAACGACGCTTAAAAGTGATTAGGGACTGTTTATCCATACATTTTTACGTATGAACGTCACTTAACTTTAAATATCCTTTTTATATAAGCCCCTTGCCTACCACAAGGTTCTGTGCTTAGTCCTTTACTGTACAATTTGTAAACAGCTGGCATCGGTTCAAGCCTCAATAACGACTGTCAAATTCTTCAGTATGCTGATGACTTGGCTTTATATGTCACCGATAAATCAATTAGCGACGCTGCAACATCTCTCTGCGTATCCCTGGTCTCTCTGAACCAATGGCTAAATTCCCATGGTCTGAGTTTGTCTGCCCTAAAAAGTGCTGTAGTGGTGTTTTCTCCCAGGAGGATAATACCACAAATTTCAGTGGACATCCAAGGGCATTGTGTACTAGTTTCTTCAAAAGTAAAATTTTTAGGCGTTTTTTTGGATTCCAAATTGAGTGGCTTACATCATCTAAATTATTTAGTTAATAGATGTGAGAGAACTATTCCCGTACTAAAAGTGCTTGCCGGTGTCTGGTGGGGTGCACATCCCTACTCCATGAAACTGGTATACAATGCCTTAATCCGGAGCGTCCTGGACTATGGATCTTTCCTTTTAATTCCCTGCAACAAAGGTGCTTTGGCAAGGTTAGACAGAATTCAGGTTAAGTGTCTACGGATCATATCGGGTTGTAGTTGTATGAAGTCCTCACCGATTAACGCATTGCAGGTAGAGTGCGCAGAGTCACCGTTGGCTTTGAGAAGGCAGTATCTAGCATCGAGATTTTGGGCTAGAGTCATTACCAAATCCTCCCACCCTCTTGTCCAAAAGGTGGACGACTTGGATGTTGTGTGCCGAAGTTCCAATTATTGGAACCATAAAGAAGTCCCTTTGTTTTTAAAATCCTTCCGTTACTATCAAAATTTAGATACCCCTATTGTTCAGTATCCGAAACTCCCTATTTACAGTTTTGACTATGAAATTATATGTTTTAAACCTATATCTTTTACAATATTGGCATATCGAAAAAGTCTCCTTCGGCGGACTCTATGTTCAATGCGGCGGTTGGTAAGTGATGGTACAACTTCGAAAGGTTTTTCACGGACGCCTCTAAATTCTCAGATGCAAGTTACACTGGTGTTGCGGTATACTACCAAAACTCTAAAATTGTTTTGAAATTCAAATGCCCTATACAATCATCAGTGTTTACGGGCGAGTGCGTGGCCATATTAGAAGCATGTTTATTTATAGAATTGCCCATAGCATCCAATTTGGTGTCATATTTACAGACTTGCTGAGTTGCTTGCAAGCTTTGGAGCAGAACCCTTTCAAGAGTAAACTGCACAGTCCAATTCTACTCCTAATCAAAAAATCTGTTTTCTCTTGTGCCAAGAATCACAAAACCGTTCACTTGGTTTGGATTCCAAGTCACAATGCATAAGAGGAAATTAATATGTGGACGCTCTTGCTAAGGATGCTGTTACGTCCCAAGACGTTGACCTTAAGAACTTTCAATGTCAGGGCTACGATTTGCTGAGCCTTCCAAAAAAGAGCTTGCTAACTTCATGGCAGGTACAGTGGCAAAATTCAAGCAAACGGAAAGGTGCTTTTTATCACGCTATACAGCCTAATGTTACACCTAAGCCTTGGTTTTACCCCTATAAAAAATATCAAAGAGGGTAATATTTACTATTTTCCGTCTTCGCATAGGCCATTGTTGTTCCCCGGTATTCCTTCACAAAATCCGGGTCAGAGACACATCGCTCTGCGAATGTGGGTTGGATGAAGGTACTCTGGAGCACATCTTTTTTAATTGCTCCAGTAATAACCCAGCCCATGACTTTTAAAGCCATCTCCCTAAATTAAAGATCCCTGTCCCAACTAACTTTCCATCCCTACTAACACATTCTTCCCCAAAGCTCTTTGAAGCTTTGATGCATGTTATCCGCGTCAATGACGTCAAATTATAATGATATTTGTATGATTTATTTATGTAGTTTTTACATATTTAATAATATAATTAACAATATATATATTTTTTAATTGTTTCAGTGTATCTACTAACACTCGTCAACAAGTTTCACATTAAATCCAACGATCTATTGAACGCCTAGTATTGGATTTAGAATTTTAATTTACTTTTTTTTTTCTCTCTTCGCACGTTTGCTCGTAGCACGTCTGACATTGGCAGAATTGTCGACATCGGCACCATTGCCATAAAGAAAAATAAAAATAGAATAGAATATAAGCCCCTTATTGTTGAAACTAGATTTTGAAGATGACGCCACGTGGTGATAAATAAAATAAATGTAGAACAAGCTCCACTAGATAGTATCTAAAGAGGAAACAAAGCCATTCTAATCTATGTTATCCATCTAAAGCGCCCCAGATAGCCTTCATAGAGAACATTCCTTTTCCATACAAATTCAATAACAATAAACTGTCAAACAGTATAAAGAACTGCAAGCCTTTACATTGATCACATAGAGATCCGGAAAATCGTCATTATCGTGTTTCAAAACGGAAGTTGATACCTACCTTTGGCTCTCGGTCCCACTGTGCACTGGCTGCGGGCACAGTCGTATTGTCGCCAACAAATTGTCAATTTAAGATATCTCCCCAAACCTTTTCCGCCCTTTCTGATTATTTTTTTCCACGTTTCGTGGAAATTTTCATTGTGATTCCTTTTTACGTAATTTGAAGATGGCGTTAAGATAAATACGGGGAGAGATGCCAGATCCGCGATTGGTTGAACGGAGAAGTTTGTAAACGGAATATTATTGACTGAACGTGGGTAATCAATAAAGAAATAAATATATTACCTACTTATTAGTTATTTTTGCGTACTGCGTACATAAATATATGTACTAAGAAACCAGGCAATCATTTACCAAGTAAACGTTATAAATTATAATAGAACATCGTATGTTACCGTGTTTTCTCAATAAATAGCTAAACAGCCGTCACGCCTTATTCCCAGTGGGATACCCTTAGGTTATTGAACCTACATCAACGGATCACCGGCGTTCCTTAATACGTCATACTGACGGACCTACCTACCTACTATAAAGTATATATGGGACGTGCCCATCGCCTTTATCGGACATTACTCCAATCTGGGGCTATGAATAAAGGGTCCCTTCCCACAAAAGGTTCCCTACGATATTTTAATAAAATGCTTGGAGAGTTGACTTCTTTATCGAAGGAAGCCTAAGAAGAAGATTTATCTAGGCATTTGTATCTACTAATGGGGCTTCAGATAAGGAAATTAATGCATTTAAATTAAGACAATATACATCTCAATTCTACTATTACCTAGGTATATGAGATAGGTCCAGTAATCCCCATCTATATATATAAAAACTAGCTTTTGCCCGCGACTTCGTCCGCGTGGGTTTCGTACTTTCCTCAAATAAATTTAACACCCTCTCCACCTCTCCCTGAAAGGTATTTCGAAAATTATTGATTACGATCTTTATACTTACTTTATTTAAAGAAATAAGTATTCGGGCCAATATTTTAGTTAAACTACCTAAGATGTTTAAAATAAACTATCCTTCCTTTTCATTACGACAAGGCTTGTTTTTGCATTTGGTACGTTTCCATTTTTATGATATAAAGATTATTTATAAGTACCTACCCATTTTCGTGTTAATGGAAGTTGGAGTTTCTACTCCTTAAACTTTATTACCCTTTTCTACCCCGGTAGGAGTAGAATAAGTAAAACCCTAAAACTCATACTTTTTTTTTTATGTAAGTAAGTAGTAAACCCCTAAAAGTGACAATCTTTATTATTTACTGAGGCAAATGTTGAAAAGTTTCAAGTTTCTTAACCAAAGGAATAAGACCACATTTTCACCTTCACAGTTTTTATCCCCATAGGGGTGAAATATTGAAAACATGTATGGGACGTTTCCATATCTTGACTCAAAGATTATTTATACCAATTTCCCATTGAATCAAGCCACGCAAAAAAATACCCCTCTGTGATATGGACTACCCCGTTCACCCCGTTAGGGTTAGATTTTCGAAAAACCCAGTCACACTTTTTTATTTATTTTGGTCTTAAGTATACATACTGAGTTCCGAGTTTATATTATTGGACCGCGCGATAAAATTCTTCCATACAAACTGACACCCTCAATCTCCCTTTAGAGCAGAAAAACATAAAATGACAAACTATAATTTACTTAGATAAGTATTTGTGCCAAGTTTGAAGCCTAAATTTATCCATACCATTTTTTTGGAGTAAATCAAGCTACGCACTATAATACCGGCCTTAAAAATCGAATTACCACTTTTTTACCCGTCAGGGATCTACTTTGGAAAGACCCATTTCTTATTACTTACTTAGACAAATATTCCTTCCAAGTTTCAAGTTTATTAACCAAATGAATAAGATTTTTCGTATAAAGTTTTTCCCCACTTTTCACCCCACACAGAATTTTGAAAAAATGTTTGGGATGTGTTCATAACTTGACTCAAAGATTATTTCCAACAATTTTCGAGTTAATCAAGCTACGCAGTAAAATGGAAAATTAACTACTCCTTTTCACCCCGTCAGAGGTAGATTTTCGCAAAACCCTGATACATGTTATTCTTTACTTTTGGTCTTAAGTATAAATACTGAGTTTCGACTTAATCGGACCGCACGTTAAAATTCTTCCATACAAATGTTGACACCCCCTAATCGCCCTTTAGGGGGTAGTTTAGAAAAGAAAAAAATGCCAAAATTCATAATTTACTTAGATAAGTATTCATGCCAAGTTTCAAGTATATTAACCAAATGAATAAGATTTTTCATATAAGCTGTATCCCCACTTTTCACCCTCACAGGGGTGGAATTTTGAAAAATCGTTTGGAATGTGTTCATTATTTGACTCACAGATTATTTATACCAATTTTCGAGTTAATTAAGCCAGGCAGTAAAATTTGCCCTGTAAAATTAACTACCTCTTTTCTCCCCGTTAGGGGTAGATTTTCGAAAAACCCTGATACATGTAATTCTTTATTTTTGGTATTAAGTATAAATACTGAGTTTTGAGTTAATCGGACCGCGCGTTAAAATTCTTCCACACTTATTTTGACACCCCCTAATCGCCCTTTAGGGGGTAGTTTAGAAAAACAACAAATGCCAAACTTTATGATTTACTTAGATAAGTATTCGTGTCAAGTTTCAAGTTTATTAACCCAAGGAATAAGATTTTTCATATAAGCCGTATCCCCACTTTTCACCCCCACAGGGGTGGAATTTTGAAAAATCGTTTGGAATGTGTTCATTACTTGACTCACAGATTATTTATACCAATTTTTGAGTTAATTAAGCCAGGCAGTAAAATTTGCCCTGTAAAATTAACTACCCCTTTTCTCCCCGTTGGAGGTAGATTTTCGAAAAACCCTGATACACGTGATTCTTTATTTTTGGTACTAAGTATAAATACTGAGTTTTGAGTTAATCGGACCGTGCATTAAAATTCTTCCATACAAATTTTGACACCCCTTCATCCCCCTTTAGAAGGTAGTTTAGAAAAACAAAAAAGACCAATTTTCATAATTTACTTAGGTAAGTATTCGGGCCAAGTTTCAAGTTTATTAACTCAAGGAATAAGATTTTCCATACAAACTTTCATCCCCCATTTAACTCCCTTAGGGGTTGAATTTCGAAAATTCCTTCCTTATTCCTCGTCTACATTATAAAAGGAACCTCTGTGCAAAATTTCAGCTTTCTAGGTCCAGGGGTTTGGGCTGGGCGTTGATGAGTCAGTCAATCAGTCAGTCAGTCAGTCAGTCAGTCAGTCAGTCAGTCAGTCAGGACTTGTCTTTTTATATATATAGATGAAACCCGTTTTCCGTTGTCACGACATAACATGAAAACGGCTTGACCGATTTGGCTGATCTCCAAGACTCTTTTAAAAAGATATTAGAAAATCTTGGGTACATTATTCTATTTAACATTACCCTCCAACACGCAATTACCCTTAGGAGCCGAACAAAATGAAAAAAGCGATAATAACCGCCAAAAAAGTAGTAGCTCGGGCTGGTATCGGATCCCACGCGGTGGTAAGGTTGCAATTTTACGCGGACGAAGTCGCGGGCAGACGCTAGTTATTCCATAAATATGCAAGTGAAAATCACGTGCTAGGTAATTTCCATACATTTATCTTTTTACTACGTCCGCATCCGTTTATTTTGACATACACGCACAATGGTTGTGAGCGATTCAGGAGTATAAAAGACCATGTGTGATATCCATCATTCTATTCTATTTTTTTTATATGGCTAGCAAAGCCGATGTCGATTATTCTGCCACGAATGTCTAAAGTGAATTGAAAAAACCAGTGTACATTGTTACAAATTAAAATAAAACGATAAAAATCTTCGAAGATACAGTTGAACTTAATGTAGATCTTGTGGTGTTAGTACTGGAAAACTCCGTCGTAGTTAATTTTACAAAAAAAAATCGTGTGAATCTCTGTAAACAGTAGACAAGTCAATTGAGTGTTTAAAGTCAAAATGTAGGATGGCGTCAAATTACGCCACTCGTCGTAAACGACATTGTTATTCATTATCCCGGGTTGCCGGGAATCTGACATTGCTGTTTTCATTCGCGGCCGAATTTAGCCGCCAATTCGAAATAATCCCTATTTTGAAATGGTGGCTAAATTCGGCCGCGAGGGTTGAAATCGTAATTGAGAATCGAATCTATTGTTGATTTACCTACTTATTAAAAACTCCACAACCAATTAACATAAATAAATATATAAACAAAGAAAGATGTTTATTTAGCACAGTGGACACCAAAAAGAGACACACCTGAACAAAATTAAAAACTAACATAAACGAATACTTATTATTTATTATATTTCAATAAAATAAAAAAAAACATTTAATTCAGGCAAGACCCATATTACATAAAACAAAATATCACAATGCCTACTGCCACAGAATTCAAATATAATTTCGGAAATCGGTGTCGTTGGTTCCGCATTTTCTTTTATTGACAGTGACACCGACTTCCGAAATTAAAGTTATTTTTCACTTTGTAGTGTTTTTTGGAAGTCGGTTGTTTTTTTTTTGTATTTTTTTTTTTTATTTTACACTTTTTGGGGTGGCAGTTTCTAACTTGATGTTACAATAGCCTAATGTCAACTGCTCATCACCTTTTACAAAATATTGCTTTTCCCGATACAGGGACGTTAATTGTTGAGGAGTTCTCCTTGTAAGAACCAGGAAAACTGGAGCTGATTGAGAAGTCACCATCAGCTGCACTTCACGATACGCATTGTGCTTAGCAACAACATTAAAGTACCTAATCGAATCGCAACCCGTGAAATATTTATTATTGAGTAGTTCCGATGGCCATCTGTGGTTTTCATCGTCAGTTCCATTTCACCGAATGCTGCTTTTTGAGAGCAAATGCACGAGTTATTTAAAAAAAATACCCAAATCGCTATAGGTGTGCCTACAAAATTTGAGGGTTTCCCTCACAGAATACTCATAGCTCTGAATAAAATTGCCTCACGGCCGGGACAAATAGGTTCATTTCAGCAATAACGCCAGACAGATGCTGTCTGGCGCTGATTTTGCACACATTTATCTTGAAAACCATTCACATTGAACCTACTTTTAATTAGCGACTACACTTTAGCAAGAGTTCATGAACCTCACTTCAATTTAGGTTTCGATTTCATTAATGAAGTTTGCTAGACCGTAAGAAATTGCGTAGATAGACCGAACTAGACGGTGTATTCCACTGGGCCACCTATAATAGTAATTTTTAAGCCGAGCTATTGCCTGCAACGCTGATGATCTCCAACTAGTTTACAGAAAATACGGTTTTCCTGGGGATCACGCTTGACTCAAAGCTGCAGTGGGGTCCTCACTTAACATCACTTGCAGGGCGGCTAAGTTCAGCCGCTTACGCTGTTTGGAAAATCCGTCAATTGACAGACGTGGATACCGCGAGACTGGTCTATTTTAGTTACTTTCATAGCATCATGTCTTACGGTATTTTGTTGTGGGGACGGGCTGCAGATATTGAATCTATCTTCATTCTGCAAAAGAGGGCTATCAGAGCTATCTACAACCTCAGCAGACGTGATTCTCTAAGGGAACTGTTTAAAAAAATTAACATCATGACGGTTCCTTGTCAATATATATATGAAAACATTATGTACGTTCGAAAAAATCTACATCTTTTTAGTAAGATATGTGACAGGCATAATTTTAACACTAGAAATAGGAACAAATTAGATCAACCTCGTTTCAGATTGTCTAAAGTAAAAACTTCTTTTATGGGTTATTGTGTAGAGTGTTATAATAAAATACCACTCGATATTCTTCAACTAAATGAGAAGAAATTTAAAACATGCATTAAACGCACACTATGTAGACAAGCATACTATAAGTTGGATGATTATATCGTAGATAAAAATGCTTGGCTAAATGCTGGTCCTGCTCCACAGACACTTGGGCTCACTAGTTAAAATTTCAATATTAATTTGGAAGACATGCTTCCCTTTTTTTCCTTTTTTTCTTTTCTCTTTTTTTTTTAAGTGTTTCTGACATTCGAATTTAATGTGTATTTTTAATTCAATCAAGTTTTAATTGTTACTTTAATATCTTATACCTCTTTCTAGTAAAATTTTATTCATCTCGTAAATAAATTGGTAACGATAGTTTTGTATAATTTAGAAGCATTTTTTTTTTTTTATTTTAATTTTGTAAATGTAAGAACCATGGATCCGTTCATTATAATTTTTTTATATTGACTTGAAAGAGCATGGCAGTTGAGAATGTGTCATGCTCACTTAAATGTCTCACTGATGGTGGCGCGTGTGTTGGATCATTCGGTTCCCTTCAAAATGGTTGAGCTGGATGGTGCTGATCCATGCGTCATGTTCGTGAACGGGCGCTGTCAGTTGAGACTGGTCATCTCTTAGCTGCCAGGGCTTCTTTTTAATCTTATAACTATCTTGAATTGTTTCTTCATAACATTGTTCTCACATATAGAAGCAACAAGAATACTGTACTCAGGATTTTGTAATATCTTAATTTAAAAGAGTGTCCTTGGAGTTTCTTGCCCGTTCTTCTCCAAGAGATCTACGTTTTGGAATGGGCAACTAGCTTCAACTTTCTGACTAACTGACCGACTAGTTAATTTTGACAATTCAAAAGTGCCTGGAAATGGTTTAATTGAAATAAATGCTTTGAGTTTGAGTTTGAGTTTGAGTTTGAGAACATAAAATCACGCCTGTATTCGTCCAAGGATAAGGCAGAGGTGTACCTATGTCTAGTACATCCGATGTGGGGGCGAGCCTATAGCATTTAACGGGCACAAATCTTTACTCCGGGATGCTACTAGAAATTCCTGAAGAAAAAATCCAATAAAACTTTCCCCACCTCGGGAATCTAACCCAGAACCGCGTGCTCAGTAGTAGCAACACTCTAAATTCCTGCTTCTATCTTCAATGGTTTGCGTGGTATGTTGGGTGTCAGTCAGCCACTGACAGTACTGGGGCCCAAGTCTGCTATATTTATAAATTCGTCATTCCAACACGATCCCATTGTCATTTTGCTAAAAGTTCGTAATCTGCTCAATTCATAATGACGCCATTATATTAGTAGATTACCAAACTTGTCAAAATCCACAAATAAGAAATCAATGATAGACCATTCTGACATTATTGTAATAGCAGACTTGAGGCCCTGTTTAAATGTATTCCTAGAACAAAATTGTATCGTCACAATCAATAACACATTCACCTCACTCCATCAGCATGCAATTTAGGCGCTAATAAATACAATTTAACATGGGTGCGGTGTGTTTGACGTCACGTTACTCCAGTGCGATTCGACGTCAATCAAGCGTTGACGGGGCGACCGGTCCGCGCGTTGGGGCAGCCGAGCGGCACTTTGTCTATGACGTCAGGTAAATCCGTCGCTACTGTTATGTGATAGGCTTTGTTAGATAGAGGGCTAGCGTGTCTGTGCCAGGAATTATTTATGGTATGGATGTGATGTCACAATTTGTAATTTTTTGGCCTCGTAGTGAATTGCGTATTCTGCGAAGAAAAACTCAGGAGTGTAGTGAAGTAAAGAACACCCACATTTCGGTTATTTTCTAAGGTTAATGAAATAGAAGAAGGTGGCCTTATCGACACCTCCATGCAATAACATCATAACTCACTTTTTTTTAAAATTGAGTTACAACGGCATTGTTATGTAAAAAAATGCATTTTTTCTGTACTATCATTGTAATTCTATTCCCTTTAGTTTCTAAAAATATGTAATTTAACACCTTGGAGTTACAATTATCTGACCACAAAAATAAATTAAACTACAAAAAAAGTAAATTGTAACTCAGACATACAATGTTTGTACTCGTAACTTATATGTCATTTCACTGTTTTGTTTTTCACATAAGTCATGAAAACCCATGAAAACAATTTTTCTTTTACAACTTAACCATACCTATTTATAGTCGCCTAAACTATATTAAATAGAGCCAGCTTCAAAAATTGTACGGGGTGTTTTGAGTTTGCTATAATTTTTCAAACTTTAAAATCGCTCTCCTGTAAAACCACAAAAAGTGAGTTACGATGTTATTGCATGGAGGTGTCGTCGTTATGTTGATTGTAAAGGCAAATAGTGCTGTTCAAGCGTTCAAGTAATAAATTTATAAGAAGTTTTATATTAGATTGTTCTTACGTTTGATAGTCTATGCAACTTATGCACAAAACGACACTGTAGGAAGAAATTCCTTCACCGGAAATTACATGCCATAGACATAGGCATGTGTCGTTTCCTTTCTATGTTTCTCGACACACTGCACGTGTCTAAACACATGTTCTCATAAAACCATACAGATGTAGTATTGGAATGCTATTGGAGACGCGAAGTCTCAGATAGAGATTGTATACCTAGTGTGTAAGTTTGTGGTATACATTTTTAGGTCAGTTGAAGTTTATATTTTTGTTTGTAGGAGAAAGTCTTCTGAAAGAGTTTTTCCTGGAAAATAATATGTCAGTAAGGTAAGTACCGCAATCTAGTCATGCTTCCGAACTACATAGCATTGATCCGCTTTGTACGACAGTTTAGAATTTCGTCTAATTTTGTTAATGATGCGATATACAACGTGTTTTTTTGATATCCCATAACTCTAGGGGGTCATTGTATTCGTCATTATGAACAACTTTTACTATGGGACCAAACCTGAAATTGGGAAAAACAAATCAGCTGTTCCCTACATTTTGACGAGTTATACGAACGAAAGTTGTTCATAATGACGAGTACAATGACACCCTAGAGTTATGGGATATCAAAAAAACACGTTATATATATATATATTATAAGTATATATTATAGTATATAGTATGCATGTGTATTATAGGCTTTTAACCTATTTATGTATTTGTGCACGTTTTATTTATAATTCAATAATTTTAATAGTTTTTTTTTGTATCATTGTTCGGCTCAACCAAAGCACCTGCCATCTCATCTCTGCACCATCTTTGGTTGACTGGTAGAGAATGCCTAAGGCCTTAAGTCCGCCTTTGTACCTTTTTGTGCGAAAAGATTAAATAAATAAATATGGGGCACGCCCATATGAAACACTTTTGGACGTTTGTGTGTAGTAAGGTGCTCAAATACACGAGAGACTCGTTGTGAATGGTTGCAGTTGCCTCCGCCGTTGAGGCGTGTCGCTCGTGTGTATGAGGCACTTTTGGACTTTAGCCATTTTCACCAGATGGGCCATAGTAAAATACCTGAGCTGTTAAGAGAATATTGTTCACATCACTTATAAAGTTTACTACCATAGTTTTTTAAGTTATTTTTACTAATACTATATTGATAGTGAATACTTTGTAGTCCGTAAAGATTATTATTATTATTACTAAATAGCAGCGACCCACGGTTTCACCCGCATAAGTTTCAATCCCGTAGGAATATCGGTATTAAAAAGTATTCTAAGTGTTAATCCAGCTCGCGGGCCTGCGGCGGAGAGTAATGGGTAACTCTCCGTCCGATCAGCCCATCGATTCTGTAAAAATCTCACCGTGAAAAGTTAGGTGAAGTGAGCTTAGAGTGAGCTGTCAAGAGTATCAATCCCTAGCATCAGGATGACACTGACAGCTCACTCCACGCTCACTTCGCCTAAGTTTTCACGGTGAGATGGTTACAGAATCGCACTGCAGGATCAGGCCCGTGCCGGACGGCGCGTACGTGTTCCACGCGCGCCTCGAAGAGATGTCAGCACTAAGGGAGGGGCCTGTAAGGGCCGAAGCCTGCCGGGGCAGCGGGATTATCCAAAAGGGTTACCGCTACCCCGGAACATAAAGGGCTAAGGAAGGAACACGGGTGGGTTTTAGTCAGTAAGAGTCTGACAATCCCTTCTGCTCCACCCTGAGCGGGACGGGTCATTTTATGATTTCTCATCCACAAAAAAAGGGTGTCAGCTACCTCCATACCAAATTTTATCATAATTGGTCCTGCCGTTTGTGCGTGAAGAAGTAACAAACATACAAACACACTCACAAACTTCGCCTTTATAATATTAGTGTGAAGTGTGATGAAGTCTGGTAAACATCTCACACCTGTAGCTTCACCATGAAATAAACTTATCAAACAGAGAAACAAAACAATTAACTCCTGAATGATTGATGTGGGAATTTAATACAGTAATGCGTTACAATTACGAATTTAGGTGTTAAAGTGCGGTACATACTAATTAGTAATCTTGTTCGATCAGGGCGACACGCGATACCAGTGTTAACTAGTTTTAATACTTGTATTATTAAACGTACTAATTACCATTACTACGATTAATCCAAGGATAGTAGATATTTCATGTTAATTACAGGTGTTGTGTGACATCAATACTATATTATATTATTACCCATATTGTTGTGTTTTAGTTATGTCAGGCTTTTGTGAGGTCACTGGATTCTAAAATAATAATTTATTGTTTGACCAACACCATGTTGTATCGCTACTTTGGCGCCGTCATCTCGGTCCGGGTGACGTCCCGGTGACGGCGGCGGTGGACAAACGCCTTAAGGTTGAATGTAAGACAGTGACAAGGTGGTAAGACAGTGACAAGGTGGTGAGAGTTAGATAATGGCCCCGATTCTGTTGTTCACAAACTAAACTAAATTTAAGTTGAGTGCATCTTTTTCTTTCTATTTTTATATGAAAAGGACAGAATATAAATATTAGTTTAGTCCCGTCAAATTAGATAATCCATAGACAAGTTTAGACGTGATTAAAAAATTGGCTACTAAAAATACGTCAATTCACATCAGGCGCTGACTAATTTGGCAGGACTAAACTAATATTTATCTTCTGTCCTTTTCTTAATGAAATAGAAAGAAAAAGATGCACTGAACTTAAATTTAGTTTGTGAACAACAGAATCGGGGCCAATATCAACCTTAGCGAAGCTTGAATTTACTGGAAATTGACAAAATTACCTACAAAGACGATGACGGTGGCTTTGTTTCTTGTCATCATTATTAGTTCCCATTCAAGTTAAAATTCAAAATATTTTATTTCATATAAATCTATAAGGACACTTATAAAACGTTAAAAGGCTCTAAGTGCACGGTTCCAATTAGTCTCCATTGAAACTACACGGCTTTTACAATGTTTTCAAATTACACTTTGAACTTAAGTGAGGCCAGTGTAGGCCTGTCAACAAGTGTAGAAAATAGTCAACAAATCGAAGCATCTATGAGTCTACTAGTACTTTAAACATCACCGCCAACCCCCTACTAAAACAGCCCGTGAACCTTCTTTCATTCTCCAGTCCTCGTCTTACCTCCTCGGGTGTGAACCAAACATTTCATATTCACAAGCGGCGCCGGCCTAAAGGAACGTTTTCTTTAAGATTCTCTCCAATTAGTGAGACGGATTTAGCGCAAGTTTTATAGCCTAGGATTGGATTAGACTGACTTGGGGTATTTAAAGATGGAACGGCAGCTTGTTTTTGTTTATTTATTAACTTGCATCTACATAATGGTATACATGTTTGACTTGTAAATAATGTTTTTTGTTATTTTATTGCATACTAGTATACAGGGTTATTTAAAAACACCAGCAACCTCTTAAGAGGTCATTGTACTCATCATTATGACCAATTTTTACTACGGGACCAAACCAGAAATCGCGAAAAAAAATCAGCTGTTCCCTACATTTTACGAGATAGACGAAGATAAATGTAGGGAACAGCTGATTTTTATTACGTGATTTCAGGTTTGGTCCCATAGTAAAAGTTGTTCATAATGATGAGTACAATGACTTCTTAAGAGGTTGCTGGTGTTTTTCAAATAACCCTGTAGAATCAAGTTCTATGTTATTTTGACGAAAAAGTGCTGATTCTCAGCATAATTTAAACGATGCAATAGACAACTCAATCTAATGAGGCGGGAATAAAAGCGGGAGTTTTAGAAGTAGACGTGGCGGGATTAAATCACATACAACTTATATGAATGACCATGAGGTAAATCGTCTTTTTTAATATTTTGTGGCGAGTACAGGAATAAAAGGAGAGTACAGTCTAGCTAGATGATAAATAATTATTGTCCTTAATATTTATATGTAAACTCCTGTGGGTAAATTTTGTAAAATCCATGGTCAAACACTCAATTTGGTTAATTAAAGAAACCCTAACGCAGGTACCCATGCAACCACGTCTGCATACAAATAATTGTGAACAAGAAAGCAATAATCTCCTTTTGGAATCATACTAAACTAAATTATAAGAAAGATTGGCTGCTACGCGGGCAGACGCGTAGAGGCGACGTAGCAGTGACGCGCGTAGCACTGAGTCGGGGATGACCTCGTAGCAATCCGCTACGAATTGGATTGGAGAAATGTCTTGAGGTGCATTTAGATGTAAAGATATTACGGAAGTTGTGTCAGTAAATGCAAATATAGGATTTCTGTCGGTTTTAAGCTGTGTTGCAAAATAATTAATTACTACACGGTAATTATTAAAGGTTTTCTTACCGTATTTAAAGTTCAAATAACAATGTAATCAAAACTGATATTTAACCAAAAAAACTCATTCACTATAACCTTTTTTATGGTAATCAAATTTGTTCTAAAATAATACATTATTTGCGAAGGTGTTTTTATAAACATAATATTAATCCTTATCAAAATAAATACGTTATTCATCACAAGTATTTAATTTTGAAAAATATTGCCCTTGACATCATTTTATTTCGATGAATATCTTTGGAGATCATAGTTTTAAAATAAATCAGCACGGCCGCCGCGCGCCGGTAGCTCTGCGAGGTTTACTATAGTTCCACTCTTACTGATCATGGCGTGATGTACCTAAAATAGCTTCTTAAAGTAATGTACCTACTAAGTAATAATTTTAAAGTAATGAAATATATTTAAGTAGTTTAATAGTTTTTTTCCTCAAGTTAACGCGGGTGAAACCGCGGGGCACAGCTAGTATAAAAATGTAAGTAAAAAATTCAAGGCGCGTTAGTAACTTTCGCTAAGGTAGCGTGAGGTAAAGAAACCTATGGACTTTTTATCGCTCACAATGATTAATACCTAGTCATGGCAAATGTTCGAACAGCTTAGCTTGGCTTATACAGGGTGGAATCGAAGTCATGGGCATTATTTTAACCTAAGGCACTACTCACGATACTGATTGCATTAGGGCTATTAATACGCAAATCAAAAATATTATTAATGCAAGTAAGGAAAACCTTAAAAATGTAGTAAGTCAAATTGCACAAGGCTTATTATTGCAAATAAACACTTAAAGTAATTAAAACAAAATACTTCGTTAACGCCAATAATTGTTGAAATATCAAAATCTTAAAGCGCAGTACAGCGCAAAGCGAAATGTAAACAAACATCACCTGCGCGCGCGCGGGTTTTTCCTTACAAGTAATAATAACAATGGGCTACAAGACATTCCGTCCGGCGGGATTCCCTGAACTCTCTCCGTCCCACTCCCTCACTCGCAAAAATACTAATATCACCCCCGCGCGGGGTATGCTTCCCGCCGCAACACGAAGTCACGAACCCGGAACCAGTG
Source organism: Globia sparganii (assembly GCA_949316385.1). Lineage (NCBI taxonomy): Eukaryota > Metazoa > Arthropoda > Insecta > Lepidoptera > Noctuidae > Globia > Globia sparganii. Next base: position 1,771,222 of record OX438654.1, read on the forward strand.
TCATAACGACTGCGCAGGTGCATTGACGCGTAATTGATTTATTGATCCCGTGACGTAATCGCCGTACTCGCCACTCGCGGCATACGGTGCTTGGATTGCAGTGTATTAAGTGTTAGTGTAGTAGTTGTGTGTTGTGTGTGTGTTTGTGTACACGATGCCTCGACCGCGTAATGTGCAGGCTAGGTACACCAACCAACAATACCCACAAATGGTTGTAATTTACGATCGCGCAAGAAATTTAGTATGAACTCGTGAAATGTTCCATCGGCGCTACCCGAACGACCCTATTCCTTCACGGGGTCTCATTCCACCAGAACCACTCAGAACCTGTTGGATTTTTCGTCTTTTCACGTGCCAGCACATGCACAAGCTCGTGGAAGAGCACCCGTTTACCCTCTGTCACTTTACCGACAAATAAGGTTTTTTCAAAACAATCCACAAGCTAGGTACGTAAATGTTTTTTTTTAATGTATGTTAGTTGACGTAGTTTTGACCATCCTAAGCCGGCAAAGTACGAAGGGAAAATTGGAATTTATTATGAATCAATTCATTGGCAACTTACGAATGTCACGTGAGTCGGGCGGGGTCAAAGAATTCACGCCCAATGACGCGCGTACGGCGTAGTGTACCTACGCATTTGCTATCGAGAAGCGCAACTAATTTGATACTTTGTATGACTTACTACATTTTAAGGTTTTCCATACTTGCATTAATAATATTTTTGATTTGCGTAATAGTAGCCCTAATGCAATTAGTATCATAAGTAGTACCTTAGGTTAAAATAATGCCCATGATATCAAATGCACCCTGTATTTACGACCATCGGCTGTGTTTTGTACATTGTATGCTTTTTTATGGGATCTACACAATAGGTAATGCTGCTGTATTTTTGATGTATTTCGCTGTGATTGATTGCAATGTTTCCTTCAGTTGATTGTTTTTGCTTGATGGTTTATATTTAAAATTATGATGAAAAAGCACTTCCTCTCTCCTTAAGATTATTAATTATAATATTTTCTTTGCTTCTGTTTCATTTTTATTATTATATGTATACAGGGTTACTTTTCAATTACCAGCTAAATTTAAGGGTGTGGTACAGACCATCAAACTGGACAACTTTCTCTATGAGACTAATATCGTAATCGCGAAAAATTTATCAACTGTCCCATAGAAAACTTCATACCTACTCGACCTAAACGTATGGGACGGCTGAATTTGTATTCGCGATTACGATGTTGGTCCCATGGAGAAAGTTGTTCAGTTTGATGGTCTGTACATTGGCTGGTCATTGAAAAGTAACCCTGTATATTTATTTAGATTAGTATAATATACTTTATGTATTATGTAAATGGTACACCACAGACTACCTATACAGTATTTGTCTCTCCTTCCCATTTTTAATCCATCCAAAGGTTGTCTTTAAAAGATCGGTCTTAGCGATAAGACCGCCCATTGTGTCACCCTTTTTTTTTTTTTTTTTCTTACGTTTTCAGAAAGTGGTTAAAATTGTCTTACGTAATAAATGAACAGCCCCTCTTTTTTTTTTTGTGGATGTGAAATCATCAAATGACCCCTCCCGCTCAGGGTGGAGCAGAAGGGAGTGTCAGACTCTTACTGACTAAAACCCACCCGTGTTCCTTCCTTAGCCCTTTGTGTTCCGGGGTAGCGGTAACCCTTTCGGACAATCCCGCTGCATTGTGTCACCCTTTGTAAAATTTCTATATTTATGTCTGTAATTTATATGGTGTACATAATAAAGAGTATCCTATTCTATTCTATATTGGTCAAAGAGCGCCAGTAGATAAACAATGTGGGGACGACAATACTACAATAAATTAAAATAATGTCAATATTAATGCATAGGAGTATTAAGTATCTTAATATCGAAAGGACCTAAGTGGTTTTTTCAAAGAAATAAATGTGCTGACTAAGAGTTTTGCCGACCAGCAATATTTAACTGGTTTTTTTTTCTGTAAGCAGACTAGGAACGTGATAAGATATACGAAGTCTATTCAAGCTTCTACCTTGTACGAAAATCCGTGTCTTACAGAAAACCTACCTATTTCCTAAGCCTGCTTGTTCTACATCCACAATTTGATCGTTTATGTAATTCTGCCAAAAATTACACAGGGTTTTAAAATATGCGGTCCATGGGTTCAGCAAGGGGCTAGAAAACAATAGTAATTTAATGACAAACTACCCTCAAACTTGATGTTGATGTTCAGTTGAAAACCAGCGTCAGGCACTAGTTGTCTGGCGTTTTTGCTGAACTGGGCCTTTTTGGCGCAGCCGTGAGGCACACTTTCCTGCCACACGACGTCCAAACCATAGTTTAGCACGGCAAGAAAAACGTGTGTGCATAAAGGGCTTTACCAGTTAGTACGTGTTCGACTACCAATCGCGTTACTCAAACCCACCATAATTACGTTGCAATTTGATAATTATAACTGTTATTCGATATCGCCTTTAAACCATATTATTTCGTATCATTAAACCAATGGTGGTAAACCAACAACAATACTATAACCAGTCTAATATAATACCAAATCAACCAAATATCAACCAATCCAAAAGTTAGTCCTAAGCCACGCTGGCACTAAATTCTAAATTGTCCTTCGAGCCGCATAAATTATTTAACATTATAATTACAAGCAGTATAGGAACATTGTAACGATTTCAAATATTCTACCAAATAAAACTTTCAACCACAACTTTTAAATTTAGCATGGCAACAAAATTGCTAAATCACCGCATAGATCAAGTAACACTGAAGCCACACATATTAGAAGCCCGACCGCTATATTTTGACCTGTCATATTATGGTTGGAACTGGTCGTATGTTCTGGAATGTTAGTAATAATACTCGACTTTGATTAATGCGACTATGTATTGCTGTGACGGATAGTAAGCTATTGGTTACGAAGATCTAGTTGGAATGTTTAGTGGTTGCCCACAAAATGTTATGAGTTGGCAGTTTAAGCATCAGCTAAACCTCTCTTCGCAACTTTGAATCAAGTCATGGTTGCAAGACGACGAAGGTCAAAAAGAATTAGGGAGGTCAAGGAACTCTTTGGTGATCAATCAGTAATTCTGTATAACATTTATAATATAATAAGGGGGTGCATTAAAATAGACCAGTGAATAGGTACGCCCGGTCCTGGTAAACTTGCCAACCCGCAATTTTTTTTACCACGCCAAAAACAGTTTTTTTATCGTTTTGGTCGATACGGAACAATAATATTATAATTATGAACTTTATTTTTTATTTACTCTACGGTATTAAGTTCGCCTCTGTACATTTATGTGCTTGAAGTATTAAATAAATAAATAAATAAACTTTATATGGCAAATAAATTGACAGAATAAGAAGCTAACAAGCAGGACAGTAGCATCACTTCTGTCTGATACAATGTACTCTAGGTTTGATGGTAAACTCTACAGAGCTTTGATATTTTCATTATGGAAAGTCACGTAGTCACATGCAGCAATTCTACATCTACCATGTATACAACAGTAAAGTACCTACCTAGTTCTTGTAGTGCCAAACACGTTCGTATCATGTAGAATTGGTTTCTAAAAGATACGAACACAAGACAAATTTATTCAAATTTGAGCGCCTTATTTTTCGTATATATTTTAAACTACAGCCGTTTGTTCGAAGTACAAAATTGCACAGTTCTGCAGTGCGGTGTTAGTGGCGCAGTATATCTGCAGTCAAATGCCCGGGATTTTATGAAATGCCCACTTCTACAAGTGCTTACACACGCATTTGACGGCGAAATGTGAAAAATGCCAAAGTATAATGTAGCGTTTTCACTCGCTTCGTTGCTTTAAACTAGTTGGGAATGAAAAGGCATAAAAGGCTCAACTACCTTTTCAACAACTAGTTATTTTGTGTGGTAATAAAACGTTTGTTGTGGCATTAGAGCGTAAAAAATGTACATTCTGTTAAAGTTTATTTCTGTCTGTCGCTTCAGGGTGAGTCGTGAATGTTTGTCGAAGGAAACGCGACGTCAAGGTGCAAGCCTCGCTCTGAGGATGCAGCCTTCAAAGTATTTACGTTGTCTTATTAAACGTTGCGACGCCGACGTAAGAAACATATAAAAAAACCGTTTATTTAAAAAAAAAAAAAACGGAACTTAGTTATTTTTAGATATGTTAAGAGCTGCCTTTCTCGACGTAGTTAGAGTTTCTGTTGGACTTTAGTCAGTGTTTGTCCTAATCCTAGTATTTTGCCCAGATCCGTTACACACCTGTCCCAATTATTAAATCAATTTCCTAATTATTTAAATACTGATTCCCTATCAACAAGCATGCCTAATTAGGGAAGTCAGAGAGTCAATTTCTTTTATACTACTGTAATGATTAATATACTAGGCTTGTTTTGGTGCGAGGACGGAGCATTTGCCTAGTTCCTGTAATACAGGTTAATTCCTAGCACGGGACTGGGTCTTGCCCTGCTCTCCACTTTAACATGCCTATGTCTCTGTCATTTCTGTATTGCTGTAGTATATATAAGTTATTTTGTACTCAAATGTTTTTTTTGCTCAATAAAGTTATTATTAGTTATTATTAATCAAACGTTTATTTGCTAGAAATACGAGGACAAAGGAAGGGGAGGAGGAAGAAGGAGAAAGGAGGAAAAGGAGGATTCGGGAAAAAGTGAAAGAAATATTATTATTATTATGAGCCTGTTATGTCCCACTGCAGGGCAAAGGCCTCCCTCCCGTCCTTCCATATTCTCCTGTCTCTTGCTACATCTGGCCAATCCTTTAAATATGCGTCCTATTCGTCACGCCATCTCTTTCTGGGCCTACAACACAAATCGCAGACGTGGGCAACACAGCCGCCAAACTAAAGTGGAATTGGACAGGCCACATATGCCGCATGTCGCAACAGAATTGGGCTAAAGTAACCACTGACTGGGTTCCGAATAACAGGAATCGGCGACGCGGTAGGCCCAGAAAAGAAATATGAACAATTAAATAAATGTAATGGAAAGTTTTCAAACAATGATTCCACAGTGGAAATTCTCGTTCAAAATAATATTACCAGACGGAAAGTTGAAATATCTTTGGAATCTTAAGATAATATTATACTTAAAGTGAAAGTTACAATAGAAAAGATTATCAAACCAAAATTAAAACAATTGGCACAAGTATGGTAAAGTAACTGTTTATTTTATCTTACGTGGAATCATTATGTTCATATTTAATTATTATGATTTGAATTGAAATAAATTGCATTTTATCATCAATTTTACCAAAATATTACTAAAGCATGTTTCCTCCCTCAGATATTTAGATAAGCTAACCGCTAAGTATATTTAGGTACAGTGGTGCCGATTCCCTTGTTCACAAACTAAACTAAATTTAAGTTCAGTGCATCTTTTTCTTTGTATTTCATTATTCTGTCAAGTTAATCAGTGCTTGACACTACTTCATACAAGTTTAGACGTGATTAAAAACTTGCTTAATAACATTACGTCAATTCACGTTAGGCGCTGATTAATTTGACAGGACTAAACTAAAATGTATCTTCTGTCCTTTTTTTAATAAAATAGAAAGATAAAGATGCACTGAACTTATCAATCAATCAAACAAATCATTGATTTGCTGATCAAGGGTATACAGTGGTGTTAACATAACATGTGACAACGTTCTCCTTGACCTACCTTACTGGCATGCAAATTTTACATCTTATTTATTAATTAATATTCACAAACAAATTCTTGCTTAGTAGATTTAAGTAGGTACATGCATCAACATAAAATTAGTATTATTGACATTCATAACAATATTATATAGTAAAATTAATTAGTTCCAATGATAAAATTCATAGAATATAAGTCAAATAATTAAATACATTTCATAAGGGGCATGTCAATACAGAAATAAAAATTACAATATATCCATCATATGTCGGTACAATAAAAAATAATAATAATAAAAATCTCGTTAAGTTTGTATTTTCTAGTCAAATTATTTGCCTTCGAGAAAATCACTAATATTATAATAAGGTTTACTGACTAGAAAGTGATGCAAATGTTTTTTGAAAAGATTACTATTTAAGCTTTTTAATTCATCTGGTAACCTTAAATTTAGTTTAGATTGTCAACAAGGGAATCGGCACCAATATCTAAAATATCCTATAATTATCATCACCATCACCCATAGCCCGACTTCACTCACTGCTGAACATCCTGTAATAATATCAGCAAATTACTGTCCCACTGCATAGCTAAAGATTCTCTTATCTTTTTTTTTTATTTTTTATTTATTTATTATAAGGACTTTTACACATAGTGCATACCAGTCCCATTATACCCTAACCACATCTGACTGCCAATAGCTTATACTAAAATTATAAATATAACAATTTACTTCAATGCCATTAATTCAAACAGACACTTTGCTACCTTAGAATTGGGTTGACTAAGAATCACATTGAATGTGCCAACATCAAGCCTGTTTAATTCAAAGGCATTTGCTAGACATGTTCTCCCAGATTCAAATCGGACACATTCCAGCAATAAATGATATAGATCCTCACAGACGCCACAATCTTCGCAGTTTGGTGAGTCAGTCTTCCTCATCATAAAATTAAATTTATTGCATGGTATGTGTCCAGATCTGAATCTGTGAGCTGTAACAATCAGTTTTCTATTTAAACTAGTATTTGCGCACCAGGGGATATGAAGGGGCTGACATTGGATGGTTTTGTACCATATTCCTTTTTCTAATGAGCGCTTATTGAAATACTCCTTCCAACTCTCAAAACATATTTGTTTGTATTTAGGCAAAAACTCTGAATAATCTGGTACAATAGTAATTTGTTTACCAGAGGTAGCTGCAAATTTAGCTAATGTGTCAGCCTCTTCATTACCCCTTAAGCCAGTATGAGAAGGAACCCATTGCAATTTCAGAAGTACGCCTCGTTCTGTAAGTTCATCCATCTTACATAGGATAACATAAGCTATCGATGCACCTCTGCAACCAGAGGCACAACGAGCTATGTGTTGTAATGAGCTTTTGCTATCTGTCAAAATAACCACCTTCCTGTGTACACCAGCATTATGAACATAAGACAATGCTTCTGATATCGCAACAAGCTCCATGGTCATAATACAAACTTTTTTATCAATTTTAAAACAGTTATCATGATGAGACATAGTTATATTCGGTACATAAAATGCTGCTCCTTGACCGTTCACATTCTTAGAACCATCCGTAAATATAGGAAACCAGTCCTTGTATTTTAAATGTAACTCATCAATAATTGATTGATTTAATGAACTATTTTCATAAGACTTTTTCGATTTTGTAACACAATCTAAGCTTGATACAACTAATTCATTCACATTAAAATTAGTAACCCACATTCTTAACGTAAACATTTTTAAAGGATCACTAGAAGATACATGTTCATCTTTAACTTCATCGTACACAGAGACAAGCAACGGAATCGTTTTGTTTCTCCAATAACAATTGTTACGAAAAGATTGTAGATCTGATAACAAACTAGTTATTGTACTGTTTGGTCGGGATTTAGACTTAAGGCAAAATTTATAAGCAGCGGGATTGTCCGAAAGGGTTACCGCTACCCCGGAACACAAAGGGCTAAGGAAGGAACACGGGTGGGTTTTAGTCAGTAAGAGTCTGACACTCCCTTCTGCTCCACCCAGAGCGGGAGGGGTCATTGGATGATTTCCCATCCACAAAAAAAAAAAAAAAAAAAAAGGCAAAATTTATATGCTAAATACTTTCTCCTTAACTGCAGTGGAGGTACACAGAGTTCACTTTCCATAACATGGATCGGCATGGATTTAATAAATCCTCCTATAATCCTTAAAGCCTGATTTTGAACCTTAGTAACCTTGTATAAATGACATTTAGCGCTGCAGTCATATAAATAGCAACCGTAGTCCAAACGACTTCTGATTAACGCGATATAAATGTGCCGCAAATGCTTTGGATGCAAGCCCCAAGCAGATCCCGCTAAAACTCTAAGCAGATTAAGATGTTTATTGGCCTTTTCTAAAATAACATTTATGTGTTTCGACCAACGCAAACCTCTGTCCAACCAAATGCCCAGATACTTGTAGCTATCTACCAAATCTAGCCTACAATTATGCAATTTTAAATCAATATTTAACTTTTTAAAACCCCTAGAAAAAATACAAACCTTTGATTTAGTTGCTGACACTTCCAAACCCACCTCCCTCATAACATCACAAAAATTATATAAGGCTGTTTGAATATCATGTTTACATTGTTTAAGATTATTAGAAGTAATAAACAACACGAAATCATCCGCGTACTGACACATGTTGACGTTATTGAGTCCTTGAAAACATCGAATAGTAATAATGTTAAAGAGGAGTGGGGATATCGGATCACCCTGAGCCAAACCTTTATCTGTATGTCTTACAAAGTAGTTGTTATGGTTACTTTCATCTTAATGTGTAAATGTCTTTCGCTCAAAAAGTTCCACAGATACCTACATATGCTTTTACCAATCCCAATGTTGTCTAACGTTGTAGCCATTACATCTATTACTACGTTATTGTAAGCGTTATCAATGTCTAAAAAACATGTTACAGTTGGGGAATTAATTGAGAAACCTAAGTATATTCGGCTAACTAACTGGACTAAACAATCTTGACAAGATTGTCCTCTTCTAAAGCCAGATGTATACGGAGACAATAATTTATTCCTCTCAACAAACCACTCCAGACGCCTAGTAAGCATAGAATGCAACATTTTACACACGCAGGATATTAATGAAATAGGTCTTAGTTTAATGACACCAGTTGGTGATGATTTTGGTATAGGTTTTATGTATATGTCACGCCATTGTACTGGCACATCACCTGTATCTAAAACACGATTGTATATTTCTAACAAGTAAAGTTTTCCATTTAAAGGCAAATGATATAACATAGAATAAGTTATTCCATCGTGTCCTGGTGCTGTGTCTTTCTTTTTGAAACAATTGTTCATTTCATGTATCGTAAAATGTTGTTCCAGTAATGAGTTATGTGAACGAAACTCGGGCATCTTCGTAGGAACATAATCTGGTGTAAGATTAGTAAGAAGTTCGACTTTTTGTTCATTTGATACTTGTGAATTAGTACTTGGTGACCCAAAACCTTTGGCCCATCTCATACGCTTCCACATTTCCGAACTAGAGGTTTGCTCGTCTATGCTGCTACAATAATTTTGCCAGTCATTTAACCTTGCTAGCCGGATAGCTTCTTTAGCTTCTTGTGTTTTACCTTCCAGTATGTTAAGATTATGTGGCGTAGGGTTTTTCCTAAATTGGCTCAAGGCTAACCTACGTTGTGCTGCTAAATTGGCTAAGGAGGGATTCCAGTAGGGCTTAGGTCGGAAACATTTTTTGGGATCAATAAATGTTTTTATCATTGGGATGTGTTCGTTTGTCGCCTTGTTAACTACTTTTATAAATGTATCATACAACGATTGTACTGATTCATTAGAACTATTAACTATATGAAGTCTGTGAAAAATATTCATTTAATGACATTGCATACTTTTTCCAGTTCGCTAATTTAAAATTACGTTTGGAATTCATGTTAACAGAGTCTATACAACAAAAGGAAATTTTAATAAAGAGATGATCACTGCCTAGATTTTCATTGAGTACCTTCCAATTTAAAATATAAGACAATTCAGACGAGACAAACGTTATATCCGGAGATGTTTTTTGAACGATATTGTTGACACATTTAATTCTAGTTATATCTTTATTATTTAAGGAAATATATCCCGCATCTAATGCTGCGTCATACAACTGAATACCACGAGTATCATTCTTATTAGACCAATTCAAGTGATGAGCAATAAAATCACCAGCTATAATACATTTGTTCGGAAATAGTGAAAACATTTGTTCCCAATCAAACTGTGTACATTGAACTGATGATGGGCAATAAATTGATATAATATTACTAATATAATTATTATTAAATAATTTCACACATACTAATTCTATGCCTAAATTATTAATCTTAATAGGGTATTCTTGTACCTTAATTGTTTTATGAACCAATATAGCCACACCCCCATATCCGTCCATTCTATCGTTTCTATAAATATTGTACCCACTAATTCTCAAATATGATTCCGTCTTGAGCCAGGTTTCCGATATTAATGCAACATGAATCTTTTCTTGGAAAAGTAAGAGTTCAAATTCAGCTAATTTAGGACGTAAACTCTGTGCATTCCACTGCATAATATTTATCATTACCCTCTTATTATTCTCATCAGCCATTTATAAACATAGACATAATCTGGCCACAAAAGTCACCATTCTTAACAAATTTTAAGAAAAATTGAACACAAGCTTGTATCAAATAACTGCCCAACATGTTTATTTTATCATCTAAACTGCCGCCCGATGTACAGATATCTTTTATGCGTTTGACGGTACTCGAAAAACTCACATCAAAATCTGGAATAGGTTTGTTTGTAGTCTTTTTAGTGTCTTTTTCTTTGGGTGTATTTTTAGTTTCTTTTTCTTTGGGGGTATTTACAACTTCACTATATAAACGATCTTGAGACTTATTTCCATCTGAATTATGTTTTTTTGGTTTCTTCTTTTTTTTATTGTTATTGTTATAAACTTGACTATCCTGACCAGGTGGTTCCTCCCCTTCCGCACAACTATCGGAAGTTGACATCTCATTGTGGATAATAGCCTCTGTAGTGATTGAGAACCGGTTTGAATTGTCTTCGCTTGTCGCTTGAGTGGCGTTAGTTTGAAAACTCGGTTGCGTAATATTTACTTGGTTGTGTATTTTATGTAATTCATTTTGATATGTTGCCTTCTTATGACATTCTGCCTTTTTATTAAATGTCTCTAAAGCGATTCTATAAGTACAGCGATCCTTAGTCATAATGTTTCTAATCTCCTTCTCCTTCTTAAATATTGGGCATTCTTTGTTTAAAGCCATATGTGGCCCTTTACAATTGACACACGTATAAGTTGTTGTCTCACAATTTGCGTGTTTATCTCCACACTTAGGACAAGTTGGGTTCTTGTTTGGGCATGAGCGGGAAAGGTGGCCATATTTCCAACATATGGAACACTGGGACACAGGAAATGTGAACGGCTCAACTTGAAACCTACAACCATACCCGTGCACGTATGGTGGCAAAGTTGAGCTCTTGAAACATATTCTTACTGTTTCCGAGTTAATCCATTTTCCGTTATCATCCAGTCTTTTAAGTCGCTTGACTGACTCTATTTCGAATTCACACTTGAGATTTTCAAGGATTTCTTTTTCTTCCATATCTAAGTCAACCTGTCTAAGAATTCCGTAAGAAAGTTTTAATTCATTTATAATGTAGGCTCTGTATTCTAACTCATGTAATTTTGTAGATGTCATCAATTTCAATGCACTTTCTCTATTCTCAAAATAAATCAAAACTTTGTATGCACCCTTATAAATAATTTTCGTGATATTTTCGATGCCTGCCGCTCGTAACCACTTTGCCAAACCAAATTGTTTGGGTAACATTTCTTTATTGCTTGTGACACAAATACCACATTTTTCAGATTCGCTAACTTCCTTGAACACGCCCGACAAGTCACGGTCCTTCGAATCTCTTCTAGCAGGTCTCTTATGTCCTCTTACTACCGTGACAAAACCTTCGTCATCCTCCACAATTTCCTCATCATCTTGGCGTCCTCTCTTTTCTGGCATCCGTTGCTCGCCCTTCTCTTTCTCGTACACACTCCTCTCTGCTGTCAAATTCCTACTATCTTGTTGCTCACTTTCATCTCCTATATCCTCTTCCATTATCTCACTGCTACTGGTGTAGCAAAAATCAACATTAGTCTGTTCTTCACCCATTAAAAATAATCATAACTGAAATGAGTTTAACAACTAAAACTTGTCGCAAGAAAGACGTATACGCGCGCGCATAAAATGTGTGTACACGCGTTGCCGGCTCACACGCAACTGGTTCTCTTATCTTACAGAGAGCATTCATCTCCACGCTTGCTTATGACTATGCCGACCGCACAGTGGCGCCCTCATCGTTTGTTTGGCTATTTCATACAAATTTAGAATGAAAATGCAGAAAATAAGCACGTTAAGTTGTGCTTCACAAGATTATACGTTAATATTATTAGAAACGGTAGTTTTATATTGTTTAGTTTTATTATAATCCTTAAAACGGATAACAGTGGCCACTATATTCCGTATACAACGTTTATTAGTAAGGTCCCATAGTAAAAGTTGTTCATAATGATGAGTACAATGACCTCTGAAGAGGTTACTGGTGTTTTTCAAATAACCCTGTATATGTAATTGCCCGCGGTTTCACTTACGTGACTGTGTATTCTATTGGCATCATAAGTTGATAGTGGGAGCGTGAAGTCAAAATATATTCGAATATCCTCAGCAACATCGGTTAATTTTGTTAATTTTAACTAAAACTTGTGAGTATTTTCCTAACCAAAGTTATACAAATTTGACAAGTGGTTGCGACAGCTCTATATTATAAGATCAAACAAGCAAAACATAAACTGCTGCTGCTGTGTATGAAAGCATAAACTGTTTATTTTAATTTTAGTTTCTACTTTTTAATTTCAATTTAGATTTTTAACTTTAAGTATTATGTATCAAACAATAATATTTTGCTGTGTCCTGACAGGGTCTACAACGGCTCTTAGCTCTAAGCATTTTGTCAACATCTTGTTTTTACCTTGTGGAACGCAAATAAATTAATATGAATATATATATATATATATGCATATATATTCCTGTTATTTTCCAGGCAAACTGCTTCACGTCACATTACACAGAGAGACCTGCCCTTATTTTCAACCAATCGTTTTGTAACCTAAGAAAAAGTTACAAACATCTGAACAAGCTTAACATTTAATATTTGATACAGTTAAAAAATAAAGTCTTTTTATATTCAGTAAGTAAAGTGCGTCTTTTTATATTAAGTACAGCGCACATGAGTGGTAACAATTTGACGTTGCCAGAGTCTGTTTGAGATGTCCTAGCAGTACCTATGGGTAATTTTCGGCTGTGTAAGTGTTTTCATAGACGTGTAGGTTGACTATACCTACATATACTCCATTTATTATAGCATTAGAAAAATAACAGCTATTGTGTAATATTGTTGAAATAACTGCATTTTAGAGTTATTTAAAAAATGTAAATGGAGCTTATAATACGTTTACTTTGATATAACGAAAGGGTTATTACAGCTATTCGTCTAATGTTGTAATAGAGTATAGTACATATGGAAACTAGGATATCTTACAAACGAGAGCTGTTTATTAGAAAACTAGTAAAATATTCAACAGAACAAGCTATTATACGGCGAGAAGTAGTAAAATGAACCTATTTATCTTCGTTACTTAGCTCACGCTAACCTAGTTTAAATGTAGTATAAGTATACATACTACACTCAGAGCATTTAGTTATAGAAAAGAACTATACTGGGATAGCAGTGGTGATCTAGCGGCCGGGACTTACGAGTTGTAGGTCGTGCATTCGAATCCAATCAGGCATTTTACTTCATGTAAATTATTTCATAATCACTGTTCTCAAAACGGTGAAAGAACACATCGTGAGGAAACCAGCATGTCTTAGAACAAAAAATTCGTAGAAATATGACATCTACCATCCCGCACTAGGTCCGTGTGGTAGATTATGGCCCACTCCCTCTCGCAGAAAGAGGATGCCTGTGACCCAGCACATAGGAACATTATAGGCTGATTATATACTGGTGGATTGACAATCAGAATGTAGCCAAAGGTACTGATAACAATGATATAGTGACAGTTCACAGAGACAGGTGTTCCTTATGTCAATCCTGTTGAATAGAATAAAATAGAATACAATTCAATACTCTTTATTATGTACACTATTTATATTACAGACATAAATATAGAAATTCGATAAGAAAAGTCTGAAAATCGTTGTAAAAAGAAATACGAAACGTTTTGAAAGCGATTGTCACTTGTCTAGTCCTTATCATAGGGTGCTTGCAAGACGTGGGTTCCCGGTGAAGACAAGTCGGTAGCGATCGATGCGGGCAAAATAGCCCCGTCTCTAAGTTAACGTAAAGATACAAGTAAACTATATATTGAAGATGAATGAGAGATGTGGAGCATAAACGAGTGACAGATCGCACCTTCAGAATAGTAGTGATTTAACTCAAAAATCTAAGAAATCGAGTTACGATCATAGAGGTCCACTAAAAGGTACGCACTTTTATGTGAATATTAAAGAAGCGACGTTTTTATGGTGGAATAAAGTCTTTACCCACCATAAAAACATCGCTTCTTTAATATTCACTTAAAAGTGCGTACTTTTTAGTGGACCTCTATGATCGTAACTCGATTTCTTAGATTTTTGAGTTAAGTCACTACTATTCTGAAGTTGCGAGATATAAATGTACTAAACGGTGGTGAGGAAGGAAAAGATGTACCTAAAATGTTAAGATGTGAAGGCGGAAAATAAAAACACAATAATTAAGAAGCAATCAGCAATTTTATTGAAGTAAAATTGAGCTAATCCCACTTAATACAACATTGTAACCGTTTGTTTCCGTATACCTACAGCGATATGTACCGGAAAACCCGTTGATATACGCATGTACCGTAATGAGTTGAGCCGCGGACAATGACTAGTAGTTCACATCATCCTCAAACCAATCAAATTATTTCCCCAATACGTTATGAAGTTTGACGGTGATCACATACAATTAACACTGCTACCCGTTTCCGATAGCATTTCAAAAGGGAATGAATATTTAGCGTGCGCCGTTAACCTAGATACACACGCGATGGCATCGTGTTGCTTTCGCTTCGGCTTGCCACTGAAGCACGGTGCAGGAGCTTCTTATAACTTGCGGTCATAATGCTCTTATGATCTTTGTCTGCTGTGGCTCTGTCTTGCATAGAGACACAGCATTATGCTGAGTGGTGACCGTTTTGCGTGGATGTGACGCCTATTTTCCCTCAATTTGTTATTTTCTGTGTTTTTCTTTGCGTTATGTTTTATAAAAAATAAACGTATTTTCTTTCTTTATACGAGTATATTATAAATTAAAGTAATTTTTCGTTTCTGTGTGACCGCGTTGTTAAATTAACGCAGACATGGTCAGAGATGGACCATTATGAGAACATCACGTGTTAAAATCTGAAAAACGTTAGCATAATTATCATAATGTTTTAATGGAATTGCGTTTGTAAATAATTAAAGTCACTACATTGATAACTGTTTCTCATTCATTTTAATGCAGCGTTTTTAATTAAAACATGTTATAACGTGCAACGCTCTGGTATACAAAATGCGATGTACAGTCATCAAAAGAGATAAATTACTAGGGTCGTCGGATATAGTTGAAATTTAGAAAGAATCCGATGGATTTTTCCGATCGAAATTTAATTTGATAAATGAACTTTTATTTTGTATTAATTCAATTAAATTTTATTCGAAAGCATCCATCGGTCATTAACAGTTTCCCGAGGCGTTCTCGAGAATGTTACACAAAATTGTTTCAAAATGGAACTGAAGTACGTCATAATGTTAAGCCGGTGCTCATCGGAAGGTGGCAGAAGCACCCTATTGTTCAGAAACAGTTTGCCTGCGACTGCCAGTAACCTTAAGGCTGGAATTTTTTTTTCTGTAGAAGGGAATTATTGTGCAAAGGCCATTTAAAGAAAAAAAATATTTAGTACTTAAAAAAGATAATTCACATTACCCTCTGGTGTGCAGAAGAAGAAAATTTTATTAATCCGGTTAGATTGGAAGCCTCAACATCCTTGGGAAAAAGGCTAGGCAGATCATGATGATTTAATTATCAAAAAAGGCAAATTAAGTGAGACTGGAAGGGAAAAACTTATTACACTAACGCCAAATAACATACAACTGGCAAAAGAATAAAATATATACGATACAAGTTAGGAAAATCAATCACCTATTAAAAATATCAAGCTCAACTATCCTGAAATAATACCAGTTTAGTAGGAAGCAAACCTCTTTAGGTAATAGGTATCGATATATCTAGCTAGGCAGCTTATGTGTTGCTTTCCCATATCGTTTATTAGAACGATATGGGATTACAAGATTGTGATCGATTGGAAACTACTTAAAGTTAAATTCTATAAAGCCTCGATATGAGGAAACCTCTCCTCCAACATAATATGACGTAATATATCATCATCCTCTTGCCCTTATCTCAATTACATGCCTTTTTCTTCTATACTTCTCTACATGTATTTTTCTTCTCCCATCTTTTCTTTTTTATTCTTCTCTTCCCTTCACCTTGGTAGTCACCCACTTTCTATATAATCTTTAACACAGTCCACCCATCGTTTTATGGTTTTCCTCTACTCATAAAGCCATCCACATTTGTACTCAAAACTTCCTCATGATTTTTTTTTCATTTTTCCGCATCATATGCTCCATTTCCACACAACTTTTCAGTCAACGGTGCCACTTTAGACTTCCACTTATAGTATATACCTACCTACCTCTTATATAGGTACCTACTGATTTTTCATTCTATCTATTCGCGTAACATCACCCATCCTTCTTACTATTCTCAATATAATAAATATATGTATAAAACTAATAATGATACGGAAAAGGGATCAATAGTAACAGTTGAATTTGTTGGCCTTCGTCGAAGCTGCAACAAAGGGCTTATGGGTCGATAGTTTCTAGAGCGCAAACAAAAAAACCCAGGTTAGATTAATGTTCCCACACGGCCTGAGTGGCGGGCCGTCTATCTATGCGATTTATATCTACACCTGACTGATTCAGGTTCGAATATTTTTTTCTGGTATTAAACTAGACTAGGTCAACCAATATCAGTTGTCTATTTTCAGAATGAAGTTGATATAATTAAATACATACTTATATTCCTCGAAGGGTTATACAGGGGTGATATGTACATGCACATTTCGCGAGTCCCATAGGACGAGCTTATCAGCCATCAACCAACACATATCCAAAACTCCGAATGAATGTATTGCGATTGTGGATTGTCTGATAATTGTACCAAAAAATAATCTCTTCTTTGTTAGGGATGAAACTAATGAATCATCATTAAAATTTTAATCAGGCGAGAGGGTATATATTTGTTTTGTCACAAGAGAGAGGGTTACCAGACCCTGTGTTGTAGGTACATACCCATTGTGATATAGTAATAGGTGCATCGCCTTTACTAATTATATCATTAATGTGTTCAAAATATTGTAAAATATTTTTAAGAGAGTAACGGTGGAATTTCTTGCCCATCTTTCTCCATACGAAACTAGCTTTTGGAAGGGGCGACTAGAATCAATTTTATTTTTTGCAAATTATGACGTTCAAAGTGCCTTCTATGTGCCTTTTGACTTTGTTCTATTGAGTTTGTTCCTACGCTGACCCTGATAGGGTTATGAGTAGCACTAACTCCAGCCTAACATGATTTGTGTCACCCGTCTTACAAAGTGCATCGGCCATCCCAAAGGGGTCGATTGTGGCTTCGAGTTATCTATTGAGGTTTGAGTGACGGTCCCTAAATAAATTAGGGATAAGGTTTGTCGGTCTATGCGAATGTTTTAGTTGCCAGTGACAAACTGTCCGATGGGTTCAGGAAGAACTTCAATATTTTCTACTGCTAATTCGTTTTCATTCAGCCACTGATTTTATAGAAACAATTTTTAGGTTGTAGAATAGAGCAAATATAGTCATATTCTCATCTTTTTTCAAATAACGGACCATCTCACCATCACAATCGTCATCATCTTCACTGACTGCTTACCGCTACGTATTCTCCTCTCTATGGCTTGCCCCCCCGATTTGTGTCTACCATACCATTATTATATTAGTATGTATTACATACGTATTAACCCATCAAACACTTGCCTACTAGAAGCCGTTTGCATGTAAGCGCTCTTACGGTTTTATCGATTATAATAGGTCGGGGCAAAAATATTTTCGTATTTTGAATCTATTGTTAGTAAGTAAACCTCTTTGGCAGTACTGAATGTAACTGGCTGGTTTTAATACTATTAAATGTTGACATTCTAAAGATGCAATAAATAAAAAAAAAACTAGTTCCCGCCATTTCTCAATTGTTTTTCAAGCAAGCAACATGAACGTATGTGACGAAGAAATTCTGTACATTTTAAAATTTTATTACAAAAAAGGTAAAAAAGCGACGAACGCCGCGAATAAAATTTGTGCGGTTTACGGACCTAATGCGGTAAAATCAGTGCCATTTTTGAAAAAGTGGAGCAAGATCGACATGTTAGTAGTTATGATATTGCTGAAGAACTGGACGTTGATCAAAAAACAGTTTTACGGCATTTGCAAAAGTTTGGGTACAAGAAAAAACTTGATATTTGGGTACGACATGATCTCACTGAGAGAAACTTAATGCAACGTGTTTCCATTTGCGATTCTTTGTTGAAACGTAATAATTCCGACCCATTTCTTAAACGGTTGATTACGGGTGATGAAAAATGTATCACTTACGATAAGAATGTCCGAAAAAGATCGTGGTCGAAGCATGGACAAGCCCCACAGACCGTGGCAAAGCCCGGCCTGACTCGGAACAAAGTGATGCTGTGTGTTTGGTGGGATTGGAAAGGAATCGTCCACTATGAGCTTTTGCCGCCGCGTAAAACTATCGATTCTGACCTCTACTGTCAACAACTGATGAGGTTGAAAGAAGCAATTGAGAAAATCCGGCCGGAGCTGGTGAATAGGAAGGGCGTGGTGTTTCATCACGACAGCGCCAGACCGCACTCATCTATAGCCACTCAGCAAAAATTGAGAGAGCTTGGCTGGGATGTGTTGATGCATCCTCTATATAGCCTTGATCTTGCTCCATCAGATTTCCACCTGTTTCGGTCACTTCAGAACTCCTTAGGAAGCATAAAGTTAACCTCAAAAAAACACTGTGAAAACTGCCTGTCAGATTTTTTTGGTAAAAAATCTCAAAACTTCTACAACAATGGTATCATGGCATTGCCCACAAGATGGCAACATGTCATCGAACAAAACGGCACATACATATTATCGGTACTATGTTCGGATGTTTGTGTTTTTTTTTTTTTTTTTTGTATGTGTGTTCATCGAATACTCCGCCAATTGTCGACGGATTTTCAAAATTATTTTTTGTTCGAAAATAGATAGTTCTGAGGTGGTCCCATTGTCACCAAGTTAGGATCTGATGATGGGATCTTAGAGAAATCGAGGGCAACCCTCAAATTTTATAGGCTCACCACCGCAAGGGAAGAATTGGCCAGTCAAATAAGGTGTTGGGTGTGACTGTCCAGGATGCGCCAAGCACTCGGTTCAGTTGAGTAACTGGCGGAACAAACTGCGCTATACGAGGAAGCGTGTAAGTATGTGTACGAGTTTACATGTTGTATGATAATAAATTGTTATGTTATGATTTTATAATAATTATGTACAGTGAGTATATATATATAATAATATGTACGTTATATGCGTTTAACAGTTACACAGTTGCCTCAATCTTTGTCTACAGGATAACGTGAAGACAAACATATCGTGTGGAAGAGAGCCCCAGCCATCTGCTATATTATGGACGTGTTTGTGACGGTCAAGCCCAGTTTTTTTTGAGAGTCGATCAGATATTGCCGCAATCGATTTCTAAAGGTACCAAGCGTCTTAAGATTCCTTATCGGCGGGGGAATGTTGTTCCAGCATTTGGATGCGGCATACCTGAAACTGCCTCTGAAGGCGGCCGTCTTATGCACTTCTGTAGAGAGTTGCTGGGAGCACTGCCTGATCGCGCATTCTCTCCTACTAGCGATCCAGCTCAGTTTTTTGTACAGATAAGCTGGCTCTTTATGCTTAATAACCCCAAACATTAGACACGCTAAGTGTAACTTGCGACGTGATTTCATTTTAAGGATGGAGTGCTTATTTAAAAAGGGTGTTATATGGCTTCTAGGCTTAGGACTATTTAGTGCTTATTTCACCGATTAAACTTTCGATAGATGCGATTAGCAAATCTAAACTGCATTCAAGAGCGGTCAGTGTTCATTTTCCAATGATGATATTGACAGCTCTATAACGCGGTTTTGGATGTGCTGATCGAGTTCAATTTCATTGGTGAAATTGAACTCGATCGGCAAAAGTTGTTGCCCCCTTAGTTTTAAACCATTTTCACATGACCATCGGGAATCGATTTCAAATCAATATTATTTGTCTGTCTGTATGTGAATAGTTAGGTAATGCTCCAGTATTTTCGCCGACACTTGAAGGTGTTAAGCGGAAGCTTTTCTTTAATTGGTAAGATTAAGTGTTAATCTAATTGTGATAAATGTGCGAAAAATAGTAGGTATACAGGCTGTCCCGTAATTAATGGATAACCTCTTAAGGGGTCATTGTACTTATCATTATGAACAACTATTACTATGAGACCAAACCTGAAATCGCGAAAAAGAATCAGCTGTTTCCTAAATTTTGACGAGTTATACGAACATAAATGTAGGGAACAGCTGATTTTTTTTTCTGCGATTTCATGTTTGGTCCCGTAGTAAAAGGTGTTCATAATGATATGTAAAATTACCCCTTAAAAGGTTACCCATTAATTACGGGACTCCCTGTATGTAGTTTGACGAACATCTATAGTAATTCAGGTAGCTAAAGCTCCGGGGCAGTGGGATTGTCCGAAAGGGTAACCGCTGCCCCGGAACATAAAGGGCTAAGGAAGGAACACGGGTGGGTTTTAGTCAGTAAGAGTCTGACACTCCCTTCTGCTCCACCCAGAGTGGTCATTCGATGATTTCCCATCCTCAAAAAAAAAAAAGTAAGTAAAGCTGTAGTAAGGACACAATTAGGCTGCTTTTCCATCAGAGACGGGCTATTCTACGTTGCTATGGATGCGATTGATATCCATTATATTATATTCATTGGTCCACATAGCATGTACTGGTGGAAACAGGTCCAACTAAGCTATGTTTTTTATACGGAAGGATGAGTGCCATGGTTGGGAGCTATGGATGCACGAGTGGTGTAGCTATGTATGCGCAGAGTAGAGGGCGGCGCATCCATAGCTCCCATCCCTGGCACGCATCCTTCCGTATAAAAAGGCTTAGTTGGACCCGTTTCCACCAGTGCATGCTATGTGGACCAATGAATATATTGATTTTTGGATATCAATCGCATCCATAGCAACGTAGAATAGCCCGTCTCTGATGGAAAAGCAGCCTAATTGTGTCCTTACTACAGCTTTACTTACCTTTTTTTTCATAGCACATCTTGCTCGCTCTGCTACACAGCTTAGCATTAGCAAAAACGGTCGCATAGTTTCGTAGCTTGGCTTTCACATCCTCGCAACATAGCTATATAGCACATCTCTGGTAGAAAAGCAGCCTTAGTATGGACACCCCCGTACTCTTAATTTTTTTCCCTTCCCTTAAAATCAAAATATTTTATTTCACATAAGCCTACAAGGGCACTTTTGAAACGTCAGAAGCTAGGTGCACGGTTCCAATTGGTCGTTTCCTATGGAGAAGAACCGGCAAGAAACTCCACGGTTACTCTTTTAAAAATAATTGGCTTCACTTTACATATCAAAACCCCTCCGTTGCTCGGAAAGTACGCTAAGCATTTGGTCTCGGCTGCCATAAATGTGGGTCTTTGGCAGTCGTAACCGGTAGTCAGAAGACCGTAAGTTCGGTCTTACCGAGGGTATTGTGTTATAACCCAGTAACTGGGTTGCTGAGTTATAACACGATACCCATCGCTTCATGTAAAATACTGGTATTCAGCTGCATCCGGTTAGACTGGAAGCCGACCCGAATATGGTTGGAAAAAGGTTTGGCAGATGATGGTGCCCCCCGTACCCTTTTGAAAGTTAATTATTGCATTCGTCTTCTTCGTTTCGTGCCGATGGAACTTTACTTTTATATTGCTTGAGCCCACTAGATGGTCATGGTGATTGATCATAGCATTTAAATCTAAGTAATTCAACTTTGTAGTATAGTTTAGCTATACCTACATCGATCATCACCAGAGATCGCGAGTGGATATGAAAATAAAATCTGCTAATATTAAATATAAATCCGAGCGAACGTTGTCCCGGAACAGGTCAACGTTTGCTGATGATGGACTGATAGATTTGAAATAAATGATTTGACTTTGATCACAGGAGTATAAAACATCTAAATGAAAGAAAAACGATACTTACTTACTGATTGGTTACGCAAGAAGCTTATCACATCACCAATTTATTTTTGCGACCTAGATTACTAATATTTTTAATTCTATATCAATTAAAGTAAATATCAAAAAGAACACTGATTCAAAAACATAATTCCAATTTTGAAAATCACAGCACTCTTGCAGTCATTGTGTCACTGGCACACGAACAAAAAATATAAATTCGAAAATTAAAAACTTTTCCTAAGATGGCGGTTTCACGTTTATTGTTGAAAAATTGCGCGGGTTTTTGAGATCGGTTGTTATAATTTGTAATAGTTAGTGATTTTTTGTTAAATTAATTTGTGTGAATGTTGGTTGTCGGCGTTGTGCGGAGCGCGTGCATTCGGCCGCTCGGGCAGGGGCGGCGGTGTGGCGGGCGTATCGACGGGACGCGCCGGCGCGGGCGTTGCACCCCTATGCGCAGGGACGGACTCAAACACAAATTCGTGAGATATTGAGTGACATACATTAACAGGTTTAATTGTTGGCATGGCTTACTTCATTTGTAATTCTAATGTTACCATTTGGCTGAACTAAAGTATTTTGCCTTGAGAAGCCTTCATCTGACCAGCAAACCGAATTGCTGTTTTTGTAATTACGGTAGGTAGGTGTCATCTTTCATTATTTCTGGTATTCTAGCTCCACAGACTGCTCCTTAATTACCTTGTTCCTCCCGTCGTATCGGTGTAGCATAATAAGCGTTTAATGTTCTTACTGCTGGGACACAGGCAGGAGGCCTGTGTCCTGTGTGAGAGGGAGTGGGCCATAATCCACCACGCGGGCCCAATACGGGTTGGTGGACATCACATGTCTTCGATTTTTTTTGTTCTAGGACATGCTGGTTTCCTCACGATGTTTTCCTTTACCATTTTGAGAGCAGTGCAGCAGTGCTATTCTGTAAAAATCTCACCGTGAAAACTAAGGTGAAGTGAGCTGTCATTGCATCTGATGTTATGGATTGCCCCTATTAATAGCTCACTTCACCTAAGTTATTACGGTGAGATTTTTACAGAATCGATCAGCAGATTCGAACTCACGACTTACAATTTCAACTCGTATGTCGGGGCCGATACAACTCGTCCCCCACTGCATCTCTCAGTGTAGAAGAATGGTTTATTGATTACGAGAATTGTATACCATTGCGAGATAATAATTATTTTGAGCAAATTCAATAAAATACTGATACTATTACATAACATTTGAAACTTTCAGTAAGGATATACAATTTCGTCTCCAAGTTGGGCCCCTGCCGTCTGAAAAACTACGAGGTTCCACTTGCAACGGAAACGCCCGAACCTTCCCGAGGTTCGCCGAAGTCCGACCTGTCTGAAGTTGTTACGGTGCCCAGTATAAGTTCAGCTCCTTCCCCGCCCATAACATCTCCTTTATAAGGTGCAAAGAACGTAATAATGTTTGACATTAGAGTTCTCTTTATCGTGGTTAGACACAACGGGGCATGCGCGTCGCACATCGATGGATCGGGTGAAGCCAGGTGTTTGCAGAATACTAGGAGTTTATTGTGTTTAAACATATCTTTTGAAAGAATCCACCGTGACCACAACCACAAAATGATTCCTAAAACCCGAAGCAAGAGATATTCGTAATAATTATTGCTGTTGTTCTTAGTGGTTGCATGAAAATGAATTATATCGCGTAGGTAACTCACCTAGGCAGATTTATTTTTTGCCTGCAAGGGTTCCTATTGGATTAGTAATATGAAATGTTCGTTCGTTTATGTTGGCCTGAATCACGACCCAAAAATGAAGTCCTTAGGTTATTCTTTGAATGTTAAAGTTTATTTTTATCTGTGTTTATTATGCTAAAATCATTACAGGATATTTCTCGCTTGCTAGTCTTACCTTCTTACCGAAATTCGTCAATCGAGCCTAAGGCACTTTTGACTGGTGATATCTATACTTATAATAAATCTGTATAGAGGTCAATTCTGTACATGAAATATATTTCCAAAATAACTATCAGTGGGTGATTAGTGATCGTTACTGACGCCAAAAATGCAATCAGTAAAATTTTTGTCTGTCTCTCTGTCTGTCTGTCTGTATGTTCGTTATAGAAACAAAAACCACTCGACGGATTTCAACGAAACTTGGTACAATTGTTCTTCATACATCTGGGCAGGTTATAGTATACTTTTCATTACGGTACAATCAATA
Organism: Globia sparganii; assembly: GCA_949316385.1. NCBI lineage: Eukaryota > Metazoa > Arthropoda > Insecta > Lepidoptera > Noctuidae > Globia > Globia sparganii. The sequence goes on from OX438654.1 coordinate 1,795,621, forward strand.
GGAGCAGAGCAGTGAAGGGAAATGTTGGGAAAACAGGATTTCTTTTTAGGTGAAGTAGTAATAGTTTAGTAGTAGTTAGTTAGTAGTAGGTAAGTTTTGGTTAATTTATGTTCAGTTTTTTTTAATATTAAGTAGGTAAAAGCGTAGGTACTTTTATTAATTATAGGTATAGGTATTATTAATTATAGTAGTTATAGGTATTTAGTTTTAAGTGAAGTAGGTTTTATTATATATTATTTTATATATTAGACGTAGTTATATATTTTTAGTTATTCAAGCCCCAAGCGGACGCCGGCGTCCGCCCGCTATTGTCTTGAAAAACGCGTTGAATGAGAAATACGCGTTCTCAAGAATCGGCAGAGGAAAGAGCACATCGGTTAAACTCTATGAGAGTTAGTGCCTCAATTTCCGGAAGTCATTATTCCACGCGGACGAAGTCGCTGGCAAAAGCTAGTTTTTAATAAACTTGAGCCATACTTTTAAGGGTCCCTATCAATTTCGCGGTCTAAAAACAGAAAATTCAAGGTTTTTCAGCGCAAATTTCTCAATAACCTTAAGTTAACTAGTTTTTTTTTAAAAACACAGTTATTTATCAACTATTTATCTAGTAAGTGTACAATTTTAAATGCTGATAACTACTTAATATAAATTACAAAAAATAAAAATCTAACACATGTTTTTACGTAAGCACGAAACACCATGTTTTTCAATTACTTTCATAACTTACTGGCAGCAAATAACAATCTAAAAAAAAATTATAAATACTGGGCATATATTATATTAGTAAGTGTACAATTTTGTTTTTTAAAGTTTAATGATTTAGTACTTGTAAAAAAATGTTAATCACGCTGAAAAAACCCAATAAAATCATGTGCAAAACCCATGTCTACGCGTAAGAATTTATTGAAAATAATAATAAGTGTTAAATATTTCAAAATTTAAGGTATTTATCTACCAAAATCAATGATTATATTCTTATTTTGACTACTTATTTAAATTCTTAGACCTTCTAGATAAATAGGTGATAAATAACTGTGTATTTAAAAAAAGAATGTAGATAACTTAAGGTTGTTGAGAAAATTGTGCTAAAAAAAAACTGATTTTCTGTTTTCACCCCGCGAAATTGATAGGGACTTTTTTTATGGATGGGAAATCATCAAATGACCCCTCCCGCTCTGGGTGGAGCAGAAGGGAGTGTCAGACTCTTACTGACTAAAACCCACCCGTGTTCCTTCCTTAGCCCTTTATGTTCCGGAGCAGCGGTAACCCTTTCGGACAATCCATCCCTCTGCCCCGGCAGGCTACGGCCCTTACGGGCCCGCCTAAAAGAATGCAAAAAAAAACATCATACTTAATCCAAGAGTATTATTTTTATTATACATGCAGGTATATGCTATACTAAACATTTTACTGTGTAAAGGGAATATGACTAATAATTACAATGTAGTTATGAAATAAATCTTCTTATGTACAACTTATCAAATAATTAATTAAATAAATATTTTAAAACGCTGTCTCTTCCTCATTTGGCGGTTCTCTCGTGGGAGCCAGATCTGAAATCATCAATTGGTGTAAGATGCTTATCTGACAACTGTGATAATTATCTTTAGGATATCGGCATTATGGAGCTCAGAAACTATGACGGTACGACTGCCACAAGGGTCCGGTGACGGACAGCCGCGGCGGGTTCACGGATGAGTGCTAACGCGTGCGCCTGTTCCCGCTGTAAGCGACAGAGGAGGACACCGTGGAGTTTTAGCGGGTTAGAGTCCCACATAACTGCACTATCTCCCCGTGGTAGTGCAGAATGCATGAGCATTTCTCCACGTTAAAAAAAAAAGGTGACTGTGCCCCGAGCCGAGCTACAGGCGGCGCTGTTGGCTGCACGATTGGCTGATACCGTTCTGAAGGAACATAGATTAGCGCCCGAGCGACCGAAATGCCGACTTGATGCCGCCATAAGAGGGGCTAGCGGACTCTATCGTCCACGCTGCACGGTCCCTCGAGTTGTGGTAATGTCCCAGTGCACCCGGACATCGCCGAAGGAGGATGGAGCCCGGAGGCGGGTCAAGAAGAGGGAGCCCAGAAGTGGGCCACGCTGGATGGGTCGCGAATGTCGTACGTAGCAGTTCTCGCGGCCCACCCATCAGGTGAAAGTAGGTGTACAGGCGGAGTTTTTAGTGGGTGCAAGCCCCACATAACCACGGCGTCTCCCCAACCAAAGGCGTGGTATGCGTTAGGCATTTCCTCCGCCGAAAAAAAAAGGTTGAACACCGACCCTAAGCCAGTTTTCGTAAAGCTAAGTAGATGATGATAAAAATCATTACGATGATATGTAAAGACGACCATTGTCTTCATGTTCATGATAACTTCACAATGCAATCACCATCCAATCTGAAAGTGTGGCAACCGGTACAACACATTGGCATAGACACGTCGATTTAAACAAACACAAGACAAGTCAGATCCAGGAATTGACATGTATGGGCTGTAAATGTTTAGACACAACTGTAACAATACAGCAGTCCGTGACGTGATTGTTAGTCGTGGTAGGCCACACGTCATAAGTAATAAAGCCAGTATAACCTGGCCTCATATTCTATTGAAATGCCGTACAATGCTAGGCCAGCTCCAGCTCAAAGTGTTACTTCTGAGAACTGTGAATCCGCAAGTTTTTCATTAACAAAATATCCTCTATAATATCACACCAATATTATAAAAGCGAAAGTTCTTGAGTTTGTGTGTTTATATGTTTGTTACTTTTTTTACGCTCAAACGGCTGGACCAATTTTGATTAAATATCGTATGGAGGTAGCTGACACTATGGATTAACATATAGGCTTTTTATCCCGATATTCCCACGGGATCGACACTTATGCGGGTGAAACCGTGGGGCGCATCTAAATGTATAATACTTTGAAAGGATTACTTACTGTACTCTCTTTTGTTGGGGCATGTTCTCAACGCGATTACTATCAATATGGCGACACTAGTGACTGTCAATAGTCCTATTAGCAATATCCTTTCTGTTTCAGGGTTTGCTAAGGCAAGGCTATTTTGCCCCGCACCATTAGGGATGTCTTTTTTTCTATAAAAATTAAGAGTATTCGAATTTTCTTCACTTTCTGAAACTTTTTTCTGCACTTCTTTAATTCTAACTGCTTTCGTGTTATTTTCATTACTTTTGTTGTTAACGGTACCTTCATTCTTTTTTGTTGTTTTATTTGTACTGAAATTGTTGTTATTATTTACTTCTGTATTTACTTTGGTTTGGTTATGGTTTTCTTCGATCGTTTTTATATTTTCTTTTTTCTTCTCTTTAGTATTATTTAATTTTGTTGTCGGGCTTACATTTGTAGTAATTTCTATGCCAGTTATATTATATAAATCCAAATCTATGGACTCACATTGTAATACTGTAGTATTAGAATCAAGTTTAGGGTGATCACATCGTAGTAATATTCTTTGTTTCACACTTCCCACTTTCGCAGTTCCATTGAATTGTTTTAGATTTGCATTATTTAAGGATTCATTTTTCAAAATAATGGTCAGTTCCACCTTCGAATTAGGTTGTGTTTCGTTATTGATGGAAGAATCAATATCTATACAGCTGGAGAGTTTTAATTCTACGATATTATTCTGTAGAAATTTCTTTTCATTATTATTTGCTCGTAAATCAATGATCTTACCTTCGTCAATGTTTAAAAACGGATTGTTGCTACAATTATCTGCTTTTTCCGTTATGACGATTTTAATCATATTTTCTAGACTTATGCGTGACAAATTATCTGTGTTCAGTACTAGTTTTCCACTAGGCATTTCTGTCTTGCTTCTGTTAATGCCATCTTTTGTGCTATCAATACTTTCAGTGGTAGTAGTAATACTATCAATAGTTCTGTTCTTACTATCGGAAAGTGGCGTTACACTATAGTATCCAGATTTATTTTTGCTATAATTGATATTTACATCATTAGCACAGTCTTTAAAATATAATTTGCTCATTAAACTGTGTTGTTCTTTGGCAGATAATGTATCATTTAATTCAAAAATTTTACAGTTCCAATTCGACATCTCTTGCTTTGTTTTCGATGCAATTATAGTTGTATTGTTTGATGTTTGACTTAAAGGTGTAATTTCTATGCCTGTTATGTTATACAATTCCAAATCTATGGACTCACATTGTAATACTGTTTTGTTACTACTTAAATCAAAATTAGGATGATCACATCGTAGTAGTATTCTTCGTTCAACACTTAAATCTTCCGGAGTTCCATTGAAATGTTTAAGATTTGAAGTATTTAAGGACTCATTTTTCAAAATAATGTTTAGTTCCGCTTTGGGGTGAGGTTGCGTTTTGTTAATGATAGAAGAGCTAACATTTATACAATTGGAGATTATTAATTCTACGTTATTATTTTGCAGAATTTTCTCTTTATTATTGTTGATGCCCAAGTCAATGACCTTTCCTTTGTTAAAATTAAAATATGAGATGTCACTACAATTATTTGATTTTTTTGTTATGAGAATTGTTATAATATTTTCTGGATGTTCTTGTGATGAAAGATCCTTGTTTATTTCTTCTTTTTTAGTAGAAATTTCTGTACTGTTCATTTCAATATGATTCTTTGTTAAAATATTGTAAATATTTTTGGTCTTATTATCCGAAATTGGTCTAACATTAATATCTTTATATTTATTTTTATTAGTACTTACATTTGTTTCGTTGGAACAATTGATAAAATGTATTTTGCTGTTTTCACTGCGTTGTTCTTTAGAGGATATTGTTTTTAATTCTGTAATTTGACAGTTCCAAGTCAACAATTTTGGTGGTGGTGTTAGCAAAGTTTGTACAATATGTGGATTATGTTTAGAAAATAATATATCTTCGCATTTCAGGCCCAGTACATTTTCTGAAGTAATTGAGTTCTTTCTACAGTCGGGATATTTCGTTATTGTGTTATTCTCGATACAGTTTGCTTTAATATATACATTTATTTGTTTTGAAGACTTATTCTCAATGTTTTGTTTGCAATTTTTGTATTTTAGAGATGAACAAGATAATGATACGGTTTTAAAGTCTTTAAAATTATTTTTATAAATTGTAGAGCTATCGTTTGATGACTCAGGAAAGTAACCAGTAAACATTGGTTGAACTGGACTGGTTTCATCTCGATTTATTACTATTTTAAGTGTGTGATTATTTTTGACGTTGCTTAAGCTATAATTTTCGGGTTTCTCTCCATCAATACAAACAGTTTCGGCATAATCACAGTACAATGTACAATTCTCAACGTTTGTCTTTGAACTGTCTTGTATAATACTGTCTTTGATATAAATTAAATTGACATCATACGTTGAAGTATTGAGTTCTTCATCCACCGTGTGGTGTGGTTTCTCTTCTACAGAAACATTGCTTTTTAGTACACGAAGTGTTTCAGTTGTGCTTGTAATTGGTTTCGCTGTGAGGTTGTCTATGAAGGAATGGGTTTGATGGTTTACTATTTTGATGTGGTTTTGACAATTACGCTCGGTACCCAAGCATTCAAATTCTACAACGCATTTTTTCTTGTTTTCAGGATTTTTTTCCGTAGAATTGCAAGGGTAGGTCACCTTATCCCAATTTATATCTCGTCTAAAACAAAAATTAAAATTTAACCCGTCTGCCTTCAAAGCAAGAGTGAACAGACATCTTCTGGGCACGCTCGTTCCATCATAGACCTCATCCATCGCTTTCCACCAGGCGTGATCGAGGTCAAGAGCGAGCCCATTTAGCAATAAAATAAAATATCATATAGAAAAATAAAAGAAGAAAATACGTGCCTAGTTTTTGTACAGACATACTTTTAGCACCCATAAACCCGCTATTTTATGGGACTTGTGTTGCCATTAACCGGGCACAAAGGCAGTAAGCTGTGTAATTCTTGATAAAAAAAAAAATTAAAACCCTTTGCCCAACCTGGGAATCGAACCCAGGACTACATGCTGAATGAAAAATAAAATAAATGCATTGTTCATTATTACAAAAAAATAAAATAAATGCATTATTCATTATTACAAAAAATAAAATAAATGTATTGTTCATTATTACAAAAAAATAAAATAAATGCATTGTTCATTATTACAAAAAAATAAAATAAATGCATTGTTCATTATTACAAAAAACTTGCTAAGGACATTCAAAATGGTGCTGCAAAACGGTTGCCTGTATCAAACCAATGAAAGTGGGAACTTACCTTTTTAGAGGTTTTAACTTAACATGGCCGGAACAAGTAGTTTCTTCATATACAACAACGTATTCGTCGCATTCGGCGTCACAAACGTCATTAATGTAGATGATCTGTAAATAAATAAGTATATAAATACTGTTTATTTTTTTCACTAATGGACGGGGGTGATTCATGAGGAAGGTATAAATTGGCAGAAATATGACAATGTTGAATATGTCGGAAAAAATGCGGACTGGGTGCTTTATAGCGTTCGCCGCGTACCTATACCTACCAATACACGAACACAATGTACTTATTACGGAATTAATACATTGTTTATCTGACAGCACATCAAGCTACGCGAAACTGTCAATTTTTCTCAATAAACGTCTAACCCTATGCTTTAGTGATAAAATTGAAAACCTATTAAAGAAATTTGACATATTGTAGTGATTGTTGATGTTGTACTGGCGTCTGTACCCCGGTATTACATTCCCTTGCGACACACGGGCGAAGTTGCGGACAAGAGACACTTCCCCTCTTATTATTAAATTTGGAGTAAAGTTACGCCAATCATAACAATCAGTTACATAAATAATGTGAGTGTACTATGGGTACATCTCTGTCCACCCCTTCGGGGGAAACAAGGCGTGATGGTATGTGATGTTAAACTTACGAGAAACTTGAACCTCGAACGATGTACGAGTATGTTTAAACTGAACTTTAACCCTAAAATGAAGGGTTTCGCTTGTCAATAGACACATACAATGCTTATGGCGCGTCTAGTACTTATTTTAAGTTAGCTAGGTACACCAAATGGTACACCATTACCAGTCACTCACACTCTTCAGTCCTACACCCTTGAGTTTTTTTCGGCCTTTCTCACGAGTAGTCAGATAGGAAACGCCGACCTCTAACTTCGATTAAAAGTGATTCCGATATTCTAAATTTACAGAATAAACAATTTCATTTCATTTCACTTACCATCAAGCAAAAAACTGCACATAATCCACGCATATTCATTTTGCACGACACCGTTTTCACACACCACGATAGTTTATGAAACTTTTGTGGGTATATTATAGAAACGAAATAAATTACATTTTAACAAATCCACTGCTTAGTCAGCCGATGTTTCGTTCACAATGATATAAACGCTTCAATATGATTCATAATGGGTAACAATAATAATTATATAGTTTCTTCTCAGTTTCCTTAACATCCTAACCTTGTTAGCTAATCGGTTGTTCAGGAATATAAATAAAACTGTCTGTAATGTTTCCATTGCTGGGGCCTCCTCTCTTTGAGAGGGAATATACCACGAGGGCCCAGAGCAGATTGGTAGATGTCACCATTTCTTCGAATTTTTGGTTCTAGGACATACCGGTTTTCTCACGATGTTTTCCTTCACTGTTTTGAGAGCAGTGGTGATGAATATTACACAAAGTAAAGCTCCTGCTTGGGCTCGAACGAACGACCCACAACTACAAGTAGTACATACCGTTACCACTGAGCCACCACTGCTATATAAAAACTGTATTAATAGTCTTCTTAAAAGACTCTCACCGAAATATGCACGGTCAGCAGCAGCCTTTCAAATCCAGTGACATACACAAATAGGTGCCTAGGTACTGGGCCTCAAGTCTGCTATTACAATAGTGTCAGAATGGTCTATCATTGATTTCATAATTGTTGATTTTGTCAAGTTTGGTAATCTACTAATATAATGGCGTCATTATGACTTTCCAATGGTCAACCACTGACACTCCATTGAAAGAAATGGCCTAAAATGGTAATCTCGTACATAATGACAAATGAATGACTGACTTAGGCGGTAATCTGCTAAACTTCTTACTACTTCAGATTGGTTATAACACTAATACATAATATGTACAAATATATATTTATATGTACAAATATATATTTGTAAATGAAATCTGGCATGAATAAATGTTCAAATTAGTAGTAGTTTTTCGAAAATCATTTCTAAACGGTTTTTATTTATGATGGCAATACGACAATGCCATTATAATACAATTCTATTACGAGAGCATTGATCGACTATTATGAATTGGGATATTATAAATTGCATATCAAAAAATACTACATACATAGCATAAATACTGACTCCACAGCAAATAATACTGACTGCACAGCAAATTCGCATAATACTAAACGACGTCAGGGGCACCTCGAGGTTCGGTTTGGTTAGGTTCCTTTAAACCCTGCAGACAGAAATCGGAGCCCCGCGCAGCGGGGCTCCGTCGATCTGACGTAAAAATCGCTGTACGCTGCGAAAATAAATTATAGTGTGTTTAGTGATATTTTGAGTTGAATATTTTGCTGTGCAATCAGTAATTTTGATGGGAATTCGGAATTTTATTGCATAGAAAAAGGATATTTTTTTATTTGCGTTTAAAGTCTCAAGTCTGCTATTACAATAGTGTCAGAATGGTCTATCATTGATTTCATAATTGTTGATTTTGTCAAGTTTGGTAATCTACTAATATAATGGCGTCATTATGACTTTCCAATGGTCAACCACTGACACTCCATTGAAAGAAATGGCATAAAATGGTAATCTCGTACATAATGACTTTAATGACAAATGAATAAATGTAATGTTTATTGCTATTTACGAACTTCTTACTACTTCAGATTGCAAACACTAATACGTAATTATGTAAAAATAATATTAAATGAAATCTAGCATAGTTTTTCTCAGACCATTGTCCGACCAATGATCGACCATTATGAATTTAGCAGATTACGAACTTTTAGCAAAATGACAATGGGATCGTGTTGGAATGACGAATTTATAAAAATAGCAGACTTGGGCCCATATATCAGTATCTCAGTCTTATTGAATAGTAGTATTCAGGACAGTAAAACCAAATTAGACAGTCCTTCTGATTTGGTTTCCCGTATTTTTACGAGTAAGAACGTACGTGTTCTAATCTATCTTAATCTGTTGTTAAAAAAACCTCTAATTTTCCTACAGTTTTTAACATTGATTGTCCGAGATGAGAGTGCAACTTGAACGTTTTTTAATTAGGTAAAAGATTTGATTTTCTGCTCGCGTTTGTCCACGAAGTGTATATGTAGACCTCACCTGATAGGTGATGATGCGGTCGACGATGGTTCGCGCTTGTCGCGATTGCTTGGTAACCTATACACTCCGAAGACTCCCAGATATTAGCTGTCTGGAAATACAGACTCCGGTCAGAAGTTCCACTCTGTAGCTGTACGTACAATGTAAGTGTTTCCGTTACTTTTTGTGCGTCCGTCGCAGCCATTATCAACGGCTTCTTGATAATGGCTAATAATAATAATTAACCCAATATAATTTTGGGTCGGCACAGCATGTATTATCTTTCCTGCGTATCTCTTCTATTAGCTATTACGTATTCAATAGCTTTTTGGTAATATCATCTTTAACACAATTCCTTCATCATTACCTACATACTTAGATAGGATACTCAGATATAAATGTCCAAATTTCACAAGGGGTGATACAATAGGCGGTCTTATCACTAAAAGCAATATTTTAATGTCAACCTTTGGATGGATTAAGGGAGAAGAAAAGGCAATACTGAAGGTGTACCATTTACATATTATATTCAATAAATATATATTATACTTATTATCATATATTTCACAGAGTATGATCATCGCACTCTCGCGGACGAAGTTGCGGGAAAAAGTAGTGGCAGCATTCATACTTCAAGTACAAAAATGTAAATAAGTATTTCCTTTAAGTAGTTATCAACTTTAATAGTAGAAATGACCACATTTACATGTTGTGATTATTCATAGATGGTTTTTCGCAATTTATGAGGATGAAAAATATTATGTTTGTTATATATGTTTCCTTCTGTATTTAATGCATTGTGACAATAGTTATTTGAATAGGCATTCCATCTGGGAACCCCTAAGTTAGCTTATTATGATATTTACTACATTTTCATACAAATAAAGTAATATAAGTATTTTTTAAAATAAAATAACTGAAATATCTAAAATAGGTACCTACATATTTGAGTATGTTTTATTAACAATTTTAGGTAGTTTTACTTAGTCACAGGAAAATGTAAAAAAAAAAGTTATGGACCTTCATATAGAAGAAAAAAAGTGAGGAAGCAAATTCAATAAAACTCAAAATCAATGCATGTAGACACGCGGCAGCGTGTCAAGCCAAGTTCAAGCAAAGGAACTGGCTAGCCAGCGCCGGGTGTAATATTACACGAATCACTTGGTGCCACTTTTGACCAGAAGGGTCAAAAGTGTACACATAAAACTACGTGTGTTTAATTATATCCATAAGGACTTCTAGAAGCCCAAATTTCATGAAGCTAGCTCAAACGGTTATAGAAATATGAAGGTCAAAAAGTCGTAAATTTTAGCACTGACTGACTGACATATAGTACCTAAATCTAACCTACTTCCAGATGACCTAGAAGGATGAAATTTGGAATCCAGCTCGGTAATTGTGTAGCGTAGGAAAAAATCTAAAAATAAAAAAAGTAAAAAATAGGGGGGGTCCCCATACAATTATATTTTTTTAATAGTAGCGTTGGAACCGTTACAAGCATATATTTGAAACTATCCCAATATATGTATTATTATATTCTTTACAAAAAGTAATCTAATCCCACCAAAAACATACCTAAATGTAAAAAAGGAGAGCCAAGTTCAATACAAAAATTATGCTTGGCTGTGGGCTTCGCCGCAAAAAGAATGGAGATCTAAATGAGTGCCAAGTTCTGTGCAAAATCCAAATATTCCAACGTGGTGATGCTGCCAGCCTTTTGCGCACTTATCCCATTGACAGCGATGCGGACGAATTATTTCATGCCCAATGAGGTCTTGCCTTTTTCTTTATTTTTTTATTATAATAAGTATATATATTTTAGTGTTAGCTTGTAAATTGTAATTTTTGTCTTTGTGAATAAACCTCTAATACAAAAAATAAATAAAATATAGATATTCAGAAATGTAGTAGCGGGGTTCGCTAATCTTTTTGAGCTTCCTGACTATTTTAGGTCAATATGAAAGAGGAAGATGATTACCTAAATAGAAGGATAAACAATTCGATAACACGATCTGAGTGGAATACCTCATAGTGTACAGGACTATAATATTATAAATATTTATGTTTTATCAGCAGCATCCGTCACATTTCACTGAGCGTGTCATTGCTCTCGTGAAACGTCACTTTCTGTGAACCATACGCATACTAGACGTAGTGTTTTTGTATTGTAGTAAAAGTAATTTACAATATTTGCGGCAAAATTTGGGTGTACTAAATACACCTATGCGTTTACCCTTCGTTAAATATAGGTGATGATAAATTTTATCTCATAAAACATCTACCAACCTAGTCAAATCTCTCATCTAAATATAATCTAGATTATTTTGGTGAACCAATATGATCAGAATACTGAATATCGAAGGTTAGCCTGAGTGCCTTAGAACATCGAAAAGCAAAACATCATTTATGATACTCATGTCTTAGATGTCGTGATTGATGAATCACACGCTGTTGATCGTACAAGTAAAAAAGTTGAGAAATTGAACTATGCACGTGACTAATAATTACGGTAATTAAATTTTAATGACTAGGAAAGAAAACCTACCTAAATATTAATTATCGACTTCTGTTAATTTAATTACTTCCAGTGTAATTCTATAAATAGACGGGAATAAAAGGATAATGGCTTGCATGCAAATCCACGGACGCACACTCATTGTCTGGTGCGGTGGCCACATAGACAATAGAAGCTCTATGACTAAACGATATAGGGCGCAAATTAGCAAATTACAAATAATAATTTTAATAATCATAATGATAGAAGGACTTGCCGCATTGCAAGCGACAAGTAATTATAATATTTTAATTGTGTCTACTAGCAGCGTCGTGTGATGGGTCGTTGAGCTCTCTAAAATAGGGTTGAGCTACACAATGACTGATGTTTCCACGCTGTCTGTTGGGACATACCAATTCAAAGCTGCAATGACTCTTTCTTCAAAATGGCCCTTCCAGAAATGACCCTGCATTGTTAAAGTGACTTTATTCAAAGCGTATTGCACATCTCTGTAGGTACTCAGCAAGCTTGTGGTTCAGATATACCCAAAGGGCTTACAATTCTCTGCGCATCCAGTTTAACAATGCCTACAGGGCGCTGTTACGTCTGCCACGCTTCTGCAGTGCGTCAACAATGTTCGCTGAGTCGCGCACAGACGGCTTTGATGCCACCTGGCGCAAAAGGACAGTCTCACTGCTAAGCAGATTGCGTGGGAGCAGTAACAGCATCCTGAAGGTAATAGGCGAGAAATTAGACAGCCCACTGGTGTGGAGCCTCACCCAGAGGACTAAGTCTCTCTTAGTTATTAGATACTAACATAGTTTTTAAGATCATACTAACAATATAAATGTAATGTAATATAGTGGATCCATGGTTGTCTGAATAAATTAAATTATTATTATTATTGTTAGACTCACATAAAATCCTGTATAATGTTAGGACTTTAAAAGAGACCATGACCTTAACATGAGTTTGTTTCGGCGTTTCTTCTCAGGGATCAGTCAGCTAGAAAATTCCGGCACCATCTAGTTTTAAAATAATGAACAGCAAAATAAATAACGAGTAAACGTGTATTTTAAGGTCTAAGTACTTTCAGAAATAAACATTTCGTTTAATATAATTTCTAAAACATTTTATTGTTGTGGTTTGTAATTGTAATAAAGTAGAATGCGGTTACATTTCTCCTTTTCCTCAGTCTGGCGCTGGGGCTCCGTCTTGCACAGGGTCGCAGCCAATGATATTATATACAATAAAGAGGTAGATAGGACACTAGCGCGCGCAAATTGTTGCAGTCAAATTGTCGATTGTCAATTGTCGTAATTTCGTTTAGTCGGCATACTTCAAGCGCAACGCACTACAGATAGCTATCTCTTTCTATGTCATACGTTCCGTATTATCTGTCGCAGTCGTAGTTGAAAACCACTATCCCAACAACACAAAACGTCGCTCAGTATGAACGTAGCATATCTTTCCTTTAGAATATCATTGGTCGCAGCATAATGCTTAGCGATAGCCGTTTTGCGTGAATGTGACATATGTTTCCCCTACCTTTTATTTATTTTATTTTTTGTGTTTATGTTCTTTTTGCGTCATGTTCACCGCAAAACAACGTATTTTATTTCTTTCTGTCTTATTTTATAAATAAGACAGAAAGAAATATAATATGTGAATATTAGGTATACATAAACTGTCGCATCTTATTACCCACAGTAAATGCTTGCAGAAGCTACAATTATTCATTCTTAGACTACGAACCAATGTTATTTAAAGTTAAAGTGATAAGTACTACAACCATTAAATTTTTTCACCTAATTAGATAGGTACCTAACTTCAAAGAAGATGTGTCATTGACTAATTAGTGTTCGTCTCATTAGCAGTTCTGCAAAGCTTTTATAATTATGAGTACAACTTGGAAGTTATGTCTAAATCGCTCGTAATGGCGCCTGCGCCGATATTACGAGTATTGTGTATAGTTTAGGAGATAGCGCACATCATTATATCGTAGTTGACTGACTGACACAGTGGTGTGAATACAATTAGAAAAATAAAATCTCACCCTTAAGATTAAAAAAAAAATAGTTTTGGTATAAAATTAAATTAGTAACGTAGCAAGGATGCGTTTGAAAACGATAGTGTTTTGTTTATTAGTGGTGTTTCTAGTGGAATTTGTTTGTTTAACGGAAGCTTTAGATGAAAATGGTGAAGGAGTGTGTATAGTAAAGCTCAGGTAAAAGATTGGTCGTGTTGTGGATAAAAAAAATGGTCTATGAAAATTATTTGTTTTTTTTTTTTAATGTTGAGTTAGTAGTTGAATAGATGAGTTGATGTTGTGATGAGTGATGTTGAGTTGATGTTGACATAGTAGTAATAAAAAATTCCATAAGGGTTCCTTTTTACCATTTTGATATGGAACCCTAAAACCCTTGTCTACACAGCTGGGCACGGGTGTCCGCTTTACGCTAAGTTATGGCAACAATATTAGATTTCAATATTTTTGTTTTCAATTACCCAAGTAAACATGCTGGTGTTTCGCTCTCAACTTTATTTGCAAAGTACTGAAGCTTGCGACAGTGCAAGCTTTAACAGTAATATTTGAGATTTTGACAAGTTTCGAATAGTTATTAATTATTATGTTTTTTATGTAGGTAATTAGACGCATTAACTTCTTTCTTAATTTTTTCTAGTTCTCGAAATCGACGAAAAAGGCCGTATAATGTGGCCATCAACAAGTGGTGTGGACGGAGAAAATGTGTCGTCAAGAAGTATAGATTCGAGGTAATAATACCCACATCGTTTTATTTTGATGCAATTTTAGAAATAATGTTATTTACTAATAAGTCACTCCTTATTTACAAAAAAACAAATCTTATTCCAGACATATTTAACATGGACGAACCACACCGTCTGCTGTAATGGCTGGCAGCATGAGAGCGAGCTGGACATTTGCGAGGCCATCTGCAGCACTGGCTGCTACGGAGGCAAGTGCGTCTCCCCAGATCAGTGCCAGTGCCTCCCCCCGGCGCACCTCGACCCCGAACGACCGAACACCTGCACCACCCCCGTCTGCAACCCAACCTGCGTCAACGCCGACTGTCATGCCAACAACACCTGTATCTGCAAACCGAACTACACGCCCTACAACTCCACGCATTGCTTCAAATGTGATGAGGGCTACACTGCAGACGAGAACCTCAACTGTATCCCTATCTGCGACCAGACCTGCATCAATTCCACCTGTACTGCTCCTAATACTTGCACCTGTTCTGACGGCTACAGACAAAAGAACAGTTCTGTCTGTGAACCGATATGTGATTGCGTGAATGGCGACTGTGTTGCTCCCAACAATTGCTCCTGTTTTAAAGACTACGTGGCTGTGAACGAGACTGTGTGTATTCCAAAGTGTAACAGCTGTTCCCATGGAGACTGTATTGCTCCTAATAATTGCACCTGCCACAGTGGCTACGTTAAAATCAAAGGTGTTTGCAAGCCCCAGTGTTCAAAGACCTGTGTTAATAGTTTCTGTACCGCGCCAAACTTGTGTTCGTGTAAAAACGGTTACGTGAAGAGTAATAACAGTGACAATGTATGTGTGATACCGTGTGATAAAAACTGTAAGGGGTATTGTGATGATGATGGTGGGTGTGTCAAGTGGGACTGCTCCTCAACGCCGATACAGTGAGTAAGATTCTTTTCGGAAAAAGTTTATTTGGAAATGGCTTCCTCCAAAAATTTTTTGTCCAAGACATGTGATGATGTGTCATCTACCAACCTGCACTGGGTCCGCGTGGTGGATGACGGCCCATTCCTTCTCATTAAGAGGAGGCCTGTGTCCCAACAGTGGGAACAGTATAGGCTGATACTATTATAATTATGTTGATATGCCTGTGTTGCTATCAGGTAGAAGCTTGGTAGAAGGCAGGTACGTAACTATCACCTGATAAGATATTGCGAAAACTAACGTATTTGTCATACCCATCCTGAATGCGTTCAGGCAAAGTGTCCAATTCTCAAAATGTCCAACTGTGTCAAAATGTCCAAATTCCAAAATGTCCAACTGTCAAAATGTCCAATTGTCAAAATGTCCATTTCATAAAATTGCCAATTCCCCAAAACCTCCAACTCCCAAAATTTTAAATCTTTGAGAATTTAGAAAATTTGTTCAATAAAGCGCTTTTTAATACTTATGACAAACAATAAATACAAAATACTGAAACAATCAACATAATGTTTTATTTTTATGTAACAGAATAAGACCAGAGAAGACCACAACATACCCAAAATCAATATTTTTGTCATAATGTAAATTTAAAAAAATACAATACTTAATCAACATCATAATTTTATAATTATAAATTGAAATAAATATTAAACATAGTTTTACCTTGCTACCTTGCCTTGTCCTACCTTGCTTAGTTAAGCAAATTAATAATCAACATAATTTTGATTTATTATCACCAACATTTTTTTTATTAATATGTTAATAATCAATATAATTATTTTTATGATTTATGTAATAATAATATAGTATACCACATCAATAATAATATAATTTACCATTCTCAAAAATTGGACAGTTTGGACATTTTGACATTTTGACACCGTTGGACATTTTGCCCCTGAACGCAAGAATCAACTGTCCTCGAGCTTCGAATCTGGACAACAAGGCGACAAACACAAAGATGAGACGAACGCGATAAAGGATCGTAAATCATTGTAATAGCAGAAACCAATCAAAGGCGAGCACTGCACACATTAGGAAGTGCACCGACAGGTTCATTCATCAGTGCATATCAGATTTATCGCTTGACAGGACGTCGGTCGATATTGTATGCATGGCCACGTATGACGCGGGTCCGGTGACTGTGTACACTAGCCTTTACACGCGGCGGCGCTTGCATTTTTATTCGATGCCAAGGAAGGAAGCGCTGACTCATTTGAATATTTGTGTTTTGAATTTGCGTGTGCCGCGTTATTTGAAATTATTTATGAATAGATCTGAAGGCCAATTCTCATAGTTAATAAAACCCGTAAGGAGCGAGTCGGTCTCGCGCACCGAGGGCGTATTGTGAAACGTGAAATGTTTTTAAATTTTCGTCGGCGAGGCCTCTAAGCGTCAGAAAATTTTAACACTGCGGTGTAGAATATTGCAGTTTTAGGTCAGCGCCATCGCTTGACCGATAGTGGAACTAATGTAATTTTTGTTGATGATTTTTGTAAAAGTGTGGTATTTAGAGACATCAATTATTTTACCTGTAATCTTTACATAACTTCTATCACATAGAATAATTTCAGATTTTTCTCTATGCAAACTTCGGAGATAAGGGAACGGTATTTTTTTTTTAATTTTTCATCAAAAGTCGAAAACTATACTTACGGCCTAAAAATAAACAAAAAATGTTTGAGAATTCTTTAAGACTACGTTTCAGTCCATAAGGCAAAAAAAAAAAATGCAAAATAGTTGGGCAAACGTCATCTAAAACTATCCCAAATTTCAAGTTTTTCAGCATTAGTAGTTCTTGAGATATCCAGCTGTGCCAGACGGACTGACAGACTGACGCACCATACCCTTATGGTGCGACTCAGTCTGTCTGTCTGTTTGTGTTTTAAATGTTCCGTACCAAAATGGAACCCTTTCCTTTCCTTTTTACCATTTTGGTACGGAACCTTAAAACGATCAAAATATATAAAATATAGTCGCAATCTAATCTCAGCGTCAATCAATACCAAGAACTTGTCAAAAATGTAGGGAAATTAGAGGTTGATACCTACCTCTAATTCCTCTACATTTTTTTAACAGATTGAGGCTGAAATTAGAATGCGAACGTTCTTATACATACGGAAATTGCCCCTCTGGTAAATCACTTTATTTATGAAGAACACAGTTATATGTTTTCCTTTAGACAACATTTTTATTTAATTAATTCTAAACTAAACGATTATTATATTTATACCTACGTAGCTAGGTAGGATAGATAAATGTGCATTACTCCCAGTCTGATAGTAATAGTATCTAAGTATTATGACGTGTTAAGGAAGCGGCGATTGGATTAATATAATGTTTACATTTTATTATATTACTGAACTCCAATTTAATAATTGAGAATTATTATTACCAAAACGCGCATTTTAATTATGCGTACAGGTAGCGCCATCTATATCTTTGGTGTTCGACACACAGTCGAGTGCAGTCTGTTCACGGTTTGCACTAATTCCAGTGGGAAATAATAGATGGCGTTAGTAGTATCGGTTTTCATTTTGAGAAGTAAATAAGCGTAATGTTATAGCTTGTCTTTATTTATAGGTGTTTATTTGTTATGCTTATCGATATCTAAATATTTGAACTTCATAGACGTTTGTCTTAATTTTAAATCCATAAGAATAAAAAAGAGAGATACAATTTTATGCATGCATGTATTATAAGAATCTCGAAATACTTTCCTTTTGCGATTTTGTACCAAGATCTTCGATACTACTTATGTACTAATCGCACTTCCAAAACAATAGGTAGGTATGTACCGTTCGTTTTATGAATATCTTTTCCGCAATGTTTAAATTGGGGACTCCATATTTAGGTAGACGCCGAAGCTAGGTTCGATAAGCCATGTGAATGAATAAAAATTTGCGAGTCCCGCCATTTTGTTTTGTTAGGTACCTACTTATGCACAATATTTGGTTTGTCTATTTTTATACAGTTATAATTTTAATTTTTTAACTAAATGGTGAAAGTAGTGTAGTGTTGTCTTTCCTAAGTAAGAACGGTGGATAGTCACCAGGCTTCAGGTAATCGAAAGAAAATATGGACGGATTGTGGGAAAGATGATAATTATCTCTAGAAATGCAGTGAACTTCACACGGAGTATTTTTTGTTTTATTTGAGAAACAAATGTAGGTACTAATAAAATTACATTAATTAGAAAACAAATACAGCAACATTGGCCCCGATTCTGTTGTTCACAAACTAAATAAATTTAAGTTCAGTGCATCTTTTTCTTTCTATTTCATTATGAAAAGGACAAAAGCTAAATAGTATTAGTTTAGTCCTGTCAAATTAGATAATTCATAGACAAGTTTAGACATGATTAAAAAATTTACTACTAAAACTATGTCAATTTACGTCAGGCACTGAGTAATTTGACAGGACTAAACTAATATTTATCTTCTATCCTTTTCTTAGTGAAATAGAAAGAAAAAGATGCACTGAACTTAAATTAAGTTTAGTTTGTAAATAACAGAATCGGTGCTATTTTTAGTAGGCATTTTTTTAATCACGTCTAAACTTGTCTATGGATTATCTAATTTGACAGGACTAAACTAATATTTATCTTCTGTCCTTTTCTTAGTGAAATAGAAAGAAAAAGATGCACTGAACTTAAATTTAGGTTAGTTTGTGAACAACAGAATCGGGGCCAATGTTGCTGTAAGTATTTGTTTTCTATATACGACATCCTGGAGAAAGAGCGCTCCGCTTCACAGCTAGTGATCGGCAACGTTAAAAAAATCTATAAGATGATATAGCAGTTTGGGAAAACATCAACAAGTTTCTTTTCATAAATTAGCCAAAAAAATTCACTGCGAGGGGTGTAAGACTCTGTCTTAGACTGCAGTAAGTAAGATTTTAACTGAAAAAAAATGTTCGTCTACGTCATTTGGATAACAATTAATAATATTACGTACACTTTCCAGATCTATGTGTTCTTTATTTTTGTCTTGCAAATCCATTAAAATTTTTAATTTTTTGCTATAAGATGTCTCATAGGCTTGGCTTCTATTATTTTTAAATCCATAATCATCTTATCAACCTTATGATCGGATTTTTTAAAATTCTAGATAATTTTTATTATTGACAATATCGTCTATTGTTTTCAGTTCAGGTTGGGGGCCCTCTATATCCACGGGGCCCTGGGCTGCAGCCCAAAAAGCCTTTAAGTAGATACGCCCCTGAGCTTAACCTTCGATCCATGTGACTGTTATTATTTTAGCCACGAGCCCCGGCATGTAGGTAGGTAGTAACGTAAACTATAAAGAATCATAGGTAGTACCAACTACTACCTATGATTCTTTATAGTTTACGTTTCCTTGTTTGTAGAATGTTTCCAGTACCTAAAGTTATTAATAAAAAGTAGATAGGTACGTATCCTAAGAAGGCAATGAGTACCTAACCAATATGTGTCCACTAAACGTTTTGTGGTTTATAAAACTCTACTATTCAGAGAGAGTGGAATTTTCAGTATTATGTTAAGGGTCCCTATCAATTCCGCGGTCTAAAAACAGAAAATTCAAGTTTTTTCAGCGCAAATTTCTCAATAACCTTAAGTTTACCAGTTTTTTTTAATACGCAGTTATTTATGAACTATTTATCTAGTAAGTGTACAATTTTAAATTTTGATAACTACGTAATATAAATTACAAAAAATAAAAATCTAACATACGTTTTTACGAAAGCACGAAACACAATGTTTTTCAATTGCTTTCATAACTTACTGGCAGCAAATAACAATCTGAAAAAAAAAATATAAATACTGGGCATATATTATATTAGTAAGTGTACAATTTTGTTTTTTAAAGTTTAATGATTTTGTACTTGAAAAAAATGTTGATCACGCTGAAAAAACCCCATAAAGTCATGTGCAAGACCCTTGTCTACGCGTAAGAATTTATTGAAAATAATAATAAGTGTTAAATATTTTAAAATTTAAGGTATTTATCTACCAAAATCAATCTTTATATTTTTATTTGGACTACTTATTTAATTGTAGTAAAATATCTAAATAATGCCTTATAAACTTAAATTCGATCGTTCGTGTACTACCTAAAATTTAAATTCTTAGACTTACTAGATATATAGGTGATAAATAACTGTGTATTTAAAAAAAAGAATGTAAATAACTTAAGGTTGTTGAGATAATTGCGCTAAAAAAACTGATTTTCTGTTTTCACCCCGCGTAATTGATAGAGACTCATAAGTAGGTTTTCAACACTATTTTTTTCAGTTCACCGCTAGATGGCGTTGATAGTGCCACTCTTCTCCGTTTTAATGACCACAATAGGGACGGCCTAATCAGGCCACAATTTACCCCCTTGCAGTGTCAATAGTCTCATAAATATGTAATTAGTTGATATTACATATGTATGCTGACCACAAACCGACAACGCTGCGTGGGACGACTTCCTTGCTAAATGGACCATTGACCCATGAAGGTCGCTGAAGCCACTGTATGTACATAGATACAAACACAACATATAACCAAGATGTAAAATCGAAATATTTGCACGGCTGAAACGCCGAATATAGTGAAATAAGTTAGCTACCTACATCACACATGCTTGCAAATAAATATATGATTCATTTATAATCAGCCTATATTGTACCTACCTACTGCGGGGGACTCAGGTATCTCTGTGACTTGTGAGATGGATCGTCATCCACCACGCATGCCAGGTGAGGGTGGCCCCTCACAGGGAAAGGTCTTGTAACTCGGCCCCCTAAAAGCAAGAAATTTATAGACAAATTGTTTACTGTAGGTACCTAAGTAATAATTATACGTAAGTGTGCTTGAGAATAAACACTGACCACAATTATGAAACTAATTTACCCATAATACATTAAAAATTACCCATCATACTTTTACCAAAAGTAGGTACATTGGCAATGTTGATCTTAACGCGGTCACACAGCAGGACCCTCGATATGTGAACGCAAGTGATGCGTCAGCTGTGATTCACGTGGCCACAGCAACCATTGTGAAACATAATCAGTAGTATTCTGTTCGGGGTGTGTGGCGTCACTTCCGCCCAGGGCCTCAAGTCTGCTATTACAATAGTGTCAGAATGCTCTATCATTGATTTCGTAATTGTTGATTTTGACAAGTTTGGTAATCTCCTAATATAATGGCGTCATTATGACTTTCCAATGGTCAACCACTGACACTCTATTGAAAGAAATGGCATAAAATGGTAATCTCGTACATAATGACAAATTAATAAATTTAATGTTATTTGCTATTTACGAACTTCTTGCTACTTCAGATTGCAAACACTAATACGTAATATGTAAAAATATACATATATAAAAATATATGATCGACCATTATGAATTTAGCAGATTACTAACTTTTAGCAAAATGACAATGGGATCGTGTTGGAATGACGAATTTATAAAAATAGCAGACTGGCCCCAGGGCAGGCGTGGCGCATTACGACCACATTATGACCCCGTACACTAGCGAAATGGTCAAACGACGCGCGTTTTACAAAAGCGACTGCGGAGAAAACAAGTTGTAAAGAACATACAAACAAACGAACGAACATACAAACACACAACAACAAACAACACAAATGAAGATACGAATAAACGTATTTTCTTTCTTTCTTTTCTTTTAACATGCCGCGACAGCTGCGATGCGACTTGCGGAGCGTGAAACGGAAACAAGGGTCTTATCGCTCGAGGTAAAGGATTTTTAGCACCAAAGTAACCCCTGTATAATCAACTGTTTGACCCAGCAAACGCCCCTGACCCAACGTGCACACATAGCTAGCTAGTAAAATTTTTCAATCTTTGTAAATATGTGGACACCATGTATCTATCACATAACTGATTTACCAGTCTGTTATATTTTTAATTCTTTTACCATTTTTGGTAGACTAAATTTTATTTTAGGTGCATCGTCTTCACATATAATTATATAAACAATGTATACAAAAACTTGTAAAACATTTTAAAAGAGTAACGGTGGAGTTTCTTGCCCATTCTTCTCCACACGAAAACTACATTTTGGAATGGGCGACTAGAATCATTATTTTATCACTATTTTTTCATTTTAAATTTTGACGTTCAAAAGTGCCTTTTAAGTGCCTATTTGAAATAAATGATTTGACTTTGACTTTGACTTTGACTTAGCCTTCGAAGTTAGAACCTGTGTTTGTAATTTATAATATCTGTATCAAATTGTAACATTTAGCTTGGCTCTTACGGTACATTGTGATATAAAGAAGTTGCATTTATCACATGTTGTTTCTCGGAAACAGCGGATGTTACACAAGATAATTTTCGTAACACGATGATTTGAATATACTGGCTTGCGGAGTGATTCCAGTGTTCCTCTTAGAACATGGCAACGGTTAAAAGTTTATGATAAAACATAATCGCATGAAACAAAGGATGTCCTTCTATTCCTTGTACAATGATATCAAGGGCTACCTCACCGCAAGGTTTAACAACATAAATAGTAATATTATCCACATTTTACGGTTATAAATAACTATCCTTGTTCGATAACTTCACCGGGGCTTTGTTCCTATCGACAATAGAATGTTATCGTTATATGCGCAACATAGTAATAGCAATTAAAACGTTTAAACATGTTTGTTAACAATAAAAAAATGCATCTAATTAAGTCAATGGAAAGTTTCTAGTTTATAAAGAAATTCTTTGTTGCTAAGTATAAGGTCAGTAATTGGTCTTAAAATAACATCTTATTTTATAGCTTTTAGTTTAGTTTTCTTGTAGAGTACCGGTTTTCTAGTTAACGATTAACTTCTTCTTTTCGTGTCGATGGTAGTTTTACTCGTTGTTTTTTATATGGTTTGTGCCCAGTAAGTGGCCACGTTGTTTGCGGGATCTGAGGCATTCTGTAGGTCATCCAAGGTGACTTACAGGCACTTAGGACACTCCAGCAAGTGGGGCATGGTTTGATCAGAAGTACCGCATTCGCACTGGGTGTTGGATGGGTTAGTAATCTCCCACTTCGACAAATTGTGTATGCTGGGTTGAACCGTTCAAAATCAAAAGTCATTTATTAAAACTAGTCTGAGAATCAGTACTTTTCAAACGTCAAAATTACAAAAGACAGTCCCCCCAAAACGCCCGCCCTTCCTAGTGCTTTCGCTGGGGAGAAGAAGTGGCGCAACAAACTCCCCAGCAGCACAGCTGTCTGTTCAGTTAGAAAATACTTGATTTTATACAACTAGGTATGCAAAGTAATTGACGTTACCTACAGGACACCGAACATTAAATTATTTGCCATAATATGTCAGCTTGCCATGCCAATATATCCACAAATACAATAGAAACAATACGTACTCAAGCAATAAAAAAATCATAATAAAAATGTAAACAAAAACTTACTACCCTCCAGGTATAAAGGGCGTTCACTGCATTATAGGTAGGTATAACTACCGGTAAGTTAGTCATTTCAGCTTTGGAAGTAAGGGAACACCAAAGAAGCGATGGATGGATGAGAAAGATGATATGGCTAGAAAGGGGGACCGAGATGATAACTAAAAGAGAAGTATGAAAGAAAGAGACAATACATGTTGCGCCGGCCACGAATAAATTGGGAGAAGGGCAGTTGAATGTTGATGAATGATTAAGTCATTTCAACTTGTCTCTAGAACGGGAACACTCGTACATACGATCTCCAATGTGGAGACAACAATACGACAATAAATGAAAATAGCAATATCTACTAATGCATAGAAGTATTTTGATACTATCAATTGCCTAAACCTTAGAAGACATTGAATTTGAAAATATATTTTTCAAACAAACTGAATACTTAGTCGTAATAGCCAGTTGGTTGATAGGCATAATCCAGGGTTATTGAGGTGGAATCTGTAATACTTTAGATTCAGTACATGTTTTTGAATCCCCTGAGATTAAATTTTTGTAGGTTATCTTCTATCTTCTTACATTTACATAAAACAAAGTCGGGTTAGTTACACTATTTATACCTAACTCAAGAACGGCTCGACCGATTTTGATGGACTTTGTAGGCCCTGTTGTTTTAGATCTGTGGACCATTTTTTATTTTATCAAGTACCTGGTACTTGTTGACAGGCCTACGCTGTCCTCCCATACCTACTGTAATTAGATAACATTGTAAAAGCCAATTATTTTTAAAAGAGTAACCGTGGAGTTTCTTGCCGGTTCTTCTCCATAGGAAACGACCAATTGGTACCGTGCACCTAGCTTCTGACGTTTCATAAGTGCCCTTGTAGGCTTATGTGAAATAAAATATTTTGATTTAGATTTTGATTATCTTTGATTTGTTTGGATTTGTCTCCGCTCCGAATAACAGAATAACTATTAGGTATAACATGGAAAATTCACGAAAATAAATAATGAAGATAATTATTGACCGATCGATGGCGGTACGAAGTTCGTCGGGACAGCTAGTTAAAAATAAAAAAAATTGCTGTTCCATACATTTTGTCCGCGATTGCGTTTTTGTAGGAAACAGTAGATTTTTGTTTTAATAATCGACAAAAAATTTCAGCTCATAGGGTTCAGAATACTTACTGAATCCATGGTTGTGCGTCGATGTCCCGCTAGCCTGAATAAAACTGTCAAGGTTTGCACTAAAACCATGAACTAGCCATGTTAGCATAGCCCATAATGAAACTAGTCGAGGTCTATAGGTTAATCTAATCACCGTTAGCACCAGGATGGCATATCCTGTTAGGATAACAATAAAAGTGCAGCAGTAAGTAATAAAGCCAAGCTATTCAAGGACTTACCTTCCTGTCACGCGCTCGGTACAGCACATTCTAGTCTACAAACAAAGTATGATGCCTAGATTTTGTCAGTGCCGAATATTAGGAACGTGACGGCCGAGCGTATCGTGTTCTAAATTGAAAATACTCGTTTCGCATATAATGGCTCCGATTCTGTTGTTCACAAACTAAACTAAATTAAAGTTCAGTGCATCTTTTTCTTTCTGTTTCATTAAGAAAAAGACAGAAGATAAATATTAGTTTAGTCCTGTCAAATTAAATAAATTGACGTATTTTTAGTAGCCAAATATTTTAATCACGTCTAAACGTGTCTATGGATTATCTAATTTGACAGGACTAAACTAATATTTATCTTCTGTTCTTTTCTTAGTGAAATAGAAAGAAAAAGATGCACTGAACTTAAATTTAGTTTAGTTAAAAAATAAATTAATTAAAATGAGTAAATACTAGCTGCGCCCCGCGGTTTTACCCGCGTAAGTTTCGATCCCGTGGGAATATCGGGATAAAAAGTATCCTATGTGTTATTCTGATGTATAAGCTATATTACTGTACAGTTTAATTAAAATCCGTTCAGTAGTTTTTGCGTGAAAGAGTAACAAACATCCATTTGCGTTGCGTTGCGATCTCAATACCAAAACTTGTTACGCACAGGTGGATATAGGACTGCTTTGTTGAGGAAAAGCGTTTTTGGTATGGCACCGGCTGTTTTTAACCACATTCCTAATTCCATAAAAGAGGAGCCAGTAACAACTTTCAAAAAGAAACTAAAGTTGTACTTTTAATAAACAAATGTTACTACTCCGTATCGGATTTTCTAGCTGATAAATTTTAGTTGTGTAGGTATCAATGTTTGTATGTTTGATGATAAACTAAATCAATGTTTGCATGCCAAAATGGTAGAATGTACAAGGATTCTTTAATATTATTGTAACCACCTTATTGTAAATACCTATATTCTGAGCAAATAAATAAATATTCTATTCTATTCTATTCTATTCATCCATCCTCACAAACTTTCGCATTTATAATATTAGTAGGAAGTAGGATATTAGTAGGATAGGATAGGACGAAAATTAGGTCAACTGAACGTTATATAAAAAGAGCATTATATACATTGAAAATTATATGTAATGAACGTTACCAAAATAAAAAAAATAATAAAAAAAGTAACAAAAAGAAAAATGAAACAGAAAGTCCTATACGAGGCCAAGAGGCTCCTATCTCAGCATGATGCCTCGTAAATGTTATTAGAGCAAAAGAAGGTTTTAAGATTTAAGACATTCGATCACATTAAATTAGGTTATACGTTTTTATAGCATATGAAAATTATATCATGTGAACGTTATTTCAAGTGATAATTATACAATCTGAATTATGCCATATATATTACACACCCTTTCTAACCATATCATCAACAGGATTGACATTAGTTTTTCAGTAGCTTGTGTCACTCTTATATACATATTTCCGACTTTTCCGCCATCGTTAATAGAATATCCCTTTGTCCAGTTCCGTTACCATTTTGCTGACTGGGTCTCATTCATTTTTATTCTCATACGTTAGGTAGTGCCTATACAAGTTCAAGTTATGAGTTGAGCTACACGATCACTGACAAATGCTGTGAAAAACCTGTGTGGTACCTTCCTCATAAGACCATTTCAGACATCTACATGGTCTTCACATGATCTGACCAAAATCATGGCTGGAGTTTAAAAGGAGGCATGTGACCTCTGAGTTTCTTTCGGCTTTTTTTCAGATTAGTCAGTTAAGAAAAGCTGACCTTTTCTAGCTTTTTTTAAATTTTATAATATGAAGTGTAAAAGTTGTTGAGGTTTTATTTATGAACTAGCTTTTGCCAGCGACTTCGTCCGCGTGGAATAATGACTTCCGGAAATTGAGGCACTAACTCTCATAGAGTTTAGTGCTCTTTCTTCTGCCGATTCTTGAGAACGCGTATTTCTCATTCAACGCGTTTTTCAAGACAATAGCGGGCGGACGCCGGCGTCCGCCTGGGGCTTGAATAACTAAAAATATATAACTACGTCTAATATATAAAATAATATATAATAAAACTTCACTTAAAACTAAATACCTATAACTACTATAATTAATAATACCTATACCTATAATTAATAAAAGTATCTACGCTTTTACCTACTTAATATTAAAAAAAACTGAACATAAATTAACCAAAACTTACATACTCCTAACTAACTACTACTAACCTATTACTACTTCACCTAAAAAGAAATCCTGTTTTCCCAACATTTCCCTTCACTGCTCTGCTCCTATTGATCGTAGCGTGATGAAAAGTATACTATAACCTGCCCAAGAGTATGAAGAACAATTGTACTAAGTTTCGTTGAAATCTGTCGAGTGGTTTTTGTTTCTATAACGAACATACAGACAGACAGACAGACAAAAATTTTACTGATTGCATTTTTGGCGTCAGTAACGATCACTAATCACCCGCTGATAGTTATTTAGGAAATATATTTCATGTACAGAATTGACCTCTCTACAGATTTATTATAAGTATAGACGAAACCTCGGTGGTCTAGTTGATTTTGAATAAAAGGGAGTGTGATGACTCAGAAAAATAAGGACGTCTTTTATTAATTATGTTTTAATTTAATCTAATGTGAACATAAAATATCTAAAAAGCATCCAGAGATTCGGCGACGGACGCTGGGCGGCCGTAAGCTTGCTGGACAAAAGTGATTACGATATTATATCCTTTCTATAGAATAAATAATTTATGTCACGAAAGCAGAAGAATAACCTCATTCCTGGCTAGATTAGATTTAAATTCATCATTGGCCCCGATTCTGTTGTTCACAAACTAAATTAAATTTAAGTTCAGTGCATCCTTTTCTTTCTATTTCATTATGAAAAGGACAGAAGATAAATATAAGTTTATTCCTGTCAAATTAGTCAGCGCCTGATGTAAATTGACGTATTTTTAGTAGCCAATTTTTTAATCACGTCTAAACTTGTCTATGGATTATCTAATTTGACAGGACTAAACTAATATTTATCATCTGTCCTTTTCTTAATGAAATAGAAAGAAAAAGATGCACTGAACTTAAATTTAGTTTAGTTTGTGATCAACAGAATCGGGGCATTGTCTATTCTTTTAGTCCTAGTCCTAGTCTTTTCTCAACCATGTTGAGGTCGGCTTCCATTCTAAACGAATGCAGCTGAATACCAGTACCTTACTTGGAGTGAATGCCCATCTGACATCCACGACCCACAACTCTTGTGCAGATTTCATACCTTACTGCCTATCGATTCTGTAAAAATCTCACCGTGATAACATACTTAGGTGAAGTGAGCGTGAAGTGAACTATCAATGGAGGCAACCTCTAACATTAGGTGGAATGACAGCTCACTTCACCTTAGTTTTCACGATGAGATTTTTACAGAATAGCACTGCTGAACTAAATAAACTACGTTTCAGGAATATATTATTCCTATTTAAACTAGAACCTTCTGTTTACTGGTTTGTCCCTCTGACGCCATTGCTTATCACCTTGAAGACTAGCTATTTACAGTAAATAGCAACAATATGCATTCGTTACTAGTTATTTCCCTTAATGAGTGCGGTTATATGCAGCTAGTTCATCGATAACAACTCCTGCGAAGCTCAAACACGTGACAGGATGGAGGGTACTAGGATTGATTCGGTTGTTGTTTTCCTATAACATACCGTTACATGTTTGTCCCTTTGTATTATTTATGTTTATTTTTCCTGGTTTCCGTTGCACTGTTTCAAGACATTTTTGAATAGTTATACATTAATTACCTACTCGGTTTTCAGTGTTTTTGTTTTTCTTTCATGAAAATGTTTTTGTTTTTATTTTTAAATATCGCAGCATCATGCTGAGATAGAAGCCTTTTGGCCTCGTATAGGACTTTTTGTTTCATTTTTCTTTTTGTTACTTTTTTATTTTTTTTTAGTTTTTATTTTGGTATTTTAATTTAGACTGTGTTTAGTTTAGTTTGTGATCCTCCTGTACGAGTCGCAATAAATACTTTTTATTTCTTTCTTTCTAAAAGTTAAACTTTTATTTTGTTTAATTAACCACTGCAATGTCTACTTACTTGTATAATTATTGAATGTGGTGATCTTGCAAGAATGGGGACTTCATGATACGAACAAAAGATTGTAACAATGACTTCGTATTTTGGCACATTGGAAACGGCTGCAATGCATGTGTGTGTGAGCTCTTTTGTTACTTGTGCACTAAGTGGCAAAATGCATTTTGCCAATTAATCGCTAGGTATTCGATTAATATAATAAGTCAGTACAATCAGCAGACACAGCATAACATAATCAGCTTATAATGTTCTCACTGATGGGATACAGGCCTCCTCTCAGTGAGAGGGAGTGGGCCGTATTATACAACGCGGGCCCAGTGAGGGTTGCTAGATGTGACTTCAAATTTTTGGTTCTAGAACATTCTCTCACGATGTTTTTTTTTAATTCAGCAGGATCATGAACACCTGCAGCTCGTCTATAGGTACTTGAGATTCTCATTCTACAATTCATCTAATCTTGAGATTCTCATATCAGCCTATAGCACACTGGGCACACTAGGTGGGAATAGTAATGGCAAAATTGTAATGTTTATGTTTTTTTTAGTTTAGTTTGTGTTTTTTTGTGTTTTATACATCACTTTGTATGAGATACCTACTAACATAGATCTTAAGAAAATTGTTATAACACTTATATGGACTCTGTCCGAAATAAATGGAATTATTATTATTATTATAGCAGTCCCCACCGGGATTGAGATTTCTTAGCCTGATCTAATTATAATTAAGCCAGTCAGTAACTGCGAAAACCTTCCAATCAGATTGGAAGTTTAGATAAACTAACTGAGAGAGACGAAATCAATAAAATGATAGCCTTAATATGAGGAAGGTATTGTAAGAGACTATAGGGAGACTCCTAATAGTCTCTTATATCTTTTGATTATTTATTTATTTAATTTATTATTAATATAATTATTAGGCTATCAAGTAAAACACTTCGGACCGTCGCGCTCTAAGCTACTCAGTGAAACACGTATTTGTTAAGATACACACGGCGACACATCAATACATCGCATTGTATAAGTTTTTTGTACAATCAGAAATAAGCTTATATTGGTTTAGTACAGCTTGATGTGTAGCCGTACGTACGATAGCTATTTTTATATAAAAACTAGCTGACCCCGCAAACGTCGTTTTGCAAAAAAAAAAAAAAATAGGGGTATGAAAAATAGATGTTGGCTGACTCTCAGACCTACCCAATATGCACACAAAATTTCATGAGAATCGGGAAAGCCGTTTCGGAGGAGTTTAACCACAAACACCGCGACACGAGAATTTTATATATTATATATTAGATAAATTTGCTTATTTTACATCCAGACGGGGGCTGTCAACTATCTGAGCTGACTGTCGAATCTTTTATCTTCTCTCTTAATCTAAACACGAAAATATGTTTATCTCTAAAATATGACTGATCAAATATTTGTGGAGGATAAATGAGAAAAGCATTCGAATTAAGACATTTACAGTACCTATTTAGGTATTACTTAATTAATTAATTTCTTGTAATATGAACATTATTAGCAAATATGTAAAAATATTTGATCTGCGGAAATTTTTCAACTTCGTAGTATTTTCCTCACAGATTTTCCTTGTAACTTCCTGAAATGGATAAGCGGTCAATTCGTACATAAATAATCTAGCCATAGGTACTTACTTAATTTGTTTAATGCGCAAAATATCCTCATTTTTTTTAATTGACACTAGATTTCCTTGGTTTTTATGAGAAACTTCAAGTTTTTACATATTGAAATTCGGTTCTTTGGCGTTTCTTGCTGAAGATCTCAAAGTCATTTTTGGCAAAATGTCGTTTGACCACACGATTGAACCACAGCGTACCCACTTTTTTTTTTTTTTTTTTTTGTGGATGGGAAATCATCCAATGACCCCTCCCGCTCTGGGTGGAGCAGAAGGGAGTGTCAGACTCTTACTGACTAAAACCCACCCGTGTTCCTTCCTTAGCCCTTTGTGTTCCGGGGTAGCGGTAACCCTTTCGGACAATCCCGCTGCCCCGGCAGGCTTCGGCCCTTTCGGGCCCCTTCCTTATGCTGACATCTCTTTGAGGCGCGCGTGGAACACGTACGCGCCGTCCGGCACGGGCCTGGTCCTGATCGGACGGAGAGTTACCCATTACTCTCCGCCCGCAGGCCCGCGCCTACGGTGGCCGGGAGTCGTCTCGCGGCTCCCGACGCCCGGGGCGTCTCCCGCGGCGGCTGGGACGTGAGGCCCTCTCCCTCAGCCGTCCCGCCACCTCCTTCGCTAGCATGACTGCTTCGCAGAAGGAGGTGACTGCCTCCCACTCCCTCTCGCCCCGGACCATGGCTTGAACCAGGGCCGGGCGCGAGAGGTCCTTCGAGAGGCTTAGTGCGGATTTTTAGATGTTTTTTGTGTTTTTTTAATTGACACTAGATTTCCTTGGTTTTTATGAGAAACTTCAAGTTTTTACATATTGAAATTCGGTTCTTTGGCGTTTCTTGCTCAAGATATCAAAATCATTTTTGGCTAAATGTCGTTTGACCACACGATTGAACCATAGCGTACCCACTGAGGTAGCTCTTTCGTATAGAATATATATTTATTTATGGCTCTGTGGTCCAATAATTAATCAGATCTGACCGTTTTTAGCTAACTTAGCCTAGTCTAGTTATATTACTGCCAGCATAAACGTATTTTCTTTCTTTTCTTTCTATAACCTTCATCCTGTGATACCACTTAACTGACTCTCAAATCTCATCTTTTGTTAATACAATGGAGTTCTTTATCTGTTTGTCGTTTTTTGGTAGTTGGCCAATGCCCCATTTGCTGGTAGGCGGCGAAATCAATCCCAAGATCGCATGACGGATTAGAGAACTCTTACAAGAAGTGAGAACTTAAATTTTTTAATCAACCATCAGTCGACTCATGGTTGTTTAAAAACAGTTCGAAGCCCGCACGATACTAATTTACGAGATCTAGTCGCCAAAAGAAAACATTTGTAATCACATCGGTTCGTAAGTCTTGATTCTTTTAAAAAATAGTGCCAACGGAACCCACGGTACGTTATATTAGTAGGCTGGTTGGTATGTGGTTACTCAAATGCACGTCAATAATTAATGTATAACTAATAATACCGTAACATTATCCTTAAGTTGGTGATACGTAGTGGATAACCACACAACAGTGTTTTTTTGAAATTCAAACTAGTGGAATAACTTCAAACAAAAATTAATATTAAAACACAAAAGACACGATTCATATTCGTAATATATATGTATTGTATACTTATTTATACATAACACATAACATTTTAGTGATTCATTTGTACAAAAACAAAGTTATTATGTCCGAATGTGGCCGCTGAATGTGTCTGATGGTACCGTGGAATTTAAGACTTCATATTTAAAGCGTTTTCTTGTTGTGTGTTGATTGCCTTGGTATAAAGTTGATCGTCATCATCATCTTAAAACCTTACCGTTTAAACGTATCTACTCGTATTGTACTTATCATGTAACTACTGCTATCGGACAACCTCAAAAGAATAATTCGTAAACATCGTGGTGTTTAGCAAACGGTTATGTGATTCCTACATGTTGTAATTAGCCTGTTCTTAGTGAAAACAAGGATGGTGGCGAATTTCTTGTCACAACGTTGAAGAAAAGTGTGGTTTATTGTTTTTTTTTTTTGAGTGCTACATGTGAAATTTTTGAACGTGTCTTGAGGCCTATGACCGTCAACGAAGATACGAGCCCGCCCGTAAGTAGGTCGATACTTCGGAATGTTCCTTTCAGCCATTTAGGTGCAGCGCAGACGGCACACTTTTTGTGCGATCGAGTCTGCGGCGCACAAAGTCTGCATGGCGCGCAAAAAGTCGGTCGCAGATTTTTCACAGACTCAACGCACACGACGCACATCTTCGATCATTCTGTCGGCAGAGCTGTCTGTCTTTTTAAATGTCTATCATGATATTCTGCCTTAGAAGTATCATAGTGTCCTGAAGTGCCCGAATTAGGTACACGGATTTATTGTGCGCCGGACTTTTTGCGCGTCGTGTGCGTTACTGCATATAATTGCATAGGTTCTATTTTCACAGACTAAAAAGTGCGTCACGGACAGTCTGTCGTCTGCGCTGCACCTTAATTAACTTTTTCGGTCGGGTAAAACCACATCGGGAGTAGGGACAAATGTCAAACCATGGTCAAAATTCGCCAAAATCTTCAGGTTTGTGATAGATGGAACACTTCTTGTTACTCGGGTCTGTGAAAATCATCAATTCTTTGCCGTCTTTTCAACATCCACGTGGTAGCTCATTCATGATGACACCCACACAGTGTGATAGAGATAAAAGTGAAGATATTTATCATGTTGCAAGGAAATATATTTTTCACTTCAGTACATTTTGCTCACTGAGTGAGCAAAGTTTTTTGCATCTCGTGCCTTTGAATCCCTCGCCACACTCAGGATTCAACATTAGAATACTCGCTACTCTCGTGATTCAATCTTTGAATCCTTCGCTTGCTCAGGATTCAAAATCAGCACTCGCAGCAAAAAACGACTTTGCTCTCTTGTTGCACAAATAACTATTATGCAGATGTCAGTGTAGAATAAAGATATGTCTCTTCAAGTAGGTGAGATAACCTTGCAGGCCTATAGCAGTCCATTGCTGGACATAGGGCTCTCCTATTGCACGCCTTTCGACTCGATTTTCGGCAACTCTCATCCAGCTGCTAACAGCCATCCTGCGAATAACCTAGCCTGAGGGTTTCCCACCTTACGTAAAACCTACCTGCCGTACCTTTTTGTAATGGCTTTCTGTGTTTTTATGTACAGTCAGCAGAGGAGATAGGTATGCAGGGTCGTTGAATATAGTTGAAGTTTACTAAGAAACCGGTTGATGTTTTCGAATGAAATTTAATTTGATAAATGAACTGTTTATTTTCTATTAATTAAATTAAATTTCATTCAAAAACATCAATCGGTTTCTTATTAAACTTCAACTATATTCGACGACCCTGCATACTTATCTCCCTTGCTGACTGTACCTACCTATTGCAATTTTGCTTTGACATATCAAAATATACCCTATCATATGCAGTGCATACCTAGGTGCATCTCATAGGATTTTCCTGAAATAATTTGTAATGTAGACAATGATGGCTTGCTCAGCAGTGTTCATGCAACTTTAATCATTTAAAGTCAATGGGTTAGGTTACGTCCATCGTTCACGTGATACTGAAAACCTTAAGCGGCGTAAGTATAATAACCTTATGGGTAATTTCGATCCGTTTGGGGGTGAAACCCTCGGGCCGTGGGGTCCGAGTGCTCATGGCCTTTTTAAGGAAATTTCGAAACGGCTGGTTGACACTTCCCGTGACACAAGAGCTGGTTTTTACCTTACCTAAAGAGACTGTCTGCATTACCTCGTTGTATGGCAATCCATACAACGATTACCTCGTTGTATGGCAATCCATACAACGTGGTAATGCCGCTAGTCTCTTGGGTAAATTACCAAAGCGCGCGATGCGAATGAATTTTTCAACGCTAAGTATATTTTAGTTTGTGAATAGTTTTAGTTAGGTTAGAATATACTTTTTATTAATTAATTAAGTATTAATTGTTATTTACTTACATATTATTTTCATTCTAAATAAAAATGTATTAGTATCGATCGTGATACTGTTAAATAGAGTTCAAGTCATTGTAATAGATGTTAAGTTTTTAGAATTCCATACCCAAAGGTTGCCAATGGGACCCTATTAGTAAGCCTCCGCTGTCCGTCCGTTTGTCTGTCAGCGGGCTGTATCTCATGAACCGTAATAGGTAGACAGCCGTTTAAATTTAGAGTATGTAGTGAAAATTTAATTTCTATTGCCGCTATAACAACAATTAACATAAAAGAAACGTGTTGTTGTTTTGTGGCGTTTTCTGCCCTTCCCTTCGTTCCCCCTTCGTTCGTGAGTTCAACTCGAACTTGGCCGCTTTTTTAATAATTTCGATTTACGTTAAAGTACAAACTCAAAAATGGCGACAGAGCGCCAGTGTAGCCCGAAAATTAATTTTTTACCCGTTTTTTGCAATTTGCAGTTCAGTATCAGATTACTAATTATGTTGATCAAAATAGGATTCACGATCGTAACAAATACCTATGTATTAACAGAAATACAAATGAACCATTAAAATGGTCAATACGACTCTCTCAGTTCAAGTCCAGCAAATGACCTTTTCATGAAGAAGTAATTTAAGAGGGCAATTTGCAAGAAACGTACCTTAGCACATCCTCCATGAAGAGAAATTATTCGGCCTATTCACCTAACACGAAGTTCAAGTATTTTCAAAGTCAATCAAAGCATTCGTGCATGAACTTTATCGCTGCCAGATTAACACAGCAGTAGGTACCATCAACTTTTTCCTGTTAAAAAATAACCAAATAATAATACTATGTATAATGAGTCTTTTTTGGTGGATGGGAAATCATCAAATGACCCCTCCCGCTCAGGGTGGAGAAGGGAGTGTCAGACTCTTACTGACTAAAACCCACCCGTGTCCTTCCTTAGCCCTTTATGTTCCGGGGCAGCGGTAACCCTTTCGGATAATCCCGCTGCCCTCGCAGGCTTCGGCCCTTACGGGCCCCTTCCTTATGTATAATGAGTCTAGCTTGGATATCTTTGAGTAAAATGAGTTTAGAGAGACTGAGAGTCACTCAACGAGCAATGGAAAGAGCTATGCTCGGAGTTTCTTTGCGTGATAAAATCCGGAAGTGACTCTGGTTCTTGGTCGAATATCCTCGATATTCGACGAAGAACCAGAGTCACTGACATAGCTCTTAAAATTTGCAAGTTGAAGTGGCAATGCGCAGGCCACATTGCTCGTAGAACTGATACCCGATGGGGAAGAAAAGTTCTTGAATGGCGACCACGAACCGGAAGACGCAGCGTAGGCAGGCCTCCCGCTAGGTGGACCGACAACATCGTGAGAGTCGCGGGCAACCGATGGATGCAAGTGGCGGATTGTCGTTCGGCGTGGTGGTCTAAGGGGGAGGCCTTTGTTCAGCAGTGGACGTCTTTCGGCTGATGATGATGATGAAAATGAGTTAATAATCTTTGATTAAGTTCCAAAAATGTCACAGCATAATCAGTCTATAATCTTCCCACTTCTGGGTCTGACCTCTGGTCGAGAGGGAGTGTGCTATAACGTACCACGCAGGCCTAGTGCGGGGTCGATGTCACATGTCTCTGATTGTTTGGTTCTAGGACATGTCGGTTTCGTCACAATGTTTTCTTTCACCGTTTTGAGAGCAGTGGTGATGAAATTATTTACACAAAAAAAGCAGTAAATTCGTAAGTCGGGGCCACTAGGCCACCTCTGATATAATTTAAGCGTTTTTAATAACAATTTAAGAGATACCAGTAATAATAACTCGGGCGTAGGTATCATTAAGAGGAAATGCGGTCGGAGAGATTTGAAAAAGCCTAAGTAAAAAGTCAAAATTCGAGGTTTGGTTCTCGATTATTTGCTCTTTTAATATTGGACCAATTTAAAAGATATTTCATAAACTGAATAAGAAGGATATAACTATACTGTGTCCCTATGTTTTTCGTTATTCATTAATAGTTGTCAAATTTGTACACATAGAACTCTGTTGACAGCGGTTTAAATCGGAATTTTTTGAGGGTTCTAGTGCTTATAAAAATAATGTATTATCAAAAAGAAGGGACTAGGGACATACAAGTATTTAATATTTATTATTCTGTAAAAAACCTTTGCTGTATGGTCATTGACCAGAAAGAAAACTCACGAGAGCGTTTCTATGGAGAAAATACCACCCGTATTTCCTCTTATGGAGCTTGTAGCAGGAACATTGTTTAGTATGTATGAGTTATACCAAACAAAAGATGGTTAGGTTTTGTGAAAGATGATATGCCTTAAAAGGAAGTGAACTCAGATATGACGGCTAACAGAGATGGGCGAACAAAACGCGCTGTGCCAAATACAAGACAATTGGAATACGAACAAGAGGATGATGGTCAATACTAACCCATGTTGACATTATTTACATAACTTTGATAAGTAGTTAATTAAGCTAAATGTAGTAATACTTTGTTATAAACTATGTAGCTAACTATTACGAGGAAATCGTTACTGTAGTACAACCGATACTGAAATGAAAATACAGGTTGCTCTATATTTGCTTAAATGAGGTATTTTATGATGTTGCAAAGTGACGCTGTAATATTATAACTTCTACTTTCAGCGTAAATTTTCTACTTATTAGTGTTTTTGCTCTTGTTTAACTTTCGACATACCTTTGGCTTTAATAAAGTCTGAAATCGATATCACATTAAAATAATAAGACAATCATCTAAGGGCCAACTGTTCCAACTGTAAAAGGTTGTTACAGAAGAAAAATGAGTAATGCCTGATAATAAGATCGTATTGTGAGAATAAATGAACGTGGTGATGGACATGGCTATTAACCATAATTATCGTTATTTTAAAGGCGGATTTGATGTTAGTGGTAAGGCCTGGGCGGAGCACCTCCGTGTTCTCTTAGAGGCAATCGGCAGCGGCGGCCACCTCTCGCGCCCGGCCCTAGTTCAGGCCATGGTCTGGGGCGAGAGGGAGTGGGAGGCAGTCACCTCCTTCTGCGAAGCAGTCATGCTAGCGAAGGAGGTGGCGGGATAGTTGAGGGAGAGAACCTCACGTCCCAGCCG
The DNA here is from genome assembly GCA_949316385.1 of Globia sparganii. Taxonomy (NCBI): domain Eukaryota; kingdom Metazoa; phylum Arthropoda; class Insecta; order Lepidoptera; family Noctuidae; genus Globia; species Globia sparganii. The sequence continues at coordinate 1,833,709 of OX438654.1, forward strand.
CCGCGAGAGACGCTCCGGGCGTCGGGAGCCACGTGACGACTCCCGGCCACCGTAGGCGCGGGTCTGCGGGCGGAGAGTCTCCGTCCGATCAGGACCAGGCCCGTGGGCCGTGCCGGACGGCGCGTACGTGTTCCACGCGCGCCTCAAAGAGATGTCAGCTATAGGCAATGGCCGAAGCCTGCCGGGGCAGCGGGATTGTCGGAAAGGGTTACCGCTACCCCGGAACATAAAGGGCTAAGGAAGGAACACGGGTGGGTTTTAGTTAATAAGAGTCTAACACTCTCTTCTGCTCCACTCAGAGCGGGAGGGGTCATTTGATGATTTCCTATCCCCAAAAAAAAAGTGGTAAGGCCTAGAGAGCGCTCTAAATAGACACACACAGACCCTTAGTAGATTAGTAATGTCCTCAAAAAAGCTCACACCCGATGCCGTTTATGACCATATTTATGAAGAGGACGAAGGAAAAGAAATGGGTACGTGAGGACTGATTGTTTTCATTAATTACTCATTGTTAGAAATCGATTGAACATAGTTTTTATTTGTTTGTCATTAGGTTAATGCGTTTTATTAGCCATTGTCCTTTTATTGCTTATGAATAATTTTACCACTACAAATATAACTTTGAATTGTAAATGTATACTTGTGTACAATTAAAGCACAGACTGATAAGAATATTAATTCAGTTCGTCAGTTCAAAATCACAGTTTCATTTGCCGTAGCGGCGAGCAAACGTGACATTCAGTCTTCACCCTCACACAATAGTGTACACAGTGCGTTTACATTTTACTAACATTGCGTTGTGATATTTAAATTATGTATTCTTATCCCGACCGACATCACGACGAAAATTTATTACACAGCGCCGGACGTCTATAAAACTGTCTAACGTTATGCAAAATGGCATTGTTCGTCACTCACACTCCGCATTAAGATTAAAAGTAATCGACATCAAGTGTTTACCGCATTACAATCGTGAGCTTTCGTCGTGCGCGCATCAAACACATTCAGCTAATACCGTATTTACGTCATTGCAACAAATCAATCACCCTGTATATCTATAACATTTAAACCTTTAATTAGGGATTCTGATTTCATGTTTTTTAACTTCACAGTTGTTCGATTGTCGTAACAATATACTTGTTGATCAAGTTCACCAAATCACAGTTTAAGCAAATTATTTATTGGATAGATATTGTGCACAAGCACCCTGCGGGAAGCGATTATTGTTATCATTACTCATTACTCAGTATTCAACAGAGTAGTACATTAATGAGTTATAAAACAAGGGAAATAGAACAACAACTAGCAGTGGCATAGGAACCGCGGACGTAAGATAATACCTATGTGAACAAAATGTTGGAACGTTACCCCGTGCGTGTTGTGATCCTAGTGGTGCTAATAGTTCACGTGTTTGAGTTCTGTGAATCTTTGGATCGAAAAGACAAAGGTGTTTGTGAAGAAGTTGTCCAGTAAGACGTTTTCTTTGTTTCTTTCTTCGGAGATTTTTTAGAATTCAGCTGCAATTCTGCAGAATCTTCGAGTTGTAACTAATTAAGAACATGCTTATAGTTGAATGTTATTGAAACAATATTAGAACCTAGTTTATGTATATATGTATCAAATACGACGACATTATTTACAAGCATAACTTACATAGAACAATTAGAAATGTATTACTTATTAAAATATTAACAATATTATACTACAACACTAGATAATGTAGGTCTTAAAACATACACAAACACACGACACAACACAAAATAAATAAAATAATCGATTGTTTCTTTAGTGATGCCCCGTGTGAACTAACTAAGAATGTGACAGAATGTGAAATTAGGAAAGCTGAGGCGGAGAGGTAAGCAACAGGCATCTGGTCACCACAGTATTATCATTTAGTCTCAGTAAAACAACCATTCCGACCAATCATCTTCGCTCCGGGATTCCTATAAATAACCGAAAGTTATCTAATGCATATCATAGAAATATGGCCGGTCTATTCTGTAAATATCTCACCCTGAAAACTTAGGTGAAGTGAGTTGTCAATATTTTCAATTCCTAGCATCAGCCGGATTGACAGCTCACTTCACGTTCACTTCACCTAAGAGATCACGGTGCGATCTTTACAGAATATCACTGCTGCTTCGGGCGTATGAGCATTGCTCAGTTTCTTTAAGTAATAGGTAATACGGGCTGGTCGCAACCCGACGTCAATGCAAGTATTTTGCGTACGGTTACTTGTTACTTTTTGTTACTAGGTTTCTTTTCTAAATCTAGTACTTAATACTTATCCTTCGATGTCCATACATATTTTACTGTTTTTAAAAAATAAACAGTAAATAAAGCCTTCAAAAGAGGAAAATTACGATGGGTAAAAATAACGATCCTTTACTAGTTGGTGGAACCTGGTGTACCGAAGGGTAGGATTGGCTGTCTTATTGCGATACACATGGCACATACCAACACTGTACATATATTCGCACTCATTCTTTCATCATGATCACACACATTTAACGACATCTACATTGTTATTATCACCCGAATGATTCACCATCCGACATACTTCTACAGATCTCTGACTTGGTATCAGTTAGTACTTTTAACATTTTGAATTTTTTTTGTGCACTATTATGTAAGTAAGGTATGCTTCATCCAAGGCAACACCGACAAGGAAAAATTACTTATTTTAAAAATAAGCTCCTTCAATATCTATCTACCTACAAAACTACGATATCACTCTAGCGCCCTAGCTAGAATAATCTCGATCGAACTAGAATTCGAGCTTTGACAATTCATCTCTTTGATGACACGCGGATTCATCTATTAGATCCTATTTGTTTGGAACCATCTGCTGAGATTCAGGCCTCTCCTCTCTGTGACACGGATCGGGCTGTAAATGCTGTATTTCACCACGCGGACCTCGGAGATTAATGGATATCAATCACATCATCGATTTCATTATAAATAAAATTCAGTTTGTAAATAGGCATCAATACTGTATAGTACAGTAATTCACTGCTTATCGGGCTTTTCGTGAGCATGTATTAATACCCCGGTATTTCCAAACTGTCAGAGAATATCAAACGGCACGAAGGAGATAAATATGTTATATTATACGGTACTAAAAATAAGTGTTTTCAATAAGTAGAGTTTAGGATTCAGATATATTGTATGTAGGTATATCCTACTAATATTATAAATGTGAAAGTTTGTGAAGATGTTTGGGTGTTTGTTACTCAATCAAGCACAAACGGGTGAACGGATTTGAATGAAATTTGGACAGTGTTTATTACCAGGATTAATACATAGGATACTTTTTATTTCGATATTCTCACGGAATCGAAACTAACGGGGGTGAAACCGCGGGGCGCTGCTAGTAATTATATAATGTTCAGATGCATCAATTAGGTAATCATTGTTGGGAAATATGACGCTATGACGTACATCCGGCTGTCCAACTAAGAGATATAGTCCAATGTCATAATTCAAACTATTTATTTTGAACGATAATATTGTTTTATTTTACGAATTATTCCATGACATATCTGGATTCGCGATAAATGTTGGTAACAATGGTACGTCAATATCGGAAGTCTAAAGTCCTGTACATGAAAAATTGGATGAAGCTTCGGTTATTCCGTCTCAGAGCCTGCGGTGTATCATTGTTGGTGATTGCATAACACAGTAACAGTAGCAATAGCAATTTTGACAGTTCAAAAACATTCATTGCGTTATTATGTTGTTGATCAGACAAATTTTTGGAACATATGAAGCAATGGATTATCAATATCCTTCAAAATTATTGTGATTGGAAGTGTGTTATGCGGTAAAATATCAATATACCTCAAATCCTCATTGAACAAAATTTACAGTTTTTAAAGACTGGTCCAATTACATAGAATGTTCATAGTTTTCGAAATTGACCATTGTGTGGCTAACGCGAGGATAAAATCCCACATACCGATATATAAATAAGATCTTCCGGGGCTGTAGATGCCGAAGCAACTGATAGGCGAGTTCCTAAATTTTAGTATCTGGAATTTACGCAGAAGTTCGAAAAAAAGCTCTTGCAATGTGGCATGTCTGGGTTGGAGTGCATTATCAAATCAACGAACCTGACTCTCTGTCTTCATCATCCACGTGGCGCCGATGGCCATGATAGTTTACGAGAACTGTAGCTATTATATCCTCATGTTGGTAATTTATAGTTTCGTTTAAGGAAAACTCACTTGCGTTTATCGTTTCTTTCATCACTTAATCAGTCTTCAAATTATGAAAAAAAAGTGGAGTGGCAATGGCCCTAAAGTAGAACACCCCCGTGTAGGAGGTATTTCGGGGAGCCCTTGAATAGAGGCTTCTAAAATTTTTTCATCCTTTATGTGACCATTTTCTAAGGAGTGGTTGCTTTTAAGGATTCAGGTTACATGGTCTCGAAAATGACTTGTCTATTCATTCATTGCTTTTAAACACCATGTCTAATACACAGTTTTATTCCTTTCCAGGGCTAAAGGGAAAAATGGTCGCACAAAGGTATGTTTGCCTTAAATACTTACTAGTCACATTATTTCTAACTTCATTTTATTTCCAACACAAATAGTCAGCTAGTTTTGAGTTTCATATTCCTTTTATTTTTATCTGTTAGGTACATTTTAAATTGCATCGTCTATCTGTCCATGTTTAACGATAGATAAAAATTAAATGATGTATCAATTTTAACATGTTCAGCAGTGTCGTACTTTATTTCGAGCGCTGAGTAAAATATTTGTCTATTTAAACACTTTTGTCACATTATTTGCCCAGAACAGCTTTTAAAGGTCTCGTCCTCCCTTAACGTCTCCTTCTTTTGTGTGATAAGTCATTAAATATTCTTTCACAATTAAAATTACAGAAGATAAGAAAAACTGTGTGCTGCAACCAATACGAGTTCGATGTTGACCTCAACCAGTGCTTGCCAATATGCAGCCTGGGATGCGTGAACGGCGTCTGCACCGACGTTGACACCTGCACGTGCACGGCCCCGCTCACACTCGTCGGTCACACCTGCGTGCCGTCCACATGCTCCAACTGCGAACACGGAAACTGCGTCGCGCCGAACGACTGCAGGTGCCATGAAGGCTACATGAGATTGAATGGCACTTGCACACCGATTTGCACTAAATTATGTGTGAACGGACAATGCGCCGAGCCTAACAAATGCAAATGTAATGACGGCTATAAAACTGACCCCAACGATGCATTTAATTGTATCCCAATTTGCGACCCCGAGTGTGTTAATGGATACTGTAAGGCGCATAACAAGTGCATTTGCAATGTAGGATATGAAAAAACAGAAGTCAATTCAGTTTGTAAGCCTACTTGTGTCGGATGCGATTTTGGACAGTGTATTGCGCCAAACAACTGTTCCTGCTTTGAAGGATATGAACGCACAGATTTGACCTGCAAGCCGAAGTGTAGTTCTTGCAGTAACGGCGATTGTGTCGCACCAAACAACTGTTCCTGCCATAGAGGATATGAACGCATTAACTCAACCTGTGTGCCAAAATGTAATTCTTGCAGTAATGGTGACTGTATCGCGCCAAACCAATGTTCCTGTTTTGAAGGATATGAACGCGTTAACAACACCTGTAAGCCGAAATGCAGCTCTTGCAGTAACGGAGACTGTATCGCACCAAATAAATGTTCCTGTTTTGAAGGTTATGAACGCATTGATTCAATCTGCAAGCCGAAATGTAGCTCTTGCAGTAACGGAGACTGTATCGCACCAAACAACTGTTCCTGTTTTGAAGGATATGAACGCATTGATTCTATCTGCAAGCCAAAGTGTAGTTCATGTAAAAACGGAGATTGCGTCGCGCCTGGAAAGTGTCAATGCCACGAAGGATATGTTCTAACAGAGGAAGTCTGCTCACCAAAATGTTCTCCACCCTGCACTAATGGGCTCTGCTCGAAACCCGATCAATGCTCTTGTAATGATGGCTATAACCTGACAGAAACAGGCTGCCAGCCCTATTGTTCCAGTCCTTGTATTAATGGGGACTGCTTAGCTCCTAACTCCTGCACCTGTATCAAGGGTTACCGAAAGGACGACTTAGACCATAGCAAGTGTTACAAGCCTTGCGACAAGCAATGTTTGAATGGCACTTGCAATTTGCACGGAGAATGTATATGCTTTACCGATTTCGAATATGACAACGACACAAAGTCATGTACAGCTGTTAAACCGTAAGTAGACTTAGCATATTTTCCGTTTTCACTGCAAAATATTGTAGATACCTAAAATAAACATTAAACATAAACATTAATTAACACATGTGACATTTTTTATTTCAGGATCGACTGCGACTCGTGTAACGACAGATACCATTGCTCCGGAGAAGATGAGAAGAAAGAGTGTCGATGTGAAAACAAAACACTTTGCATCTTTGGAACTGCCGAGCACCCCCCAGAGGAGATTGTTTCAGACGTCAAGTAAGACATCACTATCATGTTGTATTTTAGAACATCAGCAACAAAGTTGGTTGGATTAGAATAAGAGCTTATTTTTGTAGCGCCTTTCTTCTTCCCAGCTTATGCACTAGGAAGTGGTGAAGGGCGTTTTGGGGTACTGTCTTAAGTAATTTTGATGTTCGTAAAAAGTATTGATTGTCAGTGTCAGCTTGATTTGAATAAATGACATTCGATTTGATATTTAGATTTGTGTTCTAAATGGAAGTCATTCTGCACGGAGAGTGCTTCTTATCTTAAATTTCGAATAAGTTATGCCTTTTGTAACTGCCCATCCCACTTTTGCTTATTTATCTTGTCTTTGGGCACCTTCTCTTTTTGTAACCCACTTCTGACGAACATTTTCTGCCTATAAAGTACCTACTAAGATGTGATTTATTGTAATTTCCAGAATGGCTAGTATGAATATGACGATGATCGCGATAGGCGGCGCCTGTCTGCTTCTCCTCATACTGGTGGTGGTCGTCATGCAGCGAATCTGGCACAAGAGGAACGAGTACGGCGAAAGCAAGACTACTAATGATAGTAAGTGTTAAAACTACGAATCATCTTTGTATTATTATTATTTCCTTATGTTCTATGTTATGGGTTTGGTTTCCGCACTTAGTCCTTCAGTTGGACCATTATGCGTGGAATATTATATTACACGTAACGATACAAATGATATTTTAATACAGGGTGTCCCTGGAAGTATGGATCCAATCGAATAGGGGCGTGGGCAAGGTCATTTCCAAACTTTATGATCCTGAGAATGTTGGTGAATTTTTTTACCGTTCAAAAGTTATGACCAACTTTTGTTATTTTCAATCACTTTGCATAGTGCTCAAAGAACAAAATCATTTAAAAAAAAAACTTAAATTGACAGTTGTCATTTAAGTTTTTTAGACAGCCCTGATAGTTTTTTTTAATGATTTTTTTCCTTTGAGCACTATGCGAAACAATTGAAAATAATTGGTCACAACTTTTGAATCGTAAAATAATTCTCAATCATCAATCATTCTCAGGATCAAAAAGTTTGGAAATGACCTTGCCCACGCCCCTATTCGATTCGATCCATACTTCCAGGGACACCCTGTACATATAGGATAGTGAGTAGAGTCAGATAGGAAACGCCGACCTCATCTAGCTTATTTTTTTTTAATATAATATGACGTGTGAAAGTAAAAAACGATTTCATTTCATTTCACGTAGCAGCCGTTTTGTCGACTTTCTATTCTGTCAAAATCTGACCGTGAAAACTTGGGTGAAGTGAGCTTGAAGTGAGACGTCAATACTGTCAATCCTAGCAACAGGCGGCCTGAGAGCTCACTTCACGCTTACAACAAAATTTTCATCTTCATAAGCACTAGTTATTTCAACTAAGTAGGTATATCAGTACGACAAAAATATTTAAAACTGCAAAGTGCTACGAAACGAAATCGGTAGTCAGCGTCATTTCCATCACTGATAGGAGACCGGCGGATATGTTGTCGATAAAACATTCGCGTCAGGAAGTGTACGTGCGTTGATACACATATTCATACATTTTGAACTTATATGAGAATTTATAATACCTCTCACGACAACCGGGGATGGCGATGCATTGTTAATCAAGTAAATAAGTTTGTTTCATCTGTATTATGAGCGAGCGTTTAAGTGGCCAATGGAATATTGAGTTTATAAATGTCACACTTATTGAGTCAGATCTTTTCCCGTATTTTTCAGTTGCTGATGAAGATGGTCAAGTGAATATTTGAAGAAAAAAATAACTTTATCTCTAGTCCTAACCGTGTGTCTTTCAGCCGAATCCGTTCAGCCGTTTAGACGGTAAAAGGCATTTATAATATCTATGGATTTCAATTCACCCTGAAATAGATTTTTGAGATAATACCGCTCATTGTGTCATCCTTTATTAACTCATTTTAATTTTTTTCTTCTAAAGGGCATACATAATCTTACTCATGAATTGGGCTATCAAATTCAGAAAGTTTTTTTTTTATCCGACTGGTAGTTTCAACTCTTCAGCTTAATTATATTAGTATATTACCTTTGCCTGCGACCTTTGTCCGCGTGGAATTTGTTTTTCCCCCGTCGCATCGCATCGTCTGCCCGTGCTATTAATTTTTTTTCGCTTAGTTTTAGAGATTAGCGCGTTCAAATAAACAAACAAACTCTTCAGCTTTATTATTAGTATAGATAGGTATAATCAGATATAGACGTACTTTTTTTTTGGATTGGAAATCATCATAAGACACCTCCCGCTCTGTGTGGAGCAGAAGGGAGCGTCAGACTCTTACTGACTAAAACCCACCCGTGTTCCTTCCTTAGCCCTTTATGTTCCGGGGTAGCGGTAACCCTTTCGCACAATCCCGCTGCCCCGGATATAGACGTACTTAGATGATGTTTATTAAATATATTCTATCAATTTCCAGGTTCGCCCTTCGGCGGTGGCAGTGTAGTATACCATCACACAGCCGCTAATACGCTGATCTATCCGAGAACGAGCGGAGATTCCTTCACGAATGGAGGCTCTGCCGACGAGGAAACCACGACCGACACTTTATTACGACGCGAAGCTCAACTACCTTAGAACGTACCTGCCCTCATCGATGTCATCGGTGATTTAGTTAAGACATATTTAGGTTCTAAGGAAGATAAAGAAGTTACTTATTACAAAAACTGTTTTTTTTTGCACTTACTTGTTTTGTTCTTTAATCTAAGCGGCCCTTAGTGTGCCTACACGATCCACACGTGTCCCACAGGGGGTGAACTTGGTAGATCCAGTTGAGATGAAGACAAAGTTATGTTCTCTGGAGATATACGAGGCATCTTGGTATTTTGCATATACTACACGCCGTTCTTATCTCCTCCACACTGTTGGTGCGTGATGTGTGGCGTCGAATAGCAGACTTTCTACCTTACTGAATAAGCTAAGGTAGAATTCACTTTGCTTTGTTTTTCGGAATATTTATTAACTGCTAACAACACGGCTAGTTACTATGAGCGCGAACGACGGAGTGAGTGAGTTCTTTAATCTAAGTGGCCCTTAGTGTGCATACACGATCCACACGTGTCCCACAGGGGGTGCCCTTAGCGTGTAGACGCTTAGTTTTAAAGTTTTTAGATCTGGTTGAAAGTCTTAATTTATTAAGGCATCGCGTCGATGCTTGCGGTTCCCTCTGTCGTCGACGCGACGCGTGTCGCTGGTGTGTATGCACACTTGAGAGGTTATTTTTGGGGTTCCGTACCCAAAGGGTAAAACGGGACCCTATTATTAAAACTCCGCTGTCCGTCCGTCTGTCACCAGGCTGTATCTAATGAACCGTGATAGTTAGACAGTTGAAATTTTCATAGATGATGTATTTCTGTTGCCGCTATAACAACAATTACTAAAAAGCTCAATAAAATAAATGTTTATTTTTTTTGCTCGATATTAATAACGGCAACAGGTATGCGCTTTAAATATTCACAGAATATTTAGTTACATATTCACTTTAAAAATAAATAATTAAATTAAAATAAAACAAATATTTAAGGGGTCTCCCTACAACAGACATGATTTTTTTGACATTTTTATAGATAATGGTACGGAACCCTTTGTGCACGAGTCCGACTCGCACTTGGCCGGTTTTTTTTGTTGATGCAAATACTAGCTTTAACTACACATCGACCACTGGCGTTGGCGTGGCGGTTTAAAACTAAACATGGCTGTTTGCGATGCACTGGATGCTTTGATCAGTCTTTATAAATTTGATATAAGGCTTTTTTCACAACCCTTCGAAGAAGAAATGTATGATAATGTATTTATCAGAAGGCCAATTGTCCCGTAATTAAAAACGTTCAAACTGTAGTCGCAATCTCATCTCAGCAACAATCAATGTCAAAAACTTGTCAAAACAGTCTGATGAATGTGAACGAGAATTGCCCCTCTGGTAGTTAACAACTGTTACATTGAACTTGCTTTGAAAATTATTTGTCCCTGGGATTCTAGTTAGGTAAACTCCTGTAGTAAATCAATTCTTAAAATAAAATCAGCAGCAGTTAAATACCTAGTGAAATATGTAAAACATTCAATATTTTTGATAAAAAGTAATTCTGTAACGATTATAATAGCAATGCCCGAGATTTTAGATTTTTTGTCTGTTTGTGTGAATGTATGCTTTACGCAAATACTTGATTGATTTTGTTTAAGCATGTCAGCCTACAGGCTATAAATTATCACGCTATGTGCTATGGGGGATGAGCATTATGCATATTGCATTATGTTCATATTCTTTTACTGTTTTCCGAGGAATTATAAAAAGACGAGACAAAATGTAAGAATATTGCAGTATGTACAGATTCAAACTTTTAAATGATTTTTATCACGCTATACATTTACGAAGCTAAGCAGTCAATCATGATAATTATACCGACTGACTTTTTTTACTGTCTGCATAAAAATAGGGTACAAAAAGTGAACGGAGTAGAATGACTAAGTATTTCATAAAATAATGATATTTGAGGCCAATTCTAACTCTTAGGAGTTGTATTGCTGATTCTAATGATTATGGTTTACTGTAAAGTCATATTTGTCAAGGTTGAAAATCATATTTTAATCAACTTACCATCTGACACTGACCTGAATTTTCTTACGTTTTTTTGGAATTTGCAAAAAAAAAAGTATGAGAATTTTAATTTTACGGGTTACGTTAGCACATCCCACTTAATATCATATTCTTGGTCTGGGCTGAGCTAAGCCAATCTGTGTGGTACTTTCCTCAAAAGACCATTTCAGACATCAATCTACATGGTCTTCACATGATCTGACCAAGATTATGCCTGGGCTTTAAAAGAGACGGTGACCTCTGAGCTTGTTTTGGCTTTTCATCTCAGAGCAGTCAATAGGAAACGCCGACCTCACCTAGCTTGTTTTTTTAAATAATGACGTGTAAAAGTGATTCCGATATCCTATTTACAGAGTAAACAAATTCATTTCAATTCACGAGACGACAATACAGCAGTATTTAAAAAGGAGAAGTCAGTGAAGAATCCTTCCATACAGACATTTCAGTCAAGATAATATCGACACCTCCATGAAATAACATCATAAGTCACTTTTTCCAAAAATTGAGTTACAACGGCATTGTTATGTAAAAAAAATGCATTTTTTCTGTACTATCATTGTAATTCTATTCCCTTTCGTTTCTAAAATATAAACATTTTATGTAACTTAACACCTTGGAGTTACAATTATCTGCCACAAAAATAAATTAAACTACAAAAAAACTAAATTGTAACTCAGACATACAATGTTTGTCCTCGTAACTTATATGTCATTTCACTGTTTTGTTTTTCACGTAAGTCATGAAAACCCATGAAAACAATTTTTCTTTTACAACTTAACCATACCTATTTATAGTCCGCCTAAACTATATTAAATAAAGCCAGCTTCAAAAATTGTACGGGGTGTTTTGAGTTTGCTATAATTTTTCAAACTTTAAAATCGCTCTCCTGTAAAATCACAAAAAGTGAGTTACGATGTTATTGTCTTCTTTTCAACAGTTTAATAGAAACAATTAAATGGGAAGCAATAGAAAGCGTAACGAAAAATCTTCTGAGACCAAATAATAAGGCTTTAAGGTGGAAGCGCAGGGTAGCCCGCGAAATACAAATTATGTTAAATTTTTTGCAATTTGTAGGTCAGTGTCATCTTGTAGGTTGATTAAAATATAATTCACGAGAAAATTATAATCATCATCAATACAACCCTCTAAGTTCATATAGGTAATCCTATTGATTGATATTTCACGAAATAGTCATTTTGTGGGTTACCTTAGCGCAGGGATCCCCAAACTATTTTGGACAAGTGACCCCTTTTCCAAAATGAACTGTTACCTCAGACCCCCATGGCCTACTTTTAAGATCAACCCCGTCGACCCTCAAAATCAGTTTTCGTTTATGTCGACCCCTAGGAAACCGATATCGACCACTTTGGGAATCCCTGCCTTAGCGCATTCCTGCATCCTAATTGCGTAACACACTATCAATCGGAATCTGAATCATTTTGAAGCAAATTGTTAATCCATTGCTTCATAAGTACGAAACATTTGTTTGCTCAACACATAGATAACGAAATGAAAGTTGTTGAACTGTCAAAATGAAACCGATTCCGATCGATAATGTGTTACGCAATTGCCCCGCTGTTTAAATCAGATGAATCACAAGCATGTCCTGAAGTTTTCACGATAAATATTTGACATATGGATACATGTAGCGACTGTGATCGCTGGTAGAATTTCTTCTCTTACTAAGAAGAGAAGATATTTTACCTGCTTTCAAATGATCTTCTAAACGGAAATATTCTTCAGGTCAGCCAGTCTAACTGGGTATTAAACCTTTATGCACGAGTAAAAAAGTATTGTACAGAGGCCAGCACATCAAGCTACCCCAATCTGTCAGATTTTCCCAATTGAATATGAACCTTATTCCTTTGTGCTAAAGTTGAAAATCTATCAAAGAAATTTGACAGTTTGGGGTAGGTTGACCTGCTAGCGTCTGTACAAAGGCCGACTTAATGCTTGAGACATTTTCTACCAGTCAATCATTACTTATATCCATAATTTCTAGCAAGTGTTCTAGCAAATATACCATGACTTCACGTCGTCATTGACTTATAATGCCAATAGAACAAAAACCACAGTTATTACTTTATAAGTTGTGCCCAGAATTACCGAGTAAACTTTCTAGCCTGAAAGAACTCAAACTCAAACTCAAAGCATTTATTTCAATTAAACCATTTCCAGGCACTTTTGAATTGTCAAAATTAACTAGTCGGTCAGTAAGTCAGAAAGTTGAAGCTAGTTGCCCATTCCAAAACGTAGATCTCTTGGAGAAGAACGGGCAAGAAACTCCAAGGACACTCTTTTAAATTAAGATATTACAAAATCCTGAGTACAGTATTCTTGTTGCTTCTATATGTGAGAACAATGTTATGAAGAAACAATTCAAAATAGTTATAAGATTAAAAAGAAGCCCTGGCAGCTAAGAGATGACCAGTCTCAACTGACAGCGCCCGTTCACGAACATGACGCATGGATCAGCACCATCCAGCTCAACCATTTTGAAGGGAACCGAATGATCCAACACACGCGCCACCATCAGTGAGACATTTAAGTGAGCATGACACATTCTCAACTGCCATGCTCTTTCAAGTCAATATAAAAAAAATTATAATGAACGGATCCATGGTTCTTACATTTACAAAATTAAAAAAAAAATGCTTCTAAATTATACAAAACTATAGTTTCCAATTTATTTACGAGATGAATAAAATTTTACTAGAAAGAGATTAAAGTAACAATTAAAACTTGATTGAATTAAAAAACAAAACCATATAGCGCTTTAATCGGTACAGGAAGGAAACAAGATTAAAATACTCATTAATAAATTTAATATAGTAAGCCTATTACTCTTCTTACCCACTACAATAACACTTTATAACTTTGACCAATCATAACTTTACTTTTAATGTTGACTGCAATCTTTTGAGCGCGTCGATGGCATTACATTAGGTCCTTACATATGAAATTAGCGTTTTGTCGTACTGACCACTTTGATCTGAAATATCTCCTCTTTGGTTAAGAATTCCAAATTCAAATTTATAAATTCATTTAGCTGCTACATTTGAGTTTTGAAAACAGTCATTAATTAGTTTTTTCCTCATCATTTTTTTCTCTGGCGTCGCTTATTACCGCACAATGGAAAACATGAAAAATTGGTATATTTACGAGTACCACCTGTAGGTACATTGTTTACTCGTAAGTAAAGTAGTATGTGTACCTACAGGGACGTTTTATACAAATGTAGCCTTTGTTTTAGTATACTGTGGTGTCTTACGGGTTCCATGCGAACGAAGTCGCTAGCAGAAGCTAGTTATGTACTTAAAAATAAATATTTTCTCCAAGAATAGAGAAAAAATAATATTCTTTTGAAATATTTATTTAAGAACTTTAATAATTCGGTTTCCAATTTATACCTACCTAATAAGCCTTATCTCCGAAAACAGGAAACCAAGCGTTCTGAAATAGAAGCAGGTAAAAAATAATATGTTTTCATCTCCTAATAATCATTATACTTGGTAGGTATGGAAAATAATCGCACCGTGAAAGATAAGGAATCCCTTATCTTTCAGGGTGCGATTATTTTCCATACTCATATTTACCCAGAATAACAAGAGAACAACCAAATTGTGAACTATTTATTGTTCACAATTTGATTGTTCTCACTAAAAGTAACATGTGTTGTTCTTTTAGCAATATTATTGGTCCAGTGTTTCCATTACTGTGCTTCTTTGGAAAGGCATAGTAAAGATGTTTGCAAAGAAGTTGTGTAGTTGTGGTAAGCCTGCCGCGTTTTTTTAAGGGCATATATTTAATCGTACCCAAATAATTTATGCTTACAAACTGAATTGATTACTGCTTTTTTCATATCCCACATTGCAAATGCACTTGTTATGCGCCTTACAGTATCCACGGCGTAGCAAATTGGGATACAATTAAATGCATTGTTTGGGTCCGTTTTAAAGCCGTCATTACATTTGCATTTGTTAGGCTCGGCGCATTGTCCGTTCACACATACTTTAGTGCAAATCGGTGTGCAAGTGCCATTCAATCTCATGTAGCCTTCATGGCACCTGCAGTCGTTCGGCGCGACGCAGTTTCCGTGTTCGCAGTTGGAGCATGTGGATGGCATGCAGGTGTGGCCGACGAGTGTGAGCAGGGCCGTGCACGTGCAGGTGTCAACGTCGGTGCAGACGCCGTTGACGCATCCCAGGCTGCATATTGGCAAGCACTGGTCCAGACCTATGTCGTACTCGTAATTGTAGCAGCATTTTAACTGAAATTCGGAAAATGGTATTTACCTAAACGACTACTCTTTAAAAACTGAGTTTAAAATAAATAAATGACTGAAAAACGACATGCATACATACATCCCCTTCGAAATCTTCTTTGTTCAAAAGGAGGCCTACTGGGGATAGAAAAGTCTGTTTTAATGAGTTTGCAAAAGTTTTAAATCAGCGGTAGGTCCCGAACATAAAGCGCGTGAGCTTGACCGCGTAGATAGGTCTAAGGTCTAGTTGGTATCGGCACAAGGCCGGATTTGTCAGAAGTACTAAGAATCCGAATTAATCTAAATTAATTCTAATCGCCCTTTATGTATCAAGAACGCTTTACTGATTACTTTTCATGAATAGGTAAACAAAATGATTAAGTAGGTTCCTACTATAACTTAAATGACCTTCTAATGATTTCGCTTTAATAAATGTATAGATACCTACTTATGTAAAAACTTTTTGTGCTTCTAATGGTGTAGTAACTAAGCTAGGGCACCCTGACCAAATGAGTTAGGTTAGAACAGTGAACAACCGCCAGCGAGCGATACAAGCAAGTTGTGCGCAATTAGTGTGCCGACCGCACAGTGGCACCCTTATCGTTTGTTTGGTTATTTCATACAATTTAGAGTGAAAATGCAGAAAATAAGCACGTTAAGTTCTGCTTCACAACAGATAACAGAGGTAAAGCGTTCTTGATACTTATAGGGTGATTAGAATTAATTTAGATTAATTCGGATTCTTAGTACTTCTGACAAATCCGGCCTTGTGCCGATACCAACTAGACGCGTAACTAGCGCGTGAGCTTGACCGCGTAGATAGGTTCACGCGCTTTATGTCCGGGGCCTACCGCTGATTTAAAACTTTTGCTAACTCACTAAAACAGACATTTATATCCCCAGTAGGCCTCCTTTTGAACAAATAAGATTTCGAAGGGGATGTATGTATGCATGTCGTTTTTCAGTCATTTATTTATTTTAAACTCAGTTTTTAAAGAGTAGTCGTTTAGGTAAATACCATTTTCCTAATTTCAGTTAAAATGCTGCTACAATTACGAGTAGGTACGACATAGGTCTGGACCAGTGCTTGCCAATATTCAGCCATTGGGATGCGTTAACGGCGTCTGCACCGACGTTGACACCTGCACGTGCACGGCCCCGCTCACACTCGTCGGCCACACCTGCGTGCCGTCCACATGCTCCAACTGCGAACACGGCAACTGCGTCGCGCCGAACGACTGCAGGTGCCATGAAGGCTACATGAGATTGAATGGCACTTGCACACCGATTTGCACTAAAGTATGTGTGAACGGACAATGCGCCGAGCCTAACAAATGCAAATGTAATGACGGCTATAAAACTGACCCCAACTATGCATTTAATTGTATCCTAATTTGCGACGCCGAGTGTGTTAATGGATACTGTAAGGCGCATAACAAGTGCATTTGCAATGTGGGCTATGAAAAAAGCAGTAATCAATTCAGTTTGTAAGCCTACTTGCGTCACATGCAATTTTGGACAGTGTATCGCGCCAAACAACTGCTTCTGCTATGAAGGATATGAACGCATAGATTTGACCCGCAAGCCGATGTGTAGATCTTGTAGTAAATGTCGCGCATGAGAGATGTCGACCTCCCATTGTTTACCCTCTGGGGGACGAAGGCTACACCCCCACATGTTCCCCACCCTGCATCAATGGGAGCTGCCCGACCCCCGACCAGTGCTTTCGTAACAAAAGCATACCTTATATGCTACGTTTATTGTAACCATGGGAACTGCTCGCGACCAAGCAACTGCAAATGTAAACCAAAGAAAAAAGGGGCAATATTAAGTTTTTAATCGAATAATTGCTTTGCTTAAACATTTATTTTATTTGAATAATGTAATTTTGTATTTAGGTATTACCTAAATTAAAAAAAAAAAATTCTTCATAAAAGCGTTTTTTGGTGTAATTCTGGTCTTCATGAATGTCTCGGTATACTTAGGTACTATCATTAACATTATATCCTTCAATTTATGTATCTCGGGACCATGGTGTCCCGGTCCTTTAGAAGGCGTACGAGGGGCCGAAGCCAACTCGCAGAGGCCCCTTAGGAAATTTTAATGAAATGCGGCACCAACCGACTATTATCCCTGTATGCACTATGCAAGTGCACCCAAAGACAACCCCCGATTGGTGTAGGACTATTGCAGGATATGGAAAATAAAAAGTTGGACTATGGGTTTGGGTGACTAAAGTGAACCGGTTACCAAGAACTATGGAAGATCTGACCCCTGCCTGATTAATGTTTTATACATATACGGATAAAATGGTTATTTTAATTTTTACGTATTTGATCTGCTTAGGCCCCGGTTGTTTTCAACAAATTAAATGACAAGTAGTAATGATTATGTCACTGTTTGGATTAGTGGACAAAGACTAACAAACTTTGAATTGAATCTTGCATATTTTAAAAATTTAACATCTTGATATGATATAATCTTTTCAAACCCAAAACGCTTTGAATGGATTAGCCGTATCATTCTGGTGATCGATTGAACACCTTTACCCACTAAAATCGTTTAAACTACTCACAAATTATTTGTCGTACTTGTATACTGGTACGCACTACGCTAATAGTTTGAGAAACACTGTTGCCATTTTTTTATGTGTATTCTTTTACCGCTGCCCTTTTGTTCTCTTATCGCTCGGTGTTGTCCATAGCTATTTTTCTATTGAATCCTACTTGCATGGATCTAAAGTTGTATTCAGCTTGATCTCGCTCATTTTCCTAATGTATCATAATTTAACTTTTTGCTTTAAACTGAATGTAGGTACCTCACATTACAATTTCTATTGAAGCACTACTAATTAGTAATCTTTCTGTTTGCGATGTCACCTATTAGTGTGTTTTACCAAAATGTTCGGGGATTGCGTACAAAAACGTTAACATTCTATCGTAATGTGTGTGTTAATTTCTACGATATAATTTGCTTAACTGAGACTTGGTTTAATGAGGGTATTAAAAACAGTGAATTGTTTGACGACCGTTACATAGTTTGGAGGCGCGATAGAAATTATTCTAGCACGAAACAAACTTTGGGGGGTGGTGTGCTTATTGCAGTGCGACGTGAACTTATCAGCGATCTCCGCAGTGAATGGTTCTCCTCTGCCGAAGACTTGTGGGTTACTCTCACCTTACATAAGAAGAGACCGCGAGTGTCGTATAAAATGCATATTTGTGTAGTGTACATCTGCAACCAAAATCTTGGCCACTCCCAAGCAGGTCAGTTAACTAATTTTTATAATAACCTAACAGATATTGTTCAGAAGCACTCAGCTGATAAATTTTTAGTTCTTGGCGATTTTAACCTTCCAAATATAAACTGGGAACCAGATGTTGATGGACAGTCTGTTTGCCCTAGTAATATACAAGGTCATGTTCAGGTCAATTTGTTTGATAACTTTACAGTCTGCAGTATCTCACAATACAATTCACACGTAAATTTCAACAATAAAATATTAGATCTAGTCTTATCAAATAGCGAAGTTTCAGTGGCAAGTTGCGCCGATCCTCTAGTGCCGGAAGATCCACATCATAGGGTTCTCTGTGTGTCTACTGATTTCGTGGAACTTCATACTCTTCCTGTGCGTCCTCATATAAAATTTTTATATCGATCGGCCGACTATACGGCCATTAATCACCGGCTAAGCCAGATCGACTGGCTCAACGAAGTGAGCACTTGAAGGTGCCGTATCATTTTTCTATGACATAGTCAATGAACTACGTGATTCTTTTGTACCAATTAAGACTGTAGTTCCAAGCAGCAGATACCCTCTCTGGTTCAAACAGCCTCTAATAAAAATTATAAAAGAAAAAGCTAAGTACCACGCAAAATTTAAGAAATACGGGAACCTGTCTGATCATAAGGCTTTTGTTTTGCTCCGACAGCGTGCCAAGGAAGTTGAAAGTGAAATGTTTAGCTGCTACATTACAAAAATTGAAGAAGACATTTTTAGGAACCCCAAAGCGTTTTGGTCGTACGTAAAATCAAAAAATCAAACCAATGCTTACCCTTCCTTACTTAAATATAGAAATAGCACGTCAAGTATAGGAGATGATATCTGCAACATGTTTGGCGACTATTTCTATTCTAATTTTCTCAATCCTACTAGTATCAACGGTGACGACAATCTTTCCACTGACTATGCGCAGGGTTCAAACATGTATTTGAGCGATATTGTTTCGGACATACATTCAGTCGAAGTTAACGAATTAGAAGTATTCAATCTACTTAAAGGAGTTGACTTATCTAAATCTGCAGGGCCAGACAATATTCCGCCGGTTTTTATACTCAACTGTGCCAAGAGTCTGACTCCTCTTTCACTTCTATTCAGGCGGTCCCTAAATTTAGGTGAGGTACCTACAATTTGGAAGTCAGCGTTAATTACTCCGATCCACAAAAAAGGGCCTAGAAACCTCGTGGAAAATTACAGGCCCATATCTAAACTATGCATTTTCGCTAAGATCCTGGAAAAAATAATTTACAAGCAGCTTTATGCTTGTCTTAAACTAAGCATCAGTGACCGCCAACATGGTTTCCAGCGAGGTCGGTCCACAACCACCAATCTCATTCTTTGTGGTGACTACTTGACTGAATGTATGGCTCATCGTACACAAGTAGACGTAGTCTACACAGATTACAGCAAGTGTTTTGAATTTTTGATCGCTTGGATCATGCTATACTTCTGCGTAAGCTATTGGCTATAGGTATGAGTGGAAATCTCTTCAGGTGGTTCTCATCTTATGTGGCCAACAGATGTCAAACTGTTGTTCTTAATGGATACACATCTAGAAATATGATTACCCCGTCAGGGATTCCACAGAGATCGCTTTTGGGACCCTTGTTATTCAACATCTTCATCAATGACGTCTCTTCATGTTTCTCTAACTCAACAGTTCTCTTATTTGCCGATTCTAAGTGAAATCAGAACTTACGAAGATGCTGAACGTCTCCAACATGATCTGGACAGATTCCAAGAGTATTGTACGGCTAACCGCTTGGATCTAAATGTCTCCAAATGTTATACGTGTACCTTCACTCGTAAACCTAAACCTATTCTTTACGATTACAGACTAGCCAACACTTCAATAGCTAGAGTTAATACAATTAGAGACTTAGGCGTCACTTTTGACTCGAAACTCCTTTTTGACACACACATCGATAATATTATTAAAAAAGCTTCTAAGGCACTAGGTTTCATCTTGAGGATATCAGCTGATTTTAAAAATATTAAAACACTCAAAATTCTTTATTGTGCTTTTGTACGCAGTCATCTCGAATATTGCTCACCAGTATGGAATCCTATATTTAATACTTATGTTAATCGCATCGAAAGTATTCAAAAGAAATTCTTAAGGTACATTCAGTTTAGATCCAAAACCTATTTGCCTAATTGTCACAGCCGCTGCAGGAAGTTTCACATTCTTCCACTAGCTGAGCGGAGAAAAATTGCGGACATGGTATTCTTGTTCAATTTGGCAAATGGTTCAACCGACTGTTCTGAATTGATGAGCAAAATTGGGCTGCGTGTCCCATCCTTCACCTTAAGGAATCATCAACCTCTGCATGTTCCCTCTGTGCGGTGCATATATCGACAAAACTCTTTTATGATAAGAGCTAGCAGGGCATACAACTCGATGTGTCAGAGTGTTGATGATCTTGATTTGTTCTCCACCAGTGTTCCTAAACTAAAAAAAATACTGTGTAAGAACTTCTTTGAAGATCACTAAAACCTGTTCAGTCTTTAATTCTCTCCAAGTAGTTACTTATTCTTACTTCGCTTACCTGTCTACTGTTTCTTGTGCTACCTTATTATTGTCAGTGGAAACTTTTAATTGGCCTTCTTTCACTAACTGTCAACTATCTGTATCCTAGCTGTAAGTTTTCTTAAGAAAAAAAAAAAAAAAAAATACTGAGTTTCGTGTTAATCGGACCACGCGTTAAAATCCTTCCATAAAAATTTAGGGGGTAAATTAGAAAAACAAAAAAATGACAAACTTCATAATTTACTTAGATATGTATTCGTGCCAAGTTGCAAGCTTATTTAACTCAAGGAATAAGATTTTCATACAAACAAAATGCCCCTTTTCACCCCCTAAAAGGTTGAATTTCAAAAAACTCCTTTATATGCTTCTCTTTTTTTTCTCTTTTTTTTTTGGAATAAGTTGTTTGTGAAATAAATAGTAAGTTTAAAAAACGTTGGTTGTAAACCAAAAATTTGTCAATGATGTTTTGGTGAAACATTAGTGAACCATATTACTATGTCAAGTGCTTACATCAGTCCTTTGAAATGCTAAATTTGTGTTATCATTTTCCTGGAACTAAGGAAAATCGTCCTGTACCTATTTAATTCAGTTCTAAATATAAATATGAAATAATTAGCAATTGTTATAATTCGCAGGAAAACCTTGACTAAGTTGCTTTTCGTTTTAATTATGTTAAACATTTTGCTCTACAGTTTATCGAGATGTTTTATTTTTTTTTAATTCTAACTGACTCCTTTTATCCTGCCTATTTATTCATCATAAAGTTTTAGCCGACACAAGACAAGCATCTATGGTAAAAACGAATGTCATATTGCATTCATTCTGAAATCCCATGAGATAATGCAATGTCACCTTTCCTTATCGTGCGGGGTTAGGATTGCTAACTTTTTTATATCTATACTTCTATACTAATATTATAAAGAGGAAAGGTTTATATGAATGTTTGTAATGAATTGGCTCAAAAAAAAAAACCGACTTCCATAAAAAACACTACAAAGTGAAAAATAACTTTGATTTCGGAAGTCGGTGTCTTTGGATCTGTATTTTAGTTTATTGCCACCGACTTCCGAAATCAAAGTTATTTTTCACTTTGTAGTGTTTTTTATGGAAGTCGGTTTTTTTTTTTGTTAAAAAGTTTTTATTTCTCGCTTTTTAGTGGGACTGTTTATAATGCTTCAAGCTCATCGCCTTTTACAAAATATTACTTTTCCCGATACAGGGACGTTAATTGTTGAGGAGTTCTCCTGGTACTCCACCATCAGCTCCATTTCACCATTCGCATTGTGACGAGCATAAATTGCTTAGCAACCATATTAAAGTAATCGAATCGCAACCTGTGAAATACTTATTATTGAGTAGTCCCGGTGGCCATCTGTGGTCTTCATCATCAGTTTTACTTCACTAAATTTTGCTTTCCGAAAGCAAATGCACGAGTTAGTATAAATAATACCCGAATCGCTATAGGTGTGCCTATAATATTTGAAGAGTTCCTTCGATTTCTCCAGGATCCCGCTGATAATCCTGGCAGCATCAGGCCAGACTTATGTCAACATTGCATTGAACTTAAAATTTAGTCCTGTTTAAAATGAGGCCAAACACGACTACGGTGCTGTAATTTCAAGGTTTGTACTTTTTCTGATGTTCCTGGCATCAGCATCAAGTCTCTGTGTAGGTTCTTCGGTGTTTCTCATTAACAGTACGTTTATCCACACATCGAGCCCTTTTCAATGAGCCTAAACACGATATATCTGCTGTTAGTTGTCGAGGAGTTAGGTACTCTGCAGACTATCCTGACTGCAGCATCAGGTCATGACTTGATGATCATGAGACCAAATGTGGCAAATGCCCTATCAAACATCAAAACAATTTACTAAAACTGTCCTTGTCTGTTCGAGTAACTTCTTACTGTTAAGGAGTTGTACCTTCCATCATCAGCTCAGCTACCTGAGATGGTGACAACCATACGCAAATACACAAGATACTTCATAAAATATGCGAAAAACAATAAGTGAGCCTATAAAATTTGAGGGTTGCCCTCGATTTCTCTAAGATCCCATCATCAGATCCTAACTTGGTGACAATGGGACCACCTCAGAATTATCTACATTCGAACAAAAAAAGAATTTTGAAAATCCGTCGACAATTGGCGGAGTATTCGATGAACAAACATACAAAAAAAAAAAAAAAACATACAAACATCCGAACATAGTACCTCCTCCTTTTTGTGAAGTCGGTAAAAAAGTACTGGACCGATTTTAAAAATTCTTTCACCATTTGAATGCTACATTAACACTGATAGGCTATTTTTTTTTTCTTTTTCTTTCCATCTGACGGACCGCTAGTCAAATATAGTTTCGAAGTTACGAAAATAAAGTAGATAGCGAAAAAATATATAGTAGGTATGCGCCCATCTCACCGTTTTGTATACAGACAAAATTTTAGATTAAATTAATAATTAATAAAATGTTACCATAAATTTTACATAGAAGTTAGTGTGCGTGTACCTATAAATAAGTCCTCTTCTTTCAAATTTTTCTTTTGCTGTGCCCGACAGAGTCCACGATTGTTACAACAAATGTTTGCTTACCACCTAAGCTTGTGGAATACAATATAAATGATTGAGTATTAATATAAATCTCGCAATCTCAACTTAGTATTATCCCAGTATTTGGGGTTTTTACTGAAAATAACAATTTACTAACTGAAAACTTACTTAGAACAAAGCCTTGATTGTTTCATTTCCTGTGACGTTTTCCCCGTTTTTGGTTAAGTTTTTATTAAATTTTTGAAGTAATATTATCTAACAATTTAAATTTGTATTATAGTTATAAACTGTATTGTGCATTTATGGGTCATGTTTTGGGTATACCTATATGTTAGTGGGGTTCGAGGTCCACTGGTCAATCGAATAGGTTAAGCTAAGCTTGCCGCGGTTGGTCCGTGGATGACCATTTTTAATAGACTTCAAAAAAGGAGGTTCTGTATTCGACCCATATGTTTATATGTATGTTTGCAAGTCCGCGATTTTCTCAAAAACTCATGAACCAATTTTGGTAATTCTATCATTAACTTGATGTACCTACATACTTTCAGGAAGGTTTTAGTATATAATAAATTAGGTAATTATTCTTATGTACGAAGTTATATGCATAAATGTACTGCATCTCCGGCATTTCTATGCGAATTTTGATGATTCTTCTAGTCGGTGTCTTTAATTCTTAAATGCACTAGTGTTAATTGAATTTGTGTGGGGTATGTAATACAATTAAAAAGTGAAAAATAAAAACTTTTTTACAAAAAAAAATTCGGAAGTCGGTGTCAAGAAACAACAATGCGGAGCCAACGACACCGACTTCCGAAATTAAAGTTATTCTCACTATGTTGTGTTTTCTTGGAAGTCGGTTGTTTTATTTGTAAAAAAGTTTTTACATATCAAAACCCCTCCGTGTCTCGGAAAGCAAGTTAAGCAGGTCCGTTTGGCCCGGCTGTCATTCGTGGCTGGAAGTCGTTATGGTTAATCTTACCAAGGATATCGTATAACCCAGTAACTGGGTTGCGAAAATTAGATAGACAGTCGCTCGATATAAAATACTGGTATTTAGCTGCATCCGGTTAGAATGAAAGCTGACCCCAACATAGTTGGGAAATGGCTGGGTAGATGAACCGTCGTAAAGCATGTAGGGCAATTAATAACAAAAAAAAACCATGCCTGATCTTCCTCTATCTACCAATGTAACTGTTTTATGAATGAGCATTTCTTTTACTGTTATGATGAAACCTTTC
This sequence comes from Globia sparganii, assembly GCA_949316385.1. NCBI lineage: Eukaryota > Metazoa > Arthropoda > Insecta > Lepidoptera > Noctuidae > Globia > Globia sparganii. Next base: position 1,858,653 of record OX438654.1, read on the forward strand.
ACAATTATTAAGAGCCTACACTACCTCAAATGGCTTAGCATGATCCTCCGTTATGTCGAAAATACTGCAGCATTAATTTTGAAATAAATATATGGTAAAGTTGAGGATTAATGTTAGGTCTTATGTTAGACAAAAACACGATTCCATAAAATTTTCTCGATAGAAAAAAATCCAAAGTTACCTCCAAACCGAACAATGAACCGCTGGTATTCAAAAAATACTTCAAATTAGATCATGAAACTTTGTATACTAATCGAACTAACTATAAAGCAGGTCTTATGTTTTTTTTATATTTTTAAATTACCATTATTTTCACCGTAAGAGTCAAATACCTAAACTATTGGTGCTGCCTGCCGCCTAGCACTGCGCTCTGTTTCGCTCTCACTCAGTCCGCGAGCAGCCATGCTATTCTCTAAGGATACAGCCTTGCGGACAGCACTGTCGCGGTGTGATTGACAGTTGCGACAGCGCTGTCCGCAAGGCTGTATCCTTATAGAATAGCTCCCCAGTAGGTATCGTGCGAGCGAGATAAAGAGTGAATTTTAGCTGAGGTAGTATAGGCTCTTAAAAGTACTAACCAACAAATAAAAATCACATATCCACAGGTACAATTAGTTTATATCAATATTACAAAAAAAATACAATAGTGGAGATTAGAATGAAAATTTACAAGTGACTTCCAAAGTGGAAATGATATCCTATCAGGCAACAAATATATTCTTTTTCCGTTTTGCGTGGATGTGACGCATGTTTCCCCTACATTTTATTTTTTGTGTTTAAGTTCTTTTTTGCGTCATGTTCACCGCAAATAAACGTATTTTTTTTCTTTCTTCTTTCTTTCTTACATAAAATCAAGCTGTATCTAAATTTTACATACTTAAGAGAGAAGCACCAGGGTAGCCCGCGAAATTCAAATATTCTTACTCTTTTTTTGCAAATTGAAGGTTAGTGTCATGTTGAATGTTGTGTAAAATACCTATGATTCGCGAGCGTAACAAATATGACTTTACAGAGTTATATCATTAAAATCATCAATCCCTCTAAGTTCATATCTGTGCCTCCTGTGATAAGTGATACAAGTCAAAAAACGTCATTTTACAGGACAGCAAAAACAAGATTTTAAAAAATCTAGTTCGTTAATTAAGTGGGCTAGGTAAAATATCAGTGCACTCTTTTGTAGAACAAAACATTTTCTTTCTCTATATAATTTAGATTTTTTGATAGATTTTTTGATAGAATTTTGGAAGTAAATTACTTCCAAAATTCTACTTGCTTTACGTTGTACTTACAAAAATCTAAATTATATACCTAGAGAAAGAAAATGTTTTGTTCTACAAAAGAGTGCACTGATATTTTACCTAGCCCACTTAATTAACGAACTAGATTTTTTAAAATCTTGTTTTTGCTGTCCTGTAAAATGACGTTTTTTGACTTGTATCACTTATCACAGGAGGCACAGATTTAAATCACGAAGCACGAAAAATTGTGTGTAAAGTGACCGGTTTTGGGGTTACATCTTGACAAATATCGATTGTAACGATTTTTTTGCCAAAATCCCTATAGTTGTATCACTTTGCACAAAATTATCTCCGAAACTATTGCAGATAGAAGAACGTGAGTTAGACCAAAAAAGACGTATTTTTTTTTTTGATAATGCTCATGTGAAAATCACAAAAAGGGTACAACTCGAGTTATATCACTTATCACAGGAGGCACAGATATAATCCTATTGAATTACTATTTCGAAATATCGATCAATAGGATTATTAAATACATTCAACATATAACCTTACATTGACCTACAAATTGTAAAAAACGTTAGACAATTTGAATTTCGCGGGCTATTTAGCGCATCCCCTTAGATAAAAGTATTTTAATCAGTGATTTTACTTCTTCATTTAATGTCTATATACGCCATGTAATATAACATTAATTTACAACCTTGTTTTCATTCCGTCTAAGGGTCTCCCCACATTTATCGACGCGGAATCGGCTAACACCGGTTAAAAAAGCCTTTATGTCTACGTAATAAGGGTGTTACTAATACCATTCGCATCGGCTCGGCTCGGACGACGCGTCGCGACGCCGGGCGACGGCGAAACGAGGCGTTTGTCGAGTAGTGTGGTGATACGCACTCGGCTTAAGCCGATTCCGCGTCGATGAATGTGGGGAGACCTTAATGCTATATTAAATGACGTATAATACTGCCTGTATTTTATTTCATTGTTTCATTGTTGACACTATTCTGTCCAATTTCATTGAATTACTAAAATAATATTCTTAGCTAAGTGGTAAACAATACACAATTTTAGTTTTCTATTATTTAGTAGAAACTTTCTACCAAAAGTTAAGTGTTCTAAACTTTCTGATATTCCTTTCTTCAAGCAGCTAGCACATGCGTATAAATGTCAGTGGAGGTGAGGTTTGAAGGAAAAGATTAATTTTTTACAAAACGTTATAAGGGCCTATACTACCTCAAATGGCTTAGCATGATCCTCCGTTATGTCGAAAATACTGCAGCATTAATTTTGAAATAAATATATGGTAAAGTTGAGGATTAATGTTAGGTCTTATGTTAGACGAAAACACGATTTCATAAAATTTTCTCGATAGAAAAAAATTCCAAAGTTACCTCCAAACCGAACAATAAACCGCTGGTATTCAAAAATTACTTCAAATTAGATGATGAAACTTTGTATACTAACCGAACTAACTATAAAGCAGGTCTTATGTTTTTACTTTTTTAAAATTACCATTATTTTCACCGTAAAAAGCAAATACCTAAACTATTGGCGCTGCCTGCCGCCTAGCACCGCACTCTGTCTCGCTCTCACTCATTCCGCAAGCAGTATCGTGTGAGCGAGATAAAGAGTGAATTTTGGCTGAGGTAGTGTAGACTCTTAAGACTTCTACTAAAACTTTACGTAGAAAAAGGACGGTTTCATTTATATAATTCGGAAATATACACTAAAATATTGATGTTTGTTGCGTGGGCTGAGGGACCACAGCTTATTCGTTATATTTAAAAATTATTTTCTAAATGTCCGCAATCACAAAACCTTCATTTTTGAGATACTTTCCGAGATCTGGGTGATGGTCTGTGAAAACTGAGGGAAAACACTTTAGGATCTGTAGTTCTTAATATATTTGTTTAAACATTTCCAGATTCGCTCTACAACTGTTTTAAGTCTACTATTACATCCTAGGATATTTATTTTGCGATTCCCGCCGGTGTGGGCCCTCCGTTCACACGCACATCAGCGCCCTAATTCACTATTACCACTAATTAATGATTCCTTACTTCGAAATCATGATAATTCCTTACTTAATGAAAACATCTGCTAAGATGTGTCAAAATCTTAATTCATTTAATAAGTCCGTACCCGAAGCAGATATATACAGGTTGTCCCTGGAACTATGGATCAAATCGAATAGGGGCGTGGGCAAGGTCATTTCCAAACTTTTTGATCCTGAGAATGATTGATGATTGAGAATTATTTAACGGTTCAAAAGTTGTGACCAATTTTTTTCAATCGTTTCACATAGTGCTCAGAGAAAAAAAAATCATTAAAAAAAACTATCAGGGCTGTCTAAAAAACTTAAATTGACAGTTCCTAGTAGTTTTTTTTTAATATTTTTTTTCTTTGAGCACTATGCAAAGTAATTAAAAATAACAAAATTTGGTCATAACTTTTGAACCGTAAAAACACCATTAATCACAAATTACAAATTACGACTACGTTTCATTGGTGTGTAGGGAGGCCAAGATTCTTGATTTGAACTCCACCTTAGAGTCATTATACAGGATGTCCCTGGAAGTATGGATTAAATCAAATAGGGGCGTGGGCAAAGTCATTTCCAAACTTTTTGATCCTGAGAATGTTGGTGAATTACATTCTCAGGGTCAAAAAGTTTAGTAACCTTATCTAGGTACTCTGTTTTTATTTTTATTTTATTTTCGTAGCTTAATTTTTTGTTTTTCTTTTTATATTTTCTTAATCAATTTTACACCTAGACTCAAGTTAGTGAGTAAGCGGTAATCTGCCGTCGTTGTTGTAAATGTTGTGTTTACCTGTAATTGGCACATAAATATTAGAATACAACCGTCTGATTTATTATCTGTATGTATTGTATGTGCTGTGGGTGAACCTAAAGTAAATTAATAAATCTGTTAATAACGTATTCTCTATGACAATGAATGAAACCGCGCGAAAAATTGTAAAGTAGGCGTGGTATGAACTGCCAAAATACCACGCTTGACATCTTTACGTGGCTTGCACGTGGTAATATATAACGCGGGGAATAATAATTACAATATAGAATTGGGGCCAGCAACCTTCCTCTTGATTTTGAAGGTAAATTCCCAATGAGGTGCAAACAGATTAAGTAATCTAGGACACAAGATAAAAAACATGATACAAATAAATAAACAGAATTGCAACTTAAATGTAAGCTTTAAAAGTCTGAGCTAAATATATAATGTACATACCTTCCTACAGTATACAGAACCTTGTAAAATAAATGCAAACGTATCGATATCAATCCAGGAAAAATGTGGGTTTTGGCACTTATTTAAACATAATTGTGGCTTTTTACTATTGTTATCACAATACTATAAATATATAAGCATACACTCAGACCTCGCATTATAATAAATACTACATAGTAGTGACGCTACATAAATACCGATTTCATTTCGTTTAACGCCTCCGACCCTAGTGGTCGTTTATTTCAAAATGTATTATCATTTTTCATTCGTGTTAATTTCCGGTTTGGTGAGTCAGCTTTATTAGCCTTTTGTTTCTATTTAATTGTCCAAAATTTTTGTTTTTTTTTGTTTTTTTGGGTTTTCAATTAGGGATTTTTCAGTAAGGCCCCGAAGTCGGGATTAGTACTCAGTTAATCAAAATAGATTCGCAGCTTATTTCATAACTGGCGAATATGAGTGTATTAGACGGGTGTGTAATGTTTGACATAATAACAAAAGTTCTAATGATCATATGACCTAATTTCATTTCATATACTTTTGTTTAATATAACGATGAAATGATATAATGAATTATTGATATAATTTCGTTTAACATAATTTTGTATGGTATAATGGACAATTTCTATAATGCACATTTGAACTAATATTAATTTAGTATAATATTCAGTTACAATATTATTCAAAATTACACCTTTGCCCCGTTGGGCTCGTAGACGCAAGCGCAACTGCTGAGCGTGTGGTCCTGGGTTCGAATCCAGGGTCGGGCACAGTGCTGCTGTGTTTTTCCCTTAGGAATTTCTCAGCCCGGAGTTTAGAAGATGGTATATGACACCCCCGTATCTCGGATAGCTCGTAAAACCGTAGGTCCTGCGCCTGATCTCTCCCCGCCCCCGGTCGTATCGGATTGCCGTGCCATCGCACTTTGAGAGCAAAGGAACAGAGAGTACACCTGTGTTTGCGCGCAAACTTGTACACTACAATATCGACACCTCCATGCAATAACATCGTAACTCACTTTTTTCCAAAAATTGAGTTACAACGGCATTGTTATGTAAAAAAAATGCATTTTTTCTGTACCTACTATCATTGTAATTCTATTCCCTTTCGTTTCTATAATGACAAACACAAAAATAGATATAATAATAATACATTATCGCATTATGAGATGTGTATTTACAGATTTGTTTTGGATTGCATGAATTAATTTAATTTTTACTATATAAAACATTTTATGTAACTTAACACCTTGGAGTTACAATTATCTGACCACAAAAATAAATTAAACTACAAAAAAACTAAATTGTAACTCAGACATACAATGTTTGTACTCGTAACTTATACTCGTATGTCATTTCACTGTTTTGTTTTTCACGTAAGTCATGAAAACCCATGAAAACAATTTTTCTTTTACAACTTAACCATACCTATTTATAGTCCGCCTAAACTATCTATACTAATATTATAAAGCTGAAGAGTTTGTTTGTTTGTTTGTTTGAACGCGCTAATCTCAGGAACTACTAGTCCGATTTGAAAAACTCTTTCAGTGTTAGATAGCCCATTCATCGAGGAAGGCTATAGGCTATATATCATCACGCTAAAACCAATAGGAGCGGAGCACCAATGAAGAATGTTTCAAAATCGGGGGATTTTTTTTCCTATTGAGAGCTTCCGCTGCGTGCGCTGCGTAAACGGTTAAAGTTTCGCAAAAATCATGTATGACAGAATTGTTTCCCTTTAGAAGCTTTAAAAAAAAGTCCGCGACAGCATATGTCTATCTTTTAAGGTTAGCTCACTATAACCTCTTTTATGCTAACCAAATTTGTTCTAAAATAATGGATTATTTGCCAAGGTGTTTTTATAAACATGGTATTAATCCTTATCCAAATCAATACGTTATTCATCACATGTATTTAATTTTGAACAAAATTGCCTCTGACATCATTTGATTTCAATGTATATCTTGGGAGATATCATAGTTTTAAAATAATACTAATAATAAAGCTGAAGAGTTTGTTTGTTTGAAATACGGTTTGAAAGCTCTAAATCTCTGGAAGTATTGGCCGCATATATAAAATTATTTTTGCGTTTGATAGCCCAGTTCTTGAGGAAGGCTATATTCTATTAAACTTGACGCTACGACCCTTAGGAGTTGAGCAAAAAGAAAAAAGTCTGAAGTTTTCGCCAAGCGAAAACGAAGTAATAGCGCAGGCCGGCGACACGTTGCGACGGGGTGAGTCGGGGAAACAAAAAAAATTTACGCGGACGAAGTCGCGGGCAGAAACTAGTATTAAATAAAGCCAGCTTCAAAAATTGTACGGGGTATTTTGAGTTTGCTATAATTTTTCAAACTTTAAAATCCTGTAAAATCACAAAAAGTGAGTTACGATGTTATTGCATGGAGGTGTCGATATCTTAAGATTTATTTTCGTTGAGATTAGCCGGCGTGGTCGAAATTCGTTCGGGAGGATATTATTATTATACTATTCTGCCTAACCCTTTAGAGAATATATGCGTCATGAGCATTTTTGTTTAAACCGCTACCTATCTTTGAAAATAGCTTACTGAAATTGTTTTGGATATTTTAGCTAATTTTTGGTTTAGTCGAATGATAAATCTTACAAATTGTGCTTATATGATATGATATGTTCATGTACAATTTCCGTAAAAATTTTAGTAGTTAAAATTGATAAAAATCTGATATGTAAGTACCTACTACACTTTACTGCGGCCGCGATTATTCACAGTAGGTACTAACAGTATGTATATAAGTATACAAAGTGGGGACGACAATATAACGATATGAACTTCGTATAGGAGCGCGTTAAATGGCCTATACCAGTACCTATCTTAAACACTTAGCTTATTAATATTCATATCTTACAATGGCTTAACTTAAACAAAAGGTACCTATCACTGTGAAGTTTGTAGAACACAGCACTTAAAAAAAAATACATGTAAATTTGGGAGACAATTATCAATTTTAACCAACTTCAAAATGGAGACGATGCTCAATTCGACAGTATGTTTTTTTATTGTATGTTTGTTACCCGATATCTCCGATAATTGTGGATCGATTTTTTTTTTAATAGATAAAGTATGCCTCAGGGGTGGTCCCACATAAATTTTATTAACTTTGCATGAGTAGTTTTTGAGTTAGTTTCAATAATACGATTTTCTTCCACTTAGTCTAATTTGATGATGTTTTATTAACTTTCTGTCACTGATAGTTACTTAGCAAGTAGTGTTAATTAATTTTTGTGGTGTAGGTACCTAAACATTGAAAAATAAATACTTAATACAAACAAAATACAACCGATTTAAAAAAAAACACTACTAAGTGAAAAATAACTTTAACTGTGGAAGTCAGTGGCATACAGAGGTGTAAAATGTAAATTGTTAAACTGGAAAATAAAGATTATTATTATACGACGAGCGCTCTTTCTCACTCTCACCCGGCTGGGCGCTCAGTCCTGTGTACTGCTGGCCAGCAGTACACAGGACTGAGCGCGAAAGTGGCGGCTTACGATTTTCGAACGTAAGTTGGTGCGATTTTTGGCACGCGAAGTAGTTGCTCTTGCGTTATCTAGGTGTATCTTTAACTGTGACCCCGACCGATTTCAGTCACGGTGGCCAAACTCAACGGAGATTAGCCAGGTACGCAGGAGATATTATAGTGCACAAGTGTGCGCGCAGACACAGGTGCACTCTCTGTTCCTTTACTGTCATAGTCCGGTGGGACGGCATTCCGACACGACTAGGGAGAAATCAGGCGCAGGACCAACGCCTTTACGTGCTTTTCGAGGCACGCCAACTTCCAAACTCCGGACTATTACTAAGAAATTCCTAATGAAAAACCAAATAACATTTTGTCTGACCCGGGAATCAAATTCAGGATCCCACGCTCAGCAGTCGCGCTTGCAAACCCGAGACCAACGGCGCAGCTAAATAAAAAAAAAATGTATATAATAATAATGTATCACAGTTTATTACAGATTCCAATTCCCTATACCTACAATTAATGCGGATCAAAACTGTAAATTATGTCATCGGTATTCTCATCGATTATAATTAAATCCTTTTTCAGACCTTGACTCATTTCGCTTAGGGAAAAAGACCGAATATAGGTACCTACTACGGCGTGTGTTTAAAAATAATATAACGTTTATAGGTAATGGGTATAGAGCAATAATAATTACACTTATAATTTATTTACCTGCTTATTTCATTTAGGGCTGAATTTTCAATCATTTGATAACGTTATACGAAGAATAATTTTGAAATTAAACATTATTTTATACAAAAACTGTCAAACATCAAAATTATTCCTCCGATAAAATTATCTGGCATTGGCAAAATCAGCCCTTACGGAAAACTAAAAATTGGGATGAGGTATTTAAAAACTAAAAAAATTACACACACAGAATTTGGATTTAGCCACACAACAAAAACCTCTCAGGAAATGTCTGTGTGCTGGCGAGCCGTTCATTACAATTTAAAAAATGTTAATTACTACAATGATAGGTAAATAATAATACTTTTAAAATGATGATTAATTTATGGCTAAGGGAATACAAAGTTGACAACCTACACCTATAAAATTTATGCTCAGCAGTTGCCTTTGCAACCACTAGATAGTAAGGGATGATGAATAGGTTATTCGCCGCCGATCTAACGGGGATGGCAGAAAGCTGGCAAAATAAGGATCTCTCTCTGGGAATTTTTTTTTTAAGACGATGCCTTTGAAAGTTGGCAACATCGCAAATAGCTGTCAAATGTTTCTCGATTTTGATAATCTCTATTCATATACAACGTGTAACGTTAAATGCGCAAAACCTAATACACCCCAATTAGAGCATTGAGTTAAAAGCATAATACAAAAAACAAAACTATTTTTTTTAAAGCTAACTATTTTTATTAAGCAAATCGTGTTGATCCTAGCATTGCTTTATGCATTCAAGATTGAGTATTTTTGCCTTAAAATAAGATTAATATTATTTGGCTCAATCGGCGGATAGTATGGCAAAATACTTACATCATTTTTGAAAAAAAAAACCTATACTAAAAGTTACTGAAATCGATTCAGTAGTCAATTATGAACCAACTATTTTCAGGTTTTGCGCATCGTTACACGTTGTATATAAAAAAGAGAGGCATTGGCACAAGAAAACAGGCTTAAGCCCAGCAGTGGGCGTAGTTGGGCTGTGTATGATGATGATGACATATATAAAACGAAACCGTGACTGACTGACTGACTGACCTATCAATATAATAGTTGTAACAACAATAGTTATTATAACGTAGGCATCCGCTAAGGAGGGGTTTTTGGAAATTCGACCTTCAAGGGGGTGAAAAGGGGAATTTTGTTTGCATGAAAATTGTTATATATAACAATTTATCAACATAACTAAATTAAATTATTAAACATTGCTCTGTATTGCACTTATATAGAGAGAATACTCTTTATTATGTACACCATAAATATTACAGATATAAATGTAGAAATTGTACAAGGGGTGACACAATGAGCAGTCTAAAAATAAAAATATTAATTACTTATGAATTACTATAAAACACTGAAATAAATTTTGTAGCAGATGTAGGTGTAAAAAAGCAAACAACTACTTAAATATTCAGTGTTATCTACGTTATTAATTATTCATACTCACTTTAGAATGCAGGGGTCGTCCAGGCTAAGCTTGCCGCTTGCCGCGGTTGGTCTGTGGATGGGTGACCATCTTTACATACCGAGACCCCTCCGTGCCTCGGAAAGCACGTTAAGCCGTTGGTCCCGGCTGTCATTCGTAGATCTTTGACAGTCGTTACGCGTCGTCATAAGCCCGAAAGTCTGACAACCAGTCTTACCAAGGGGTATCGTATTACCCAGTAACTGGGTTGTGGAGGTCAGATAGGCAGTTGCTCCATGTAAAATACTGGTATTTAGCTGCATCCGGTTAGACTGGAAGCCGACCCCCACATAGTTGGGAAAAGGTCGGCAGATGGTGATGACTTTAGGATGCACTCTCTTGAGAGATACTTTTGAAACATAGCTTTACATATGACAAGGGTTGCATCGGAAAAAAGCTGCAGCGTTTCCATAATTAACCTTTTTTTTAAGCCTGTTATGTCCCACTGCAGGTCAAAGGCCTCCCTACTCTCTTTCCACTTTTCTCTCTTAAAGGGACCAGTTCTTGTTGAAGGAGTCCGGCTCATCCCGCCCTTTGGTCGACTGACATACGGCAGATGTGTCCAGTCCAATTCCATTTTATCGTGGCAGCTTCCCTAGTGACATTAGCTATCTTTGTGATGGAACGGATGGTGGCGTTCCTTAATACCCGGAATACTCATTAATAACTTGTACAATTATTTTATTTCAGGTAGCAAATGTTGCGCTGGCTATAAACATCCCAGACGAAAAATGGGAAAAACTGTAAGAGTTTTTTTCATTAATTTGAATTGTGGTTTATAACGTTTGGGTAATTTATATTTTACTAATCTGTTTTATATATTTTTTTTTACAGTTTAGATTCAGCTAGACTTCTTTGCTCATGTTCAAAGTGAGTACTTAATAATAAATTATGTTTTATTTCCTTTACAAGTCAACAAGAAATAAACCTTCTCATTAAAAACTAAGGCACTGTCCTAATAGTTACCGTCTCGTTTTATGGGACCGTGCACGAAAACTGATTTTGATTAATTTCATTCAGTGTTTGTTTGTCATTTGAAAAGTCGAAATCTTAGTTTTACAGCTTGAAGGGATTTTTATATTTAAATAATTTAAGTAATATCGGCAAATCACTAACAAACACCATAAGTTTTCTGAAAAATTACACGAGAATGACGTTTAATCATACATTTAAAGGAAACTGCAATTGATTTTGTACATTCATTAATATCAATAACATTATTATATGGTCTACTTGCAGGTGGCTTGACCACTTCTTTGATTACTATCACAATTTCGTCACAAAATATAGCAGAAAAAAATGTTGAAAAAGCCTATTAAAAAACAAAAACACAGAAACCAATGTGTTTTTTCTTTAGCAAAGTCTTAAAATCATAAATTAATTTTTAGCTATCCTTCCATTTTATGAAAATATAATATTGGCATTAAGTAAATAAAAGGCGATATCTATGTAAATCTATATTTTTACAATATTTTTTAGCATTCTCCCAATTAGGTTACAAATTGACAAACGCGGGATTTTTTCGTGCACAGACCCTTATGCCGAAAGCGCCAGAGTAGCCCGCGAAATTAAATTTGTTGTACGAATAAGTTGATGTAAAATATGATTCGCGACCTGTGATTGTGATCAATTTGTGTTCAAATTACCCTTGAATATTTCATACCTACGGTTTTAGGACCGTAGAGAGGTCAATTAGGCCTTAGGAAGTTGTATTGATGATTCTAATTCTGTCGCGAATAAGATTTTAAATGACACAACTGCACAAAAACCAAAGAAAATTTAAATTTACTAACGCGTCGTTCCTCCGACAGAGGGCACCTTCCGGTTTGCCGAAAATATAAATGACAAATTCGACGATCGCGTATTTCCGCGACAAGACAAATTAATATTCGTTTTTTTTATGTTTCAGCAATTCTTTTAATAAGACCATCACGGTGAGTTCAATATCTACTTTATAATGGTCTACAGTTGTAGTAATTGTTACAAAAAGAGAAGTCAATATTATGGTAAATAAGTTCTTGTGGGTACTGTACGGTACAACTCTGCTTCTATTTGTAATGAGGACAGATGTTACAATAAAGCGTTATAAAATAAAATTCACGAATTAATTTTAACGTAGGTACATAGTTACCGCACATAACATTGTAGTACACTGTTTATTCATCATAATTTCCTCCTATTGATAACCAAACAATGCAGATCGTTAATGACGCCATTAGGTATTTTCAATTTAAACATTTTTTTATAATTAGATTGTGCGGTAAACAAGTATAAAAACCGGCCAAGCGCGTGTCGGGCCACGCACAGTGCAGGGCATGGTTTACCAACCGTAAAAATGAGTCTCTATTTCTAGAAAAAAACATGAAATACAAAATTATTTCAACGGTTGTACTTAACTGAAAACATCCCACATCTCACAAAACGCTAACAATGGCTACCATTGTTTAACGGTGCACAGAATCCACCTTCTTTCAAATTTTCATCGATACAGTGCTAATAGTCTCCGAGTAAAATGGCTGTTCGACTTATGATTGGACACACAGACGAAGAGACGGACGGACGGACTGAAGAACATTACGAAATTATGAGGTTTCTATTTTGACCATTTGGCTACATGACCTTAAAAAATTAATACTTACGCAATCGCAATTTATGACTTTACCGTTGGATTCTATCTCAATAATGTTGAATTCGAAACAAAATGCGAGTAATCCTTGGCTCTTTTGGTACATTCATGTCCATTAAAAAAGTCTTTATCTAAGTGACGCAGAGAAATCTAGCATTATCTTCAATTCTTTCACCCAAGAATGTTGAATAGTAGGAATATATGTTTATTAGGGAGTAGGAATATATGTGTATTTAGTTAGGGATTAAAATAAAATTTTAATATTTTTTTATTTTCAGTGCGACGATCCGATAAAAAATCTGGGTTCAGTGCAGTGAGTATTATCAACACGATTTTAGATGTTATAAGCGATTTTTGTTCTTTATCTATCCTTGGTGTAGTCACATTATGCTACGGTTTCCTAGTGCTCTCGCTCACTATGTAGCCCAAGGCCGATACTATGGCATGCTCACTCAAATGTCTCACTGATGGTAACGTGTGTGTTGGATCATTTAGTACCCTTCAAAATGGTTGAGCTGATTTGTGCTGATCCATACGTCATGTTCGTGAACGGGCACCATCAGGCACAATGATCGGTCTTATAGATAAAAGAGATCTTTTAAAGACAACCTTTGGATTGATTACGAGAGAAGGAGAGACTAAACTGGGGTGGTGTACCATTTACGTATACAGGGTGGAAAAAATCAATGGGCACTGAAGGGAAACCACTTTAAATCCTTAAGATAGATTATTTTACTTAAAGGAAGCATTCCTTTATTTTTAAAAAGAAACTTAACTGTATTCACAGATTTCTCGACAAGCTTAGGTACCTAAACCTGAAATCAAACCAGATAAAAAAAAAAAAAAATTCCCGCTATTTTATTCTACTAATCGATAGGATTATTGTTCAGAATAAAATCTCTCTAATAAACATTTGGTTTCAGAAATAAAACAGATCATGAAATCTAACATTACCTAACTTTATTTTATCATCAATTCTAATATGAAGGACACGTAAACATGAAAGACAATTATTACCAATTAAATTATAAGTGAACTATCTAAAATTACAATTTTGTTACAGTTTAATAATTTAACTAATAGGATGTTCGAAATTAGACCTCTCATTACGGATACACAAATTTAATCATTTTTGAAATTCACTTCGTGTAGCCTTCTGCAGCCTTTAGAAAATGTTATTAGGAGCATACACCAAAACACTATGTTTTGGTGTATGCTCCTAATAACATTTTCTACCTCAAACCTTAACTCTTCTACAATCTCTTAAGACTTGTAAATATTTTTTTTTACATGGCCCCATAAAAAGTAGCAAGAGTTTATTTTTTAGCTAGTTCGACTCCCGGTTTAGGTAAGCTTGTCGAGAAATCTGTGAATACAGTCTTGTTTCTTTTTAAAAATAAAGAAATGTTTCCTTTAAGTTATACCTCGTGTGTTATGCTTTGTGTTATGTTTCCTTTGTTTTTTTTTTTTGTTTTAATCTATCATAAGGATTTAAAGTGGTTTACCTTTAGGACCCATAGATTTTTTTTACCCTGTATAGGAAGTTTTAGGCAGACTGTAAAGTAGACATCCCTAGGCCGCGTTCACACCAAAACACACCCATAGTCAACTGACGACTGCATGTTTCGGTGTGAACGCAGCCTTACAATAAATAACAACAAGAAAAAAAAAAAACAAATTCATACAAAAACAAAAATCTTTACAGCGTACCCAGAATAGATCGAGTTTGTGAAAATATTATGTAAGTACAAGAATATAATTACGTTTTCATTAATTTTTTATGAAACTAAAAAAGAGAGTTATTATCAAAATATTTTTTTTTTTTGCAGAAAAATCGCTGGTTTGGGCTCAGTACTGCCTGCAGGAGATAGGGGTCTACCTGATGCCAAGGATAAAACCGAGCCTGACAAACCACCTAAAGAAGGCGATGCCAAGGATAAAACCGAGCCCGACAAACCACCTAAAGAAGGCGATGCCAAGGATAAAACCGAGCCCGACAAACCACCTAAAGAAGGCGATGCCAAGGATAAAAGCGAGCCTGACAAACCACCTAAAGAAGGCGATGCCAAGGATAAAACCGAGCCCGACAAACCACCTAAAGAAGGCGATGTCAAGGAGACACCCGAGCTCGACAAACCACCTAAAGAAGGCGATGCCAAGGAAAAACCCAAACCCGACACGGCGTCTAAAGAAGGCGATGCCAAGGGTGAACCCGAGCCCAAAACGCTGACTAAAGAAGGCGATGCCAAGGATAAAAGCGAGCCTGACAAACCACCTAAAGAAGGCGATGCCAAGGATAAAACCGAGCCCGACAAACCACCTAAAGAAGGCGATGTCAAGGAGACACCCGAGCTCGACAAACCACCTAAAGAAGGCGATGCCAAGGAAAAACCCAAACCCGACACGGCGCCTAAAGAAGGCGATGCCAAGGGTGAACCCGAGCCCAAAACGCTGACTAAAGAAGGCGATGCCAAGGATAAACCCAAGCCCGACACGACGTCTAAAGAAGGCGATGCCAAGGATAAAAACGACCACGACAAACCGCCTAAAGAAGGCGATGCCAAGGGTGAACCCGAGCCCAAAACGCTGACTAAAGAAGGCGATGCCAAGGGTGAACCCGAGCCCGACACGACGTCTAAAGAAGGCGATGCCAAGGATAAACCCAAACCCGACACAGCGTCTAAAGAAGGCGATGCCAAGGATAAAACCGAGCACGACAAACCGCCTAAAGAAGGCGATGCCAAGGGTGAACCCGAGCCCAAAACGCTGACTAAAGAAGGCGATGCCAAGGATAAACCCAAACCCGACACGACGTCTAAAGAAGGCGATGCCAAGGATAAAGCCGAGCCCAAAACGCTGACTAAAGAAGGCGATGCCAAGGATAAACCCAAACCCGACACGACGTCTAAAGAAGGCGATGCCAAGGATAAAGCCGAGCCCGATAAACTGCCAAAAGAAGGCGATGCCAAGGATAAACCCAAGCCCAACACGACGTCTAAAGAGGGCGATGCCAAGGATAAAACCAAGCCCGACAAACCGCCTAAAGAAGGCGATGCCAAGGATAAATCCGAGCCCGACACTTCGTCTAAAGAAAGCGATGCCAAGGCTAAAACCGAGCCCGACAAACCGTCTAAAGAAGGCGATGCCAAGGATAAAATTCTCACACCACCCATAGATGTCAAGAATGAAACGAAAAGCAAAGGAAATACGTAAGTTAACATTTTGTGAGTTAAAACAAGCAATTGAAAAAGACTGGAGCTCTAGTTTTACTAGTAATACACTCGAGACCGTCGAGAGCAATGAATTAGGGTCACATAAAAATACCTGAAAGTCTCGGAAACTGAGAATGCTAGCGAAATAAATTGTTTTTAATAGACAATCAAATGTTCCTTAAATGAAAGTAATAAAATGTATATAAAATATTACATAAACAAAACAATTATCAATCTTATAACAAAAATAGAAAAGCAATTTTTTTTATTTTCTTTTTTTTAAATTCTTTAATTTTTGAAGTGAAACTTCTTTACGCACGCTTGACTTGGGGAGTAAGCTGGCGAACGCGTGACGTAAGCGTTACGAAAAGTGTGATCGGGCAAGGCGAACGGAAGTTAAGTGGGGGATATAAGCAAGAGACAGCAGTGCGCGCGCACATTTTCTTTCTCTCTTCCTCTCATAGCCAAATACGTTCCGTATATCTAAGCACACTGCAGGCTTATTGTCTGTATCACAGTGTAGGAGCAAGAGAGAGCAGTGCGCGCGCACATTTTCTTTCTCTCTTTCTCTTATAGCTAGTAAATGAAATATACATACAGATGGAGCGAAAGAAGTTTCACTTCAGTCGTGTGGTCATAAGCACACTCGTTTTTTTTTTTTTTTGAGTTAGTACCTACTTTGTATTACCCCCACGTGCTGTTATTACTGCGGTTATGCAGTTTCACCAAGTTTCTTATACAACAAAATCAGCCTATAATGAATCCACTGCTGGGACACAGGCCTCCTCTCTATGAGAGGGAGGAGGGGGAGTTTCTTATACGATGTTGGGGAATATTTTCTCTTTCTCTCTCCTCTACGAGCGCAACTTTGAGCTTTTGAAGCGTGTTCGAGGGTCATCGGGAAGGGTTTCGGTGTTTCACACATCGTCCGAGCTCGTCCCATACATGCTCGATTGGGTTGTGATCCGGGCTGCGTGCTGGCCACCCCATACAGTCAATGTTCACCTCTTGAAGGTAGTCATTCACAATTTCACCAATATGAGGCCGGGCATTGCTATCCATAAAGATAGCATACTCTACCAAATAAAAAAAAAATAATAATAATAAATGGACCAACGTATAAGTTTAGGATTTCTTCCACGTATCTTTCGCTAGTTATAGTGCCGTTTTCTATAACCAGCTCTGCAGAAATTCCGGCCCATAAAAGTACGGGTCCACCGCCTTAAGCTACTATTTCTTTGATGCATGCTTGCTTGAATGCACAGCCTAAACCGCTGACTGTCCTAGAGACATGAAAGGACATTACCCATCTCCCATACGAGTACTTCGTCGGGCCCACAATTTGATGAACTGTTACAAGTTCCAAATTAGTGTCATTTGTTAGAGGGTAAATAGGGGGAGGGTGAAATTTCACGCGGACGTGAAATTTCACGCGACATTCATTTGACCAATCCTCAATACTCCAATTTAAGAGGTTCTTGGCATATGTCGAAAACGATGTCCACGCTCCAATTTAGGACAGTTTTCAGGTCTTAATGGTTTTAAATATGCTTCAGCAAGTCGACGTCTTATAGTCCATGTATTTGGGTTACTACCTCAAAGGCATCGGAACTGATGTAACTGCAATTCCTGTATGAGGCAGTGGTGTCGAAGCATTGTGTTGATCAAGTATCGATCTTCTCTTGTTGTGGTATACCCGGCCCTGCCTGTTCTTGGTCTGTGTAAGTTAGAGTTGGTTTCCTCGTAACGTCGGAGAATTCGTTGTACAGTTACCTAACACCGACACACTAATAAAGTTGTCCTTGTTGTATCACGCTGACTCCAACCGATTTCCAGCATTGAAGAATTCTGGTACGTTCTTCAGGTGTAAGCGATATTAGTCAATAATTAATAATTAATATTTCAATAGCTTCAATAATGAATATTGTACATCCGAAACGCTGTTTACATACCATTTTATATGACAGAATAGAAACAAAAGCAAAAACTGATGTAGAAAATTTGTAGTTCATTTACAAAAAACCCATTTTTATTTTGTAATTCTTGATAGCATAACTTTAGGGTAACTAAGAACTTTAATTGTCTATTAAACACAGTTTAATTTACTAAGCTAGCAGTCTCAGTTTCCGAGATTATCAGGTAGGCGATTGTGACCCTAGTTCATTGCTTTCGAGTGTAGGTAAGCCCACGTGTACCTACACGGACGTAAACATATCGCGGCGGGATTTCATCGCGCACTGGATCTTTTGCTATGAATACATGCCATTTAACAGCTGTAACTTCACTAACATGCTTGTTATATTTTGCCGAGCACTCTAAGATGGGAAACCCCGTACTTCATGATTGTAGAACCTTGAATCATCGCGGAGATTAGCGGTGAATTTTCTCAGAGAATTGAAATAATCTTTATAAGCATATTTCGTTATCAATATTAAAAACATTGTCAGCCGTCCATCAGACCACCGAACATGTTATAACATTTGTCATTACTCGCTAACTAATCGGAACTGTTATTATTTTTCAGAGCTACAAATCCAGGCCGTTTGAAAATAAATCCACCTAAGGAAAACAAAATGTATTCGTTGCCAACTCTGTTAGCGATACTGTTTTGCTCATTTGGTGCTGGTATTATTTTTGCCGTTGCGGGCAAATTAGCATACGATCGCTACAGGAAGCGATCTTACGGTAAGATGATTAACCATATTATTGAAAATGCATTTTGAACTATTTTATTATATTTATTCTATTACTATTGCCGCCTCTAAACTGTTACGAAACATTATCATAACAGTTTATATCTAACATTGGCTTATAGACAGACTCCTTCGTATTTTGTTTGACAGATGACTTGTATAGTGTTACTAAAATAAAAAATCTATCTTAGGGTGTGCTCACAACTGAGCTTAGTGGGGAAATACATAAAAAAGAAACATCAGCAAGCAGGTCCAGCGGGCTAATTGCGTAACACACCATTAGTAGCAATGGGTTTCAGGTTGACAGATCAACAACGTTCATTGCGTTTTTTACATTGTTGAGCTCAAAACAATTATTTCATCAAAACGTCACTAAACAAGTCAAAGGCATCTTGGCAGATTATTAATAATAAAATACGTATTAATGAGCCTATTTCCCAGATCAAAATACACAATGCAATTTTAAATAACCCCAAAGAAATTGCAGATGCATTCAATAATTATTTTATTGACCAAGTTGAAAAGTCTTCTATAGCAACAATCGAAAGAAGTGGTTTACTCGAAAATCCAAACACAATGTTTATGCGTCCAGTAATCCACCTTGACGTACTTAGGGCAATAAAATCACTGAAAAATAAGAACAGCGTAGGATATGATGAAATAGCAACGAAAGTAATTAAATTTGTTGCCAATAATATTATCGGACATCTTAGCCACATTGTTAATTTAGCCATAAGTTCTGGCGTGTTCCCGAACGGCTTAAAAACAGTAATAGTCAAACCACTGCATAAAAAAATAGCAGGAAAGATATAGTTAACTATAGGCCGATAGCTTTAATTTCTGTTTTTTCTAAAGTAATAAATAAACTTAACAGATACGCTATCAGAGGAAACGTGCTGAATCTCTTAGAATCTTACCTTAGTAACCGCACACAATACACAGAGACATCCAGCATTTGTCTTAAAACAAAATGTGAAAAGAAATACCGATCTGAAGGCAAAATTGTTAGGTTCGGTGTACCACAGGGCAGTGTGTTAGGACCGCCCCTATTTTTGCTGTATATAAACGATTTGCCACGTCAAATACAGCATCCTATGGTTTTATTTGCCGATGACTGTACAGCACTCGTGAAATGTACTGACATTACTCGTTATGCACAAGACATTAATGGCACTTTAAAAAATATTATAACCTGGCTTGATAAGAACAACCTAGTAATAAACTTAAATAAAACTAGTGTAATGCACTTCCATCAACGTACAATTCCACCAAATGTAAACGTACAATATGATGGGGAAGAGATCCAAGTAGTAAAAGTTGCGAAATTTTTGGGAATATGATAGATGATCAATTAACTTGGAAACCTCAAGCTGAAGAAGTGTGCAATAAGCTGAGCACTGCAGCATATGTCCTATGGAATTTGGCAAAAAAAGTTGACATAAAAACTGCTTTAATAGCTTACCATGGTTTGATCGCCTCGGTCTTGAGGTTTGGAATAATTTTTTGGGGTAACTGTAGCCTAAGAGATAAGGTTTTTAAAGTTCAGAAACGCTGTGTAAGAGCGATGTGCGGTCTTAAACCCACAGATAGTTGCAAACCTGTGTTTAAGTCTCTAAAAATTATTCCCTGTCCGTCATTATTTATTATGGAAATAGCAATATTTGTTAAAACAAATGCGAATTTATTCACTAAGGTCTTGGACACCAGAAAAGGCCCCGGCCCCGTGAGAAGCCAATATAAAAACCTTTTAAATGTTGATGGCTATAAAACTGCACTATTAAGAAAGAGTATCATTTGTAGGGCACCAATCATATTTAATAAATTACCGCAATATTTAAAAAATGACACATTTCAACATTTCAAACACAAACATAAGGCTTTTTTAGTGGAAAAATGTTATTACTCCATAACTGATTTTCCGAATGACCGATTATTATAGACCTTGAAATTTTGTTAATTATTTGTATTGAATTTTGAACATTTTAACTATATCGACTGAAATGACTTTATTTTTGTATTTTGTTTGACATTATTTGTATTTTGACATTTTAATAGTATTTTGACATTTGAATAGTATTATAGCATTGGAATTGTATATTGACATTATAATGGTATTTTGACATTTTAATTATATTTTGACATTTTAATTATATTTTGACATTTTAATTGTATTTTGACATCTTGATCTTATTTTGACTATTACCTATGTATTTATTAATTGCATTTTGACTGAATTGATTTTAATTGCACTGAATTGTTAATTTTTTTATCTGATAATTGTGTTTAATGTTCTTATTTTTATTATAGCATCGTAATCATTATTCATCCATTTAAATTTTGCATGTCGAATCTTGGGCAGAATGTATGGCTCAACATTAATTCTTCACGACCATATTTGTCTAACTGCATTCTAGCAGATACTTAAATAATTTGATTTGATTTGAGCTTACACATATGCTTCAAAATTATTCAAATTAAGATCGATAGTGTGTTTCGCAATTAGGGTGCTGCTTGCTGCTTGCTAACCATTATTACAACCATTTAAAAAAAACTTACTGTAGTTATGAATGCATTTGAACCACGTGAAGTTAGTTTCCGTTGATGAGGCTGCATATCCACTAAAGATATGCGAGGTAGCTAAATGTTATGCTACGAAAATCAAACGATCCTATAAGTTATCTTAGAGACGATGTCCATTTAAGTTGAGTAGGAATTAAAATAATAAAAAACTTTTTAACAAAAAAAAACAACCGACTTCAAAAAAAAAAAAAACACTACAAAGTGTAAAATAACTTTAATTTTAATTTCGGAAGTCGGTGTCTTTGGTTTTGTATTTACGTTTTTGCCACCGACTTCCAAAATTAAAATTAAAGTTATTTTACACTTTGTAGTGTTTTTTTTTTTGAAGTCGGTTGTTTTTTTTTGTTAAAAACTTTTTATTTTTTACTTTTTATAGTCAGAGTGCATCTCATGACAATTCCAATAAGCCCAAACACGGCTAGAATACATGGTTTTATTACGAAGTTCCGGTACCTACCTCCCAGCTTCATCATCAGATCGGTTTGATGGTACCATTTTCGTCAAAACCATTTATTTAAATTTGCTTCGTCATAGTCGCTTAACTATCTTAATCGAGATATCTTATCGCCACCCGTAAAATACTTATTATCATTGAAGAGTTCCTGTGGCTATCTGTGGTCTCCTTCATCAGTTCCACTTCACCAAATTATACTTTTTGAATGCAAATGTTTGACATGTTGATGAAAATACCAAAATTTCTATATGTATGCCTATAATATTTGAGGAGTTCCCTCAATTCCTCATGGATCCCATCATCAGAACTGGATTTTGACAAAAATGGGACCAATCTGGAAGCATATCCTTTCAAATAAAAAAAAAAATTCCAAATCGGTTCATAAATGACGGCGTACTGAGGTAACAAACATAAAAAAAAAAAAAAAAAAAATACAACCGAATTGATAACCTCCTCCTTTTTGAAGTCGGTTAAAAAAATACAACCGAATTGATAACCTCCTCCTTTTTGAAGTCGGTTAAAAAACCGAATCTTCTCAGTGCTGCGGCTTCATACATCACAACCAACTTTTTACCAAAAGCACAAAGAAACTACAAAACAACAAAAAAAAAACTAACTACAAAGAAAACTACAAAGTCCGACGTGCATATACCACCCTCTAATGTTGCCTTAGGTATCAGGAACTTTATATATTTTTAAGGTTCTGTACCTCAAAAGAAAAACGAAACACTTATAAGATCACTTCGTTGTCCGTCTGTCTGTCCATCTGTCAAGACCCTTTTTCTCAGGAACGCGTGGAGTTATCGATTTGAAATTAATATCAAATCGTCAGGGCTGCAATTTCCCTTGAAGGAGTGAAAAAATCTAACTTCTAAGTTCAATCAAAAGATACGGGCGTTTATGTTCCGGAATCAAAACCTATAGGGTACCTACTTCCCGTTGACTTAGAATTATTAAATGTGGCAAGAAACAATTTCATGTAGCACAAGTACAGGAAACATTCCAAAAACCGTAAATTATTAGTTTCAGACCCTCTTTGTACGGAAACCTCGGTGCGCGAGTCGGACTCGCAGTTGATCGGTTTTTTTTGCTTAGAATATCCATTATTTCATGCGTTTTCATGACCAGTGTCCTATTACTCTTCTGCAGGGTAATTAAGTAACACACTATCGGTAGCAATGGGTTTCATTTTGACAGTTCAACAACATTCATTGCGTTATTTAGGTACGTTGTTGAGCAGACACACTTTTCGAACGTAAATGGAGCAATGGATTAGCAATAAGCTTCAAAATGATTCAAATTGAGAGTAATTGTGTGTTACGCAATTAGGGTGCATTAGTTATACTATCGACTTTCATTCAATCACTTCCTCATAACCAATCATTTGTATCATTTCTACCTTTCCTTTTGTTTCAGTTCTTCCACCAGAACAAGGAATGCAACTGTAAACTGGATTTAAACGCAGATTTGGATTAAATCTACTTTTATGTACTTACTACTAAATTTAATGACTAAGTTGTAATGACGGGTAATTTCTTGTAAAGTTATACAAGTAAGTTTAGATTTAATCATGAAAAAATCCGTGAGATAGAATTAGCTAATTTTTTATAAAATTGAAGATTTAAATGCATATGTAAATAGTTAATTTGAGAATTTAACAGTTTATTTTATTTTACCTGATATTTAATTAGTTTGGGTTTTTGTAGCAGTTTTGTACAAGCTTTTGTGCATTGTAAAGAGTTAAGGTACAGAGGCCAGCACATCAAACTACCCTAATTTGTCAAAATTTCCCAATTGAATATGAACCTTATTCCTTTGAGGTAAAGTTGAAAAACTATCAAAGAAATTTGACAGATTGGGGTAGGTTGACCTGCTGGCGTCTGTACAAGTCCGAGATGGGCTGCAGACCGCAAACTGCAAGCGACACCACTGCTTTCTATAAATCTCTATGATATTGATTCCGAGCGCGGCAACACTGCGGCCCGCAGCCGCGGCGCGCAGCGACCGCAGACTACAGCGCCAGTAGTGTCGCGAACCGCAGAGTTCACACGTACTACAAAAATGTCGATGTCGATGTCGGGTTCTCACGAGATAAATCTGAAATTCTTTCTGATATCTACCGCAAAACTCTCTGCGATATTCTTTGCGTTTAAGAGGCCCATCGAGATGAAACTCAAAGCCGGCCACACATCCCTGGACTTACGCTTATCGCCGAGATCTGTCACCCGAAGCAAAATGTCGATTTAAATAAAAGATCAGGTGCTTTTCTTTTTTTTATTTTGCATTAGTAACAACAAGTAGTCATCGTCATCATCTTCCTCTTAGGGCCTGTGCACACCACGTTTTTTAAACGCGCCGTTGACGCGCGTTTTAGAAACGTGCGTCGACGGCGCGCTTTTATCCTACAGAATGTCTACAGGCTGCGTCTGACTCGCGTGCGTATCGCGTCTGTATCGCTACAAACGCGCGTCAACGGCGCGTTTAAAAAACGTGGTGTGCACAGGCCCTTATAACAAAAGACACATCAGTAAACTATCGGTAGCGTTGTCCAACATTCTGTCTCGCATGAAGGTACTGGATTGACTGAGGCATGGTTCTATGCATTGTGCAGCCGCGGCACGCCGCCGCCGCCGCGCTTGGAATAGAAGCAACCGCGACCGCAGGCAGCACTGCAGTCAGCCGCAGCCGCTAGCCGCAATGTGGCCTGCGGTTGCAGTCTGCAGCCCATCTCGGACTTGTACCTTTATGAGACATTGATAACATACCTCTATATTTTATATAGAATGCCCCGTTGATCTCGTGGTCGCAAACGAGACTGCTAAGCGCGGGATCCTGGATTCGATTCCCGGGTCGGGCAGTGTTATTGGTTATTGGGTTTTTCCATTAGGAATTTCACAGTAAAGTTCGGAGTTTGGAAGTGGGTGGTGTGACATCCCCGTGCTTAGGAGAGCACAAAAGCCTGGTCCTGCGCCTGATTTCTCCCCGGTCGGTTCGAATTGCTGTCCCATCGAACAATAAGAGTGACGGAAGACTATCTTTGGATTATGAAAAGCGAGCCATCATTCATTTGCTTTATATCTGACTCGAGAGAGAATCAAGCAAGTACGCTTGTGACCAGCTAAATCCTTTTTAAGTCAGTGATGAAATTATTTGCACAGGTTTAGTTACTCGCTGAAGTTAAACAATTTGTAAATGGTGGTGAATGTTGGGTGGCGATGGTTATAGATGGTGGTAATGTTGGTTAATGGTAGTTTGATGGGCGCGGGTTATCCCTCGCACGCCCAAGGAGTGGCGTTTTCACGTTCCGTGGTCGGCCACTTTGAAAATCAAGTAGGTGGTAGGTGGTGCCATAAACTTATCTGAACCGGTGGCCAAAAGTGGAACTAAAGAAACCACTATAACCGGAGTTTAAAAAGTTACTTATTTAGCATGAGCTTTGGCTAATAATGAGAGATGAGTATTCAATTAAATATACCATCTCATTCAGTAGCAACAAAACAATAAGTTGCAAAACTCTGGTTATGATGACTCGGAACAATATACCCTGACCTGACACTGAATCAAACAACGCACAAACAAGCATACATATACACATACACCCTCACACAGCACACACACATCACATATACACAAACATACCAGATATACCATAGAACACTTGAAATCACTTCTCTTAGGCCCGTATTACAGGACGTCACTCAATAATCAAGCATTATTTAAAACTAGATTCAAGCCATTTGATTGGTTGAAACTAGTTTTAAGTAATGCTTGAGTACTGAGTGACGTTCTGTAATACGGGACTTAGTCTCCACTCTGGAATTCGCGGTCCGCCCCACTCGTCTCATTGACCCAGTCCCATGATGGGACAAGTGGGATAGTATGTCCCACTAGTGCCATGGGACAACTGATACTAACATATTTTTTAAATTATGTCCCATTAGCTCCATAGGACAGCGAGTAGGTACTGATTATATGATTGCGACGGTGACTCAGCCAGCAGGGTAGGTACACCAGGTGCATGTGAAAATGACAATAAAGTTTTAGGGTTTATTAATATATAATTACTAGCTGACCCCGCAAGTCGTTTTGCAAAAAAAAAAATAGGGGTATGAAAAATAGATGTTGGCCGATTCTCAGACCTACTG
This sequence comes from Globia sparganii, assembly GCA_949316385.1. NCBI lineage: Eukaryota > Metazoa > Arthropoda > Insecta > Lepidoptera > Noctuidae > Globia > Globia sparganii. The sequence continues at coordinate 1,884,536 of OX438654.1, forward strand.
AATATGCATATGAAATTTCATAAAAATCGGTCAAGCCGTTTCGGAGGAGTATGGTAACTAACACTGTGACACGTGAATTTTATATATCAGATGTACGTTATGAGATTATTTTGACGTAGACGAAGAAAGTTAATGATCGTTTATAGTACATTATGGTACTAGTGTGTAATGTTGGTGATTACGGTTGAGGCGAGAGCCGAGGATGGTAATCATCAATACACACGTGTATCATACGTTTTTCAACACACTTGCGAAGAAAATAATACAAAAGATTATTTTATTTAATACATAAAAAGATTATTCAGAGAAACAATTAGTAAATGTGAATTATGCAGTGATTTTTTTCATAAACCACGATTTTCCGAAGCACTTTTAAATTTTTTTTACGCGTCTGTTATTTCGGAACGGTGTTTCTGTGCGTAAGAACTAGACTTTGTTCGTGTAGACTAGCGTTACTCTCTGTGTTTTGTGCTAGCGTCTAACTCCTCATGACTGATACTAGCGCTATCGGACACAAAGCCAGGTGAGATAGCGTGCTTTTTGGCCATGACCACCAGTGAGTTCGAGCTCGCGACGAGTTTACTCTTAAACACAAAGATCCGTGATACGTCTTATAGAACACAGCTCCCTCGCTACGCTCAGCTACACCGCTCCCTCGTTCCGCTACGCTTACTCGCTCCGCGCCAATGAACAGGCATTTTTGTCAAAGCGCCTACCATGTAGGTATGTTGCTTCCCTTCTATTGGCATAATCTTAAGACGACTGTTATAATTTTATAAGAATAACGAATGATATTCGATGATAAATCTTCTCCCAATTGCCCCACGCACTAACGGTTGCGCTAATTGGTTAACCCTTTCGTATAAGTGTGTTTAAACACGAGCGACACGCGTTGATTAAAGAAGCAACTGCAACTGGCGATGCGTGACAACATGCCGCGACGCGCATTGCCGACAGTGTTCGTAAATTAGGGGAAACTGAGGACACTTGATCCTTACGGGAGACTAGGTACAGTGGACTTACAGAGCTTCTGTGAACACTACATAATATTAGAGTAGCAACATTTGTAGTCTACGGTAAGTTCTAACTTTATAAAGTTGCTAATCCATTCAAATTTGACAGTTGAACAGATGGCGGATGATTATGTGTTTCGTGTTGAAGGAAAATATTTTTCGTAAGTATTTATTTTGATTAAATAATTGGTTATTAAACTTATTTGGGTAAGTATCACTTTTAAACTAGTCACTATATATGTGTTTATACGCCTGTGTTATAGAAAAGCGTAAATAGTAGTAGGTTTTTTTACAATAGTTTTTTATAACCTCGTCATAGCTAGGGTACACATGGTACACTTTCTTATGGGAGATATGATCCCGCCGGATCAAGTGTCCCCTAATGTTTATTTTTTAATAATTTCAGTATTCAATATGCCTAGAGTACCTATATAAAACAAAAGAAGGTGCAAAAAAAGAATACCGATCGACAAGGAAATCTTGGAGTTAGCTGTTACGTCAGAGGATGAAGAATTACCGCCATCGCCAGAATCATTTTTAAGTGCGTTTGATGAATGTGGATATAACATTAAATTCGCTAAAATAATTAATGATAAAATGTTCAAGTGGGCTGTTAACGAGGATATTTGTTCAATTGCTAAATGTCAAGTAGTGAAAAAACTACCAGTTCCAAAAGTGAAATCATCATATAAGAGAGTCATTAGTTTTGAGTTTCCAAAATTATTAAGAAAATTTAATATTAAGGAATAAAAAGTGAAAAGAGAAAATATAAGAAAAAAACTTAACTTTAATATTATTTTCACCAAAGGTATTTTGTTTTGTTGTGCTAAACGCAAAATTTATTTTATGATTTCTCGTTAATTTAGTTCAACCAGAAGATTCTGTGATAATAAGAAAATTAAGTGATGTTTGCTGAAAACTTAGGTATATGTGATTTACTAAAACAGTGGTTACGTTGTTGTTATTTCTAGTTTACCTACTATGCTAATAAATCGATTTAAAAAAAATAACATAGGTTTTTTCATTTTCTTCTATATTGGTATCATATCACCCTAAATGTGGGAGACTTGTTCCCCCCAGGATCAAGTGTTCCAGAGGGGGGGGATCAAGTCAGACATATATATGGGACACATGATATCATTCCCTATACGAAGTTTTCATGGGCTGGTTACTAAATTTATATAACGATATCATTAGCAATTATACTTAGCATAGCCAATGAAATTCCACGTATTTCAGTACCAAGATATTTCAAATCAAATCAATATTTACGAAATAATGGCAAAAAAACAAAAGGGGGGATCAAGTGTCCTCAGTCTCCCCTACAGTATTTTTATAAGCGACGTGCGCTTTACTTGTGGTAACCAAGCGTACAAATACGCTGTGATTGTATGCGTGAAGACGAGTAGCATCAGCACGTAACACACACGCACACACTTCCGACTTCGTCCGTGTCACAGATGGTACCGAGACCTAGCTCCTGCGCTTACTCACACATTCAGTTTTTCGCCTCACGCGACGGTTTCACCGCTGCGACAGCGCTGCCCGCAAGGCTGTATCCTTAGAGAATAGCTCCCCGGTGTCGGTGTAACACACGTCAATGGTAAAACTTGGACTACGAAAACGGTCCTTACAGCTACGTAATAAAAAAGCCGTTACCACGGATTTGACTTCGTATAGCAAGATGAGATAGGCAGGTTGCAACAGTCACAAGCCCAGTGCTTCGCCAACTGTCCAAACAAAGTCATGGGAATATGCTACAACATTAATAAAAGTAATAACAATAATACTCTCGCATTGTCGGGAGATCCTCTCTCTGGAGCCTTGACCGCCGGTACTTTGTACCCAGCTACTGGCGGGCTACTATTTTTTATATTTTTAATTTTTTTTAAACTTTCTGTTTATAAAAATATTTAAAAATGTAATTTATAAGTACCTATTTCAATGAAACAAAGGAGAATAATATTCTAAAAAAGTATAATTAATAATAAATTAAGAGTATCAAAAAATTGATTCTCGTGATTTGTAAGATTCAAATGTGTCCTCCGCTTCTGAGATGACATTAAATATTTTTCTTTTCACTGTATATTGTAACCATGTTGGAAACTGCTTGGTTGTCTCACACATGCTTTCAAAGAATGAATCTAAGGGATGTTTGTTCCGCTCGCCGTATTGACAATTGTTTCTATCATCCATATCAATCATTATTTCACCAATTTCTTTATCAATTTTTCTTTTTCTGAACATGTGTTCAGTTTGCAGGGATGTGTCCACTTTGTTTGTTTGAGATTCCGATGTGAAATTCAGTGTGTCAGTATTTGAAGTAGATGGTTGGACTTCTAAAAAGGAGTCCGAAGGTGATGGTGACGAGTCTTTGTTATCATCACTGGAGATTGTTAGGCTTCGTCTTCGTTTCCTAGTTTTCATGAAGGGGAGAAGGAAATCCATTATCTCGGCATACTTCCACTTGTTATTGATGACCATGTCCTGTCCATTGGCCACTGCTCTAGCTCTTTTTAAAGAATCTCTGTGACTGTCCCGCAGTTTCTTCCACTCCGCTTTTGCAGCTTTAACTGAAAATTATAAGAACAAACAATAAACATAATGTTTTGCTTTTTTTTGCAGCAAATCTATTCTATGAGACTTTAATTGGTTTTTAATACTCATTTGAATGTACTAGCCTGTACTTATTTTTATGTACAGACGCCAGCAAATCAAGCTACTACAATCTGTCAAATTGCTTTAAAATATTTTCAGCGTTATCGCTAAAGCATAAGGGTCAAAGTTGATTGGGAAAATTTTACAGTTTCGGGTAGCTTGATGTGCTGGCGTCTGTACCCAAGTATTTATCAGGAAGCCTCATTTTTTTTTTTTTAAGTTTACTAACAAAAATATAGATCACTGTGTCTGACTTAATGCATCCGGATAGACTGGAAGCCAACCCCAACATAGTTGGGAAAAGGCAAGGCAGATGATGACCGTCTGACTTAAGATAAGATAAGAGTTCTTTATTTGTTTAAACATTGTGTACATATAAGAGCATGCAAGATATTACATCGTTTGAGTCCAATCATGTTTAGACGTAAGTATCGGCGTACAAATATTTCCATCATTGAAAAGAATTATTAGTAAGAAAAATCTAAAACAGCAATTACAAAGTTTAAAATCTAGAAACTTCACAAATTAGAAATCATTTTTATATTATAACTAGCTTCTGCCCGCGACTACGTCCGCGTGAAATTTTTTATTCCCCCGACCCACCCTGTCGCATCGCATCGCCTGCTTGCGCTCTTACTTCACTCTCTGACTTTTTGTCTTTTTGTTCAACTCCTAAGGGTTCTAGCGTGATGTTTAATATCCTATAGCCCTCCTCAAGAATTGAAAGAAAGAAAATGCGTTTATTGGCATGCGTTAATTGGACTATCAAATGCAAAAAGATTTTTATAAATCCGATCGATACTTCCAGAGATTCTAGCTTTCAAACAAACTTCAGCTTTATTATTAGTAAGTATTATTTTAAAACTATGATATCTCCTTAGATATTTATTAAATTCTAATGATGTAAATTGTGATTTCGTTAAAAATTAAATACTTGTGATGAATAACGTTTTATTTGGATAAGGATTAATATCATGTTTATAAAATCACCTTCGCAAATAATGCATTATTTTAGAATAAAATTCAACCTTAAAAGATAGACATAATTATGCTGTCCCGGACTTTGTCTTAGAACTTTTAAGGGGGAACAATTCCATCAAACATTATTTTTGCGTAACTGTAACCGTTAACGCAGTGCACGCAACGGAAGCTCGGAAAAGAAATAATTTTCTCCGTTTTTGCAACATTTTTCATAGATCGCCTTTCTCGATAAATGGACTATCTAACACAAAAAGAATTTTTCAATTCGAACCAGTAGTTCCAGAGATTACCCCCTACATACAAACTTACACCCCTTTTCTCCCCGTTAGGGGTGGATTTTCGAAAAACCCTTACTTACACGTTATTCTTTACTTTTGGTCTTAAGTATAAGAACTGAGTTTCGTGCCGCGCGTTAAAATTTCTTCATACAAATGTTGAAACCCCCCAATCCCCCTTTAGGGGGTAGTTTAGAAAAGCAAAAAGTGCCAAACTTCATAATTTACTTAGATAAGTATTCGTGCCAAGTTTCAAGTTTATTAACGAAATGAATAAGATTTTTCATATAAACTGTATCCCCGCTTTTCACCCCCACAGAGGTGGAATTTCGAAAAATCGTTTGGAATGTGTTCATTACTTAACTCACAGATATTTATACCAATTTTCGAGTTAATCAAGCCACGCAGTACAATAATTCCTTGTAAAATTAACTACTCCTTTTCTCCCCGTTAGGGGTAGATTTTCGAAAAACCCTGATACATGTTATTCTTTACTTTTGGTCTTAAGTATAAATACTGAGTTTCGATTTAATCGGACCGCTCGTTAAAATTATTCCTTACAAATGTTGACACCCCCTAATCACCCTTTAGGGGGTAGTTTAGAAAATCAAGAAATGACTGAACTTCATAATTTACTTAGATAAGTATTCATGCCAAGTTTCAAGTTTATTAACCAAATGAATAAGATTTTTCATATAAGCTGTATCCCCACTTTTCACCCCCACAAAAATATGGTTTAAATAAATAAATTAAATTTTTAACATTTAGCACTGGATTTAGCATTGTATCATAATATTAAGGTGCTCTCATTAGGAGCATTCACCTGGAACGTAAAAAGCCAAGATTCTACTGAACGGCTAGGGCTTTGAAAGTAGACTGCACAGGCCACTGGTAGGTACGTAACTGTTAGGTAGAGTAGAGATAATTGAAACCAGCAGGATACGTTAATATATAATTAAATAGGTAGAAGTAACTCAGCTACGTTGCAGGTAAAGGTTACATTGCAAGAGAGCGCACCCGGTGAGAGAGTGCCATATAAAGGTGTACAGTGCATGATTTGTGTACATGAATACTAATGTTTACTTCTTCTTATGTTTACTAATGAATTGCTCTTAATCACTTGTCTGTCAATGGTGCTTTTTAACACTATAGGTTTAAATAAAAATATTCAGTGTAACTTACCATCAGGTATATCTTTGCATTTTAATTCGGCTACAATTCTTTTCCAAGCCGCATCTTTTTTTCTCATGTCACGGTATTCCCTGCATCCCGTATCCCATAAACAAGGTAGCTGTCGGATCATGTCGATAAACTCCTCCATGACAAGTTATAAACTGGAATACTATTGCCACACGCTTCTATGAGCGTATTACACTTTTATTAAAGAAAATATTTAATGTTTTGCCGAGACATTTTCAAAATTCACACAATCATAATTACTTACTTTTATGAATTGTTCTTGTCATGCACAGTAAATCAACATAGTTTGTTTTATTAATGAATTAGCTCACGATTTTAAGCGAGATTCTTTGTTTTGTTTTTCTGCTTTATAGCTTGTGTAGCAAATAAATAGCAACAAACAAATTGCTGGGCTGCCAGGGCTGCTGATTTATGGGGTTGATTGACAATTAATAGAATGACAAATATGACAATGACATTGACAGCGACAGTACTGACACTTCAAGAGAGAGTGTGACCAAGATAATAATTAAATTGGTCTTACACTCGATATTATCATCATTCTGGAAAATAAAAAGAACAGTAACTGGAATTTCGACGCATTCCTTCCAGGACGTGAAAGTTCATGGTTCCCTTTGCAAAATTTTAGTGTCCCATTTAGAAAGTTCATGGGTTTCGAGAAAATCTATTTATTTTATTTTATTTATTAGGGAAAATGTTAGAGATTACAATGTGACATCACTATTAGGAGCCTTTAGTCTGTGTTGTTCTATTTTTTGACTATGGTCTCTCTCTTACAATGGCGGCTAAGTTGTATAGCAGGAGGTTGTGTTGCAATTAAATATATAAAAGGTTTTTCCACATTAACATTTTCTTTCTCTGATGCCCCATATAATCTAACAGAAAACAAATAGTGACACATTACATTTTTTACGAAGAAATACAAAAAGATACAGCACCTACAAACTAAAATAATTATTAAGTTATGAAAACATTTTTCTTGTGTTATATAGTACAAAAGTTAGCAAACAAAGCTAAAACAAGGCATGCAAATCCTAATCTACACTACTAATCTACATCTACACTATTATTATAAAGAGAAAATATTTGTTTGTTTGTTTGAAATGAATAATAATGTCTGACAGAATTGTTCCCCCCTAAAAGTTCTTAAAAAAAAGTCCGCGACAGCATTATGTCTACCTTTTAACCGGTTTACTCACTATAAATGATTTTGTTTCTGTAAGTAGGTTTGTTCTAAAATAATGCATTATTTACGAAGGTGTTTTTTGATTTCAATGAATATCTTAAGAGAGTGTCTTGATTTTAGGTCAAGTCATATAATAATATACTTCTAAGATAAATCTGTGTGGAACAACGATATTTTATAGGAAAGTTATGCTACGTTCTTAGTGAGCGACGTTTTGTGTTGTTGGGATAGTGGTTTTCAACTACGACTGCGACAGATAATACGGAACGCATGACATAGAAAGAGATAGCTATCTGTAGTGTGTTGCGCTTGAATTATGTCGACTAAACGAAATTACAACAATTGTCTGAATTTGACTGCAACAATTTGCGCGCGCTAGTGCCTTATCTACCTCTTTATTGTATATAATAAGGTGTTAAAGTGATAGCAGAACGAAAATACCAGACTTGTCCTTTCATTCGTAATTATAGCACTTTTTATCAGTTAATATGCTATCAATAACATTAGGTATACTGTGTTCATACATTGTGTATAATGCACCCTAGACGTAAATTTATCAATAAAAATCACAAAATTAACAATTATTAAATTGTAACCTAAGAATTTTGGTGTTGCCAACTTTTCCATAAATTATTACCCACTTTTATGAGAAATAAGTATTCTACAGTGTTGTAACCTATTCCTAACTAATGTTATAAACACGAAAGTGAGTTTATTTGTTGGTTTGTTTGTTACGCTTTCAGGCTAAAACGGTTCAACGGATTTGGATGAAATTTGGCACATCGGTAAACTATGACCTGGGTTAAGACATAGGATAGGATAATTTTTATCGCAATATTCTCACGGAACCGAGACACATGTGGGTGAAAGCGCGTGGCGCAGCTAGTTTACTAAACATCTGAAATAATAATGGCTTGTTGCAGTTTTCCTGAAGATGATAATTTACGTCGGAATTGAATCGTAGCTACAGGACGAACAGATTGGACAAATGGACACCAAAACCGTCATCAAAAATTTGCAGCAGACATTTTGATAAAAAAATGTGTTCCACTTTCACAAATTGTGGGGTAAAATTTTCCTCATACAGTAACCCTAAATATGTGACGTATTTTTGTTTTTTCTCTTTCTGCGACTTAGGCAGGCGTCTTTATCATTCTCTGTCTACGCAATAGAGCTTTGTTCGGAAATCGCCTCATTCGGATACGTCACGCGAATCTCTTGAGTGAGCTCGTAAAGAACTGGGCTGGCAATACTGGTTTTGGCATGTCTTAAGCGCGCTCCACATTCACGCGAGATCTTCGCCGAGAATTTTAGCAAGAATCTCAGTGACAATCTCGGCGAGAGCTTCTTTGGGTACACACTCGCAAGGTTCTCAATACAGTTCTTACGCTCGATGACGATGGACGCAGTATTAACTGTTGCGTTGCATAACTCTTCTATTCGGCGAGTCGCTCGCTACTGAGAAACATGAGAGTGTGGAGTCAACCCAAGTTCTCGTCTGTTCTCCCGTTCTTAGCTCTTTTGTCTCCCGCCAAAAAACCGACAAAAATCAGAGAACAAGGCGAGAACCTGCGAAAATTATGTGAATCGGTTCCACATTCACGTTTCTCGTGTTTTTCTCGCTTTCTCGCGATATTCTCGCGTGAATGTGGAGCGCGCTTTAGGATGGTAGCATTGATTCGAGTTAAGGGCATAAGGGTTACCCAACAGAACGAAGGAAAAGGGGAGCTTCTTGATAGAAAAGAAGCAGCGGGAGAACACAGAACTCGAGGACTGCTAGTGAAACTAAAGTGAACTGAAGTCAACACAAACATGGTCATAATTACTCGGTGTATCTTGGTTAGCCAGCCCGGGAACGATCTTGCTACGTATCTGGATTGTCGTGTACCTACAGTGTGTGATTAATTAGTGTCATTAAATTGTTCGTAAATTATAATCTGATACTGCAAACGGTTATTCTGTTGCGCAATAACCAACAATACCCATACGACGCCCACAGTAACTAAAATATGGCTGATGATAACGAGACATATGTGCCTTCTCCGTTAAATATATTTTTTTTTAAGGATGTAGATAGCATTATTTTGGCAGTGCTTAGATTGTTTCCGGTACTAGCTGATTATGGAACACTTATCATCACTCATTCTATTGAATCATCGTGATGGAACCACGCTCGGAGAGGAGTTAATAAGAAGCTCGAGATAAAATAATAATATATATCATATCACAATGCTTCATTCTTTCTAGTCGTCGTCGTCGTTCACCGCCATTTTTTACGCTACGCACGACAGCCAAACCTGCTAGAGTCTCACGTACACATTTGCACGAGTACAAACGTCATTTGTTTATGTAGTAGTAATAGGTAATTATTTTGCGAGCGGTATACGGAGTGTCCAGGGTGTGCCACTGTTTAAAAAACACAGATTATTAAATTTACCGTGTTTATAAATTTTTGAAGTTTTGTCTTTTGTAAAGTCTAACCTCCAACTCTTTCCACGACGATCTGACATTTTTCCTAGCAACAGACGTGACAATAGTCAAATTTGCTTGCACGCGGCAAGAACTGCCCTCATGGGGAAAAGCTTTTTTTGTATGGCCCCGAAAATATACAACAAAATACCACAGTCCTCTATAGCCATGAAAACAAATCAATTTATAAATAAGATTCGAAATGTACTAACAGACAAGTGTTATTATAATATAATAGACCTAAAGTGCTATTCTGTAAAATTCTCACCGTGAAAACTAAGGTGAAGTGAGCTGTCATTCCACCTGATGCTATATTGCCTCCATTGATAGTTCACTTCACCTATGTTATCACGGTGAGATTTTTGTAGAATCGATAGGCAGGGTCGATAATTTTAAACAAAAAAAAAAATAATAGTAGGATGAAACCCATTGGAAAAGGAAGATAATAAATCAAAAATAAAAGGAAAAATAAATTACGGGCTATCTGAGGTCGGGAAGTGGATGGGGGTGCGTTTTTAAGGGTAAAAAACGGTTTATTTCGATTTCCGGCAAAACTACAAGTCCTATGGAAAAAAGTTAACTGGCAAAGTTGTATATAATAAAAGGATCTACAACTTTTATATTTACACTTTTTTCACATAACCTCAAAATTTATGTGAAAAATTCTAATAACCAAGTTTTTGGTTTTTTATTTTTATCATTTACAAAAAAAACTTTCTTTTCACGAAATTTGGTGGAAACTTACCTTTTTGTGTCCCAAACACACTGTAATTTTTTTGATTTAAAATAGGTATTTATTTGTTCACCTTATTTTGACTTAATACCGAAAAAGCACCCTAATTTTCAATCGAAAATTCTCACGTCAAAATATCTGCTTTTTTAAAAAAGTCGATGGGCTTTCTATTTGCTGAAATCTCTACTTTCTGATGGTATAAAAAATATATACATTACTTATATAGTAAATATTTTCAGAAAATGCAAAAAACCAAAAAAAAATATAATCCGATTTTTTTTTAAATCATTGGGTATAATTTTGAGCTATTTATTAAAATTTACACTTTAATTACTCGAAAAACGTGATTTCCCATGTTACATTGATAAACAAAAAAATTGCAAATCGAAATATACTACTATACCTAATTAACAACCGAATAAGTTAATATTTAATAAGACATTACAATATTTTGATAAAGTTGTAGAATCTTCTATAAATTATATGCGTAGATGAAAATTTTAGCGCATCAAAAGGTATTTACATAGAGAAATACCTTTTGATGGGCTAAAATTTTCCGTAGGTCACTCAGGTATATAAGTTTTTTCCTTTTATTTTTGTTAAATTCTCTTCTTTTTCAAATGGGTTTCATCCTACTATTATTTTTTTTTCACTTTTTAGCATTTTCAAAGGCTTCAGCCCTGGCCTATAAATAACTTTTTGATATCTACCTTTTGATATGCTTGAATTTTATATTATTATTTCTATAGTATTATTATTCTCATAAAATTTAATAATGAATGTTAGTGAACCAATCTTTAGTCTTTCGTATAATAAAGTAATTTGTTTGTTATATAAAAAAAACGAGTGTGCTTATGACCACACGACTGAAGTGAAACTTCTTTCGCTCCATCTGTATGTATATATATATATATGTGTGTACAATATATACATGTATACACATATACATATAACTTTAAACGTAGAATATTGAATGTATTGAACAAAATATTAATTCATAAAATTGTTCAAAACGAAATAGAATTACGAAATTTCATTTACTAGCTATAAGAGAAAGAGAGAAAGAAAATGTGCGCGCGCACTGCTCTCTCTTGCTCCTACACTGTGATACAGACAATAAGCCTGCAGTGTGCTTAGATATACGGAACGTATTTGGCTATGAGAGGAAGAGAGAAAGAAAATGTGCGCGCGCACTGCTGTCTCTTGCTTATATCCCCCACTTAACTTCCGTTCGCCTTGCCCGATCACACTTTTCGTAACGCTTACGTCACGCGTTCGCCAGCTTACTCCCCAAGTCAAGCGTGCGTAAAGAAGTTTCACTTCAAAAAAATATATTGTACGCCTCGTCATGCAAAATATGACACATGGACTTGTTACCTATATTTAAGATCTTGCATGCTTCATTTGTATGTAAACGCATGTTTGACAACTATAGTAGATATCTTTATCTTTATCTTTATTGATGGTTGAGTAGTGGCGCTAAAAGAATTTCAAATAAAAAGTGAGGATAATCTAAGTTAACAATAAGTGATGTGGTGTTCTGAATGATAAAGATTGCAATGTTAAATAATTATTGATTAAGGAAAGTTGATTCATGCAGAGTGAGTTTTGGGACTTAACAACTTTGTTCGAAGGATGGCGTTGTGCAAATATCGTCATATTTTGAATCGCGGTGTTATTGGAACGTAGTTCTTTTACGGAGCTTGTGGTAGGAGTGAAATGTGAGAAATAGGTAGTCACGCAACGAAAAAAGAAAATCCAAGATGGCGGTTACAATTTTTCAAAATTTTTTAAATTTTTTCGTCATGTGTGTCGTTTTCATGGTTTTCGAGGGTGTTGAAGCCAATAGTGAGGTCAAACTCAAAATGAAAATCCAAGATGGCGGCTCCAATATGTTTTAAAATATTTATTCATGGTTGTCGTTTTTATGGTTTCGGAGGATGCTGAAGCTGGTAGTGAGGTCAAAAAGAAATCCAAAACGGCGATAGCAATTTTTTTTAAATTTTACGTCACGGGTTTCGTTTTCATGGTTTCCGAGGATGCTGTAGCCGATAGTGAGGACGAAATGGACATCCAAGATGGCGACTGAAAAAAATTTAAAGTTTTCGTCATTTGGAAATTTTCGCAGCCGCCATTTTTTATTTTTATTTTGAACTTCGTTCCTGTCGGGGGTCCTCCGATTCTACACGTTTTTTTTTGGTTGTGAGATTGTCCGCAAGATTGACCTTCATTTGTATAGTTATAGACAATTTTTAATTATAAAACTGAAATTGTTGTCATAAAATTGTTGGAAAGCACTGGACTGGACCTGGCTCTTAGAATATTTGGTTCTGGATTTTTCTCTAGAGGTCTCATCTCACTCAAGTTCTTCTTAAGTTCTCTTTTAGAAGAAAACTGAAGGATGCTTTGAGACATCTTTATAACCGAATTCAAAATGGAAGAAGTCCTCAATTCGTCTGTTTTAGGGTCCCGTAGCACATGTAATGGCCGAAGAAAAGGAACTTTTATAATTTCGTCCTGTCCGACCGTATCGTATGTCACACTATTTTTTGTTTGAAAGAGTTTTCGGCCGAGATTGACTCATTTCATAGAGTGACGATCTGACAATAGAACTCTTCAGTAACAAACAGTACACGTATTGTAAAGAGATCAAAAAATGTAGCTGAATATCAATATAAAGTAGTACTTACATGAATTTGTGGGAAATAAAATAAAATACAACCGACAAGGTCTGTAAAAGGTCTAAATCAAAATTATGTCCAGTTTTCTTCATGGGTGTCATCTTCGTAGTTTTCGAGGGCGGCTGGTGTCGAATGTAACCAGAGAAATGGGTTGCTTTTCACACGGACAACCTTATGTAGGAGCTCTTTCGAGGAGCAAGCAATTTCTCTAACATCGTTTAAAGAAAGAAAGAAAATACGTTTATTTGCGGCAAATATGACGCATAAAAATGAGCATAAACAAAAAAAATCAAATTAACAATTTGGGAGAAAACATTCGTCACATCCACGCAAAACGGCCATCGCTCAGCATAATGCTAATACCCTATTACTAGACAAAGCCCCAGCGCTGATTTTCAGCGACCACCGGCACAAACACACGACGATGGTTTACAGAGAAGCATTTTCTTATTTACACAAGGTTTTAAGATCATGATATTTTCATATTTTTTTGCCTTTTTCTCGAAATTTTTTAACCATATTCACCATGTTATTGTAGATTATGTCTTCAAGCCAATCACTGAATTATTAGCCATTGTCTTGGTTAAAACCATATCCACCCTCAAGATATCTTAAGGCTACCTACCAAGAGAAAGTTAAGCAAATGTGGGCACATGTTTTCAGTATAAGTTAAGAAAGACTTCAAATTTCTTTTCAGATAAGCTTTAGTACGAATTAATAGTTACACGTTCCACCATTGATGTATTCTTCCTTTTATCTTCAAGATATCTCGACTCTATAATAAAGGCATAATATTGGTATGTAAGATATCTCTAAATTTACCGCATAGAAAAAGACGACAAAATTAATTTAAAACTTCACCTACTAATCTCGGATATACTTTAGATAAAATGGTGGTATGATTTTACAACTTAGTATTCTAAAACAGATGCAAAAAAAAATCCGTCGACAATTGGCGGAGTATTCGATGAACAAACATACAAAAAAAAAAAAAAAACATACAAACAACCGAACATAGTACCTCCTCCTTTTTGTGGAGTCGGTAATAAAATGGTTCTTTAATAATAATTAATACCTACTTTATAGTGTTGTCTTCTCTAATCTTACAGGTTCAAAGCAGTACACCCAGGTTTCGTCACCTGTCACAGTATTATAGACAGCCAATGACTGTCCTCCGCTAAACTTTTTATCATTTTACGGTACCACTGGACACGCAGTCGTTTCTGGCCCTCCGTTAAGTCATGCGGTATCCACCTAGTGCAAAGCTTCCGAATCTTCAGATGCACATGTAAAATCTTTTGCATTTGGCTCATTCCAATGCCTAACAAAGCACGAATTTTCATTATTCATTATCATCTTTTTATCATAATTTATTTCATTTTCATCATTTTTTTAATTTGTCGTACGGTGCCAATATTAGAGGCTGTAACCGCAGTCACCCGCTGACCTTCACGTAGATACCTCGTCATGGAGATGATCACGTCCACGTCTAAATTCTCCAAACCACGAATACACAGAGCTGCGACATGGTGCTTCATCAACAAATGCCAATTGAAGTCTCTGGGAGTGGCTAGAGAGGCGCCACGGCGCCCTCACCTACTGCCTGACGCAGGTCCTCACCGGACACGGGTGTTTCGGGAGGTTCCTGCACACCATCGGGCGGGAGGAAACGCCCGGGTGTCACCACTGCGAGGGTCGCTTGGAGGACACGGTGGAGCATACGGTGGCGGTATGCCCCAATTGGGCGGAGCACCGCCGTGTTCTCACAGAGGCGATCGGCAGCGGCGGCGACCTCTCGCGCCCGGCCCAGGGGGTCTACTCCCTAAGTCCGTCAACGAGGTAACGGGCCCGTCCGACAGTAGTCCGATACGTCGGAATGAACCCTACTCCCTAACGATTTCGGATTCATCAGTTTCAAATGGAATCATAGACAATATTCGTGAACGAAAGACGTATGGCGATAGAGTTGCGCTATTATACCGGTCGATTACCGGTTTACTTATTTTGTAATTTTCTAGCTTAGTAAACAAAAATTAATACTTTTGTCGTTAGAAAAAGACCACATTTATAAAAATATACTTTTTATTATGTTTTTAAATATAGAATTTAATTATTTTTGCCATTTTTGTTCGGAAACCGGCATCATCCTGTTGATACCTTTGCCTGTTTACTTTTTGAAGGGAATTTTCAAATGAAATGTCAAATTGTTAGCCGAGAAGTTTTAATATTTTCAATATTCTTATATATTAGCTTTTTTGTTGTGTAAAACGGCCCCAACCGCTGCCGCGACACATGTGCAAATTGAGGCCCTTCTCGATTTTATGGGTGAGAACCAAGAATTGGCTCGCGGATTATTGAGGGGTGCCGACGACGGGAGAGTTCACTAAAAACGGCTGTGGGAAAGCCTGTGCAACTCCCTTAACTCAATGGGAAGTTGCACTAGTCCGTCGAGCAGTGGCAAAGGGTGAGTTTAATACATTATTCGTCAATATTTGTCATCAGTACAGTGAATACAATGATAATCAGTCATCCTCCCAATACTTATCTGTAGGAGTACTTACGAGTATAGTGGTTTTTATATTGCTTTATAAAATTAACCAAATATTCAAATTTTAGGTATGGTCCGACAAAAAACATCTTGCAAAAAGAGCGGCTGGAGCTGCCAGAAGGTCAGCAAGTGTTACAGGTGGAGGCCCATCGGTAGCACCAACCCTCTCCCAAGTGGAATTGAAGATACTACCGATAATGGGAGAGGGTTTCGGAGAGCCGCAAACCGAGTCAAGTGTGCCAGCTTTTCAGTTGGTAAGAATTACATTTATAATTTATGATAGTAAGCTTGTTTCAGAGGTAAAGAACTAAAAGCAACATTGTATTTATAATTATGTGTATGGAGTCTTTCCTGTGCCTTTTTTTTTTTATTAAATAATATGAAATTACGGATAAGTGCACAATTAAGTATATATTTTTTGTTGTATCCGTCAATGACATTCAGTTTTTGTTGTACAGCTTCCACCTGTAAGAGAGCCAGTCGCCACCTCACCCACCCATGCTGCTACACCTGCTGACCCACTTTCCCAGGAGCAAGCCTCTACATCCACTGAGGAAATGATAATAAAATGAAAATAATTTAAAATACCTATGTAATGTTTTGATAGGTAATTGAAATAAATGATTAAAGATAATTAATTGTTTTATTCCAAAAAAATCCAATATATATCAACCGTTATTGGCAAAAACTAGTATGTACTAAACTCTAATGGTAAAATCCCGAAACATTGTCTCTTTTTACCCGACTGCGCGATGCAAAGGAGGGTAATGTGTTTATCAGCGTATATTTATGTACTTATTATGTCTGTTTTCCACCAGTCCCAACACCCATTAAGTCCTGTAAGGAAAATAAAAAAGTTCACAAAATAAATACCCTAATCAATAATATAAATACAAATATCCTATGCATTTTATGTTTTATTTGGAAAGTTTTCTTGTGAGACTGCATAAGTTCCTATTTTTTTCCAGCAACTGCACTAATGTCTCTCGCTCTTTGCCTTTGCTGATGAGCTTGAGGAGAGGATATCGCCATAGCTATAGAGGTAGACACATCTCCCTGTCCATTGCGGTCTAATTGCAGGTCTTCCTCGCTGAGGGTAGGTGCTTCTAAGCCCGCCCGATATATTGTGTAAAACACAGCAGGCAATGTCAATTTTACCTGAAAAACAATCTAAAATTTAGGCGTAAATAATATCGACGTTGCCTAAACTCTTCCTGCAAAGCTTCTTCAATAATTAAACAAGCAGCCATAGTTAGGATCTTATAAACTGGTAACTTTCGTCTACAGCACGAGAACTATTTTGATGTCGTATCAACTGACATAACTATCCGTCGAAACCATTGTCAAGTTCAACTGTTCGGACGGGCAAAAACACATCGGGAGTAGGGACAACTGTCAAATCGGTGTGGCATTCATTCTTCGTTCGGGCCCCGAACGAATCATCCGTCCGTAGGTGATAGGGAGTAGGAAACGCCCGTAACGAAGGCCGAAACGACGGACTTCGTGCTTAGGGAGTAGACCCCCTGGTTCAAGCCATGGTCCGGGGCGAGAGGGAGTGGGAGGCAGTCACCTCCTTCTGCGAAGCAGTCATGCTAGCGAAGGAGGTGGCGGGACGACTGAGGGAGAGAGCCTCACGTCCCAGCCGCCGCGGGAGACGCTCCGGGCGTCGGGAGCCGCGAGACGACTCCCGGCTACCGTAGGCGCGGGCCTGCGGGCGGAGAGTAATGGGTAACTCTCCGTCCGATCAGGACCAGGCCCGTGCCGAACGGCGCGTACGTGTTCCACGCGCGCCTCAAAGAGATGTCAGCAATAAGGAAGGGGTCCGTAAGGGCCGAAGCCTGCCGGGGCAGCGGGATTGTCCAAAAGGGTTACCGCTACCCTATAGGTTACCGCTATGTATTCTTTGCGGTCATCTTATTTTTTGGTACATTTCTCTATGCGAATAGTACTTTCTTATTCCATACTAAATAAACTACAATTTGACATACGACAACAGTAAGACCAGTGTATATGTCGCAGGTTTTTCATAAAATTAGGTTTTTGATCAAAAACCTAGGTTTTTGATGAAAAACCGGAAGATGACATATTTTAAACTTAATTTCATCATAAACCTGTAACAATCCAGATTTTTGATAAAAAACCTGAACTAGTTTGGGTTTATGATAAAGTTCTTGTCAAAATCATGGGTTTGCTTTGTTTTGTGACAAATAAATCAATTTAAATGAAATAAATAATACAACCCATCATCATTTGCAACTTAGTAGTAAGAAAACAATTATTTATTTATCAAAATTATCTTTAAAACTCTATAGCCACTTCAGCGGCTCTTTCTGATGGAAACTAAATTTTGCTATATGGTCCTGATAATGCAACAGCCATTTCCATTGTCCGTCTGGAGTTGACTGCAAGTCTATAAGGTCCACTTGACCGCGGTTATTGGCGGACAACAATTCCCATTTGCGGAATTTTCTTCTTGTTCTGGCACACCGTACATAGCTTTACAAATTCTTTGACCACAGAAACCAGAATAACATACCTGCCGTGCGATTCTGTAACCATCTCACCGTGAAAACTTAGGTGAAGTGAGCGTGGAGTGAGCTGTCAGTGTCATCTTGATGTTAGGGATTGATACTCTTGACAGCTCACTCTAAGCTCACTTCACCTAACTTTTCACGGTGAGATTTTTACAGAATCGATCGGCTGGATTTAAAAGCATACATCAATTTGTCTCTTCCTCCGTGGCCAACAGATTGATGAATTTCACATAATATCCCATGAAATTCTTCTGGAGGTACTACTTTGACTATAGGGAAAGGGCGGGGCGCGCGCGAACGCAGGCGAAACAAAAGCGGGGGAAGTTCCTAAGTTCCTGTCAACGGAAATGTATATCAGATTGATCGTAAACCCAAACTAGTTCAGGTTTTTGATCAAAAATCTGGATTGTTACAGGTTTATGATGAAATTGAGTTTAAAATGTGTCATATTCCACCTGCGACATATACATTATTTTGTGTTTAATATATTTTTTCTAGCTGTTCGTTTTTGTCTGTTGTCACCTATATTTTTTCTTCTGTGTTAATAGTTAACAATACAAGTCTATTTTTTAGGGTTCCGTACCTCATAAGTAAAAAACGGAACCCTTATAGGATCACTTCGTTGTCCGTCCGTCCGTCCGTCCGTCTGTCAAGACCGTTCTTCTCAGGAACGCGTGGAGGTATCAAACTGAAATTTGTATCCAATACTCAGGTCTACTGTCCCTTGGAGCTGTGAGAAAATCAAACTTCTAAGCCAAAGCAATCAAAAGATACAGCCGTTTATGCCGCAAATTTCCGCAAATTTTAGAAACTCGCACGGGAATCAAAACCTACAGGGTACTTCCCGTGAACTTAGAATCTTGAAATTTGGTACGAAGTAACGTCTTATAGTACTGATAAAGGAAAAATTACGAAACCCGTAAATTTTTAGTTATATCAAATAATAAAAAATATTATTGAAAATTTTAAAGTTACTACTTTTTTCTCATGAACGCATAGAGGTATTAAATTGAAATTCATATCAAATACTTAGGTCTATAATACCTTTAAGCTGTAACAAAATCAAACTTTTGTGTCAAAGCAATCAAAAGAAATAGCAATTTAAGCCGCATATTTTCAAACTCGCAACTACCGCGAGGGAATCAAAACCTAAAGGGTACTTCCAGTCGATCTAGAATCTTGAAATTTGGCATGAAGCAATGTTTAATAGCACATAGAAAGGAAAAATTCCGAAAACCTTAAATTTTTAGTTACATCACATATGTTTTCTTCAAATAATTGTAAATGGAATTCCCACATAATTTTCATCCATAAACATGTTTCCGTTAATAAACACTAGCACTACTCGAAGTAGTACAACTATAGATAATGTTTTTTCGAACTTCAATGTTCAATGTGGTTATACTATTCATACCTTTTTCAGTCACCATTTACAGATCTGGTTCAAATTTAATTCATAATTAACATGTTTGTACCAGATTTCTAAATAGTGACTAAAAAAAATTGCAAATAAATAACTTTGATAAAAAAGCTTGCCCTCATTCGTCAGCAGACTTTTGCAAGGCTGCTGCAAGGCTAGTGTAGGTATTTCAGTTATACTATAAAATAAATGATATGTGTTAACATAAAATAAAGGATTACTGAAACGATAAAGAGACCTTTGTCATTAATTTATGCTCCTCCAGCTTTCCATACTATAATGTTATAAATTTCATTTTGCAATAAAATACCATAACTATGACTCGATTGTTGTCGTGGGTAAACTTTTACTTATATATCTACTGGTTTGTACGGAACCCTCGGTGCGCGAGTCCGACTCGCACTTGGCCGGTTTTTCCTCGCAAGTGTGTTGAAAAACGTCGTATGAAACGCGTGTGCATTGATCATTATACACCCGGCTTCCTTATTGCGCTCGCCTGCGGCTCGCGTGAATAATACCGCCTCAGGTAGGTATAGGTAATGATCAACATAGCAAACTGCATTTATCATTATGTCAAAAAATAAAATAACTTAAAATAACTTTATATAATAATGCATGCAATAATTAAGTAGTAAATAGTAGTATAAATACATATATTGCGGTTAACAGGGTTCATGTACGAAACTTATATTATGTAACAAGACCTTGTATACGACATGAATGCAATAAATAAATAAAAGATACAAACTGCGGGCCATATAGGCAAAGACGGGCAAACAAACATAGCGATAAATAGCGTTCAATTACGAAACCCTATAAATATAATTACTCACAGGAAGAAGATAACTTGAGTTGATAGTATCATTATAATCCCATAAAGCGCCATTTATCACAGAATGTGCGCGAGAATGGTTTCTCTGTTGCCATTATCAATAATTGTGTTATTACAATTGTGCATTGTTACAAATTACGTGGAAAGCCAAATTTGTAGCCGCCAAAAATGGTAAGTGAGCGTTCCAACCTAAAATCTGTTCCATAAACCATAATGTAGGTACTTAATGTTGAAATGTCAGTCGGTCTGTTAGAAAGTTTAAGCTACATAGTTTCCCGTTACAAAGTTTAAAAAAAAAATATCTTAACCTAAATGTCGGTAACACATATTAACAGGTCAACACGAATTTTGACTTTGCTAAGAGAGTATGAAATTTCGATAGATTTATAGATAGTTAGGCAAAAAAAATGGAATGAAAACGTTTGCTTTTGTATCCAAAGGTTTAGAAAATCCTTAGTTAAAATTTTTGTTTATAAATAAATCGAAACAAACATAATTCATAATATTATTTTTATTAATTTATATATAATTTTTTTTCAACTTTTACTATCTTAAAAAATTACAAAATAGTAGAAAAAAGTTTAAAAGTGAACCCTATTACTTTTTGTTTCATGTTTATAAGTACTTTCACTCACTCAACCCCAAATGTAGTCCACCATCATATTTTCGTTGGCCCTGATAACGTTGTTCGAAATCCATGATGTCTTGGTGAAAACGTTCTCCTTGTTCTTCTGAATACGCCCCCATGTTGTTTTCAAAACCTAAATGAGCATGCAGCTAAGTACATTTAGAGACGTTCTGCAGCCATAGTTTTAAAGTATTCTAACATGTTAACAACTAGCTTTCGGTACGATTATTATCATAACACTACTCGTACCACAAAAGCAAACTTTTTAAGGAATATGGGTATATTTGCTTTATTTTAGAACCTAGTGAATAAAAAAATCATAAAATAAATTTTACGTCAAAGAATTTTTTTTATAGAGTTGTGAACTATTTATAACTAGCTTCTGCCCGCGTGAAAATTCTCGTTTTCACGTAAAATATAATTATCTTAAGACACTCGGAAACACTGTAGCTTACCATTAGTGAAAGAATTTTCAAAATCAGTTCAGTAGATCCAGAGTTTACCGCCGACAACCTCACAAACTTTATTACCTCATTAAAATTAGTATAGACTAAGTTATTGTTAAAAAGGTTATTTCTGTGACTGTCTACACGCTATAGCATAGCCCTGGTGACTTCTGTAATGACGAATTCCCGAAAAGTTGCTCCTTATTTTTGACATGTTTATTAATTACAACATTCCCGTGGCAGCATTTTTTCTCGACATGAGAAAAGCCTCTGAATTCGTTGATCATTAGCAAAATGAATAAAATAGATTTGTTAAAATCGTATCTAAGTAATGAACGTCAATGAGTGCAATTGACAACATTTCAAATCCGACATGACCTTAAAACAAAAATACCGTTTCTTTATTTTCGTTTTTTTCCTGAGTTCAAATAAATTTATTTTTTTATTTCTACATTTCTGAGAAAAAAAAATGAAAATCAAAAAGCATGTGATGACGTCACATAAATGGTGGAATGAGGTAGTTACCTTTGCGCATTCCAATGTCTGGTGAAAACTCAAACCAGACATGTCAATCATGTCAATGTCAAGTTGAATTGAACAATATTTTTCATAACAACTCGATACGCTGCTTATTGTTGTTATTACCAATTTTTGATTAATATTTCGCTAATAAAATGGATCCCAATGAAAAATATAACAAACATGCGCCGACGAGTTTCACAAGCTGACAAAGTGACAACGACTGAGACAAATGATATATGACAGTGACATCTAACAGTTTTTTTGACGGGTCACAGTAAAGCAAAGGTTTTATCGCCATTGACGCCATTTGGCGCTTACGTCTTTTTAGAATACACCGAATTACAAAGTTGAAATTATGAATGAAAAGTATATAATTTCGAAAAACTGAAAAATACGGGTGCCCTAGATTTGGATTTACTTTAATATAACGTAATAATACATGCTGGTTAAAAATATGAAATGTTGTCAATTACCTACTTATAAAATAATGGTACGCGATAAAAAAGTAAGTAATTTAAAAAAAAATCGACTTCAAAAAGAAATTAACTCAAAATTAAAAAAAAAATGTACTTAGGTACCTATTCGAAATCGAATTGAATTTTGTTAATGATAAATGATAAATGATTTTATTTCTGTAAGTAGGTTTGTACAAACACTTTTACACGTCAATCATATTTTTTTTTAAAACGAGATGAGGTCGGCGTTTCCTATCTGACTACTCTGAGAAGAAAGGCCGAAACAAACTCAGAGGTCACAATCTCTTAATCTCTTTTAAAGTCCAGACATAATCTTGGTGAGATCATGTGGAGACCATGTAGATTGGTGTCTGAAATGGTCTTTTGAGGAAAGAACCACACAGATTGAGTGGACCCGTCCAGTCAGTGCACGCATTTGTCAGTAATCATGCAGCTCAACTCAAACTTAGGGAGCTCAACGATTCGACGAACAATACCAAAGAAAGGACATTTGGGTAGGTCGCATAAATTACTCAAACTGCCAGACCATGACTAAAACTATCTGAGAAAATAAAAAAAAAGGCAAAAAAAATTACCCACATAGTCTTCACATTCACAGTCATTAAAATAATATAATACTTTACAAAGTAAATATTCACGTCACTGTATATGTAAAATTTATCAATGTCAATGTGTATATAAAAATTCAGAAATAGTCTTGGTCAGATCATTTTGAGGACCATGTAGATTGGTGTCTGAAATGGTCTTTTGAGGAAAGAACCACACAAATTTGAGTGGACCTGTCCAGTCAGTGCACGCATTTGTCAGTAATCATGCTGCTCAACTCAAACTTAGGGAGCTCAACGATTCGACGAACAATACCAAAGAAAGGACATTTGGGTAGGCCGCATAAATTACTCAAACCGCCAGACCATAATTAAAACGGGAACAATAACCCACATAGTCCTCACATAGAGAGAGAAGAGCGCTTTAATATACAATTATTTTATATCCTATTATCTATATATTTATATTTCCATTCATACATTTTTCTATTAATATTTTATATGCAGGTCTATCTATTTATTTAATTATATTTAATATTGTTTATTTCTGTACTTGCTTAAATTTTTTCATTATTATTTATGTAATATAATTAAGTATTAAAGTATATTTTTTATTTTTTTTTATTTTACTTATTAAAATATATCTGTTATTCATAGTTATGTATTATTATTATTTAATTTATCCGTTAGATATTCTTGTAGTGTGTAATAGCTTTTTTTAATTAAGTATTGCTTTAGTTTATTTAAAAATATACTGGTTTTATTTTGTTGTTTTATGTCTTCTGGTAGTTTATTATATATTTTTATTGACATTGAATATGGACTAGATGAATGTAGTTTAAGGCGGGAGGGGGGCAAGTTTAATCTATTTTTATGGCGCAACGAATAATTTGTTTGTATGTCTCCCCGTGTGATGTAAGAATCTGGATATTTACGGACTAGTTTACATAATTCTAAGATATAAATACTAACTAAGGTGAGAATCTTGTGTTTTCGAAAATAAGGCTTGCAACTATCTGTAGGTTCTATATTGGTAATTATTCGTATTAGCTTTTTTTGGAGAGTAAATAGGGAGGGAGCGTCTGTGCTATTTCGTCTTGCTGACCTTGGTTTTACTGTTGTTATTAGTAATAACTTTTTTTTTTATTTATTTTACTTCGATGGTCCTAGTTTATCACTTGTGACTTCAAGTGATAGCTATGTGAACTGAACCCAGCATTGCATAAATATGTAGGTAAGCTGTCACGCCCATTACACCCCTGCGATTCTGTAACCATCTCCAAGAAGCTTGTAGATAAAACTGGAGGTCACACTCTAAATACCTAACTGAAACCGACTGTGGGCTAGCGCTCTCTTTCTAAATACGCACTTAAGAACGAGACAGTGATATATGTTTTCTTTGTCATATATATGTATTCAGAAAGAGAGCGATAGCCCACAGTCGTTTTCAATCAAATGTTCAGAGTGTGATCTCCACTTTTATCTATATACTTCTTGGACAGACTGGATGAGGAAGGCGGAGGACATAGTGTTGTGGCGCAGCATGGGAGAGGCCTATGTCCTGCAATAGGCTGAGTTGATTGATTGTTTTCATTGTTTTTGTTGATAATATTGTTTGCTTACTGACTTATACATACATACCTACATACATCTGACATATGGCAAATAATATTTAATTTATTGTTTTGTCTTTCGTAATGTTAATTGCATACTATGTTAATTGTATAATAGAATGAAGTTTTTTGTAACTGAACAGACAGCTGTGCTGCTGGGGAGTTTGTTGCGCGACTTGTCCCCAGCTAGCAATAGGAAGTGGCGAACGGCGGGCGTGTCGGACTGTCTTACGTAATTTTGACGTTCGAAAAGTGTTGAATCTCAGCCTAGTTTGAATAAATGACTTTTGATTTGATTGATTTTGACCTAGTTTTTATTTTCTTACAGGCAAGACGAGGTTTGGGAATCTTTCTGGAATTCAAAGAGCGTCATGGTGAAAAATCCCAAGTGTTGGTCCTATTGGCCTTGGTGTAAAAAAAAAATACCTCAAGTTAAATACTTCCTAGATTGGCATTATGTTCCCGTGAGTTGAACTGGTGACCTTTTTGCAGCAATAATTTATCTGTCATGTCATCATCTACCAATCGATAGAGCAAGCCATCCTAACGGCCGAACCCAATAACTTATTTTCAGTTAAAGAGAGATCGCTACTGATGATAGCTTGTATAATCATATCTGTCCTGGAATGTCGTCTCACAATCATCAAAAAGGGCTATCTGTCTAGCGACAACAATAGATCATAAAACTTTTTTTCAAAAAAAAAAAACAACCGACTTCCTAAAAAAAAAACAATTACAAAGTAAAAAAAAATAAAAATCCAATCAAAAAAAAAAAAAACTCAAAGCATTTATTTCAAATAAACCAATTATAGGCACTTTTGAATTGTCAAGGGTCGGTCAGTCAGAAAGATGAAGCTAGTTGCCCATTCCAAAGCGTAGATCCCTGTGGAGAAGAACGGGCAAGAAACTCCACGGACACTCTTTTAAATCATAAAATTGTTACAAAAATCTTGATTACATCATTCATGTTGAAATTATACATGTGAGAACGATGCAGAAAGACGTGCACGTTAAAGGCGTCCGTACTAAAAAGAACAATTCATAAATTAAAATAAGCCGTGGCGGCTAAGAGATGACCAGTCCCTACTGACGGCGCCCGTTCACGAACATGACGTATGGATCAGCACCATTCAGCTCAACCATTTTGAAGGGAACCCAATGATCCAACACACACGCCACCATCAGCGAGACATTTGAGTGAGCATGACATACTCTCAGCTGCCAGGGCACATTCAAGTCAATTAAAGACGTACCCAGTAAATGGTAGCTTTATAGTTTAGGTACATAGTGCTCACACGTGTGCTATGCAATTATACAATACTAAGAGATTGAATTTATACAATGCAAAGATAGTTTTTCAATCTTCAGCAGCTCCAACTATAATTTCGAATGCTAATTAATTAGTTTATGCGCCCTTGTGGAGCAGGACCAGCGTTCAGCCAAGCATTTTTGTCAGCGATGTAATCCCCCAACTTATAATATGCTTGGCTGCATAGTGTGCGTTTTATGCAAGATTTGAATTTCGTTTCATTGAGTTGGAGTATGTGGGGGGGTATTTTATTGTAACATTTTAAACAGAAATCTATTTGGAACTTATTTGTTTGAGCCGTTTGGGGTAGAAACACTAGGGCCATGGGGCCCGAGTGCCCACTTATTATTTCGAGACATCGCAAAGCGGTTGGTCGACTCTTCACGTGACCAGAGGGCTGGCCTATTTTTTGGCCAAAGAATCAGCATTGCCATACAACGTGGCAATGCTGCCAGCCTTTTGGGCACGTTTCCTGTTGACAGCGATGCGGACGAATTTTTTGATGCCCTTTGATTATTTCCCCTTCTTTTTATATACTTGTAGATATTATTATTATTTTAAGTCTGTTATACTTACAATTGTATTTGAAGAAATAAATTAAAAAGTGTAAACTACATATAAAAAAAAAAAATAAAAAGAATGAATTACAAAGTGATAATGGTTGATTTGCTGGCATTTATTGAAGAGTTCCGTTGTCTGTCTCCGAAACTCATCATCAGATCTTTACAAAATTTAAATGGGACCATTTCGGAATACACGTCATCAAACAAAAAAATAATTTTGCAAATCTGTCTATAAATGACGGAGTTATGCCCGAACCCGTGAACCCGTGAAATACTTATTACTGAGTAGTTCCGATGGCCATCTGTGGTCTTCATCATCAGTTCCGAGAGAAAATGCACGAGTTCCTATAAAAAATACCCAAATCGCTATAGGTGTGTCTATAAAATTTGAGGGTGTCCCTCGATTTCAATGGGATTCCCTGATCAGATTCCGACTTGGTGGCAATGGGACTACTTCGGGAGTATACACTTCAAACGAAAAAATAATTTTTGAAATCGGTTTAGACACAATTGACGAGAAATCGGTGAACATACATAAAAAAAAAACATACATAAAGTCGAACATATAACCTCCTCCTTTTCGGAAGTCGGTTAAAAATATGATTTCAGCGCAAATTTCTCAATAACCTTAAGTTAACTAGTTTTTTTTTTAATACACAGTTATTTATCAACTATTTATCTAGTAAGAGTACAATTTTAAATTTTGATAACTACTTAATATAAATTACATAAAATAAAAATCTAACACACGTTTTTACGTAAGCACGAAACACCATGTTTTTCAATTGCTTTCAAGTTTAATGATTTAGAGTTTAAAGTTTAATGATTTAGTACTTGTAAAAAAATGTTGATCACGCTGAAAAAACCCAATAAAATCATGTGCCCTTGTCTACGCGTAAGTAATTGAAAATAATAATAAGTGTTAAATATTTTAAAATTTAAGGTATTTATCCACCAAAATCAATGTTTATATTTTTATTTTGACTACTTATTTAATTGTAGTAAAATATCTAAATAATGCCTTATAAACTTAAATTCGATCGTTCGTGTACTAAAATTTAAATTCGTAGACTTACTAGATAAATAGGTGATAAATAACTGTGTATTTAAAAAAAGAATCTAGATAACTTAAGGTTGTTGAGAAAATTGCGCTAAAAAAAACAGATTTTTTGTTTTCACCCCGCGAAATTGATAGGGACTGTTGATGAAAACAAGTAAAATTAATTTTAATGGTTTATTAGGCATATAAAAAAGTTACAAAAAAAATATAGATCTCATATTTTTTGGAAAAACCGATGTATAGTATACTTTACGGTGCCACTTTTGCTCGAAACAATAAGAAATCAGCAATGTATAGCATACTATACGTTGTGCTATATTAGTGCTTCGTGTGGTAAGCCAAAAAACAGTTTCTGCCTTTGACATAACATAAATTTATTTTGCATTTAGTGCACATTGTACTTGCTTGACCTCCTTTACAATATTTAAGTACATCTCTGATACCCGGTTAACTAAGGCCAATGATCGTATTTATCCTCACATCATCCAAAGGTCTCTCGGCCAATGGTTTCTTTATCTTTTGCCTCTCAGGTACAGATTCAACGTCCTTTACAGGCACGGTTCATAATACCTGTCAGAAACATCAGCTTGGGTGTTGTCAGTGAAATGTAAATATCTTCTTAGTTGCTGAAAACGCTTCAAGGATATGACATCTGCAATTTTCGGATATATAAACGACGATTTCCAATAGTCTTTGTAAGAAGGTAAAACTACTATACCCATAAGAATGTTGATGGCCATCAAATCTAATATTTCCTCTTCTGTAACTTTGATTGATTTGCCAGTTTCTTGAACGCTGTACAAATTGGTATTCGTCATTATATCACTCACCATTACTCTGGGAAAAAATCGATATAAATAGTCTAAGGGTGACCAATCAGTAGATACTGCATCTTCAAAAGTAGGATTAGATATGTCAGCCCTGTGTTGAAATGACACATTCTTCCAACGAAAATGTAAGTTTAGTTTTTTGATACAGCGTCTTTTGACTCTATTGACGGCAATAGAAGGGCCAGTACATTTTATTTGTCCACGTATCCTCAAAGGTGTGTTAGTTGCCATTGCAGTAGAAGGTTGAACAGACGCCACAGAACCAATAGAAGAAATTGAAGGGATTACATCATAGTTGCATTGCATAGGGCTCGGAAATACAGCGTTCAGAATTGGTGTGAGGGGAACTTGAGTATTTTCTTGTTCAACATCAGACAGGGCTTCTGCGTTTGATTCTATCTCCTCCTCTGAAGGGTTGGCTGGCAAAACTGGGCTGCCTAGAATTTCGAGCCTTTCAAATGACGATTCTAGTGACGGTGCTGGTAAACTCTCAGCTGTTCTCGCTTTATCACCGCTGCTCTATTTTTAATCAAAATTTTGAATACACATACTTAGCAAAAACTTCCAATCTTTTCGAGAATGTGAATAGCTTATTATTTCGAAATAGCACGTAACATTTTTTAAAAGTCTCATGTGTCAACCTACATTTAATTGTATATCAAAATGTCCTACGTGTCACATGGTTTCTTTATAGTAACAGTTTTTTTTGCATATTATTTTAGTTGTTTCATTTTCATTAATAATATTCTTTAAAAACCGCTTATGTGACAAAAAGTTGCAGTTTTTAATCTCCCATGTGAAGAAAAATAATTAAAATTATATAACTAGTATATTTTACTTTTATTCCTACTTCAATACATTTTAACCAGTTAGTTTTTCTTTTCCAACGGAATAATATTCTCTAAGATTTTTTTTCAGGGGGAAGATTTTTATTTTTTTCTCGAAAAACTTTATACACATCGGAGATTTTAAATTTGCAACGACGATATGCATATACCTAATTATATATAAGAATAGGCACAAATAAATATATGTATATAAATACACAAATAAACTAAAAACAAATAAGATAAACAATGATAAAACATTACCTTTGTGATGATACTGCTAGCTACTGCTGTGTCATCACGTTGTTCCAAATAAAAAACTGTTTTAACTTTTATTTATTACATATCTAGACCGCTAACTTTGGTGCAACTGCCGCTGACTGCCGAATGTACCTAAACTAAACTTCAAGTAGAATTTCAGTCATTTACGAAGTTTCGAAGTACTTACTTTGTATTTTAGATTTCTGATTGTTCATTCGATACATCGATAACACCCCAACGTTTTTATATTTATTTCAGAAGCGAATTAGTTCAAAGGAAAACGTATGCTGTACTGGTTATAAGAAAGATTATGATTTTAATTAGTAAGTATATATCCACCTATTTAAATTGGAGTTATTCCGGCCTGATCCCCCGAACCCCCCTCCAGCCCCCACCCCCACCCCCTGGATCCCACGCTAGATCTTCTTCTGTTTTAAACTCGTGTCTTATCCACTATAAACTTTTTAAGTCCGGTCTGATCCCCTTTAAAATACTCGACTCGTGACCTCTTCGCTAAAATAAAGTAATCACCAATTTTATTTTATTTAACTACCTTATCGAACATCAGTTGTGTTGTAACTTATAATCAATAAATATAAGCATAAAAATACTATGAATACATATTACATATTTTTCAGCCTCGTCTGTAAACCGGAATGCTCAAAACCTTGCACAAATGGCTTCTGCCGTAATCCAAATGAATGTGGATGTAACAGGGGTTATATGTTGGACCTCAAAAATAAGTACAACTGCCTGCCGATATGCTCTAAGCCATGTGGAAATGGTACCTGTATAGCACCAGAGAAATGTCTGTGCACCAAGGGATACACATTCACAAATGGATCTTGCCAACCAGTTTGCAGTAAACCCTGCGGCAATGGTACATGTATCGCCCCAGACACATGCCAATGTTTGCTAGGATATAAAAAATCAGGTGAAAACATCTGCAAACCTTACTGTTCCAGTGGATGTCTTCATGGTAGTTGTGTTGGACCTGAGACATGTGTCTGTGATGCAGGATGGCAAATGGTGCAATCACCTGGCACTGCGAACAAAACATGTCAACCAATTTGCACAAAACCTTGCATAAATGGCACGTGTGTGGCTCCAGAAACTTGCCAGTGCACAAAAGGGTATGTGAAGTCAGATAAGTACAGCTGCAAGCCTTACTGCTCCAGTGGATGTCCTCATGGCAGTTGTGTTGGACCTGAGACATGCGACTGTGGCCCAGGATGGCAAATGGTGCAATCACCTGGCACTGCGAACAAAACATGTCAACCAATTTGCACAAAACCTTGCATAAATGGCACGTGTGTGGCTCCAGAAACTTGCCAATGCACAAAAGGGTATGTGAAGTCAGATAAGTACAGCTGCAAGCCTTACTGCTCCAGTGGATGTCCTCATGGCAGTTGTATTGATCGTGAGATATGCAACTGTGACTCAGGATGGCAAATGGTGCAATCACCTGGCACTGCGAACAAAACATGTCAACCAATTTGCACAAAATCTTGCATAAATGGCACGTGTGTGGCTCCAGAAACTTGCCAGTGCACAAAAGGGTATGTGAAGTCAGATAAGTACAGCTGCAAGCCTTACTGCTCCAGTGGATGTCCTCATGACAGTTGTGTTGGACCTGAGACATGCGATTGTGACCCAGGATGGCAAATGGTGCAATCACCTGGCACTGCGAACAAAACATGTCAGCCAATTTGCACGAAACCTTGCATACACGGCACGTGTCTGGCTCCAGAAACTTGCCAGTGCATAAAAGGGTATGTGAAGTCAGATAAGTACAGCTGCAAGCCTCACTGCTCCAGTGGATGTCCTCATGGCAGTTGTGTTGGACCTGAGACATGCGACTGTGGCCCAGGATGGCAAATGGTGCAATCACCTGGCACTGCGAACAAAACATGTCAACCAATTTGCACAAAACCTTGCATAAATGGCACGTGTGTGGCTCCAGAAACTTGCAAGTGCACAAAAGGGTATGTGAAGTCAGATAAGTACAGCTGCAAGCCTTACTGCTCCAGTGGATGTCCTCATGGCAGTTGTGTTGGACCCGAGACATGCGACTGTGGGTCAGGATGGCAAATGGTTCAATCACCTGGCACTGCGAACAAAACATGTCAGCCAATTTGCACGAAACCTTGCATACACGGCACGTGTGTGGCTCCAGAAACTTGCCAGTGCATAAAAGGGTATGTGAAGTCAGATAAGTACAGCTGCAAGCCTCACTGCTCCAGTGGATGTCCTCATGGCAGTTGTGTTGGACCTGAGACATGCATCTGTGACTCAGGATGGCAAATGGTGCAATCACCTGGCACTGCGAACAAAACATGTCAACCAATTTGCACAAAACCTTGCATAAATGGCACGTGTGTGGCTCCAGAAACTTGCCAGTGCACAAAAGGGTATTTGAAGTCAGATAAGTACAGCTGCAAGCCTTACTGCTCCAGTGGATGTCCTCATGGCAGTTGTATTGATCGTGAGATATGCAACTGTGACTCAGGATGGCAAATGGTGCAATCACCTGGCACTGTGAACAAAACATGTCAACCAATTTGCACAAAACCTTGCATAAATGGCACGTGTGTGGCTCCAGAATCTTGCCAGTGCACAAAAGGGTATGTGAAGTCAGATAAGTACAGCTGCAAGCCTTACTGCTCCAGTGGATGTCCTCATGGCAGTTGTGTTGGACCTGAGACATGCGAATGTGGCCCAGGATGGCAAATGGTGCAATCACCTGACACTGCGAACAAAACATGTCAGCCAATTTGCACGAAACCTTGCATACACGGCACGTGTGTGGCTCCAGAAACTTGCCAGTGCACAAAAGGGTATGTGAAGTCAGATAAGTACAGCTGCAAGCCTTACTGCTCCAGTGGATGTCCTCATGGCAGTTGTATTGATCGTGAGATATGCAACTGTGACTCAGGATGGCAAATGGTGCAATCACCTGGCACTGCGAACAAAACATGTCAACCAATTTGCACAAAACCTTGCATAAATGGCACGTGTGTGGCTCCAGAAACTTGCCAGTACACAAAAGGGTATGTGAAGTTATATAAGTACAGCTCCAAGCCTTACTGCTCCAGTGGATGTCCTCATGGCAGTTGTATTGATCGTGAGATATGCAAATGTGACTCAGGATGGCAAATGGTGCAATCACCTGGCACTGCGAACAAAACATGTCAACCAATTTGCACAAAACTTTGCATAAATGGCACGTGTGTAGCTCCAGAAACCTGCCAGTGCACAAAAGGGTATGTGAAGTCAGATAAGTACAGCTGCAAGCCTTACTGCGCCAGTGGATGTCCTCATGGCAGTTGTTTTGGACCGGAGACTTGTTCTTGTAACCCAGGATGGACAATGAACCAAGACAAAGGCACCATTAACAAAACTTGTGAACCAATATGCAGCAAACCTTGTATCAATGGCACTTGTATAGGTCCCGAAGTATGCGGATGTCACTCAGGCTATGTAGAATCAGAAAAGAATGTTTGCCGGCCACATTGTTCCAATGGGTGCCTTCATGGTGTTTGCATGAGTCCTGAAACGTGTCACTGTGACTCCGGGTGGAAAATGACTCAAACACAACTCAGCACAAGTGACAGGACGTGTCAGCCAATATGTACCAAACCCTGTGTGAATGGAACATGTGTTGCCCCAGAGGCTTGCAAATGTCTTGCCGGGTATACATTACAGAAGAATATTTGTGAGCCAAATTGCTCTGGCGGGTGTTTACATGGTAGATGTGTGAGTCCTGGCACTTGCATTTGTGATCCGGGATGGTACAGTAGTAATCTCAATGGCACATGTGTGGCTGATACGATTAAATTCGGTAAAAATACTGGAGGAAGAAATTGGTAAGTAGCTTTCTATTTTTAAGCTGTTTTTAAAAAGTGTATAAAATAATTATTAAAAAGTTGGTGTCAAAAGGTGCAAAGCTTTAGTTGGAAATCAGTCGCCGGATTCACCAATAATATAATTATAATTGGCGAACCTGGCGACCTTGACGACTGATTAAAGTTTGTAATTAAACCAAAGGCGATTATTAAGTCAACTGACTTGAGCGTTTTACCCTCAAACTCGAATTTCTCATACTTCGTTCTTTCAAAACAACTTGTCAATTTATTTTCTTCTGCAGCAGTGTTAAAAAATATTTTATTAATGTTTTCAGGGTGCAGTCCAACTGGATGTACATACTAGCCACCTTCTGCATTTTGATGGTGCTGATGCTACTTATAATCATTTATATTAAGCGTTCCAAAAGGAATAAGTCTCTCGAGGATGGTAAGTAGTATTGGAGTAGGAGGGTGAGACCCTTAGGCAGAAATCATTCATGCATGGTAGTTTTAACCTGTTGTACTGAACTGAAGAAAGTATAATATAAAATTCAAGAAGAATTTATAACTCTCTCGCCTCCTGATATGGTAAAATTGATATTACATAAAGAAGCAACCTTCTGCCTTCTATATTATATTTCTTCTCTATCACCATTATCCAATGTATTGATTTGGCCATTATTCTATTACCCTTATGAAGTTTTTTACGACTTAATTGTATACCTACCGTTTTATGTTAAAGGAGATAGTTTATTGTTCGCCGAATATGCCCACCAAAAATTGTGGCGTCTATTATTAAAACGCATGTTGATTTGTTTCTTATGATATATAGATCACAGTGGTAGTATTATATAAACTTCATCTAACGGGAATACTGAAAAATACGATCATAACCTAAAAATTTACTAAAGTAGCAGTTGCTAATAAAATATAGTTTAAAAAAACACGCTTTAATAGCAAATCGAACTAAAAATCAGAAAATAACTTTTATATTTATATTTTATTCAACTGTTAATTTGCAACGTAAAACGTTCAATTGTGTTTTAATAACAGTTCGATTTCGATCGCCGTTCGATAGTTACTTATAAAGTCATTCTACTATTTCTTAAGCAAACTGGAAACTAAACCCATGCTGAATCGCAACTGAATGGTAGCGGGAACGTAACAGCGGTAAACTGTGTTACCAACATGCCAAATAGTATTTTTAATAATACCACAGAAAAAAAAGTTGAACCTAAAAATGTTACATACATGTCACCGAAAGTATTTTCATACACAAAATTATATTTAGACCATTCGATTCTAACAAATGTCAAAATAACAGTAGAATGTGACTAAACGTCACGATCATGTTCGATTTTGTTAACAGAATATATTTTATAATTATTTCGATCGATCGTTGGCTTAAACTAAAACGTAACCGCAGTTGAATCGTTGTTCATTAGTAGAATATGAAAACGCTTAACAGCTGTGATTCAGCTGTGGTTCCATTGCGATTTTTGAACAATTTTGTTAGTAGAATTGGCCCCCAGGTCTTTGTGTCCAAGGACGTTACAGTCATAACACATAATCGCCTTTTTTTTCTTCGGTTTAGGTTTCATTCGGGTAATGAGTACCGTATCTACTCTACAGGTTCTGTATCTGTCTTAAATGGTACTCCCATTCTTCTCCTACAATTGTTTGTCCGAAAATCATTATCCATAGCACGTCAGCTATAAACTTCAGTAACCATAATGTTCAAAAATTCGAAATTTTGTTTTACATAATTATCTTTAGTTCTAAAACTATTCTGTCATAATATTGAGTATATACTAGTTGAATCACCTAATTTTGCATGAAATAAAGTCATATGTCCTTAGTATTGTATTATATAATGTGTATTATTCCGAATATTTATTTATAATGAAATTGTTAGTCCTAAAACATTTGCTAAAAATTAGGTTTTAGTGACAGAAACGAATCTCTGTAAATCAGACTCCACGTAGTCTTGTCTGCCCTACCCCTAGAGTGTAATTTTAGAATCGCGTAAGCGCGTAGGGACGAGGCGGACCGCGGGCTGAGGAGCAGGAGGCTACGAGTAGCCACACCGCAGCTGAGCCTCAGCTGCGGTGATGAGCGAAAGCCGTCTGCGACGATTAGCACGCGCGGGACCGCCGGAGACCCGCAGCGCCGGAGCTGTGACAGAAACCATGCCTGCTGCATGTTCGCTTGCATGCTGCATGCTTGCTCGCATTCTGCATGCTTGCTTGCATGCTTGCTTGCATGTTTGCTTGCATGTTGCAAGCTGCATGCTTGCTGCATGCTTGCTTGCATGCTTGCTTGCATGCTGCATGCTTGCTGCATGCTTGCTTGCTGCATGCATGTTATATGCTTGCTTGCAAGCTATATGCTTGCTTGTATGCTGCACTTGCTGCATGCTTGCTTGCATGCTGCATGCTTGCTGCATGCTTGCTTGCATGCTGCATGCTGCATTCTTGCTGCATGCTTGCTTGCATGCTGCATGCTTGCTGCATACTTGCTGCATGCTGCATGCTTGCTGCATGCTTGCTTGCATGCTGCATGCTTGCTGCATGCTTGCTTGCTGCATGCTGCATGCTTGCTGCATGCTTGCTTGCATGCTGCATGCTTGCTGCATGCTTGCTGCATGCTTGCTTGCTGCATGTATGTTGTATGCTTGCTTGCAAGCTTGTATGCTGCACTTGCTGCATGCTTGCTTACGCTTGAGAGAAGTTCATACAAATTTGTTTTAAAAATATTATTAGGATAAATAAATATTAAATAGTTAGAATTTAGGACTTATAACTTTTATTGAAAACGGTTTCAAGTCTTTTGTATATTATTGACTAGCTTCTGCCCGCGACTTCGTCCGCGTGAAATTTTTAATTCCCCCGACCCACTCTGTCACATCGCATCGCCTGCCTGCGCTATATCTTAAGATACAATATTATAGTATCTTAGCCGTGTGTAGCGCCCCTTAGTGAAGTCCACTGCGGGTGACGTAACCTACGACAAACTTATTATTTGCGGTTGGTACAGTAATCGGGTTTAGGTATCGAACCGCAAAATTAAGTTTGTTTTTTATTGTATATATTTTTCCGGGATAAAAAGTACCCAGTGTAGTGCCCAGGATATTAAAGAATAATTATACCAAGTTTCATCGTAATCAAACTGGTAGTTTTTGCGTGATGCCTGAACAAACAGACAGACAGACAAAATTTTTTTTAATCACAGTTTTGGGTTCGGTGTCGGTCTAGTAACACCCCCTGCCATTTCTTTTTTTGATATTTTCAATATACAGAATTTTCACTTCTACAGATTTATTATAAGTATAGATTGTAATATTTATGACAAACAAATTTAGGGCATAGGTATTGTATTTTATGGATTTCAATTTTATGGCATGTGATATTATGTCACATTAAGTTCGGGCAAGTTATCATTTGGACAAATGATGATTAGTGTAGTAAGTATAATAGGGCACTTTAGATTATGGTTAAAAAAGTTAGGTAACACAATACAGAACCGTCTTAGAAAACTCATTCAACAGCTTAGTCAAAACATCCCTAGTGAAGGCAACATTGCAGTTTTTTAGTGCCATAATCTACACCCAACAAAAAACGCTAAAAGTGAATTGAAAAAATATAGTACACGATACAAAAAAATTGTTAAATTAACCCAGAAGGCACAAAATAATTACTTTATAAACAACTCGCAAAATAAATCTAAAGCTACATGGCAGATAGTAAATAAATCTAAAACTAACTTACCTAAAGAACAGATAATGGCCATACAAACAGGAAACTTGACTTACACAAATCCGAAAGACATAGCAAATGCATTTAATGACTACTTTATAGATGACATTGAGAATAATATAACAAATGACATTAAAATAAACAATAATTTAGGTAATTTGACAATGCAATCAATGTTTATGCAGCCTGTTCTAAAATCTGACATTATTTTAGTTACAAAGACGCTTAAAAATACTAGTACTGTAGGTATTGACGGTATATCTACAAAAGTAATTAAATATGTAATTGAGTTCATAGCACCTGTCTTAGAATATATTATTAATATGAGTATTACCGAGGGCATCTACCCCACTGACTTGAAAAAAGTGATAATAAAACCGCTCCACAAAAAGGAAGACAAGATAAATATAAAAAATTACCGCCCAATAGCAAAAATTCCCGTCTTTTCAAAAATTTTTGAAAAAGTTATTTATAAATCGATTTACCAATATCTTCACAAATACAATATTTTATGCAAAGAACAAAACGGATTCCGAAAAAATAAAACAATTAACATGGCTATTTTCGATTTTTTAAATAATGTCATGTCTGCTGTTGATAGAAAGACTCCCATCTGCGCTGTTTACACAGACATGACTAAAGCTTTTGATTATGTTGACCACAAAATCCTTTTATACAAATTGCATTGTTATGGCATCAGAGGCAACATTTTAAAATTATTAGAATCATACCTAAGTAATAGACTGCAATGTACAGAGATCACAAGAGTGTGCGCAAAAACTAAAACAGAACGAACGTATATATCAAAATTTAGAAGTATAAAATATGGAGTGCCTCAAGGTAGCGTGCTTGGGCCACCTTTATTTCTCATTTACATAAATGATTTGCCAAAAGTGACGCAACAACAAATGATTTTGTTTGCAGACGATAGCACTGCTATAGTAAAATGTAATGACTTGAATACTTATCAACTTGACATTAATAATACTCTTACTGACATAATTAATTGGCTTAATATGAATAATTTATTAATAAACCTCAAGAAAACAAAAATAATGCACTTCCACCAAAGAACTGAAATCCCTAAAATTTGTGTTAATTATAATGGCAACGAAATAGAAAAAGTAACAGTGAGTGTATTTCTAGGAATTTATATTGATAATAAACTTAATTGGAAACCTCACATAGAAAATCTTTGCAAAAAAATAAATAAATCTGCCTATGCACTTTTTCAATTGGCTAGAAAAGTGAATATAGACGCGTTACTTGTTGCTTATCACGGTCTAGTAGCCTCACTTCTAAGGTATGGAATTATTTTCTGGGGTAATTCCCCGGATAAGGAATTACTATTTAAGGCGCAGAAAAGGTGTATTAGAGCCATGTGTGGTCTGAAAACAGATGACAGCTGTGCACCGTACTTCAGATCACTAAATATACTGACGCTACCGTCGATATACATATTAGAAATTAGTATATTCGTCAAAACAAATCCTGACCTTTTTGAAAAAATTACAAAGGTACGAAATGTTCCAATTCGTAGTCAGTACAAACACTCTTTGAGTAATTATAAATGTAAAACTGCATTAGTAAAAAAAAGTATCCTGGGTATGGCACCACGCATTTATAATAAAATTCCCGACGCCATAAAAGAATTAAATTTTACACAATTTAAAAAGAAGATGAAACTGTTCCTAATTGATAAATGTTATTATACTACTGACGAATTTTTAAATGACAAATTAACATAGAGTTACATTTCACTAATAATGACATTTAACAATTTTGATATTTTTTATTATATACTTAAAATTATTTGGACATTTTACTCTCTTGACATTTGAATTATTTTGACATTCTAAATTATTTTGAAATTCTAATTATTTTGACATTTTATTCTTTTGACATTTTTATTATTTGGATATTTTAACTATTTTAATTTTTGGGACATTTTATTTATTTTGCAAATGTTTTAATTATTTTGACATAGATTTTTTTTTTGACATTTTAATTATTCATTTCTTAAATTTGATATAATATAGATTTTTTTTTTTTTTCTCCGATGTTATAATAATTTTGCATGTTTTTCTTTTTTAATCATCAAATTCGTTTTCGTCAGCAAGAATTGCACACCACATTTGTACGCCTTTAGGCATAGCATAGCGCTCTGTATATTAAAATAAGATCTGTATTGGTTTACCTATGTTAACAAATAAATAAATATTATTATTATTATTATTATTATAATCAGAGGTTCATTCTTTGGTGTAAGACCTCCTAAAAGTATTGCTATAATTGAAGTATCTTCGATCACTTTATCGATGTCAGCCAGGGGGGCGATTCTACTAATTTGCAACGTTACACGTTCAATTGCGTTATAATAACAGTTCGATTTCGTTCGCCGTTCGATAGTTACTTATAAAGTCATTCTACTATTTCATAAGCAAACTGGAACAGCCGTGATTCAGCCGTGATTCAGCTGTGGTTCCATTGCGTTTTTGAACAATTTTGTTAGTAGAATCGGCCCCCAGATCCTGTGCAGTCGGAATTACTGCGTTTATATAACTACTTACAGTTCGATATTTTCGAAGTCTGTCAAGTTCAATCTCTAAAACTTGCGCTCTAAGGCTAATCTACGTCCTTCATCTTTGTAAGCACTTTGCAAGGATATCCATGCCGCGTTTGCAGTTTTTGTACATCTTGCTTGAGTAATAGCTGCATCATCTACTGATAAACACATTTTTTTATGTGCTTTACAATCATTCTTTGCCATAATACTCGTAGTTGCAGAGGTGTTACCTCCTTCAGAATAACCGACTATTGTTCCCCATAGATATTCGTGTAAAAGATAATTGCCCATCTTAAATTTCCACGTAGGATATCCATTTCTATTCTTAAGGCAGAATGTAGGAACAGACGAAGAATTTGACTTACAAATACGAGTGTTATCTCCAGTTTTGGATTTCTTACGTGTGACATTTTATCTTAAAAACAAATACTTGTCAGAAAAATGAAGAAAAGGTACAGCATATTAGGAATATTGAGATTAGCCAGTAGTAATTACAACACTTATGATTATGATTAGTTTTTATTAAATAAAATTGTTAAAACACTTCGTTTATAACTTTAAAGACCATATTATCTGGAATTGAATCAACTGAGTGCAGTATCAAAACATTTTTCTAAATTACGATTTCGTGATTCCGGTTAGACTTTTAATAGAATCGACCATTATAAATAATAAATTTGTAACTTTTTTTTTGGTTTAATACGGTTAATAGACGTTACAATACAGAGGGCCCAAAAAAGTATATAATCTCCTATACCTACTTAGTCGCTACTAAACGAAATACCGGCCAATGGCAACAATTATTTTTTATTTTTGCAACTTTTAATGATTCTCTGATCTGTTTCCGTTACAGATGGTTCCGTGGTAGTTCCAGCTCAGGAAATAGCTCCAAAAGTTTTTAACAAGTCGAAACACCAGTACAATGTCGTCAACGAGACTTCGGAACTTTAAATTCGAAGGATTCTGATTCCTTTTTAATTAAGTTATATAAGTATTATTAATAATAATTAAGTTTAAAAAAATAGTAGGTAGGTATGTAAGGGTTGTAGCGCGTGGCATTCTATAGTTTCTGCCTACCCTTTTGGGAGAAAGGCGTGAGTCTATGTAATAATTAAGTATGATTATTTTATGTTCTCCTTTTGTCCTTAATTTAATTATTTATCTTATTGAATTTTAGCAAATAGTAGAAATAGGTACCACACAAGTACCCCTAGCACACCTCAACACACTCACACACACACCCTTTCACCTTAAACTCACTGCGTTAACTCAACATCAATATACATCCCAAA
The DNA here is from genome assembly GCA_949316385.1 of Globia sparganii. Classification (NCBI taxonomy): domain Eukaryota; kingdom Metazoa; phylum Arthropoda; class Insecta; order Lepidoptera; family Noctuidae; genus Globia; species Globia sparganii. The sequence goes on from OX438654.1 coordinate 1,925,604, forward strand.
TCATTATGTCCTATTCTGTACTGCTTCTCCTTGTCTTATTTTTTTATTAATAGTTTACTAAATCAAAATTAAATTAAGTTAAATTAATTGCCATCTAAGCATTTTTTGCATGGAACGTCATTCCATTCTGTATCTGGAGAAGGGCGTTGTAAGCAGCGCTACAGTATAAGTATACTTTTGCAGCTATCATCGTTTTACTTGTTTTTAAGTCTTGTGTTATTGTTCCAAAATAAACTTTTTATTATTTATTTATTTAAGTATTTGAAACACAAGACAACCTAATGTTAAAAATACTGAAATACTAGAAATAAAGTACCAAATTGTAATCGTTAATTATTGTACCCGATAATTTTAATTATAGTTGTCTTGTTTTTTAAACCGACTTCAAAAAGGAGGAGGTTCTCAATTTGTAATTTTATATTTTTTTATGTATGTTCGGGCATAACTCCGTCATAATTATGTGGGCTATTTAGTATTTTTAGTCGATTCTATGTTACTTATTTATTTTTTTCTTTGACTAACTATTTACACTAGAAACTAAATTAAAAGACTAAATTACTATACAAATAAATACAAAAAAAAAAAAACAAAGGACACTTAGGCGTCGAAGTACTCGTCCGCATCGCTGTCATCCGGAAAAGTGCCCAGAAGACTGGCAGCATTGCCACGTTGAATGGCAATGCTAATTCTTTGACCAAAGAAAGACCCAGCCCTCTGGTCACGTGAAGTGTCGACCAGCCGGCGAGAAATTTCATTAAAAAGGAGACGCGCACTCGGGCCCCATGACCCGAGCGTTTCGACCCCAAACGGCTCAAAGCTGTAGTTGCCCATAAGGTTGCAGTATTTGCGCCGCTTGAGGGTCTCAGCAGCAGCAGCAGCGGCGCCAGCACAGCCCGCCGTGCTAGGAACATAAGATGGCGCAAGGGTATCGACACACGTTGCGTCCCACCCATCCTACCTACCCATCTTCCAAGGCAACAACGTCATACCGTCTGGTCTCTTCCCATCGTCACGTACCAAGCCATTTGGTTCTAAAACAGCTGGTACGCCGGCGGTGACAAGGGCTCGACGAATAATATCGTTGATGCTGGCGTGCCGTGCTATGCGACCTGCGCTCCTATAGCAGGACAGGCCATGGTGCCCGAGACTGTCGACAGCTTCACCGCAGAGACACCGATGCGGAGCAACACAAGGTGCGCCCAAGCGGAGACATGTAGCGAGCCGAAACGATGAGTCATCCATCATTGTGCCTATGGTGGATGACGGGAGCGCCTGAAGCCACAAGCCTGACTCCCATTCCCCCACAGCCAGCAGACGGGCACGCTCAACAGTATTACGTGACGTGTTTATAAGGGAATTCCGTATAATACTGCAGAGCGGCACGTCCCACCGTCTCTGGGAAGACGGGTTAACGGGCAAAACCGTATTGGGACAAGCCATTTTCCAAGCGTTCAACGCATCGGTCAAACACGGTACTTCAAAATCGACCAGTGAGGAAGATAAAATGTTCCTGGTTAATTTATCGGTACTGTGGACCGAGGAGAGGAAGGCCGGTAAACTTATACTTGAAATTTTGCGGACGCCGAGACCGCCCAGGCGAATGGGAAGTGTGGCTTGCTGCCACGCACGGTCGTCCAGGGCCACATTTAGGATGGAAGTTAGTGTGTTTCTAATAATTTGGTCTACTTTTTGTAAAAGTTGTGGATGCTTCCATAGATGAGAGGAGCGAAGGCTATAAGTAAATTTTGGTCCAAAACAACAGTACCGAATGAGCGTGAAGGCCGAATGAATATTAATTTTGAAAAGTCTTTCCGAGACATCATTAAAATTTTGTATCTTTTCCTCAATGAAAGAAGGAAAAGATTCGTCAAAAATCGGGGACCCTAGTAGGTGAAGAGAGTTTCTTTCCGTAATTTTGATATTTGGAGCTATAGTATTAAATTTTGCTATGGTAGTCTGTCTGTCAGTCCATTGAGGGAGATAAATTTCGCATTTTGAAAGGTTAAGGTCTAGGCCAATGGAAGTGAATTTTTCTTTTAAAAAAGTTAAATCTTTTAAGACTGTGTCTACATCACCTCCTAGGGTTCCGTCATCCAAATACCATACGTTGAATTTAGAATTTAGCTGTCGAATAATTGGATTTATTGCTAAACTAAAAATGACTGGCCCAAGAGGGTCACCCTGTTGACAACCAACGGCTGTTTGCAAAAGGTTGTCTTTATAAAGTAATTTAGAGGGGTGCCTGTAACATTGATAGAGAAAACTGTAAATTTTGGGTATTTCTTTTTGAACTTCTGTCAACAAGGTGTCCCTATTTACGGAATTGAAAGCATTCTTAATGTCAACCTTAAGGATGACCTCACCTTTGTCGCTATTTAGGTAAGTGGATAATGCATGTACCGCAGCCTCACAGCCCCCTCTAGACCCAAAGCCAAGTTGTAGGGGCTGGAATTTGCTGGCTAGTGTTTCGCTGTAAAAAGCACAGAAAATTTTGGCTGCGATACGACGGTAAGTGGTCCCAACGGCAATGGGACGAATGCCGCCATCCTTCTTGCGCAGGGCACATAGATTCGCCCCATACAAAATATCAATGGCGGCTTCGTTCACATTGCCGGAAAGCATGAGATTGACGAGGGCCGTCAGCTCCTTCAAAAGGGACTCACCAGCCTCCCCGGCGCCTGAACACGTCAAGTCCTTCAGGTGTTGAGGCGTCAAGCCGTCGAGACCGCCGGCGGATCCACTTTGAAAGGAGCAAACGGCCGCACATACTTGATGAGCTGTAATTTCAAGTGTGTTGAAATCCGGATCGGGTGGGTCAGGAAAGGAGAGGTCATCTGTCGGGGCGGGGTGTTTGCTCTCCAGAGCTGTAAGTGTCTCAGGAGAGTACGGCGCAACCACATCGCTGCTAAAAATTATCCTAGCTGCACCTCTGATATCACCCTCGCTTAGTTTAGATTCCACATGATGCAATAAACTTCTTTGGGGGAGGTGCGCTTGTACTAATTAATTTTTTTTTTCTTTTTTTCTAATTTATTTTTAAAAGAAGTATTCAACCAGTAGTATAAAGATAGACGAAGGGAAGGGGGGTGAAAAACAAGAGAAGGGAGACGAAAAAAGGTGACAGGTGTGCTATAATAAAAAGCTGTTTTAAATAAATATCTAAAGGTGTTAATTTCTGCCAATATATTCAAATTTTTCCATCCTACAACTTTTACGCTCAGCAATATTGCCCGTCGTTTCACACCTATTGAGTCCTTCACACTGTCTAAATCGTTTAGACAGTGTGAAGGATACTGTGTGTTTTTTTATTTTTTATATAGACGGATTTGGTGAAAAATAACTCTAATTTCGGAACTCGGTGTCAAAAAACGAAAATGCAGAAGCAATGAGACCGACTTCCAAAATTAAAGTTATTTTTCAATTTGTATCTATTGTTTGTTTTTGCAAGTCCGTTTTTTTTTTGTAAAAAAGTTTTTGTTGTGTAAACTAGCTTATTGTATAACGTAGAACTCGAAACAGGGCCGTCTTTACCCGGGGGTGCAAAGGGTGCGTGGCACCCCGGCGCAGTGTCTTAGGAGGCGCTGGCCGCTCGCCTTATAGGTACTTACCCAAACCATGCGAGATGCGTAATCAAAATCAGTTTTAACAAATATTCATTATTTATTTGCTGACTTAGCCAATTTAGATCTTATTAGTACAAAAAATTAAATTTATATTCCAACAAACACACACGGCAAATTCAAAGAGACCTTGCGGCTACAAGTGCGCGAGCGCCCTTTGATACACGACGCCCGCCTTTTGACATATCACCGCCCGCTTGAAGGTAGGTATCTAGTTACCAATAAAAATTGTGTCAACAAAAGTTTCAGTCTACAACTACCATTAAAATTGCGACAGCCATGAGCCAATATAGTACCTAAGGTCGCCAGGTGGCGCTGTTAAGTAAACACTGGTTTTATTGTGCTTCCGTAAAAAATCATTTAAATAATAGAAAAACTAACTCTTAGACAGTGGAACCCGTTTAAAAGTGAACCTGACGCAACAAACTAATTGTGACAGTGTTATAAACAATGTGTGTAGCATAATTAACATAAAAATAGTGATATTCGACCTGCATAAACAAAGATTTGTATTAATATAATTAATGACCAAAAGGCAAAGTGAAAGACGTGTGCGCGTGTAATCCGGCTAAATAAAACATCTACCAACAATAACATAAACATCTGTGGATATATTTTCTGGATAAATCAACGCTATTGAAAATTACGGCGATGGGATTCCGTTTTTTATTTGAATTGAGTGTTACTACAGCACCATCTATTAAAACACATAGGAACTAACACGTACTGAGTGATACCATACGTCAATGCTATAAATCCTAATTGAATATTGTGAATAGCGACATCTCTTGTTATAAATAGTAATCTTCATCGTAGTACATAATACGACCGCTAATTACAGACTCGAAAACGTCTGTCAATTGACCAAGCGGCTTACCAGTTGGATTCTTAAGTAAGGAGGTGTGAGTTCGTATCCCCGAAAACGAAGATTTTAGGAAAATATTGTTTTTGAGTTTTAGTATCAATTTATCATCATGAATTTCCTAGAAAATATTACTTTCCGTCGTACACGCAGACAATCAGAACCAAGTAACGATGACAGTGATATTATATCACAAACATTGAATTGTACCTCAAATAGCATGCCGGATATATCAGAAGATGATGATTACAACCAAATAAAAATATTGAAAGACGAGATTGATACTTTAAAGGCACAATTAAATAGTGCACATCATGAGGTTGAGTTATTGACACTGGAAAATAATAATTTAAAGTTATGCAATGAAGAACTATTGAAGAAAAATAATCTTTTCCAAAGAATCGTTAGTAGTCCAGTGAACCAGAAACAAACAACACCAAAAAAAACATCATCTAATATTAAAACAAAATCCAAACAAACGCAAACTATAAATTTATCGAAGAAGATCATCGGGGACGATATTACTTCTTTGGATAGCTGTACAAAAATTAATATCGATGATAATGCATGCACTTCAAGCGAAAGAGAGCTTGTATTGCAGACAACAAATACCGGCAGGAAAACACGAAAGACGCCGCCCGCGTCGGAGCCATCGACTAAACATAAAATAGTTTTATTGAGTGGTGAAACATCTAATAGGCTGTATAGTATGGCTGAAAAAACCTATCTAAATAATTTTGAATTGTGTCATTATCGTAAACCCAAATGTGGAATAGAACTTATCCTCGATAATATTGATGCAAAAGTCCGAGACCTTACAGAGTGTGACTACTGTATTATTTATATTGGTGAGGAAGATTTTCGTACAACTCGTAATTATATTGAACTCGTCACTTTTATTCGTGGAAGGTTATTACCACTAAATAACACCAATTTCATTATTTGTTTACCTACTTTTAAATACATGGAAAACCATAATATTATGTACAACAGTCGTATAGAAACCTTTAATAACCTGCTTTATATGGATGCACAGACATGTAATTATGCGTATGTATTAGATTCTAATTTAAATCTGCCATATACGTATAACACCTATAACAAACGATATAACACATTGAATAATAAGGGATTAAATATTATCGTATCAGACTTGGAACAATTAGTTATAAAAATATGTAGCCTGGATACAGTGTTTTCCTATGTTGATTGTGACCAAAATAATGAATCTGACTTACTTAAACAACCAGAACTGCTATCAAAAAATTTACAAATCGACCTCAGTGACAGTGACACGAATTTGACCAAGAATATGAATTTATTTCGTTCACAATAGTGTTATAATACTACACCAAAACATAGCTGGACTTCTAAACAAAGCAGATTTACTAACTGTCCACCTTCAAGAAATTACTGGAAAACAAGTAAACATAGATGTTATTTGCATTACCGAACATTTTATAATGCATGGGCAAGAAAAACTACTCAATATTCCAAATTATAAACTGGCCGCATGTTATTCAAGACGTGGGACGAAGCGAGGAGGCGCTTGTATTCTAGTTAATAAGTATCTTCAATGCACAGAATTTAGAGACGCAACAAAGTATTCGATATCAGGTGTGATCGAATGTTGTGCTATTGAACTAACACAACAGAAACTAATAATTATATGTGTATATAGACCACCAAAGTCGAGTAATTTAAATGCGTTTTATGATAATCTTGAGACTATTTTAAAAAAACTTTGTACCAACCCTAATAAAAAAGTAGTTATTTGCGGGGATTTTAATATAGATAGGTTAAAAAGAAATAATACTAGTTTAGATTTCGAATATTTTCTATTGGGCTTTGGCTTGCGATTAGTGCTTGACCAACCAACTCGGCTATCTAGCAACAGCTGTTTGGATAATTTTGCACATAATTCAAATAATAAATGTAAATGTACTGTAATAGACTTCGCCTTATCTGATCACTCCGCACAAATGTTTGAGATTAAAGTAAACAAAACTTATAGATTGAACTCATGGTATGTTAAAAAGCGGGACCTATCATTGGAAAATTTGTTGAAATTCCAAAGCTATCTACAATGCCTTTCTTTTTCCGAAATGTATAAGACAGAAAATGTAAATGAAGCATATAACATATTTATGCAGCAGTTTGGTTTGTTATATAATCTTTGTTTCCCTTACAAGCGAATTACAATAACGCCATTAAAAAAACCTAAATGGATCTCTAAGGGAATACGATTATGTAGTAGGAAACAGCGTCAACTTCTATGGGAACACAGACTTAATCCATCGCATGAAAGCAAATATAAATTTAAAAATTACTCCCAGCGATTTAAAAAAATAGTGAAATTAACTCAAAAAGCACAAAATAACTTTTTTATCAACACTTCACTTAATAAATCAAAGGCATCCTGGCAAGTAATCAACAATAAAATATGTACTAAAGAACCCATTTCTCAGATAAAAATTAACAATACAATTATTAGTAACCCAAAGGACATTGCAGACGCATTCAATAATTATTTCATTAACCTAGTTAAAAACTCATCCAAAGCCTCAGTCGACACAAGTAGTTTACGCGAAAACCCTAATACAATGTTTATGACTCCAGTTATACCGCAAGACGTAGTCAGGGTAATAAGGACGTTGAAAAATAAAAATAGCGTCGGATATGACGAAATAGCAACTAAAGTTATAAAGTTTGTATCAATTAATATAAGCACACATATTTGTCATGTTATTAACTTAGCCATCAGCACCGGTGTATTTCCGGACGCTTTAAAAACTGTCATAGTTAAACCGCTACATAAAAAGAATTGCAAAGAAGATATAGCTAACTATAGGCCGATAGCATTGATTCCTGTGTTTTCCAAAGTTATAGAAAAGGTTATCTATGAACTAATTAACAAATTTTTGACAAAATATGACATCCTATGTAGTGAACAAGCAGGTTTCAGAAAGAATAAAAGTATTAATACAGCACTGTATGACTTATTATACGAAGTTATGATAAACGTTGATAAAAAGAACCCTGTCTGTGCTATTTTTACAGACATGTCTAGGGCTTTTGACTGTGTCAATCATGATATTTTAATAAGCAAACTTGATAAATACGGTATAAGGGGTAATGTGTTAAATCTCCTAAAATCTTACCTTAGTAACCGCACACAGTACACCGAGATATCCAGAATTTGTCTTGAGTCAAAATGTGAACAGAAATATCAATCTGAGGGTAAAATAGTCAAATTTGGTGTACCACAGGGTGGTGTATTAGGTCCTCCAATATTTTTGTTGTATATAAATGATTTGCCTCAACAAATTCGACATCCTATGGTTCTATTTGCCGATGACAGCACAGCGCTTATAAAATGTAATGACATTAGTGATTATGAAGAGGACATCAACAATAGTCTTAGAAATATAATTGATTGGCTTGATAAAAATAATTTGGTAATAAATTTGGTAAAGACGAATATAATGCATTTTCACCAACGTACAATTCCACCAAACGTTAACGTAAACTATAACGGACAGACGATTGAAAAAACGAAGGTCGCGAAATTTCTAGGCATCCTTATAGACGATCAATTAACATGGAAACCACAAGCAGAAGAGGTCTGTAAAAAGTTGAGTACTGCTGCGTATGTCCTATTTAATTTGAAAAAAAAAGTTGACATTAAGACAGCTTTAGTTGCATACCATGGCTTAGTCGCATCGGTCTTGAGGTTTGGGGTAATTTTCTGGGGTAATAGTACTTTAAGAGATACCATATTTAAAGCCCAAAAACGCTGTATAAGAGCCATGTGCGGTATAAAACCAAGAGATAGCTGTGAACCCTACTTCAAGTCGTTAAAAATTCTTACGTTTCCGTCATTGTACATTTTAGAAATGGCAATTTTTGTTAAAAGCAACATAAAGCTATTTGCTAAGGTTTCAGACTCCAAGAAAGGTCCCGTTAGAAGTCAATACAAAAATCTTTTAACTGTCAGCAGATATAAAACTGCACTACTTAGAAAAAGTGTTCTTTGCATGGGTCCAATTATATTTAATAAACTACCGGACAACATAAAAAATTACACCCTTCAACAATTTAAAAACAAACTTAAGGAATATTTGACACAAAAATGTTATTATACAATAAGTGATTTTTTGAATGACCCTTGAAACATGACCATGAACATTGTATAATGACATGAAGTATTATTGACATTAATTATAATTGACATTAAGTAGCTATTATTGACATTTTAATTTGAAATTATTATATTAGTATTCCAACTGTATTTAAATTTGAAACTTATCTTTGAAATTATGAAATCTATTTGGTGTTCCTTAGTATTTAAATTTGAAACTAAATTTGTTAAATTTTGCATGCCAATACTCAGGCAGAATGTGCACGGGAAAATATATATGTTTCTTTTACCAACTTTTGTTAAATACCCACATTCTATGCGAATAAATGATTTGATTTGATTTGATTTTGATTTGATAAGTGACCATAGGCATCGTTTGGCATCCTACTTATTTTGTAATGAAAAAAGTTATTTACTTAATTCGTGTAATGAAATGCTAATTATGTGCAAGGAGTGTAAAATTGTTGTTTTGTGGAAATTAATTTTACGTTGTCAAGGTAGGTAAGACCAGTTTTTTTTTTCAATTTAAAAATGTTAAGGATGAAGCGCCAGGAAGTCCGCGAAACAATTACTATTTCATGAAATATCAATCAATAGGAGTATATGAACTTAACGTGTACTTGTTACGCTCGCGTATGATTCGCGAGTCACAAATCATATTTTGTTCAAAATTATCCTGGCTCTGACCTGAAAATTGCGTGAAACCTAAGAAAATTTGAATTTCGCGTGCTACCAAGAGCGAGCGAAGCAAACTCGGGATATTGGGCACCCCACTCGTAAGTAACGTTTGAAAGGCTTAGATTATGGCCAGATTCCAAAACCTAAACTGCTTTAAAACGAGTTTAAGCTTTTCGTCATAATTCGTTAAGGTAGTTAGGTTCTCTTTCTATATTATGGTTAAGAGCAAATAGAGACTATTCAAGGTGTGGTGCTAAAAATTTTAGGCTCGCTTCGCTCGCTCTTGCGATTTACATTCTGTAGATTCTTGAACTTTTCTTTAGAAGTCGATAAAGCAAGTAATTCCTAGTCCTTTTGGAATAATCGAAAGAAAATCGTACCTATCCGAGTGTGCAAATTTTTCGAGCTCGCTACGCTCGCTCTTACTCTACATTCTGCTAGTTGCTTTTTGGGCTTGCTTAGGCTTGCATAAGTAGACAATGTAAATCCTATTTCTGTTTGAAAATATAAAACAAAACCTGAGCAAATCGAGACGGGTTGTTAAAATTTTCGAGCTCGCTCCGCTCGCTCTCCCCACCCTACATACTTTGCCGTTCTGTTACATACGAGTAATACAACCAATTTGGCAGCGTTATTAAATAACAACCCCAGACATGTAAGGGCTACGTCCCTTGAATAACATAATAAAATTAATGTGCAGCATTTTTTCAATCAATCTTGGACCTTATGCTGTAGTGATAACGTTGAAAATCTTTCAAAGAAATTTGACAGATTCTAGCAGCTTAATGTGCTGGCGTCTGTCATCGGATGCACGATTTTCTGAAGATATCGCGAATGACCCTGCTCTCTGTTCACAAAGAATACCTAATAAATTAAGATTATTTATAACAGAAAATGGACCATTTCAGGTTAAAATATCTGCATATCCTGGTGTTAGCTCGGTGGTCAAAATAGACATTCAAGGTTTACATTAATTCGCATAAAGCTGAAAATTGGTATGAAGGTTGGGAACACCATTAAAAATAAATTTTTAAGTGTCTCCATCGATCCGAAGCGTTCAAAAATTTTTATTCAAGGTCAAATATTGCAAAAATCGGTTTTTTGCATTTTTCAGCTAAACGGTAAGGTTTATCATAAAAACAGGTGCGAAAAAATTGTTAAAAAATGTTCATCATGCAATTATCTACAAAAATTGTTCTTACACTTTTTTTTTTCCTAAGAATCACTATTTCGGAGATATAGCGATGGAAAAAGTTGAAAAAGTTGTGTTTTTCTTAACCCTCATTATATTTTTTAAATTACGCAACGCTTCTAACGATACCACATACATTGATATTGGTTAAGCCGTTTAAAAGTTATGGTGGAATAAAGAAACATACATAAACCCTGAAAACATAATACTCATTTTTTTGGGCAGACGTGTAAAAAAAAATGTTGTTTTTTTTTTTGTTGGCAAGGGGGCGCAGGCTGATTTTCACACCCCGGCGCCCAATATGGTTAAGACGGCCCTGACTCGAAAGGGCGGTTTAATTGAGTTATTCTTTGCTAAAAGCCTTTTAAATTAAAAAAAAATATTTTCTGACAGTAAAGGCAGGTTTTTACGGGTGTGTAATATAATAGATAGTATAATATCAATTGAAATAACGTTCACATGATATAATTTTCATAATCTTCTAATATATAAAATTCTCGTGTCACAGTGTTAGTTACCATACTCCTCCGAAACGGCTGGACCGATTTGTATGAAATTTTGTGTGCATATCGGGTAGGTCTAAGAATCGGCTACTATCTATTTTTTTTTGCAAAACGACGTTTGCGGCGTCAGCTAGTCTAATATATAAAATTCTCGTGTCACAGTGTTAGTTACCATACTCCTTCGAACGGCTGGACCGATTCGTATGAAATTTTGTGTGCATATCGGGTAGGTCTGAGAATCGGCTACTATCTATTTTTTCTTGCAAAACGACGTTTGCGGGGTCAGCTAGTATGCTATAAAAACGTATAACACGCACGTATTTTCCTTGTTTTATTGTTTAACCCCACGACCTCGGCTTTCATTGGACTATTGACGGATCTTGCATTTCTGAATTACCTGGCTCTCTATTTTGGACAACTGTTTACGCCTATCGATCGGATATTGACGACATGGATCGCTGTGTAAATTGTTTGATTGCGACTGGTCGCAGTAACTCTATTGGCAGAAGAGTCATAACATATGAATAGACATAACATATTAGGTGATTTTATTGTGAACAATCAATATAATAGACGTAGGGCTGATTTTGAAGCAATAACTGTTCAAAATGATAATTTAAATGATTTTCCCCAGTTGTCTTAGGATGAATAATTAATTCTTGTATCCTTGGGTACTTATCAATTAAAGCAGGCATGGTCCTATTTTGGTGAACATATGCAAGGAACTGATGGGTTCATCATAGAAGTGTGCAGGGAGGTAGACAGCAGCCTTCTTCGACAGCTGTCGGCTTCAAATACTTCTTGGTTACTGCGGGGTCGAATACAATCCCGCATATAAGTCGCAAAACATATTTTGTTTACATTTTAGTTGACAGCTGTCGAAGAGGACGAGATTCAATATTAGGGTATTATTGTAATTGCATTGTGGGTAAAAGGACTGTAGGCTGCTGTGCCCATGTAATGTGCATAATAATATATGGCATCTCAGTTGGGCAAGATACCAAGAAAATATCGTACCCCCTGCACAATTCTTAGACGATATTCTCCTAATTATTGAAGATGAATAATACATATTTTAGTCATATATTAGTGTTTTATTTTATATCCTCCTGTCCCTTTTTTAGTTTTTAAAAGGTAGGTGCCTACTGCTTCTAAGTGCAGGATATTGGATGAAGAAACTTGTCTTCGACTGTAGCGACTGTCCAGGGCGCGAGAGAGCCAAACGTGTCAGATCTTTGACTCTTTACACACGCTCCATGCATAAAACCATAACACAACCAAAGCCATTCAAAAGTATTTCGTAAAAAACATAAAAAAACTGCAATGTTATAATATAACCTCACTTTTACTATATTTCATATAACTTGATTCCTGGATAGCCAAATTTCACCAAATTTTCAGTGAGGCCTTGTTATTATATTCTCTTACAAATAAGGCTAGTTTGATTCAGTTAACACCTGGGCCCAGGAATGTATGGAGTAGTTCCCTTCTCCTTTTTCGAACTTATGAAGCAATCGATTAGCAATTTGCATCAAAATGATTCAGATTCCGATTGATAGTGTGTTACGCAAGTAGGGACTTCAAAGACTTCAAAAAAAGGAGGAGGTCCCTCAATTCGTCGCGTATTTTTTTAAGTTTGTTGTTCTTTATTGATTTTTTTTTCTTTTTTTCTTTCTTGATCGATGTTGAAAGAAGACAAATATAATAAAACAAAATAATTTGAGTGTAGTGTTCAAAACAATACAACAAAACAAAACTCGGTAGCTTTTTGAGGTAGTAGGTAGTCTATGCATACACATTTTAATATTGTCGTTTGCCTTAACTATGTAAATGTCATTAAATAAAATACCTAATGGCCAAACCAGTGTTTGTTTTAATTACCCGCTTGAAGCAGGACTCACTGCTCTTGGCCCTACCCAGTATACCTACGGTTGAACCACAGAGCAGGGAATGGCCACGCTGGCAGCGACTAGATACGGTATTAAAATACGCTACGCCGCCGCGCCGAATGTGTTTTAAACGCACAATTCCCGTCACGGACTGAGTTCAAGAGTTATTTACATTTCAAAGCCATCAGTTTCTATATGTCGTATAAATAAACAGTGATCCACTTGGAGTATATAGAAAGTGTTGACAACCTCTAGCAGAGGCGTCTCCGTGCTCTGTGGGCCAAAGAGTTCTTGGATGAAATGAGGGATATTGTGCGCAGGAATGTGCTGGTCGTTGGTCTAGTGATCACAAGAGCTGCTACTGGGCATGGGGTCCTGGATTCGATACCCGGGAGAATCGTGGGTGTATAAAAGGTGCAACTCTGCCCAACCCTTCAGGGATTAAAGGCGTGATATTATGTGGGTATGAGCTGTTTTATTATAAAAGTTAAATACTAAATTTTAATTCTTAACAAATTAGGTACTGTTACTGATGCACAGCGGTATTCTGTTTGTAATGCACAGCGGCTGTTGATACGTCGCTCTCTGAAACTGAAGAAATATACATTGACTATGGTCCATTCATGAAGAAATAAAAAAAATATTTAAAAAAAATATAATATAAGGTGATTCAAAATTAACCCTAAAAACTTTAAGAGGTGCTTTAGACCTTCAACTGAACAACTTTCACTAGGGGACCAACTTTGAAATCACGAAAAAAAAGTCGGCTGTTTAATACAAAAGTTCCATACCTACTTGACCAAAATAATTATAATAATAATAATAATAAGTTTATTGTACAAAGAAAAACACATAAAATTATATATAGGTTCGATTTGTTGTAAATCGGTACACGAGGTCAAAAAAATCGGGATTTAGGGTTGCAGATCGGGACAGTAAACAAAAAAAAAAACAAGGGGTTTTAAGCCTATTTATTCTTACATAACCAAATAAGTTGTATGATGTTTTCAATACACTATCTACCTTACATATATCCTGAAGAATATGATATATTTTTTTGATTTTGTTGACTGTAGTCGATCATATACTTTTATTGTTTCTAAAACTTGCGTTTTTTGCGTTTAGGTCCTGTAAGCCCCTTAATCGGGACATTTAGCGTCCCGATCAGGTGCAAATCGGGACGCGTCCCCAGACCCCTAAAAATCGGGACACCTGGCAACACTTTGTATCTCAAGAGCCAAAGTTCCTCATAAACATTAAATATAATACAACAACCAGGTTAAAGTGACTCAGTAATTACATATATAAGTATTGTAAAAGGTATTCAAGAGGTGATCGTTAAAAGATATTTATATGAAACAGCTGATTTTTTTGTTCGTGATTTTAGAGTCGAGTAAGGCGTTCGCACCCAAGCAGGCACTCCACTTTGTGTATTTCGTTTTATCACCACTGCTCTCAAAACGGTGAAAGGAAACATTGTGAGGAAACCGGCATGTCCTAGAACCAAAAATTGCCGCTTTCCTCACGATGTTTTCCTTCACCGTTTTAAGAGCAATGGTGATGAAATAATTTACACAAAGTAAAGCGCCTGACGGGGTTCGAACCTACGACCTGCAACTCGTAAGTCGCGGCAGTTACCACTGGGCCACCACTGCTCCCAAGACATGTGACAATGGGCCCACATGGTGGATTACGGCTCACTCCATCTCACTAAGAGGAGGCCTGTGTTCTACCAGTTGAAACATTATAGGCTGATTATAATAATCTATTTATTTCAGAATAAAATTCCATATACAATACAAACTACAATGTAAGATGTTAGTAACATAAAAACTTAAAAACTCTGTTAATAGACATTACCAATATTTACAGGAGCATGTAGCTGACTTAGTTACTCCTGACTTGAAAGATGATACAGATATTGAACGGGAGCGAAGGGCGCTGTCGGTCAGAGCGAATATGGTGATCCGTAGGTTCGCACGGTGCTCAGTAGAAGTTAAAATTACTCTCTTTAAGCCTACTGCACTACATTATACACGTGTAGCCTATGGACTAACTACACGCAAAGGTCATACGGCGCCTTCGAGTCCAGTTTAATAATGCGTTCAGGATGTTGTTGAGTCTCCCTCGTTACTGGAGCGCTTCGACAATGTTTGCGAAGGCGCGCGTAGATTGCTTTTATGCAACAATGCGCAAGAGAGCCACCTCGCTGGTTGGGCGAGTACGGGGGAGCTCCAACAGAATGCTGGCCGCGCTCGCGAAGGGTCGATTGCGCCTACTGTAGGTTACATATTGATCGCGGGTAATGTGACTGGTCTAATAAGTCAATTCAATATAATTGTGATATGTGTTGTGTACCTATGTGTTGTTTTTAATGATTTCTATGTTTAGCTGTGCTTGATTTGTGTAATGTGACTGTGTCTGTATGATTATTTAAGTTTATGAGTCTGAGAAACTTGAAATAAAGATGATATATATATTAAATAACAGATGAAAGGACAATCCAGTTTGTTGGCAATGACACTCAGAAGACTGTTGTTACTGGCACGTACCCTCTGCAACAAGGACGCTGCTGGCAACATCCCTGAGGCACTACAGAAGCGTGGCAGCCCCAACAGATTCCTGAATGACTGGACTCGAAAAGCATTAACGGCCTTTAGAGTGAAGCTAGACCAAAGGCTACACGTGTAAAATACTTGGCAGTATGCTTTGAAGAAAGTTATTTTTACTGAACCTGTGCAGCGTGAGAACCTTCGGATCAACATATTACATCTCACCGCTAATACTCTTCGCTCCCGGTCCACATCTAGATTGTCCTTCAAATCGTCTGTAACAATATGCCCTAGATATTTAAACTGACGAACGATTATGCTATGCTTCTAAAGCTAGGCTTATTGCTAATTATTGTAATTAATAAAAATACAATAATTAGCTATAACAATTTAGGAAGAGCCAAACTAAAGAAGTCTAATCTGACATTAGGGACAGTTCATAAACAAATTGTAGGATCATGAGTCATGGTGTGGATACTTTATTGCGATATTCCCACTGGATCGACACTTATGCGGGTGAAATCGCGCTGCTAGTCTATATACTAATAATAAAGCTTTGTTTGTTTGTTTGAACGCGCTAATGTCTGGAACTACCACCCGGATTTGAAAAAATATTTTTGCATTTGATAGCCTAATTCTTGAGGAAGGCTATAGAATATTTTTTAAAACAAGGTTGATTCATGAGGTCTCATTGAGGTGTGAGTGAAGGTTTGGTTTTAATAGATAAGGTACTTACCATGTGCACTGAATATGTTTCTGTTCAATGATTTAAAATAGTTTCTTTTCAAAATCGTGGCAGCCATCAGAATTATAATAATAAAAATAAAAATAGAACCCATTACGTAGTACCAGTTGGAGTTATACCTTAAAGGAGAAAAAGAAAGGTTAAAGTAACATCAAGAAAAGTGGCGTTGGAATTTACAATGAGATTAATAATAAAGCAGATTAATCATACTAGCGTACAATTTTGGATCGATATCATTAAAATAACACTAAAAATATGTTGCTCACCACGATGAAGCTTTCTCAATTTTCAGTTCATTATGGTCCCTGTGACCACTTTCAACAGTACTATCGTCATCAAACACGACGTCAGTAGTACTGGTTATAATAGTTGATACTGTTGTATCTTCAGGGGCCTGGTATATATCATAATTAGTTACACTTGCTAAAGTAGTCGTCATCAAACATTTTGTTTTTTCACATTTATTTGCGCCATCAGTACAGTTGTCTAAACAGTCACACGGCCCACCGTCTGCGTTAACGAGCGTCATTTCTTGGTGAGGCTCACACATGCATACATCAGGAGCAACACAGGAACCGTCGCAATCATTACAAATTGGGACGCATAGAGCAGCATCTTTTTCTTCCGATTTATCGAGCTCGTAACCGGGATAGCACTCGCAGATGTTAGGAGCGACACACGTGCCGTTCCCACATTTGTAGTCGCAGTGTGCAAGACACGTGCCATTTGACTCCATTTTATACCATCCCGGATCGCAAACGCATGTTTCTGGACTAATGCAGCTTCCATGCACACACCCAAAAGAACAGTAAGGTTTGCATATATCATTTGCTGACTTCTCGTACCCATTTAAACATTCACATGTATCAGGTGCTATGCAAGTACCATTGGTGCAATGTTCTGAACAAACTGGCTTGCATATTTCAACAGGACCCTGGATTACTTTGGTCCATCCGGGCTCACAAGTAATGGTGTTTATACACTCGCCACTGGCAGTATAACCGGAGCAGAAAGGTTCGCATGTGTCGTTTTCTGATTTTTCGTAACCTGGAAAGCATTGGCAGGTTTCCGGGGCCACACAAGAGCCGTTGAGGCATGGTTCGGAACAGATTGGCTCACACACTCCGTTTTCGAGGTTATAACCTGAGTCACACAGACACGTGTTTGGTGCGGTGCAGGTTCTGTGGTCGCATCCTTTAAAGCACAGTGGTGAGCAGATGTGGGGATCAAACAAGTCTGGCAGGTAGCCAGGGTTGCAGGCACACGCTCCAGGAGACTTGCAGTAGCCATTCACGCAGGACGGTGAACAGTCCGGCGTGCAGTGAATACTAAAATAATTGATTTAGTAAGATTTACAAGTAAGTAAGATGAGGAAAATATTGATAAATTGGTAATTTACCTATTTCCATCATTGTTTTCATTTTTAATGTAGCCATCGCAGCAAACGTTAATTTGTTCTGGAATTAATTTCTGAAAAAAATAATTAAATATTAGAAGCTCTTTATGTTGACCATGATTTGATGATTTGTTTTTGATGATTTTTGCCATGTTTTTTTTTTGTGAACTTCGCATTTTTTTTTTTATCAGCTTTCTGATTATGCCTTAGGTATTGAGTGATATTTTGTATATGTATTCTAATTTGAGCTCACCCGAACCGTTCTGGTTCCCGTCGCAGTTGCCACTCTAGTCGCGGTGCACCAAAAAAGACAATTTGTCTTTTCATAAGCCTCCATGTAGGTATATAAGAAGGTTTCAGGAACATCGTGGTAAGCCATAATAGGAAATAGGATGACAAAGTAAAAGTGAGAAAAAATATGGTAAAAATAAAGACATTGGATTCACGACAGATAAATGTTAATTACAATAGGTGCTAAGTAATACCTATTTTCCTTCATGAATGATAATGACCGATTAGCATTAAAGAAAATGTTTTTATTATTTTAAGCTATATGGAATTAAATATTTTCAAAGCAAATTATTTTTAGAAAATAAAAAAATATTAAAGGTACTCACATTTCCGTTTCCACACATACTTGACCCAATGTTTTTGTTTGTATAACAATAATATGCCAAACTAGAATTCTAAGAACATCAGCCTTCTGTATCATTTTTAATTATGTCGGAAACAGTAAATTTAAAAAAAATATACTGCACATCAAAATATTATGTTAAAAAAACAGTATTCAATCTTAATTACTAGAAGTAGTTACCCCAATATTTGTCCTACGTCCTACTTGACCACAACATTAGCAAAGGCGCAAAATTAAAAGCTAAAAAGACACAGGTACTTAGTTCATTGTTTTTACACAAAACAATACCTTTAATATAAATTTAAACTCAGATAATTTAAAACAAAAACAATTTGTTAAATAGTACAGTCAACTGCAAAAGAAAACATAAAAAGTGAGTTGTAATAAAAAAAAAAATCTTGCTGGAACATCTGGTAAAAACAGAGGAGGAATTCTCGAATTTCAGGAACGTTCACAGTCTGATCTCAATCTTAATCTGTCAAAAATACCTCTAATTTCCCTACATTTTTGACAAGTTTGTGAAATAGATTATCGCTGAGATGAGATTGTGACTAGATTTTGAACGTTTTTAATTACGATAATGTCTGCCGCGTATTCCGTCTGCAGTTTTAGCCATCAACAGTAACTACATATATGTACCTATTAAGTATCTATATCTAGTTCATATACCTACATACTGCCTCGTCGTTCTAGTGTCGCAAGCGCTACTATAAGCATGAGGTCTTGGATTTGATTCCCAATTTGGGCAAAGTGTTATTGGCTTTTTCTATTTGGAATTTCTCAGTAGCAGCCCCGAGGCTAAAGTGCTCGGTTGATGGCTATAGGGTCGCCCTCTATTATACTGAACTTGAAAACATAACTGGCAAAATGTGTATGTACGGACGCCGGCACATCAAGCTACTCGAAACTGTCAAATTTACCCAATCAACTTTGAACATTATGCTTTAGTGATAAAGTTGAACAAGAAAGAAACAGACTGTAGTAGCTTTATATGCTGGCGTCTGTACTAAAGATACATTTTTGTCCAACCTTTCAGGAAAACAAGGTACCTTCAAGGCAGGCACTAAGCCGCCTGGTCAAGTCTAGCCAGACACACGGTCACTAATCAGAAACATAACAAAGGTATCTGCTTTGAATGTTCAAATTATTTTTTTACTCACTATGTGCGAAGATGAACTTTGACAGCAAAAAATATTCATCGTTCGGATGAAAGGTAACTATTTTTAACCACCACACAGGTATCTCAAAAAATGAATGATAAGCTAATGAAAAATTATACAGCGTAATGTATCATTCAATCATTCATCATTCATTCAGAATCATTTTGAAATGCCATTGAATCTTATTTGCTACTTGTGCTTAATTAGACATGTTGATAAAATAAAATATAAAATGCCAATAGGTATGTGCTGCCTGTACTTGTAAAGATCACGTTTTGTTTAAGGATCCTGTACGTGAGGTTGACTGAAAACACTTATTTTGTAAATCATCATTCAATTTTATTTTAAAATCTTCATTCAATTTTATTTTAAAACTAGCTTCTGCCCGCGACTTCGTACGCGGATCCTGTTGCTTATGCCAGCGGCAACGGGGTCGTCAAAATCGAAGATCTGAAACGTCTGATGTCGAATTCTAAGAGCCTGGGGACGGGAAAACAACGGGTTGCGCGAGACGATTCGAGACGTTCCGATCTTTAATTTTTGTAAGTCAACAGGAAATGCCCATCAGACTAAACAACTTTTGCTAAGACGTCATTCCTTCTTATATACCTATGTTATAGTGTCGCTGGGCTTTGGAGTTCCACAACAGGTGTTCCAGATCTTCAAATTTATTCTGACAGCAGAAAATGCTCTTCACGTGGAATAATTTTTGCTATGGCACCATTTTTATATCCCTTATACCTACTTTAGCTGGTCTGTTGCGGTTCTGCATCAGGTGTTCCATTTTCCAAAATAAATTATAGCCTATATGTTGCCCAGACTTAATACCTATACAACAAAAAAAAATCTTTCAAATCTGTCCAGTAGTTCCGAAGATTAGCGTGCACAAACACACAGACGAACAGACAAAAAAAAAATAATTACAATTTCGGGTTCGGAATCGATATAATAACAACCCCTGCTTTTTTTTTATATACTTCCATTGTACAGACCCCACTTTTCTACAATTTTATTATATGTATAGATACACCTCTTTTAAAGTAGAAAAATCTATTAAGGGGAATGCGTTAAAGTAGACCATGAAATTTAATTTTCTTAAGTTTTTTGTAATTCCCAGGTCAGTGTCAGGTTGTATGTTGATTGAAATATGATTTGCGACCATAACAAATATGACTTCACAGAATTTAGAATCTTAAGAACCAGCAATACAACTCATCTTGTTGAAATTGGACACAATTGACCAATTTGGTTATGAAATAGTCATTCAATCGTGTAATAATTATGAACTTAGAAAATTGTATTGATGATTATAACTCTATAAATCAATATTTGTTATTGCCGCAAATCATATTTAGATCAACATAAAACGTAATACTGACCTGCAATTTGAAAAATTGTAAGACATTTTGAAATTCACGGGCGAAAGCGTCAGGGTAACGCTTTCGCCTTAAGAGCGTTTACGCCGTACGGCATTTCATACTTGAAACTTTCAAGCCCTTATTTTTCGAAAAGAATGAACCGATTTTAATGAAACGTCATACGCATAAGCAGGATACAAAAGTCTAAAAAGTTAGTTAAGAACATTTTACGTAACGTATGAAGTTTCATTAAAACCGGTTCATTCGTTTCGAAAAATAAGGGCTTGAAAGTTTGTATGAAATGCCGTACGGCGTAAACGCTCTTAACATGCCTATTAAGATTTAAAAGTGATCTATCAAAAATAGTTTTTTGACAAATAGTGAAAATAACATGTTTTTTTTTATTTTAATAAAAAAAATTGGTTTAAAAAAATAGTTTACTTATTTAAATACAAATGCGTAAATAAAGACGAATTTGAATAGAGATGAAGATGCACTAGAAAATGTTAAAGTACTGAGTTTTTGTTGCAGACATCGTACTCGCCTTTAGCTTTATTGAACACACTAAACTCTTGAGCCGCAAGTACCACGTCACCATCTGTAAGAATAAAAGTTTAAGAATTATTGATTTCCAGTCATCAAAAAAAGAACACATCTATATTACATATCATCATCTGCCAAGCCTTTTCTCAACTATGTTCGGGTCGGTTTCCAGTCTAACCGAATGCAGCTGAATACCAGTATTTTATTTGGAGCGACTGCCTATCTGACCTCTACAACCCAGTTACTGAGTAATACGATACCCCTTGGTAAGACTGGATGTCAGACTTTCGGGCTACTGACGACCGTAAAGACTGTCGAAGCCGAAGATCCACGAATGACAGCCGGGACCAACGGTTTAACGTGCTTTCCGAGGCATGGAGGGTCTTGGTATGGAAAGATGGTCACCCATCCACGGACCAACCACGACAAGCGTAGCTTAACCTGATCGATCGATCCGTGCGGCTATTATTACTTAGTCACAAGCCCCTCATCTCTATTACATAAATAATAATCTTAAATTCATTCATTCATTCACAGACAACCTGGGTCTAGAAGCATTAAATATTGCACAAGAGTTCCTTAGAGAACGGAAGTGAGCACTAAGGAAAGATTGGTGCGAATTTATCCCTGAAGAGGGGAAACAGGAGATCAAATTTCGAATGGAAGTTCGTCATTTTTGCAGATAGGAAATCTCATCGAGCTAGCTTGATATTACATCAAACGTTATCTGCAACAAGTGAGGTAATGGCACTTATTCCCGAAAAACTTAGTTATTATTTCCGAATATGATGGCCTGAAACACAGGATTCTAGAAGCATGAAATATTGCACAAGAGTTCCTTTGAGAACGGAAGTGAGCATTAAGGAAAGATTGGTGAGAATTCATCCCTTAAGAGGGGAAATAGGAGATCAAATTTTGAATGGAAATTCGTCATTCATCGAGCTAGTTTGATACTACATCAAACGTTATCTGCTTTGTAGTTATTTTGATATTAGAAACAGATACTTCAATTTTATTTATTTGTATGTATGTTAAGTTGTATAATGTATGAGATGCATCATCAATCTCTTGCCCTTCTCCCAATTTATGTAGGGTCGGCACCATATGTCTTTTTCTTATATACTTCTCTATTAGGTGCAGCGCAGACGGCACACTTTTTGTGCGATCGAGTCTGCGGCGCACAAAAAGTCTGCATGGCGAGCAAAAAGTCGGTCGCGGATTTTTCACAGACTCAACGCACACAACGCGTATCTTCGATCATTCTGTCGGCAGAGCTGTCTGCCTTTTTAAATGTCTATCATGATATTCTGCCTTAGAAGTATCATAGCGTCCCGAAGTGCCCGAATTACACGGATTTTTTGTGCGCCGGACTTGTTGCGCGTCGTGTGCGTTACTGCATATAATTGCATAGGTTCTATTTTCACAGACTAAAAAGTGCGTCACGGATAGTCTGTCGTCTGCGCTGCACCTTAGTCTTCATCTCGTTAGTCACACCTTTTTTAGCCTTCACACAATTGATCCATCGTTCCTTTAGTTTTCCTCACTTTTATAGCCACACTTACTTAAAAGAAAGGGAAAGTTTGTCTTTAAAAGATCGCTTTTAGCGATAAGACCGCCCATTGTGTCACCCTTTGTAAAATTTCTATATTTATGTCTGTAATTTATATGGTGTACATAATAAAGAGTATCCTATTCTATTCTATTCTTACAACCTTTCTCTTTCACCTGCTGGTAAAAATCCAACAGTGTTCTGAGCTTCTTGTTTATTTTGTTTGATTTACATACAAGTCATCAAAATAAGCCACATACTTAGTTTTTACCTATTTTTCAAAAAATGGAACTTACCATCTTCATGAGACTTATTCCTTTTACAGCGCATTATAATAATTATAAAAAGTATCATTCCGACTACGCTGATTGCAGTTGCCAAGACATATAACCAATTGGCCTGCACCCTGAAAACGTGAAATAAAATGCTTTTAACTACACCCATATACCTACTGGCAGGAAACGAAAACGCGGCAGGCCCAAGAGGACATAGCGGAATGAACTAGACTCGTTTTGAAAGGACTGGTCTACAATTGCATCAGACCGGTGGAAAAGTGGAATGAGGCAAGGGAAACTGCAGTGCAATATAGGCTTATACTAAAAACAAATTATGAAGTTCTTTAAATGAAATTAAAAATAATATATTGTTTTTCAAGAAATATTACAATGCTCCTAGCTATAAATATTGAATTAAAAGCAAAGTTCAATTTTCTCAGTATAAAAAATAATTTTGTTCATTTATATCGAAATGAAAGAAATCACGACGAATTACGACGATGAGTATTTTTTGTAAATCTGTATTTTTAAGAGCCCTCTTACATTTTGGTACTCTGCGCGCACCTTTTCTATTTTTGGTTATAAATAGCTTCTTAACCGGGATTGCCTGTGGATGCCTCAATAAATTAAGGCTTCTAGCCAGGGCGAGCGTGCATCGCCAACGCAGTGAATTTAGAGTACTTTTATTTTATTTATTAAAAATTAGAATATCAATATTTTTTTTATTGATATTGTTTAGGCAATTACTGAAGACTATTTTGGTATAAATACTACGTGAAAATGATGTAGGATTTGGGAGATATTCAGACTTATTTCCAGTAGAAAATTGAATTAGGTCCAGTAATTATTTCTTTATTTATAAGGCATATATAACAAAAGATATATTCTATTATTATTCAAGGATTTGTGATATGAAAAAAATTGTTTTGATGGATTATTTTCAACAGAATCTGCAAATTAGAGCTATCAAAACAGCTCTCCATGAGTTTTTGCCTAAACATGCATCAGAAGAACGATTATTGTTAAATAAATTGCTAAATAATAAAAAAAAACGCTTTATTATTGTTGTGGAAGAGAAAACGAATTATCTTTATCAATTAATTGCTACTTCTACCAACCAACGAATAGCATTTCAACGACGAAATCATGCATCTCCGCGCATTTTTGTAAGAGGCCTCTTAACATGTTCTACAATCCTTTTGTTTTTAGTAAATAAATATTGATGACTAATAAAACATCGATAAAACGTTCACCTCAGGGCACTACATTTCGTTCGATCTGACACTCTTTTAAATATTGACTATGGTCATTGTATGGTCCCGACAAAATCCGACCGGGCTAATCCGAGCTTTGTTCGTAGTGGGACAACAATGTTCGGTTCGGTCGGTTCTAATCATTCGAATGTGTCACTTCGGAGTAGACCCCCGTTCGACGAAGGCATATAAAAAGTTCACTATCTGTCACCTTTTTATTTCTTCGTTCTTTTTGTTTTCACTTTTGTTTTTATCTGTCATTATAAAATATACTCTATCACCTGTCCTGTACACTGAACATCTAGAGAGCCGCACTCGTGTTTTAATGAGCATTTTCATGAACTACTAATTAAACTGGTGCATAAAAATATGATTAACCTCTCAAACGCCAAGAGCAATCATTCATAAATATTGGCCCCGAGTCTGTTGTTCACAAACTAAACTAAATTTTAGTTCAGTGCATCTTTTTCTTTCTATTTCATTACGAAAAGGACAGAAAATAAAATATTAGTTTAGTCCTGTCAAATTAGATAATCCATAGACAAGTTAGACGAAATTAAAAAATTGTCTGCTAAAAATACGTCAATTTACGTCAGGCGCTGACTAATTTGACAGGATTAAACTAATATTAATCTTCTGTCTTTTTCATATTGAAATAGAAAGAAAAAAATGCACTGAACTTAATTTTAATTTAGTTTGTGAACAACAGAATCGGGGCCATTGACCACTTAACCGCTATAATTTATCTCACGAGTATTTAAATTACTATTTATACGCTACCTACTTTATTTTAACTAATTTAATAATAACCCCTGCATATCAGTTTCATAAACTACTATTAAAGCATTATTTTGTTCTTGAATATTTATTGGAGTTGCACGTGGATAAAGTCTGTCTTTATAGTTATATTTATTTATTTCAAAATAAGAATTTAACGACGTAAGAGTAGACGACTGTTTTATTATCATTGATATAAGGCTGATTTTTCAGTCGATAGATATTTTTTATTCGTACAATAAATCTGACGTTTGACAGATTTTGTATGGAGATTTTGTCTGTCAAAAATTTAAAATAATTCCTCGGATAAAATTATCTGGCGTTGAAAACTGAATAATTAAGAAGCTATTTCAAAAGTGCATTTAAAGAAACAAATCAAGTCAAACATTTTTAACAATATTTGCGTCAGTAAAATGAGAACAATTAATTTTGACTGTTGATTTTCAACCAATCTAAAATACTTCTACTCACCAATCTTTCATGCCAGTATTTATATCGAATTCGATAGCATCAGCCACACACGTGCCATTGGGATTAGTTTTGTACCACCCCGGATCACAAATGCAAATGCCAGGACTCACACACCTGCCATGTGAACACCCGCCAGAGCAATGTGGCTCGCAAATATTCTTCTCTAATGTTGTATACCCGGCAAGGCATTTGCAAGTCTCTGGGGCAACACATGTACCATTCACACAGGGTTTGGTACATATTGGCTGACACGTCCTGTCACTTGTGCTGAGTTGTGTTTGAGTCATTTTCCACCCGGAGTCACAAAAACACGTTTCAGGACTATTGCAAACGCCATGAATGCACCCATTGGAACAATGTGGCCGGCAAACATTATTTTCTGATTGTATATAACCAGAGTGGCATCCGCAAGTTTCGGGGGCTATACAAGTGCCATTGACACAAGGTTTGGTGCATATTGGTTGACAAGTTTTGTTAGTGGTGCCATTGGCTTGGATCATTGTCCATCCTGAATTACAAGAACAAATCTCCGGTGCAACACAAGTTCCATGAGGACACCCACTTGAACAATGAGGTTTGCATGTGTTGTTCTGAGTTTTTTTATATCCTAGCAAACATTGGCAAATCTCTGGGCCTATGCAAGTGCCATTTTCACAGGGTTTTCTACATATTGGTTGACAAGTTCTGTTCACAGTGCCATTAGTTTGTATCATTTTCCACCCTGAATTACAAATACACGTCTCCGGACTAACACAAACGCCATGAGGACACCCATCTGAACAGTGAGGCTGACAAACATTTTTCACGGACTTTTCATAGCCAGCAAGACATTTGCAAGTCTCTGGGGCTGTGCATGTGCCATTAATACAGGGTTTGGTACATATTGGCTGACAAGACTTAATCTTTGTGTTATTTATTTGAATCATTTGCCATCCCGAATCACAGTCGCAATTTTCTGGGCTTATACATGTACCATGTAGACATCCACTAGAACAGTGGGGCTTGCATGTGAACTTTCCGGATACTTTATAACCGGGCAAACATTTACATTCCATTGGTGCGATGCAAGTGCCATTTTCACAAGGTTTGGAACAAATTGGATTACACGTATTATTACCATTTCCCATTTCATATCCTGAATTACAGACACAAGTCTCAGGCTCAATACAAATTCCATGGAAACAACCAGTTGAACAGTGAGGCTTACAGATATTATTTTCATTTTTTTTATAACCTGGCAAACACTGACATGTTTCTGGGGCTACACATGTCCCATTCTCACAGGCTTTGGTACAAATCGGCTGACAGATTTCCTTCATTGTGATATTTGTTACAATCATACGCCATCCTATATCACAAACACATGTCTCAGGTCCAAAACAACTGCCATGAGTACATCCACTGGAGCAGTAAGGCTTGCAGCTGTACTTATCTGACTTCACATACCCTTTTGTGCACTGGCAAGTTTCTGGAGCCACACACGTGCCGTTTATGCAAGGTTTCGTGCAAATTGGTTGACATGTTTTGTTCGCAATGCCAGGTGATTGCACCATTTGCCATCCTGAGTCACAGTTGCATGTCTCAGGTCCAACACAACTGCCATGAGGACATCCACTGGAGCAGTGAGGCTTGCAGCTGTACTTATCTGACTTTACATACCCTTTTGTGCACTGGCAGGTTTCTGGAGCCACGCACGTGCCATGTACGCAAGGTTTCGTGCAAATTGGTTGACATGTTTTATTCGCAGTGCCAGGTGATTGCGCCATTTTCCATCCTGAGACACAGTTGCATGTCTCAGGTCCAACACAACTGCCATGAGGACATCCACTGGAGCAGTGAGGTTTGCAGCTGTACTTTTCTGACTTCACATACCCTTTTGTGCACTGGCAGGTTTCTGGAGCCACGCACGTGCCGTGTACGCAAGGTTTCGTGCAAATTGGTTGACATGTTTTATTCGCAGTGCCAGGTGATTGCGCCATTTTCCATCCTGCGACACAGTTGCATGTCTCAGGTCCAACACAACTGCCATGAGGACATCCACTGGAGCAGTGAGGCTTGCAGCTGTACTTATCTGACTTCACATACCCTTTTGTGCACTGGCAGGTTTCTGGAGCCACGCACGTGCCGTGTACGCAAGGTTTCGTGCAAATTGGTTGACATGTTTTATTCGCAGTGCCAGGTGATTGCGCCATTTTCCATCCTGAGACACAGTTGCATGTCTCAGGTCCAACACAACTGCCATGAGGACATCCACTGGAGCAGTGAGGCTTGCAGCTGTACTTATCTGACTTCACATACCCTTTTGTGCACTGGCAGGTTTCTGGAGCCACGCACGTGCCGTGTACGCAAGGTTTCGTGCAAATTGGTTGACATGTTTTATTCGCAGTGCCAGGTGATTGCGCCATTTTCCATCCTGTGACACAGTTGCATGTCTCAGGTCCAACACAACTGCCATGAGGACATCCACTGGAGCAGTGAGGCTTGCAGCTGTACTTATCTGACTTCACATACCCTTTTGTGCACTGGCAGGTTTCTGGAGCCACGCACGTGCCGTGTACGCAAGGTTTCGTGCAAATTGGTTGACATGTTTTATTCGCAGTGCCAGGTGATTGCGCCATTTTCCATCCTGTGAGACAGTTGCATGTCTCAGGTCCAACACAACTGCCATGAGGACATCCACTGGAGCAGTGAGGCTTGCAGCTGTACTTATCTGACTTCACATACCCTTTTGTGCACTGGCAGGTTTCTGGAGCCACGCACGTGCCGTGTACGCAAGGTTTCGTGCAAATTGGTTGACATGTTTTATTCGCAGTGCCAGGTGATTGCGCCATTTTCCATCCTGTGACACAGTTGCATGTCTCAGGTCCAACACAACTGCCATGAGGACATCCACTGGAGCAGTGAGGCTTGCAGCTGTACTTATCTGACTTCACATACCCTTTTGTGCACTGGCAGGTTTCTGGAGCCACGCACGTGCCGTGTACGCAAGGTTTCGTGCAAATTGGTTGACATGTTTTATTCGCAGTGCCAGGTGATTGCGCCATTTTCCATCCTGTGACACAGTTGCATGTCTCAGGTCCAACACAACTGCCATGAGGACATCCACTGGAGCAGTGAGGCTTGCAGCTGTACTTATCTGACTTCACATACCCTTTTGTGCACTGGCAGGTTTCTGGAGCCACGCACGTGCCGTGTACGCAAGGTTTCGTGCAAATTGGTTGACATGTTTTATTCGCAGTGCCAGGTGATTGCGCCATTTTCCATCCTGTGACACAGTTGCATGTCTCAGGTCCAACACAACTGCCATGAGGACATCCACTGGAGCAGTGAGGCTTGCAGCTGTCCTTATCTGACTTCACATACCCTTTTGTGCACTGGCAGGTTTCTGGAGCCACGCACGTGCCGTGTACGCAAGGTTTCGTGCAAATTGGTTGACATGTTTTATTCGCAGTGCCAGGTGATTGCGCCATTTTCCATCCTGTGACACAGTTGCATGTCTCAGGTCCAACACAACTGCCATGAGGACATCCACTGGAGCAGTGAGGCTTGCAGCTGTACTTATCTGACTTCACATACCCTTTTGTGCACTGGCAGGTTTCTGGAGCCACGCACGTGCCGTGTACGCAAGGTTTCGTGCAAATTGGTTGACATGTTTTATTCGCAGTGCCAGGTGATTGCGCCATTTTCCATCCTGTGACACAGTTGCATGTCTCAGGTCCAATACAACTGCCATGAGGACATCCACTGGAGCAGTGAGGCTTGCAGCTGTACTTATCTGACTTCACATACCCTTTTGTGCACTGGCAGGTTTCTGGAGCCACGCACGTGCCGTGTACGCAAGGTTTCGTGCAAATTGGTTGACATGTTTTATTCGCAGTGCCAGGTGATTGCGCCATTTTCCATCCTGTGACACAGTTGCATGTCTCAGGTCCAACACAACTGCCATGAGGACATCCACTGGAGCAGTGAGGCTTGCAGCTGTACTTATCTGACTTCACATACCCTTTTGTGCACTGGCAGGTTTCTGGAGCCACGCACGTGCCGTGTACGCAAGGTTTCGTGCAAATTGGTTGACATGTTTTATTCGCAGTGCCAGGTGATTGCGCCATTTTCCATCCTGTGACACAGTTGCATGTCTCAGGTCCAACACAACTGCCATGAGGACATCCACTGGAGCAGTGAGGCTTGCAGCTGTACTTATCTGACTTCACATACCCTTTTGTGCACTGGCAGGTTTCTGGAGCCACGCACGTGCCGTGTACGCAAGGTTTCGTGCAAATTGGTTGACATGTTTTATTCGCAGTGCCAGGTGATTGCGCCATTTTCCATCCTGTGACACAGTTGCATGTCTCAGGTCCAACACAACTGCCATGAGGACATCCACTGGAGCAGTGAGGCTTGCAGCTGTACTTATCTGACTTCACATACCCTTTTGTGCACTGGCAGGTTTCTGGAGCCACGCACGTGCCATGTATGCAAGGTTTCGTGCAAATTGGTTGGCAAGATCCTTTTGTAAATGTGTATCCCTTGGTACACAGACATTTCGCCGGCGCTATACAGGTACCATTCCCGCATGGTTTAGAACATATCGGCTTGCAGTTGTATTTATTTTTGAGGTCTAACATATAACCGCTGTTACATCCACATTCTTCGGGAGAACGGCAAAAACCATTCGTACAAGTCTTTGAGCATTTCGGTACACAGGTTAGTCTGAAAAATGTAAATATAGATCATGTTTACATTTATTGAGTAGATATAATTTGATTATTATCATTTAAAAAATAAATAAATTAGCGTTCATTTGCAACATAATTACGTAGAGCAAGCCCAACCCGTACTTTTGAAAGTGGATTTAATATTGTCAAAAAATTATGTAAGTGGTCGTATTGACTTACGGATTATCTTTGATTTTGTTGTAAAAGGAACAGCAAAACTGTATTTTTTTTCCTGGAACGTATCTCTGAAACAGATTACAAGAAAAAGTATAAATTGGTCAGGATTTGTGTCAGATAAGTAGTCTATTTAGTTGGCATGAAGAACCACGAGCTTGACTGCAAATCTCAGCCCACACAAAAGAGTTCAAAGTTGTTCCATACAAGGTGGCCTTCAAGCATTGTCTACATCAGTAGAGTTCAGGTTTACCGAAAAAGATAGAAATACTTACTAGAGATAAGATTTATTAATACCTTCTTATTTTTAAAGAAGAATGCCAGGACTCCATGCAATCTGGCTGTTAGATTTAGACTTTGAGTATATTTTAGAATACTCTTAAAAGATAGATCGCGGTCACATTAAGATCTAAGGATGAAATTATAAGAAACGTTCATATTGTGGTTCACATCACATACAAGAGTTGCTGAGGAAGCTACTGCTGAAACAAACTGAACTACTAAAATAATATTTAATTTCGTACCAATCGATACATGAAAGCTGAAGAGTTTGTTTTTTTAATCTTTAATGACGTTCCGTAAGGCTATCTTATAATCACTACATAGTATAAAACAAAGTCGCTTTCTCTGTCCCTTTGAACGCTTAGATCTTTAAAACTACGCAACGGATTTTTGATGCGGTTTTTTTTAATAGATAGAGTGATTCAAGAGGAACGTTTATATATAATACATGCATGCATGTGATGTCGTAAATAAACAAATTTTTTGCGCTTACTTTTCAAACGCTGGCTGAACCCTACGAGATAGGTCAAAATAATGTACTACAGTATTGTACACCTTAAAAAGGTCTACAAAAAAGTCCGCGATGGTATATGTCTATCTCTTAGGGATAACCCACAATAATCATTTTTTATCCTTTACTTTTTACGAGAAATAATGGCTTATTTACGAAGCGATTTTAAGCAATACAGCATTAATCCTTATCCAATTAAGTACCTTAAAAATACATTGTGCATTTAATATAGATAAATATGGCCCTTTACAGCATGTAATTTAAATGAATATTTTCGAAGATATTACAGATTTAAAATGCAGGGACATAGCGGTTGCTGCGGTACCGGCCGCGGCGGCGCGTGCTGGCATTCTTGAAATACCTGTACTTAGTATCAGTATTGCACCCGTGCGAAGCCGGGGCGGGTCGCTAGTATTATATAAACATAATTTTATAAATATAATACAGTCATTAAATATGAATAACTTTTTTCTACGAATACCAATCCGCACAAGTTTATACAATAGCCTGGCTGTTTCTGACAATGGGAACCCTAAAATATTATTACATCTTGCCACCTCTCTAACATCAACAGCTAAGTGTATTACAAACTCAGCTCTCAGATCTTCGTTCCGGGCACATTCTACCATAAGGTGAAGAACGTCTTCCACTTTCCCACATTCTATGCAGTTGGGGAAAGGAACTTTTTTTATTAGAAATGCGAATTTATACAAAGGGACATAAAAAGTTTTAGAGCTGTTACAATTTATGTTCTGCCAAAACAATAGGAATCGAACCATGCATTGTCATGGTCCTATTTGTATTGTCTTATACCAAATCCCCTTCTCCACAGACCTCTGATCAAAGTGTCCCATCCAGTTTAAGAAACAAAGTTCGCCTATAAATCTCATGCAATCTGTATAAAATGGTTGGTAGTTTAATGGCATGCCGTCACTTGAAGCAAGTCTTGTCAATTGATCTGCCCATTCGTTACCTACCTACTATGCCTCTGCATAACTACATTATTATATGAGTCAGATTTGAAAATTATTTTTGCATTCGTTAGCCCCCATTACTTATAATCCGCGTATCGGCAAGCGTGGACGTCCCCCAGGTAGATGGACGGACGACCTAAAGAAGGTGGTTGGGACGGACTGGATGCAAAAGGCGGAGGACAGGGTGTTGTGGCGCAGCCTGGGAGAGGCATGATATATCTAGCAGTGGACTGGGATAGGCTGAGTTGACCGATTGAGCCCAATACATGATAAGGGCTATAGGCTGTTTGATATCAAGCTAGAACTCTTAGGAGCTGAGCAAAAAGAAAAAATGTAAGAAAAAACGCTAAGTGAAAACGAAGTAACAGCGCGGGCACGCAATGCGATGCGACGCGGTGGATCGGGGAGCATTATTCCGAGAGAATTGGTCTTACATTTTTTCCACTCTCTTCCGAAATCTAATGATCTCCATCTGTACGATTTTAGTTAATGTTTTTTACAATCGGACAAGCTTATTAGCTCACTCCCTGTCATAGAGAAAAGGCCTATATCGACCGTAGCAATTAACATTGTCGGATCTACATTTTTTCGATTATGTAGATCTGACAATGTTAATTGCTACGGTCGATATCTCCCTGCGATTTAAAAGAGTTGACTAAGCTCAGCACATGTTCGAACATGTCTTAAAGTAGTAAGTGAGCTGTCTGTATACCAGTTTGTTCGACTGTATATAAACTAATAATAGGCTAGTTGGCAGTTTTTCAGAAATCGATTAGGTACCTAATCATGTTTCTTGTGGTCTCTTTTCCTTCCGAATATGTACAAAATAATCCTAGTTCTGTAACTGCGATTATTTGATCCTAATGGATTATGTGAATAATAGTAGTTTGGGCTTAATTATTCAATGGCTAACCGATAACAACTTAGAAATTAATTTTGGAATAATCCGTATCATGAATTTGAACCAGTGAAAAAACTTTACCAATCCCTAAGATAATACAATTAAGATAATACGATTGCTAAAATGGAGAACACAAAACTCGGCCTTTGGTTAGATCAACACATAACATGGAAAACATACATTGATCATAAATTATACAGAAACTTAATCAATGTTGCTATGCTTTACACAATTTAAGCTATAGTATAATTGGGTATGTAAAGTTTTTTTCAGGTATTTTTTTTATATTTTTAATTTATAGATTTAGTTATTATATGCAACTAATTTCAAAATTTTGGTTTTCTAAGCAGCCATTAATTTTAAATAAATTTTCTAGATTCTGCTTGAAAAGTAGGCTGAAGAGTTCAATATCTATGCCACGTATAACACAATAATAAAAATCCTAAATTTGACGTTTTTTTGCTTGACATCAGAAACTTCAAGCATGACACTAGACAGTTTTAGAGGTGGGAATGATCGACATAATCGATTGAACATTTATTTAATACAGTTATTAATTTTGTATAGGGATAAGTGGAAGGAGGGAAGGGAGGCTTTTGCCCTGCAGTGGGACAGAAATGACTAATAATTAATAATTAAATTAAATAATAGGTATTATTAATATGTCACTATCAAAATCAAACCAATAACAAGCAGCTACAGTACCTAGTTATATTTGCAAGTTTCCAACACCATTTTGTGGTTACAAAATAGTTCGAATGATTTTATACTTAATATTATTATTTAAAGGGAATGTATTTTATTTAAGCTATCATTATAATGATCGATTAAAAATAATTCAGAATTCGGGATTTAGATTTTTTGTGTGAATAGATTTTCAATGTTTGATTTGAATCGATTCAAAGGCCGAAATTTTCGCACGACTGCATTACATAGGAGATTATTATGGTCATCCCTATAGTTGACATTAAATGACTTTTAACTTTTTATCATATGATGAGAGGAGGCACCGAAAGTATTCTCAATCTGCTTACTTGTGACGTCATTTGGAGGTCAAATGAAAGTCAAGTGTTATTAAGTGTTTATGTTAAAATAAACTCCATCTTATAATTTTAAGCGCTAAAAATAGAAAAAATAAGTTAAGAAACCTTAAATCTCGAAATGGTTTGGGAATCAGCGTAGGATTATTTTTCTTTACATACCGAATTACTTATTTTGTTTTATTGCCACCGATTTCGGAAATTTCGGAAGTTTTTTTTTTACTTTGTACTTGATGTCTTTCCCTTCCAGATGACTAGCGTAGGCGTCGGTGTCGTTGGGTTCGTATTTTCGTTGTTTACCACCGACTTCCAAATTTAAAGTTATTTTTCAATTTGTAGGGTATTTTTTGGAAGACTGTTGTTTCTTTTTTTTAATTGGAAAAAAGTTTTTATTTTTCACTTTTAAGTTGAAAAAAAACATATAAACTCGCTATGTAAATATCAATGACAGGAAGTTTTTATAACATCATCAATGTAAACTCAAAAACTACCCAAGTAAAGTTAATAAAATTAATATGGGACCACCCCTGTGGCATACCCTATCAATTAATAATTGTAGAAATTGTTTTATAATTGCCGCGGCGAAAATATCGCATAACATACCTACAAAAAAAAGTAAAGTCGAATTGAAAACCTCCTCCTTTTTGAAGTCGGTTAATTATGTAAAGATACGGTAAATATGGCCATAGTGCATCCTAAAGCAAACGACGCAATTTCGTTTACTTGAATTTTTACCAGTAATCTATATATATAAAAGGGGAAACTGACTGACTGACATATCAACACACAGCCGAAACTGCAAGGACTAGGAACTTGAAATTTTGCATATAGCTTCCTTATATTATGTAGGGGAGCACTAAGAAGGGGTTTTTTGGAAATTCGACCTTTAAGGGGGTGAAATGGGGGATTTTGTTTGTATGAAAAATATTATTGCTTGAGTTAATAAACTTGAAATTTGGCACGAATACACGCAGACGAAGTCGCGGGCGAAGTGCTAGTTTTAGTTTAAAAAACAAACTACTGAACCGATTTTGCTAAAATTTATATGGGATCAATCTGAAAATATATCCTTTCAAATGAAAAAAGAATTTTGCAAATCGGCTCATACATAACGGAGTTCTGTAACAAAAATTAAAAAAAAAAACAACCGAATTGAGAACCTCCTCCATTTTTTGAAATCGGCTAAAAATGGTTTTTGATATCTTAGCTCACAACCATTAAACAAAATAAAATTCATATTGTATTGTTCTTCAACTCAGCCTTTCGCAGTCCACTGCTGGACATAGGCCTCTCCCAGGCTGCGCCACAACACCCTGTCCTCCGCCTTCCTCTTCCAGTCCGTTCCAGCCACTTTCTTTAGAGACCGCGACCGCGCGGTCTCCGCGCCGCGTGGAGACCGCGTATCGGCAAGCGTAGTGTAGGACGTCCCCCAGCTAGATGGACGGACGACCTAAAGAAAGTGTATTGTTCTTACCTACTGCCAACTAGCCTATTATGCATTATTTATAGTTCTTTATGTATTAAATCCATACTCACATTCGTCGTGCCGATCACGACTTTAACACTTTTACTGTGGCCGTTGGGCCAGATAAGACGCCATACAGTTTTAGGAACACGCTGGTAACTTCCTCTGCAAAAAGAAAACACAATGTTAACATTTAGGTACATGCGATACAAGCAATTCATTTTATCTTTATTAGCAAAAACGCTACTGTTTTTAGCATCGGTGATCGGTGATTTTGCAACTTTATCAATGGCATCGCGATATCAAATTGCGCATTTAGTATCCGTCGGTTTTTTGTCAGTGGAACTAAGCTTCCGAAAAGTTTTTGAATGTCTGACTGTGATGCTTAAATCAGCATGTCTACTGAGGACCTATTTATGTTATCATAACCAAGGATCGGCAGATAACTTTGTCCATAACAGTAAATATTGTGATGTGACATACTTGTTTTCAATACAAACGCCGGATAGCCACCATATTTTTATTCCTAAGATACCAGCTATCCGACAGTCGACCAATAAATAAAATAATTTTAAAATAAATGTTTTTATTCAGTATTAAAATTGGTACAATTACTCAAAGTCTTAGAAATTATTTACAAAGGTATAATAATGTTAGATGCCTGTACTAGGATGAACCTGTATCACAGGCGGCATGAGCAATGAGCATACATACTTTACGGTAATTGTAGGACAATAAAATTTTTAACAATATTTAACATTAGAAGTCTTGAAATAACGACAAAATTTTATTAATCTATTAATCTATATATATAAAAATGAATTGCTGTTCGTTAGTCTCGCTAAAACTCGAGAACGAAATACGAGTACGAAATATGTATGTTTGTGTGGAAGCATAAAGAAATATTTAATAATGCAGATGACCTATATCCTCGTAACCGACGAGACCCCCACAAACTAGTTCTAGATACCCTTCCAAGACTAGCTAAATATAATAAAAGTTTTATATCTATGTGTGTACGTATATGTATATAATAAGATACCAAGTAATCTCAAAACGTTAAATATGAGATTATTTAAAAATAAATTGCATGAATGGTTATGTAGTCAGTTTTTATAGTGTCAAAGACTTCTTTGACAATAAATGTAAAAAAATCTCTTAAAAAATTTGTACGCTTATCACTGTTAAGCAAAAACATGTAAGCTCTTGTTTTTTTGTATTTTACCATCTTTTTATACCATGTTTTTAATCAAATAAATATTATTATATTCTATTCTATTCTATTCTAACGGCTGAACGGATTTATCTTATCTTGGTCTTGAAATGTTCGTGGAGGTCTAGGGAAGGTTTAAAAGGTGAGAAAAAATCGAATAACTCCCGGGAAAACCCTAAAAATAGCCCTTTTCTATTTCCCATACAAACGATTCGTAATAATACATAAAAGTCAATTTGAACTTTAACACCATACCATAAAGATCAAGTGTTAGTGGAGAGGTTCCGGGAAGGCAAAACAATTGAGTAAAGTGATGTCAATAATAAATAGGTAGTTTATTTTTTTTAGTCAAACACAAATTGTCTGTGGTAAAATGTCACATGAAATGTAAACGTCTCTTTGATGTGCATCTTTAATAAACGATGGAGCCATTAATATAAAATTGGAATTGGAATTTAATACTAAATCTAGAAGCCACAAATTTCTATAAAATTAAAAAAGTGTTGTGTGTTTGTGACTCATTTATACTCGACATGCATCCCCTATGGCGGCGGACAAATTAAGGCAGAAGAACCCGAAATGCAACGAATCGAATTAATTATTAATCTAATCGTACAGCCCAGGAACGTGAAGATCGCAATGAACGTGAAGGAATTCGGGTAAGACAGACCCGTGAAGCCCGACATTCGACTAATAATGGTGCAAGTTTGAATCGAGGTGCTTTCTGTTAGGTGCGATATGTCAATTGATTACAGTACCTACAACTGTGTTGCTATTGGACCTATGAACTCAGTTCGCCAATATTGTAAAGGCATTGAAATACAAAAATGAAGCCAATGGATTGTGATGCGCAAATGGAAAGGTGAAATTGATACCATTGCTTCCACCTCCAGGGCCATTGTACTTATTGGTTTTATGAATAGGAACAGATTCAACAACTGCTTTCAAATGACTTCATTTGGAGCAATAAAAGTAGTTCAAGAAAATTTCATGCCAACTTTTAAGGTTTGTAATAGTATTTGCAGTTGTATGTTTATTAATCACAGTTTCCTTTACAGATACAAGGTCAAATATATCACAGAGCAGATTCACTGTTATCAGTGCCAGATTTTTGCAAATTTATTTTATGGGCGATTCTCCACAAGAAATCAATCTACGTTGTGCACATAACAATTCAGTGAAAAAGTCAATAGTTGAACAATTACAAAACTTATTTCACGAAGATAATAAATTGATTATATTATTTAAAAGTGTAATATGATGATGCCATCTGATGATCACAAAATTGTTATCAGAGCTGATAAAACTCCTGTGGGCCAACATGCAGGACGTTTTAGTGCACCTACTATTGATGAAATTGCCATTGTTGTAGTCTGAGAAAATTTGGAGTCACGTGATATTGTTTTACATCATCGAATTAATTACAACGTATTAAGGAAACACAGCGCTCATATGATAGATACTTTCTGTTAATCGTCTTTCATTCATCCCCTGAATATGATCAAGTTATTTAAGCCTACTCTTTTATTTTTTTCTGACAATAGGTACACCTTCTTTTAAATCGTAACACTGTGAGTTATTACACACATACTTCGCAAGGAACGCATCTCCACAGCATTTATTCTACTTTCGTGTCACTTTTGAAAAACCTAACTTTAACTTCCAAACATTCGTAAGAGCCACCAGCCAACCACCTCACCAGTATGGATAGCAGCCGAACCTTTTTGGACACAGACTGGTTAGCCAAAATTACACATATCGTTATTTTATTACCCAGATTCACTCTCCTTTCCATATCCTGCAGAGATGGGAAGACTGATGTCTTCCCATCTCTTGAAACTCACTCCCTCATAAACTCATTCACTTGTTCTGCATTTCTATAATTTATCTTCCCAATATATCCTTTTCTCTTTAAAAACCATAACTTTCGTCTTAATCACAATTATATTTTATCCTCTACTTTTTAAATGCTCCAGAAATTCATCACAGTTAGGTACCATGTCTTGTATACGAGAACTTGGTCACTTGCGTAGAGATGATTTGATAGCTGTTTGTTAAGCCTCTTATCTATTTTCCAAAACGCATCAAAACTTGTGAGTGGGGGCTCGTGACGTCAGAATGCACTAAAATTATACCAAAGTGTGACGTATTGAGAATTTTAAAAGCGTTGTATCTTCGTCAATTTTGGTTTACGAAACAAAAGAAAAAATACGGGTCAAATTTTTTTTGATAATCTAACTGACGGACTAATTGGATTTTTTCAGTTGACAAGCCTATTCGAGTAGGTATCTCCCAAACTTCCTAACACAAGCACTGTTGCTGTATCTGTATTCTGTGCCCGCACAAAGCACCAATCCACACCACACATAGTGACGACCACAGTCCATCCTTCCGCACACTATAGAATAATATAATACTCTTTATTATGTACTTGTACACCATATAAATAACTATCTATATCATAGGACTTCTCCATGTCAACGAAAGCACAGTGGACTTCCTTGTGTCAGATGTTTTCGGCTTTGCTTGAAGGTCCGCTATATACAGTCCATCTTATAAATTCTACCTCAATATTCTATACACCTGTTACTCTTATCACTTTATTATTTTCATTATATTAATGGGCATTTTTACTTATAACTAAATATATTTCTCCTAAATTAGTATTAAGTAAATTCTAATTTGACCGTTCACTTACTTTTGCAATCTCGTACAAATACCATTAAAATTTCCCGCTTGATGCACATTAAACAATTGTATTAAAACAATTAAAAACAAAAATACGGACCACGAAGTCCCCATTATCGCGAATATTCAGTGATACTAATGGCGCTCGAGTTATTTTAGGCTTTTAATGTCATCTCCAATTATCATCATTGATGATGAATCCTGTGCGTCAGTACATTTATTTACAGGAAGAATGATAATAATGGTGTATTCCCCAATCTTCTTAATATATATAAATTACGTGTCACGTTGTTTGTACGCAATGGACTCCTAAACTCTAAACCGATTTTAATAAAATTTTTCACACTGTGTGCAGTTTCATCCAACTTGAAAGATAGAATAGTTTATATCTCAATTTATAATCAATAATTAATTAATTTATAATAACGTAAACCTTAGCCACAGCAACGCGTGGCCGGGTCTGCTAGTAAGTTTATATTTTTCACTTTGCCCGCGACTTTGTCCGCGTGGGTTTCGTTCTTTCCTCAAACTATTTTAACACCCTCACACCTCTGTTGAAAAGTAGTTTTAATGTTTACGATCGTTATGATTTATTTAGAAAAATAAGTATTCGGGCAAATTTTTAAGCTAAATAATTTTTTTTTTTTTTCATTTAAACTGTCCTCCCTTTTCACCACGACAGGACTTGTTTTTACAAAAGCGTTTGGTACGCTTCCATTGTATGACTTAAAGATTATTTATACCCATTTTCGAGTTAATGGGAGCAAGCAGTAAAATCAACTCTTTAAAAATTACCCTTTTCCACCCCGGTTGGAGTCGATTTTTGAAAAACCCTAAAACACTTTTCTATTTTAAGTAGCATCGAGTTTCGAGTTAATCTGACAGCGGGTTATTTTTTTTCTTGCCTATTAGCTTTGTCATCCCCTAAATCTTCTGTGAGGGGTTTTTTTTAAACTTAAAAGTGACAATCATTATTATTTACAGCAGTGCTATTCTGTAAAAATCTCACCGTGAAAACTAAGGTGAAGTGAGCTGTCATTCCACCTGATGTTAGGGATCGCTCCTATTGATAGCTCACTTCATGCTCACTTCACCTAAGTTATCACGGTGAGATTTTTACAGAATCGACCGGCTGAAGCAAATGTTGTCAAGTTTCTTAACTAAAGGAATAAGATTGATTACAGATTAGCAGCTTATTTAGTATTTACTTATGGTACACATGCGCGGGTTGACGTTTCTTCACTCTGACGCAACTCCGGACTTTTTTGCACGCAGCCGTCAGACGAGGCAGAATCGGTTTGACACCGCGCTGAAGCAAAACGTGTTCGGTGGAGCGTCGCCGTATTCCAATTAATTAAAAAGTACTGATTGTAACTCTGTTAATATTTCGTTAAAATAATAATCGTGTATCGCTAATCATCTTCAACACGTGGTTTTAATTCTCCTCGCCTGCCTACCCACGATAGCTCGGCAGTCGCAATGAACCCAGAATTGACTGGTGATGGCCGTGTGCCGTTATACATAATATCTATACACCGCGCACAACCAATCCACAGCTTATTTTGGGAAAAGAGCATGTAAAGCGTCCGAAATCAGGTAAAACGCTAGTTTTATCTCAATTTAAAACAATAATAAATATATAAACTTATTAACAGATTTTTGCCCTTTGATTTGCTAATGCTTGTCAGTGTTTCCGGTACTTGCTGTGATTGCGGATTATTCCATTATCATCAGTCATCCTGTTAAAAAAAAATTGACGCAAAGGATTCAAGATTAACGATGATAATTTGAGTTGACATAAAATCCTAAAATAGCTCGAGCGCCATCAGTATCACTGAATATATTATTGGCGATAATGGGGACTTCGTTGTCCGTCTATTTATTTTTAATTGTTTTAATACAATTGTTTAATGTGTATTAAGCGGGAAATAATGGTGTTTCTACCAGATTGTAAAAGTAAGTGAACGGTCAAATTAGAAATTTAGGAGAAATATATTTAGTTATAAGTAACAATGTTCAAACAATATAGAATATTGAGGCAGGATTTATAAGATGGGCTTTATAGATTGGACTTTCAAGCAAAGCGCGTCACAACACAAACTTCAAGTCGTTCGTGGTACGTGTTCTGACACATCATCTCGAGAAGTTCCTCAAGGAAGAGTTCTGGCCGCAGGGTGTTGTGTACCGCCGGTTTCGTGGTCAGCTACATGACACCAGTTAGCGAAACATGACGCAGACGCTTTATGTGTGTTAGTTAGTTTTTAGTGTAATTATAATGGTTTATGTATTTATAGTATTTTTAAGTTATTTAATATTGTATTGTATGTGTTTGTATGGGCCTTGATGCCTGGAATAAATAGAAAATAAATAAATAAATAAAGCCGAAAACATCTGACAAACGCAAGTAAGTCCACTGTGCTTTCGTTGACACGGAGAAGGCCTATGACATTGATAGCTT
Source organism: Globia sparganii (assembly GCA_949316385.1). NCBI lineage: Eukaryota > Metazoa > Arthropoda > Insecta > Lepidoptera > Noctuidae > Globia > Globia sparganii. The sequence goes on from OX438654.1 coordinate 1,967,623, forward strand.
GCGAAGGAATGGACTGTGGTCGAAGATTGGAATATACTCGAACAGGTTTTACATTTCAAGACAAGGCTGTGAGATGTTTAACTTGGATAGTTATCCGACAGATACCCGGCTCCCGGCCCACGAGCCGGGGGGCCCGTGGCTAAATAATAACAGCCGCACAGGTCGATCGATCAGGTTAAGCTACGCTTGCCACGGTTGGTCTGTGGATGGGTGACATGAATGATCGTGAGAAGCCCGAAAGTCTGACAACCAGTCTTACCAGGGGTATCGTATTATCCACATCCAGTAACAGGCTTGTGGAGGTCAGATAGGCAGTCGCTTCATGTAAAATACTGGTATTCAGCTGCATTCGGTTAGACTGGGAGCCGACCCTAACATAGTTGAGAAAAGGCTAGGCAGATGATGATGATGAGTTATCCGACAGATTGAAAACTATTAAATCATCTCTGCGCAGGTGATCAAGTTTTCGAATGCAAAACATTGTACCTACCTAACTGTAATGAATTTATGAAGCACTAAAAACGAATGGGATGAATAAAATTGTGAACAAGGCGAAAAATGTAGTTTTTAAAGAGTATTGGGTTTTGTAGTTTTTAGTAGTTGTAGTTTTTAAAGAGTATTGGGTTTTTAAGATGTGGGAAGATAAATCATAGAAGTGTGGAACAAGTGAATGAGTTTATGAGTAAGTCTACATTATACTGGTACAGGATGTGGAAAGCAGAGTGAATGCGAGAAATACAGTAGAAGATTGATATTTTGGTTCATCAGTCGATCTCCAAAAAAGTTCGGCTGCTATCCGAATTTGTGTGGTTAAGCTGGTGGCTCTTATGAATGTATGTAACTTAAAGTTGGGTATAGCAGTAGGGCATGAAAGTATAGTATAAAAGCTGTGGAGATGTGTTCCTTGCAAAGTATGTGTGAATTAACTCTGAATGATAGCTTAGTGGGTCGTTTTAGTAGACTGAATAATGATGTGATAAGACAGTGTTGCGATTTAAAAAGAGGTGTAGCGAATGTCAGAAAAATGAAAAGAGTAGCCGAGTAGCCTTAAGTATTTAGTCATGTTCAGAGGATGAATGAAAGGCGATTAACAGAAAGTATCTACAAGACGGATGAAATATGTATAGAAATTATACCAGCAACATCGCTCAGCGCACTATGGAGCGAGCTATGCTCGGAGTCTCTTTGAAGGATAAAATCAGGAATGAAATTGTCCGGAAAAAAACGGAGTTATCGACATAGCTTGCAGAGTGAGCAAGCTGAAGTGGCAGTGGGCTGGCCATGTTTGTCGAAGGACCGATAGCCGGTGGAGCAGACGAGTCCTTGAGTGGAGACCGCGTATCGGCAAGCGTAGTGTAGGACGTCCTCCAGCTAGATGGACGGACGACCTAAAGAACAGCCACTTTCTTTAGGTCGTCCGTCCATCTAATGGACTGGATGAGGAAGGCGGAGGACAGGGTGTTGTAGCGCAGCCTGGGAGAGGCATAGGCCTCTCCCAGGCTGCAGTCCAGCAGTGGACTGCAATAGGGTGAGTTGATTGACCATCGGAATCCGCGGCCGAGCAACCGGCGGTCTGGGCTCCAAAGTGAGAGACCTTTTAATATGTGCTAGAGTAGTACTGCTTCTGTGTGAAGTCCTTTATCCAACTTTCTAACGAGAGTTTCATCAGGTATCTGAGGCTGTCGATAATATTCATTGTTATAAAAGTATCTAGTTGCAAATAAAAATAATCTAAAGAAAATATCATGGTTATTTTTATGTGGTTTGACATTTTGGTAAATGGGTATTCTTCTAATCTATATATCTTAAATTAATCTGCCTAGCCTTTCCCCAACTATGTTGGGGTCAGCTTCCAGTCTAACCGAACACAGCTCAATACTAGTATTTTACATAGAGCAACTGCCTATATGACCTCCACAATCCAGTTACTGGGTAACACGTTACCCCTTGGCAAGACTGGTTGTCAGAATTTTGGGCTTCTGACTACCCGTAATGACTGTCAAAGATATACCAATGACAGCCGTGACCAACGACATAATGTACTTTCCGAGGCACGGAGGGGTCCCGATATGTAACGGATGGTCACCCATCCACGAACCGACCGCGGCAAGCGTAGCTTAACCTTCGATCGATCCACTGCTGTGTAGCCACAAGCCCCTTCCAATACATACCTACTTAAAAGTATATGTAAAAAAATATTATAAATTATTATAAATTAAAAGTAAGTAGAAAAAAAAAGAAGAAGAAAAAGAAAAGGAAAAGAAAAGAGAAGAAGTAAGTGAGTAGTTAGTAGTAAGTAATTAAAAGTATACCTATTATAAATTAAAGTCATGTCTGTCTGTGTGACCGAGTCGTTCTTATAAACTACACAACGGACATTGATGAGGTTTTCAGTGTTGTTACCATCATTTAGAGAATTTAATCTGAAAGGTATTATGTGTATACACATCAATAATAAACATACAAACCTACATATAAAATATAAATCTCGATGTTTTGTCCAGTCGTAAAAACCATGCGAAGCAGGGGCGGATCGCTAGTTTATTATAACTAGACACAATTTAATTTGTATCAGGGCATTATCTAGGGACCACGTATCCGGGGGTTTCCGGAAAATTGCAAATTATCTCGTTCTGATAATAACATCGGAATTCCCCGGGTCGTCCTCATCGGGTTAGTTGAACATCTATACAGTGGCCTACAAAAATTAGTAGACATTTTTCCACTTCAGCTGTGATGCCACATTATGATTTAAAATTAAAAAATAATCAGGTACTCGTAAGGGATTACTTTTTATGATAAGTGAAACGTAGATTTTTTGCATTAAAAGGTTAAGGTTAATGTTTTAGCTGATATTTAAAAAAAACATTCCTGACTAGAATGTATATACCTATCTATTTATATGCGGCTTACTAGTGCGAGACTACAAAGTAAACAGCACACGTGCGCAAAAAAAGCCTTATTATGAGCAAGTATGATTAACAAAATAAAAAAAAAGTGCTTAAAGGTCTGTCATTAAAGCGTAGGCCACATAAAAATGGCGTCGGGCACGGTCGTGCCAGGGCGGCTTCCTATTCCATTCAAATTTCATACAAATCGCATGGAAATAAAACACAATTTAGTACACACGGTTCTATTTCTATGTCGTTGCTCGGACGTGGCTATGACGCGCTATATTGTGCTTTATTTACATGCGTTTTGTATGAAATTTAAATGAAATAGGAAGTCGCCCGTGCCACGTCCGCACCCGACGCCATTTAGGATGTGGCCTGCGCCTAAGGTATTATTTATGATTTCATTTAAAATTTGTTTTTATTTTATGTCTATATTGCACTGCAGTTTCCCTTGCCTCATTCCACTTTTCCCGGTCTGATGCAAATGTGGGCCACTCCTTTCAAAACGAATCTAGTTCATACCACTCTCTCCTCTTGGGCCTGCCGCGTTTTCTTTTCCTGCCAGTATATGAATGTAGTTTAAAGCTTTTTATTTCACGTTTTCAGGATGCAATCCAACTGGTTATATGTCGTGGCAACTGCAATCAGCGTTTTGGCGAGGATAATTTTTAGATTATTATAATGCGCTGTAATTAGTCTCATGAAGATGGTAAGTTCCATTTCTTGAGAAATAGGTAAAACTGAGTGTGTGGCTTAATTTGATGACTTGTAAAGAGGAAAGTCTAAGTTTTAACTGTGTATGTACTGTGTGTGTGTGCTGTAAAGGTGATGATAGACCAAAGGAACGATGGATTGACTATGTGAAGGCTAGAACAGGGGGTGACTACCGAGACAACGATTAATAGAGAAGTATGGCCGATATAGAAGTGTTGTGTTGTACAAATAAATTGAGATAAGAGCAAGAGAATGATGAACCATCTATAGATAATTAGATATACAATGTGTTAATGAAATAACCCAAAACCTGAAACTAGTTTGTTTAGAATCGGCAGCAAAATCAAATACAATAATTTTTAATATGGGTTATTTTTTTCCAAAAAATAATTATTTGTCATGCCGTGTCTAATATTTTTTAACGACGCTGTACGCTACTGTCCAACGCAATGAAAATAAACAGCGCGGGTGAGGGTGAGGAGAGGGGGTGCTAGAGCTGACGCCAAGGCCGGGAAGCGCGCCGGCGGCGATAGAGCTACGAATCTGTAAGAAGTAACGCGACAACAACATTTACAAATATCTTTTACTACAATTTTTGAAAATAAATAATTATGTGTCATATCAATTTATTAATATAAAAATCGGTTGGGGTGTCCGAGGTTTTGGGTTATTTCATTAACACTTTGTATGTACATCATCATCTGCCTAGCCTTTTCCCAACTATGTTGTGGTCGGCTTCCAGTCTAACCAGATGCAGCTGAATACCAGTATTTTAGATGAAGCCTCCACAACTCAGTTACTAGGTACTACGATACCCCTTGGTAAGCCTGGTTGTCAGACTTTGGTCTTTGGTTGTATTTCTGACGACCCGTAACGACTGTCAAAGATCCACGAATGATAGCCGGTACCAACGGCTTAACATGCTTTCCGAGGCACGGAGGGGTCTTGGTAAGTAAAGATGGTCACCCATCCACGGGCCAACCGCGGCAAGCGTAGCTTAACCTGGTCGATCGACCCGTGCGGCTGTTATTACTACACAAGCCCACCAAGATTTTATTGTTTTTCATGTTTCTCTTTCTTTTTTTTTATTTCATGTATTAATTAATTTAAAATTGTATATTTTTTTAATGACATAATGTAATGACACCTGACGTGCAAAACGTGTGCGTTACCCCAGCAAAATAATGTCGAAAATAGTCATTTAAATCTTATAGATAATTAGTTGCCCAGCTTCTGTAATTGTTGCGCTCATTTTTATATTTGTTGCACTTATAGTTTTTTAGTTATTTCACAAAAACATTTCCTGCTGGGGTAACGTTTAAAACGTTACTCCAGCCAGACATTTTTCTTTTTAATGGAAATATTGAAATAAATATTAGCTATATAATTAGTTGTCTAGACGAGGTAAATGTTGCAACTTATTTCGTATTTGTTCTTTCTTCGGCTGCGAAGATATTCCAGATCCTGCTGGAGTAACGTTTGCGGTTTTACTGGATCTCTGACACGGTTAAGCGGATTCTTATCATATTTTGTAAATAACTTTTTAGGAATTAGTTGTAATTTGTTGTGCAATAAAAAAACCAAAATAATGCACCGTTTAAAGGTTATTTAATTAAATATAAAAACGCTTCAATAGGTCCTAACACTCTAAATAAGAGGTCTTAAGACTTACTTTAAACGTTATTTTGTAGCTGCCTTCCAAGGTGTATGAAGTTTCATTAATATCCTGTAAGTAACTAACAAATTATGATGATATTCAGTTCTTCACGTTCACGGTCAAAATGCGCGCGGAGTTATTTGGCCACCGATAAACCTGTATGTGGATATATGAACTGAATTTTATATGAATAATTAGTTGCTTAGTTTAGTTTTATACCTGTAAAATTTCAGCGTAGTACATACAATAATTAACGAGATAATTAAATAAAAGTCATTAGGAAGCGCAAGACCGTGGTGCCCGACCAAGTTTAGGTGGTGACAAAAAGCGACCGCGTAGTACAAAGTTGGCTGCACGATAAGACTACGCTCAAATAGAAGAACTACTACACTACCAGCAGTAAGCGTATTTAATATATAAACCTGTGTTCTACTGCTGTTTGAAATTTTTCCCTTTATTTGGAACATATCAGCAACACATCACATTCTCAAACACTTCAACACACCCTCAAGCAAACGCTAAACACTACTACACACACACCCTCACATACATCCCTCACTCTCTTATAACATATACACCGAAAAAGTCGTTTCTTATATCCCTTATTCCATCGTTGTTGATTGTATATTATACATACATAATTTGTTAACCTGCACTGTCAATGACTATTTTTGTAATGTTAAGAACACAACTTAAAAGCTTTCTGGTATCACAGTGACAGAAGAACACTGACTCCTAAGTCACAAGATCACCTAGTTTAGGAGTCAGGGTTTACCTTATCCGTATGACCTTTAGCTAACCATTTCATGTATCAGTCGTAAGCAATGTCAAAGGTTTTTGTATCAATAAAGATTTTTATTATTTTATTATTATTAGTTTGGTTACAATATACAGTGAAAAGAAAAGTATTTAATGTCATCTCAGAAGCGGAGGACACCTTTGAATCTTACAAATCACGAGAATCAATTTTTTGGTACTCTTAATTTTATTATTAACTAGCGACCCGCCCCGTCTTCGCACGGGTGCAATACTGATACTAAGTACAGGTATTTCAGAAATGCCAGCACGCGCCGCCGCGGCCGGTACCGCAGCAACCTCTATGTCCCTGCATTTTAAATCTGTAATATCTTCGAAAATATTCATTTAAATTACATGCTGTAAAGGGCCATATTTATCTATATTGAATGCACAATGTATTTAAGGTACCTAATTGGATTAGGATTTATGCTGTATTGCTTAAAATCGCTTCGTAAATAAGCCATTATTTCTCGTAAAAAGTACAGGATAAAAAATGATTATTGTGGGTTATCCCTAAGAGATAGACATATACCATTGCGGACTTTTTTGTAGATCTTTTTAAGGTGTACAATACTGTAGTACATTATTTTGACCTATCTCGTAGGGTTCAGCCAGCGTTTGAAAAGTAAGCGCAAAAAAATGTGTTTATTTACGACATCACATGCATGCATGTATTATATATATAAACCTTCCTCTTGAATCACTCTATCTATTAAAAAAACTGCATCAAAATCCGTTGCGTAGTTTTAAAGATCTAAGCGTTCAAAGAGACAGAGAAAGCGACTTTGTTTTATACTATGTAGTGATTATACTTTTTTAGAATATTATTCTCCTTTATTTTATTGAAATACTTATAAATTACATTTTTAAATATTTTTATAAACAGAAAGATAAAAAAAACATTTAAAACTGCTGATCCAAGCTACCGGCCGCGGCGGTCAAGGCTCCAGAGAGAGGATCTCCTGACAATACGAGAATATTATTGTTAAGTATTACTTTTATTAATGTTGTAGCATATTCTATATACAATTATGAATAAAATTTATTGAACTCTTCAATAACTGAGCTTTGTCGGTACGGACTTGGTTTTGAAGATTTTACAGATCTTTTATTACTTAATTACATCCAAAGTTACGTTAAAAATAGCAAGAAAAACGAATCTTTGTTGGCTCATAACTTTTTAATGGCTTTTTATTTTACTATTCTGTTTCCGTAAAGACAAAATTAATAATAGGTCAAAACGATATCATGTTTAACTTTGGATGTACAATGTCAAACAGTGGAGTCAGAGGCGGCGTAAGGCGTGGGCGACGTGGGCCACCGCCTACGGCCTCGCGGTCCAAGGGGCCTCGCGCCTTGAAGGCCCGCGATCACAAATAATTACTCATCTAGCAATAAATAATAAAAACACCGGCTAGCAAGTATCTGGCAATACTAACCTACCACATTCGTTTTTTTTTAAATGTACACTGAAAATTACATAAGTAGTACTTTTTACTATGCAAACAAGTAGGAGTTAAAAAGTACTAAGTTTTTCTGGTAAAAAGTACCAAGTATACTTGGTAACATTACTAAGTTATTTTAACACGATTCTTGAGTCCATTTCATATTTATTCAATGTGAACATGTAGGTATAGCATGAATCAAGCCACGCAGTAAAATCCTCACTTGTAAAATTAACTACCCCTTTTCACCCCGTTAGGGGTAGATTTTTGAAAAACCCTGATACACGTTATTCTTTATTTTTGTTTTTAAGTATAAACTATACTGAGTTTCGAGTTAATTGGACTGTGCGTTAAAATTCTTCCATACAAATTTTGACACCCTCCAACCCCCCTTTCAGGGGTATTTTGGAAAAAAAAAATGCCAATTTTCATAATTTACTTAGATAAGTATTCGTGCCAAGTTTCAAGTTTATTAACTCAAGGAATAAGATTTTCCATACAAACTTTCATCCCCTATTTCACTCTCATAGGGGTTGAATTTCGAAAAATCCGTCCTTATTCCTTGTCTGCATTATAAAGGGTACCTCTGTGCAAAATTTCAGCTTTCTAGGTCCAAGGGTTTGGGCTGGGCGGTGATGAGTTAGTCAGTTAGTCAGGACTTCTCTTTTTATTTATATAGATAGATAGATAATCTGGATTACGACACAGTTATTATGGAGTTCAGTAAGGCTAAAAGCAGAAAATTTCTGTTTCATTAATTGCTTACTGTTAGGTCAGGTATACTTAATACCTACTGTAAAATAATTACAATAGAGAAGTTTGCATTTTTATGAATAAAATATTTGAGTATCAAAAAAAAAATTCTCTCAACAAAATCCGTCCTCTTGCGTCATCCATCAGGGGGCCTCGCAAAATGTATCTAGCCCACATCAAATTTAAGTCTTGCCCCGCCACTGAGTGGAGTAATACCCTCCCGAAATGTATATAGAAAAAATATCGACAAGTTGCACCGTAAGCTGAATGCGCAGTGGTAGACCGCGAAATTCTAATTTACTTAGGTTTTTTTGCAATTTGCAGGTCAATGTCAGTTTGTATCTTGATTAAAATATGATTGGCGACTATAACAGGTACGTATTTACAGAATTAAAATCAATAATACATCTTCCTAAGTTAGATTTGTACCTAAGAACAGATCTCTTATGAAAAAGAGCTTATGGTACATAAATTTAACTTAAAAAAGTGTGTGTGCCTGTGTTATTCTCATTACTATAAAAATACTCCCCGACTGTGTAACCTCCTTTTTTCGAAGTCGGTTAAAAGTAGGTACCTACGGCGTTATCATTTATCACATTCACAAATTATGGATGCTGTAGCTTGAAGCGGATGTGTGGTTCGTCACCAACATGGGTATGTACATACTTCGTACTATGAGTGTGATGTTTGCAACTACTGTGACCAGTAATTGACTGTTCAGGACGTCTACTAAGTTTTCCTCATACCTATGTTGGCCCTTTGGGGGAAATCCTTTGACGTGATAACGTCATAAATCGATGAACACCGGCTGCACGCACGAAAAAGTGTCACGTTCCGCCTGAGCCTGAGTGTGCAAGCGAGAGCGCGGAACAAGCGATAGAGAGGCACGATCGACCCAAGCGGTGGCTTGTGACACATTTATTCATCAATGTTTCTTTGTGACGTTATCACGTAAAACTATCGCCCGTAAACCGACTTTACAGAGAACCATTTTTTTTTTTGTTTGTGGAGGCCTTTGCCCAGCAGTGGGACAATAACGGCTAAAAAAAACTGCTGTTAGGGTAATTTTGGACTGCTTGGTCGAAGAGCTGAGAGGAACGGAGCAGTACTGCCGCGGAGCTAGGAGAACATAAACCAGTAGGTAATACCTACTTTCATAAAGCTTTAGTAGGTGAAAGATAGACAGGGTTTGGCTGTTTGGGAGCTTGGCTACAAGCAAAGGAGAAGGAGAGATCACGAAATTATTGTACAGACGCACATCAAGCTACCCGAAACCGTCAAATTTTCCCAATCAATATTGAACCTAATACTTTAACGATAAAGTTGAAAATCAATTAAAGAAATATGACAGATTGTAGTAGCTTGATGTGCTGGCGTGATGGCGTCTGTACAAAAGAGGTCAAAATGTCTTTTTTTTTAAGGCATAAGGTACTGCCAGATATCTTATACTTGCAGCCTGTGGGTCCGTTATCGCGTCAATCAAAATCATAAGTCATTTAATCGGCATTTTTCGAACTTCAAAATATTACAAAAGACAGTCCAGCAGTTCACCAAAACGCCCGTCCTTCACCACTTCCTAGTGCTTTCGTAGAATAGAATAGAATAGAATATATTTATTTGCTTTAAAACATGGTACGTTAAGGTCTTATAAATAAAGTTATGATCTTACATGTTTCGCCATGGACTGGCATACAAATATTTAAACATCAATGTAACAAATTTAACACATTAATTTGTTAAAATTAAAGTTAAGTTTAACATTTTTTTTTTAATAATCATAATTAGATCTTTCAATGCCCTACGGGTCCTGTACAATAATGTGTTTAGGATGATGCTGTTGGGGTTTCCTTATTTTTGCAGTGCATCAGGTATGTTTGCTAAGGCCAGCACGGACTGCTTTGGGGCGATTGTACGGAAAAGAGTGTCTTCTCTGATGCACCGCGCGCGAGACAGCATCAACTGTCTTATGAACATCATATGATTATTGGGCAGGTTTGATTTCCCGGTGGTGAGGAATACCTTGGAAGAATACACTGGAATACCGTGCATGGAGCTGGGGGTACCCTTTATAATGCTAAATAGCGCAATTGTAAACAATAATAATAAATAATATCTAGATAATATTTTCAGTGTAGGAATCTACGTAAAGCTTGTCACCCTACGTTCGCATCCTTTATCTACGGTCTATCTACATGTTCGTTCATAATAAAATAATTATGCTCAGTTATAAATAAATTATAGTTCACAGTGACTGAACCTACTTATAATAAAATTGTTTCGACAGCAGAAAATGATGAAAAAACGGTTTGTGATTTACTTTTGTGCTATTGTTTACTTCTTAAATGGAGTGGATGCAAAGATTTGTGAGCGAATTGAAGCGTAAGTCGTTACTTTTGATGATTATAATATCTATTTCCTATTAAGGGCGCATCCCATCAAACTTTTACACCTAGAATAATTCTTATCCTGAGAATAAATTTTGAATTTTTGGCAGTTTTTCCACACTAGAACTGTTAGACGTAAATTTTATTCCACGGTTATAAGATACTTATCTGACTTTGGTAAAATAAGTCAGCTGCGCAATTTCAAAACCTAGCAACTTACATTAAAAAATAAAATCGGTGTTTTCGCATATTTGACTTGCTACATATCTAGGAAGTCAAATATGCAAAAACACAGATTTTTTTAGAAATTTCAGTTGCTAGATTTTGAAATTGCACAACCGAAGTGATTGAGCGAGTGTTTCGCGTGTTGCCGGATTAATGAATAGCACCTTTTTTCCGTGGGTGTCGTATTTTTAACCATACTGCGATCGCCAACCCACAAGCCAAGAGTAGCAATTATGGCATCCACTCCCCTCCCCCAAATTACAAGCACAAAGAACTAAATGGCCCCTGGTGCCCGGCGGCCCGCTTACTCTTGGCTACGGAGGTGCTAAGAATCGGGGAAGAGATCCGGCTATCAAAAGCACCGAAAACTGGACCTGGCAATGTAGGTACAACACGCGTACACTCCGGACCGACGAGGGGATCACCCAACTCGAGTAAAAATTGAGCTGGTTACGGTGGGGTATAGTGGGGTCATCTGAAGTCCGAAGAGAGAAAAAAGTTATTCATTTCGAGAGGGCGACCAGCAGTCCCAAGGTAGTGTCTGGTTTGTCGTCCTTAAGTCCCTTCTAAGCAGTGGCGTAGCTTCTCCTGAAGGGGCCCTATATAAAAATTTTTTAGAGCTCTTTTCACGGTATCTATTTTTTTTTTTGGAAGTAGTCTGAGAAGAACGGGTGTTGCTGTCGGACTCCTACCGAAAACCTCACTGTTCCTTCCAGTACAGTACCTTGAGTCGGGGGCCCGGAAGATACTAGTAGATTCGCCTATTTAAATATTTAAAAATATTTTTCTGATAGGTACCTAACTATTATAACTTGGCCCGACCCGATTCCGGCTTGACGTCAACTTCTGGGACCCGCGGGACAAATGCGTAACACAATATCAATCGGAATCGGTTTAATTTTGACAGTTCAACAGCATTCATTGCGTTATTTACGTGTTGAGCAGACAAATTTTTCCAACCTATGAAGCAAGGATTAGCAATTTGCTTCAAAATGATTCAGATTCCAACTGATACCTAGTAAGTTACGCAATTATGGTGCCGGTGTTATATAATTAAAGATTCACTTATTTATTACAAGCCTCTTAATGATCAATAAGAATTTTAGGTTCTCGATAGTATTTTACAAATTCTTGCTTACACACGTCGGCGTCGTGTTGGGGGCCCTTGTAGCTCGGGGGCCCCGTATAATTGATACAGCTGATACGGCCGTAGCTACGCCCCTGCTTGTGACCCTTGTTCGAAACTATCTTAACTGTGAGGGGTAGGTATAATTTAGTTTCAGCCTTAGGGAAGATTTAATCTTGTGGGAATTGTTGTCAAACGTTTTAGATTGCAGGCTGCAGTACTTAGTAGATATATTACTTATCTACGAGGTCGACTTTACCTACCTACGTACAGAGGCCAGCAAATCAAGCTACCCCAATCTGTCAACTTTTCCCAATTGATTATGAACCTTATTCCTTTGTAGTAAAGTTGAAAATCTATCAGTTTGACAGATTTGGGTAGCTTGATGTGCTGGCTTCTGTACATTATAAAACATTTTTAAATTTTATTAAGAGATAAGTAACGAGGGTAGTCGGATATAGTTAAAGTTTAGTAAGAAACCAATGAATGTTTTCGAATAAAATTTGATTTCATTAATAGAAAACAAACAGTTAATCGAATACCTAAATTAAATTTCATTTGAAAACATCTATCAGTTTCTTGCTAAACCTCAACTATACCGACGACCCTGATTACTTATCTCCTTTGGTGACCGTACCTACATTGAAATCAACATCGTTTTCGGAAATCCGAATGACAGCGATGCGGTCGAGTACCTACTTCGAGGCCTAGAGTCCTTATGTTTATTTGTAGGTATATTTAATTAATAAGGGCCAATTCCACCAAACTTTTATACATACCTAGAATAAGACTTATCCTGAGGATAAGTACATTTTTAATTTCTGACAGTTTTCCCATACTAGAACTGGCAGACGTCAATTTTATTCCACGGATTAAAGTTATCTGACTTTGGTGAAATCAGCCAGCAAATGAAGGCTGATTTTTCCAACGCCAGATAATTTTGAATTTTTGACAGTTCTTCCATGCAAAAAAAAACTTTTTACAAAAAAAAACCGACTTCCAAAAAAACACTACAAAGTGAAAAATAACTTTAATTTCGGAAGTCGGTGTCCATAAGAGAAAATGCGGAACCAACGACACCGACTTCCGAAATTAAAGTTATTTTTCACTTTGTAGTGTTTTTTTGGAAGTCAGTTTTTTTTTTGTAAAAAGTTTTTGAAGTGAAAACTTCTTTGGCGGCGCTGCGTATTTTTTTTGGAATGGGTAAAAATCTCTAAACTCGCGTCAGGACACGTGACCTGATCGAGAATTCGTAAGACGGATGGAGAGAGGGCAGGCGGCGCAAGGCGCTTGCGCGAATGTTGAAGTGAAAACTTCTTTAGCGGCGCTGCGTATTTTTTTTGGAATGGGTAAAAATCTCTAAACTCGCGTCAGGACACGTGACCTGATCGAGAATTCGTAAGACGGATGGAGAGAGGGCAGGCGGCGCAAGGCGCTTGCGCGAATGTTCGATAATTGTCATGTTTGTGTACGATAGCGCAATGAATAAATATTGTATCCTACCACATAAATAATAATACTTTTATACTGATAACGAAAGCAATTCGTACAAAATTATTCTCTAACCATTCCAAAATATCAAAAATGCAGAACATTAATATTTTTATTTTTTTCTTTTTAGTAGGCCAGTTTGTAACTTATCTATGTTACAATAGCCTAATCTCAACTGCTCATCACCTTTTACAAAACATTGATTTTCCCGATGCAGGGACGTTAATTGTTTAGGAGTTCTCCTTGTAAAAACCAGGAGAACTGGATCTGATTGAGAAGTCACCATCAGCTCCACTTCACGATACGCATTGTACTTAGCAACCACATTAAAGTACCTAATCGAATTGCAACCCGTGAAATATTTATTACTAATCTCAACTGCTCATCACCTTTTACAAAACATTGATTTTCCCGATGCAGGGACGTTAATTGTTTAGGAGTTCTCCTTGTAAAAACCAGGAGAACTGGATCTGATTGAGAAGTCACCATCAGCTCCACTTCACGATACGCATTGTACTTAGCAACCACATTAAAGTACCTAATCGAATTGCAACCCGTGAAATATTTATTATTGAGTAGTTCCGATGGCCATCTGTGGTCTTCGTGATCAGTTCCACTTCACCGGATGGTGCTTTCTGAGAGCACTATGAAAAATACCCACGAGTTACTATGAAAAATACCCAAATTGCTATAGGTGTCCCTACAAAATTTGAGGGATTCCCTCGATTTCCATGGGATTCCCTCATCAGATTCCAGTTTGGTGACAATGGGACCACCTCGGGAGCATATCCTTTCAAACAAAAAAAGAATTTTGAAAATTCGTCGACAATTGGCGGAGTATTCGATGAACAAACATACAAAAAAAAACATACAAACATCCGAACATAGTACCTCCTCCTTTTTGTGAAGTCGGTAAAAACTGTCAGACATCAATTTAATTCCACGAATAAAAATTATGTGTCGATTGTTTATGCATTCAAAATTGAGTCTTTTTGCCTTAAAATAAGACTTAATTTTCTTTGGCTCAATCGGCGGTTAGTATGGCAAAATACTAACATCATTTATTGAAAAAAAAAAAACTACAATTAAAAGTTACTGAAATCGATTCAGTAGTCAATTATGAACATATACTATTTTCAGGTTTTGCGCATTTAACGTTACACGTTGTATATTGTATACAAAGTGTTAATGAAATAACCCAAAACCTCGGACACCCCAACCGATTTTTATATTAATAAATTGATACGACATATAACTATTTATTTTCAAAAATTATAGTAAAAGATATTTGTAAATGTTGTTATCGCGCTACTTCTTACAGATTTGTAGCTCTATCGCCGCCGGCGCGCTTCCCGGCCATGCCGCCAGCTCTAGCACCCCCTCTCCTCACCCTCGCCCGCGCTGTTTGTTTTCATTGCGTAGGACAGTAGCGTCGTTAAAAAATATTAGACACGGCATGACAAATAATTATTTTTTGGAAAAAAAATAACCCATATTAAAAATTATTGTATTCGATTTTGCTGCCGATTCTAAACAAACTAGTTTCAGGTTTTGGGTTATTTCATTAACACTTTATTGTATAAAACTAGTGTTTTTTTTTTCGTTTCTTTTTTCAGTGTAACGAGTATGGTAGAAGTAACCTTCAGTACTGCGTACATTGCGACCTACCACGGTCAGTGTTATTATGGGTGTATTAAGACACGGTGGACCACTTCTGTAAATCGCAGATATGTTCCGGTAAGTACCTAATACTTAACTCTCCCAGAATGAAACCTTGTTCTATTAACAAAATAGATGACGCTGGCCCCACAAGTAAAGTGGGAGCTAGCTGCGATAAATAAAGTTGGTGTCTATTTTATTTGATACTAGCTTCAGCCCGCGACTTCGTCCACGAGAAATTTATTATTCCCCCGACCCACCTCGTCGCATTGCATCACCTATTCCAGATATCACCTACTTCGGGTTCTTTCTAACTTTTTTTTCTTTTTGCTAGGCTAAGGGTGATGTTATATAGCCTATTGCCTTCCACAAGAATTGTAGTATAAATCAGAAGGCCAATTCTCGTAATTTAAAACGTTCAAAATCTAGTCGCAGTCTCATCCCGGCGCCAAACAAATGTCAAAAACTTGTCAAAATTTGTCTTGTAGGGAAATTAGGGGTATTTTTGACAGACTGAGATTAGAATGCGAACGGTCTTAAAAATACGGGAATTCCCCCTCAGGTACAGTCTACAGCAAAAGTCGCTTAACACTTCAGTTTTTTTAATCTGAATTATTGAGCAAAATATTAACACTTCAGTTTTTCAATTAATCTCAGTTATTGAGCAAAATATTTGTTCAAAATTGTATTGTACTTCTGCTGCAATTTTGAACAAATATTTTGTCAAAAACTGACATTAAAAAACTGAAATATTAATCGACTTTTGATGCTGACCGTACCTACTTTTTTGATGTTTCAGAAAAGAGAATGGAAGACTATCAAATACTGCTGCAGCGGCTACATGAGGACAGATGACTCATCCAATGACAGGTACTACATACCTACTTACCACAAGTCCAAATAAAACTCAGCCAGTATCAAGTCAGCTAAACTGCAGTGCGATTCTGTAACCATCACACCGTGAAAAATTAGGTGAAGTGAGCTTAGAGTGAGCTGTCAACAGTATCAATCCTTACCATCCGGATGACACTGACAGCTCACTCCACGCTCACTTCACCTAAGTTTTCACGGTGAGATGGTTACAGAATCGATCGGCTGAACTGTACTACAAATGTGACACTTTCAAACGACTTTCTTACTAACGCCGCCCAAATCATAATTTATAATTTCAGCGACATTGTATGCGAACCAATCTGCATGCCAGCTTGTAAGAATGGTCAGTGCAGAGCTCCTGCTGAATGTGCTTGTAACACGGGGTACATTCCCGACTCTAAAGACAGTCACAATTGTTTGCCTTCGTGCGAGAAAGGTTGTGACCACGGCGCTTGCGTGGGTCCGGACACATGCCGATGTGACTTCGGATACACGCTTGTAAACACCACTTGCCTGCCTGTTTGCACTGAGCCATGCCACAATGGCACCTGCGTAGCTCCAGAAACATGCGAATGCCTCTCCGGCTTCAGAAAATCTGAGAAGAATCTCTGCGAGCCGTATTGTTCTAACGGTTGCGACAATGGATTCTGCACCGCACCCGAAACCTGCCGCTGCAATTCTGGATGGCATATTCAAGAGAGTCAAGATGTTCCAAATAAACATTGTGAACCAATCTGTTCGAAACCTTGTGATAACGGCACCTGTGTGGCTCCTGAGACTTGCGTATGCAAAGCTTCGTACAGAAAATCGAAGAGTGGTATCTGTGAGCCGGAATGCGCACCTCCGTGTGGCAATGGTACTTGTATAGCCCCTCAAAAATGCAGTTGCTTTCCTGGATACCATAATAGAAGTAATAATACGGTCTCTTTATTATTTAGTTTATTGCCTGATCCCCAAGCGCCAGTATGTATACCAACTTGTGCTCTTTGCGAAGATGAAGACTGTGTTGCTCCAAACAAATGTCTGCCTATAGAAATCCTCAAAACCTCCCGGCAATTAACGGATAAGGGGGATGACTACGACATATTTGATGACGAACTTTTGTATGATGATTATTTTCCCGACCCGTTTTTAAATTCGTACCTCGAGACCAACAAACGTGTCACGAGTAAAAGTGCTCATTCAGATGACACAACAACGGCAACAATAAAAAGTATAAATAGGTAGGTAGTTTAATTAAGTTTCTGCGTATAATAAAATATTTATTCCTCTCATGATTGCACCTACTACTGTTTGTCTCTGCATCACCCAAAGGTTGACTGGTAGAAAATGCCTATGGCTTGAAGTATTAAATAAATAAATAAAAAGTCCTTTTCACAGAAGTACTCGCCCTGATGCCACAAACACTGATATAATGGGGTCATATGGACCAAGTACTACTGATGACATTCATACGAAATCAATGAAAAACTATATATTTGATACAAGTACGAAATCCATGAACCATCCTTCTGATAAAAACACACGTTCTCATGATACAACTACGGTTACGGGTTCAGTGAAAAATATAAATAATACAAGTAAACACTCGGACGACACAATTAATACTGGATCGAGGAAAAGTATGTCATGGTATGTGAATTCAACAGTAGTCTAAGTTGCCTGAAAAGGTGGGTGGATTACTATAATTTACGGACCGTTAATGGTTAAAATTAAGATGTATTTTTACCATTAATGAAGCAAAGACCTCATAGATTTGCTTAGTAAACCCTCCCATAAGGAAGTTGCTATCACAGGTAGCTTACGAATCTATTTATTTGACCAGCACCCTAATTACGAAACATACTATCGATCTCAATTTGAATCAATTTGATGCATATTGCTAATCCTTTGCTCCATAATTATGTTCGAAAATGTGTCTGCTCAACAATGTAAAAAACGCAATGAACGTTGTTGATCTGTCAAAATGAAACCCATTGCTACTAATAGTGTGTTACGCAATTATCCCGCAGTTTGGCAATAAAAAATATTGACATTGGTAAGCAAAACGATTCGTTTTTGTTTGTAGGAATCGAGCATTAGTGTCAATAGTACCTATGGCGGCTACCACGAAGACGCGCCTCACGCATCTTTTTGATGCTTACCAACAATGATATTAGATACAATAAAGACGCTTACCAAAGACTTTAATAACATGCCTACAGTACAAACTGTGTGCAACATTTCGCTAATACCTATTTTAGTTTTGTCGATGCACAGTAATCTCACGAATTTAGTGAGTATCACCAAAACTAAAACACGTGCGGAATTAACTAGCGATAACCAATAACAAATAGGAAGAGAGTGGGGCGCGTCTTCGTGGATGGCACTATCTGCACTAGTGAAATGTGGGGCAAGGGATAGGAGACCTTTACACATCTTGTATCTGTATCAATTCGAGGAATACAATTGACGTTTATCAGTTTTTGCATGAAATAACTGTCAAAAATTCTAAATTATTCCTCGAATAAAGTTATCAGATTATTGAAAAATCACCCCTTAGCAAAGTTTCAATTTGTGACTAAAATCACTGGGAAATGTTGCCAAAATCATCTGCCTAGCCTTTTAACAACTTTGTCGGGGTCGGCTTCCAGTCTTACCAGCGCCATAAGTGCTTAAAACACTATCAATCTCAATCTGAATTACTCTGAAGGATATTGCTAAACCATTGCTTCATATGTTCGAAAAATGTGCCTGCTTAACAATACAAAGAACGGAATGAATGTTGTTGAAATGTCAAATGAAACTCATTGCTACTGATAGTAAATACGCAATCACCCCGCAGACGCAGCTGGATACAAACTGTTTCGCTTAAGACTATGCCGACCGCACAGTGGCGCCCTCATCGTTTGTTTGGTTATTTCATACAATTTAGAATGAAAATGCACAAAATAAGCACGTTAAGTTGTGCTTCACAAGATTATACGTTAATATTATTAGAAACGGTAGTTTTATTATAATCCTTAAAACGGATAACAGTGGCCACTATATTTTATTTTATTATTTATTGTAATTAATTGTAAGCTTGTATTCCAGGTTACAGCTTCATTGGGTGTCAATTTTCATCCCAGTATTGGTCATAGTGATGGGTGCAGTCGTAATGTTACTAGTTTGGCGTTGGGCACCTATTATCATTTTCTTTAAAGGGAGGAGTTATGTTGTAGAAGGTAAGTTGGTATTTTTATTTATTTTAGCAAATTACAATTCTGTTAATATTAGCCTGTATCATCCCAGTTCTGGGCAAAGGCCTCTCCCCAACACTTTTGCGATCCAGGAATAATGTGAACTAGTTGGTTGTTTTGCTAGACAAAACAAACTTACTAGATAAGAATAATTTCTTAGGAGAAACTATAGGTGTTACTTACCAGTTGTAAAAATTGGTGATGTACAGACGCCAGCACATCAAGCTGCTACAATCTAATTTGTCGAATTTCTATATTAGATTTTCAACTTTATCGCTAAAGCACAAAGTTGACTGGGAAAATTTGACAGTCTCGGGTAGCTTGATGTGCTGGCGTCTGTACAGTAGAGTCGACTATCGATAGTTTACCGACGTGCAATGGTATTGTTTATAATTAATGTTAAATAAAATATTGGAACGAAGTTCCTTATCGCGCGTTGTGAAAGGGGGCTAGACGAAAAAAATTCTTACGAAAAGTTGTCACGACACTTTTTGCTATAGTAAGCTATTGTAAGCTGTGCGGCGTCGCATGTTTTTCTGTCTGTCTCTCTCTCTCTTATAGAAAGCAAGCCAGATATTTTCATTTCTATTTCGCATTGAATATAATTATTAATATAATTATTTTATACAAGATTCAATACATTACATTATTTATTATCATAACTTAAACAAAAATAAAATTTTATTACAATTCCTTCACTAATTAATCGAAAGGAACTTCGTTCCATCCGGGTGTCCCTTGACACTTCTCAAGTTTTTTTCTTTCTCTTTTAAAAAAACAGTAACACAGGTCGGTAGCAATATAAAAAAAATATCTCTCTAACTGAATGGTCTTCGTTAAATTATATTGCTGTTAAAACATACTCAATACTATTGCAAATTGGAAAAAAATCGATAGTCTACATTTTAGGCAAATTGGCAAACTATTGATAGTCAACTATACTGTACAGTGTATATTTTGCCTGTTTAGGGCATGCAAATTAATTATTACATGAGTACTACTACACTACGAATAGGTACCTACTTTTTTAATAAAATAATTATACGGAATATACCTATTATAATTTATTTAGGTACGGTCAGCAACATAAGTTGATGAACACTTCAGTTTTTTTAAATCTCAGTTATTGAGCAAAATATGTGTTCAAAATTGCGGGGTCCGTGGCTAAATAATAACAGCCGCACAGGTCGATCGATCAGGTTAAGCTACGCTTACCGCGGTGGGCTGTGGATGGGTGACCATCTTTACATACCGAGACCCCTCCGTGCCTCGGAAAGCACGTTAAGCCGTTGGTCCCGGCTGTCATTCGTGGATCTTTGACAGTCGTTACAGGTAGTCAGAAGCCCGAAAGTCTGACAACCAGTCTTACCAAAGGGTATCGTATTACCCAGTAACTGGGTTGTGGAGGTCAGATAGGCAGTCGCTCCATGTAAAATACTGATATTCAGCTGCATCCGGTTAGACTGGAAGCCGACCCCAACATAGTTGGGAAAAGGCTAGGTAGATGATGATGATGTGTTCAAAATTGCAGCAGAAGTACAATGCAATTTTGAACAAATATTTTGCTCAAAAGTGTTAATACTTTGCTCAATAACTGAGATTAAAAAAAACTGAAGTGTTAATCGACTTTTGTTGCTGACTGTACTTACTGGAAATATTTATTATTTTTAGGTGATCCTGTAGACAGTAATGGACCGCGCGCATTCGAGGACATGCAGATTTCAGCAATTAACGAAAAGGAAAAAACAGCTAGCAACATTGACGGCAGAGAAATTAAGTAGGTAGGTAGGCCTATATCAACGCCAAGTAAGAATGTATCATATGTGAGAGTGTTTGTAACTTACAGATTCTGCAAGTGTTATAGATTAGGTATATCTGCGCTTGCGCCTATGGTTTTTTTTTTATAGTAAATTGTATTTCAGGGTATTTGCATGTCTATGAGTGCTAGGCACTTTATCACTACATAGTATAAAACAAAGTCGCTTTCTCTGTCACTATATCCCTATGTATGCTTAAATCTTTAAAACTACGAAACGGATTTTGATGCGGTTTTTTTTAATAGCTGCTCTAAATTGATTCAAGAGGAAGGTTTATAATGTATAATACATGTATAATATAGTAGAGAAACACTGATAATTTTAGAGGTTTCTAATGTGATGTCGTAAATAAACCCTTTTTTTTGCGCTTACATTGCAAACGCTGGCTGATCCCTATGAGATACATCAAAATAATGTACTACAGTATTGTACACATTAAAAAGGTCTACAAAAAAGTCTGCAATAGTATATATGTCTATCTCTTAGGGGTAACCCACAATAACCATTTTTTTTCCTTTACTTTTTACGAGAAATGATGGCTTATTTACGAAGCGATTTTAAGCAATACAGCGTTAATCCTTATCCAATATGCATTTAATATAAATCAATATGGCCCTTTACAGCATGTTATTTAAATTAATATTTTCGAAGAAATTACAGATTTAAAATGCAGGGACATAGCGGTTGCTGCGGTATCGGCGGCAGGGGCTGGGGGCAAGTTAAAAAAAACATTAAATTAAAATTATTTAATTAAATTTATTAAATTGTCGCTAGTATGGGTCTAAATGTGCTGGCAAACGATTAGGGCCCTAATTCAATATGACCACTATGACAATAGATTATTAGATAATCTTATTATTAGATAATCTTAATCTTATGGTTATTAGATTATCTTATTATCTGGAATCGTATCTAAGGAATTAGCTAAAGCTAATACCGCCAATCTAGCGTTAATTTCGCGCGGTTTCGAGCATTGTGTCATAGAGAATAAGGCCTCAGATGAGATGACCTCAACTTGATTTAGTATGGCCACCGGCGCGTGCGACGCGACACGTACCAACAACAAACGAATCATTACGTCTACTGTTTTTGTCTGAATTTTTGCCCGTATGTATGAACAAATAACTAGATACTTGCATAGTGTTATTTACTTTCAACGTTTACATTACTTCGCATATATCAAATTAGCAGATGTACCTACCTAGTTATTTAATTCCAAATTAATAGTATAACCTAATAGACACATCTCATGGACGCTACTGACATAGCGAAGACGTACCTAAGTTCTGAGCTCTCACAATTGATTGCCCAAAGAGATATTCGATTGCCTTTGGAATGGTAAGAAGGTGACAAAAAATCTCGAATTAAGATGGAAGAAGCACGAATCATAACTACACAGAATTCAGTGGGTTATACCAAATACCCATTAGACGGAGATTCAAAACCAGTAGAAGAGAAAGATTCGCTTAATGACTCTGATAAATTGGACCCCCTAGTGAAAGAAGTTTCAAATGCATCGAGTGATTTAGATGATAAAGGTGAAAAGAACTGTTGCGTTGATTGCGTTGGACATTGCCTATATTGCTGTGATTGTTCTCTTGTCTGTCATTCCCTTTTAACTTGTATTACTCTATGCTTAGTTAATACACTTTTGTGTCATTAAGATATGTTTTTATTTTATTTTCTTTCAAATTTGACGTAGTCAAATTAAATTAACTAGCGAACCTCCGCAGGCGTGATGGATATCACGAAAATAAGGCAATGGCCACGATTCTGTTGTTAACAAACTAAACTAAATTTAAGTTCAGTGCATCTTTTTCTTTCTATTTCATTATGAAAACGACAGAAGATAAATATTAGTTAAGTCCTGTCAAATTAGTCAGCGCCTGACGTAAATTGACGTATTTTTACTAGCCAATTTTTTAATCACGTCTAAACTTGTCTATGGATTATCTAATTTGACAGGACTAAACTAATATTTATCTTCTGTCCTTTTCATAATGAAATAGAAAGAAAAAGATGCACTGAACTTAAATTTAAGTAATTTAGTTTGTGAACAACAGAATTGGGGCCAAAGACGACCGCCGCCGGTACTTAGTGCAGTTATTTTACGTAGGAGTTTTGAAAATCTATATAATTTCGGATGTCGGTGTCCAAGAACGAAAATGCAGAACCAACGACACCGATTGTATTTTTTTTTTTTGAATACGGTTTTTTTTTTTGTAAAAAAATGTTTTTTTGTTTTATATTGTTTAGGTATCGATACCATCAGAGAAAGTTACATTTAGATAGGTATTTTAAATAACTACATATGCTACCTGTAGCATAAATAAATGATGTCAAACGACAGGTCGTTTACCCCAAAAAAAAACAGAATTATAATGATATCATTTATCGAAAGCCATCACGTCTGTGGAGTTAAGATACTTACCTAATTTAATTTGACCTTGTATTTAGTATGATTTTCGTTGCCGCCAAAAAAACCGATTCAGTGGTTACACGGCCAAGACAACAACAAAGATTATTATTACAGCCAACCAACATTGTTGCTGCGGTTGTGTTCTCTTACACCTAGAATCCATGAGCCTTCGAAGCAAGAGTGAACAGGTATCTTCTGGGCACGCTCGTACCATCGCCTTATCCATCGCTTTCCCTCAGGCGAGATCAAGGTCCAGGCCCATCCCGTAATAATAAATTTTAAAGATAATGGTGCCGATTCTGTTGTTTATAAACTAAATTAAATTTAAGTTCAGTGCATCTAGTCAGGCCTGTTGGTCTAGTGGTTAGTGACCCTGACTGCTATGCCGGAGGTCGTGGGTTCGATTCCCACCCAGGACAAATGTTTGTGTAATGAGCACGATCATTTGTTCTGTGTCTGGGTGTAATTTATCTATAATATTTATGTATTTAGAAATATATAAGTATGTTTATCAGTTGTCTAGTACCCATAACACAAGCTCTGCTTAGCTTGGGACTAGATGGCGTTGTGTGATAGTTGTGCAATATTATTATTATTATTATTATCTTTTTTTTCTATTCCATTATGAAAAGGACAGAAATTAAATTTTAGTTTAGTCCTGTCAAATTAATCAGCGCCTGACGTAAATTGACGTAATTCTAGTAGGCAAATTTTTAATCACGTGTAAGCTTGTATGGAGTGGTGTCAGGCGCTGATTGATTTAATGATATTATTCCTTTAGAAGGCATTTGCAAATTAAAATGGTGGTATAACGGTGTTTTGTATGAATTAAAATTTGCAATTGCTGTTAGTGATTGTCAGAGTGTGGGGTTGCAAGCTTGTCTAGCTTTAGGATTAGTTAAAAGAATTCATAATATAAATCTTACAGATTATCGAGATTTGTTTAATGGGTTAGGCTGTTTGCCAGGTGAATATCACATTGTTGTAGACAAAAATGTGATGCCGGTGATTTGTGCAAACCGTAAGGTACCATTAGGAGTTCGCGATAAGTTAAAAGACGAGTTAAACAGAATGATAGAGTTAGGTGTTATTAGGAAAGTGAGTTATCCAACTCCATGCGTGAATTCATTAGTGATTGTTGCTAAGAAAAATGAGCAGTTGCGTATCTGTTTAGACCCCAGGCCGCTTAATAAGGCAATACAGCGTGCACATTTTCAGTTGCCAACAATAAATGAATTGGCTACTAAGTTTCAGGGTGCTAAGTATTTCTCAGTTTTAGACGCATTTTCAGGGTTTTGGTCGGTAAAACTGGATAATGCAAGTGCAGACTTATGTACATTCAGTACACCGTTTGGGCGATATCAATATTTGCGATTGCCATTTGGTCTTAATTGTGCACTTGAAGTGTTTCATGCAAAAATCAAGCAATTACTTGAAGGTCTAGAGGGGGTAGACTCGTTTATAGACGATATCATTTGCTGGGGAAGGACTAAAGACGAACACGATCTACGTTTGAAAGAGTTGTTAAACAGGGCACGAGAAATTAATTTAAAATTCAACAAAGATGTCGTCTATGTGTTGAAGAAGTAACTTATTTGGGTCATATTTTTAACAAAGATGGAATGAAAGTGGATTCTGAGAAAGTAAGAGCGATATATAATATGCCGGAACAGTAAGGCTAAAGAAAGGTTTTTAGGGGCGGTAAATTATCTTTCTAAATTTATACCTAATTACTCAGACCATACTTTTCAGTTAACTAGACTATTAAAAAAAGATATCACTTGGTGTTGGGAAGTTGGCCATAAGGACGTATTTAATAAATTAAAAGAATTGTTATGTGATGCACCGGTACTATCTTTGTGCGATGTTAGTAGTCTGGTGGTGTTGTCAGTGGACGCAAGCAGTGTAGCACTGGGCGCTGTGCTCATGCAGGAGGGGCGTCCAGTAGAATACGCGTCACGCACGCTCACTGACACACAACAAAGATATGCGCAGATAGAAAAGGAAATGTTGGCAATAGTATTTGCTTGTGAAAAGTCCCATCAGTATATTTATGGAAAAAAATAGTGTGGTCGTCAAATCGGACCACAAACCACTGGAGAGTATTTTTAGAAAATCTTTAGACTCGGTCCCAGCTCGCTTGCAACAAATGATGTTAAAGGCTTATGAGTTGGTAGTCACTTATAAGCCTGGGAAATATATGTACATACCTGATACATTGTCGCGGGAACCTCTTCCGGATTTGTATGACGATAAAATTAGCAGAGCTATACTATGCCAAATTAAAATGGTGGTAATAATATACCCATGTCGCAGAATAAGTTTACACTCGTCAAGCGGGAAAATAGTAAGGATTAGTGTTTAAAATAGTTGTTAAAATATATTAATCAAGGGTGGCCAAATAAGTTTAACATACACAATGATTTAAGATACTATTGATCGATAAGAGATGAACTGTACTGTGTAGATGGTGTTGTATTTAAAGACAAACAGGTTTTGATACCACGTTCTATGCAAAGGGACATGTTAAAGATTATTCACGAAGGGCATTTAGGGATTGATCGTTGTAAGAGACGTGCTCGTGAAGTGATATTTTGGCCTGGTATAACGAGAGATATTGAGGATTATGTGAGAAGGTGTAAAATATGTCAGGAAACAGCAAACAAACCGTGTAGGGAACCTATGATTCCTGTAGCTATACCAGAATTGCCATGGAATAAAATTGGAACAGATATTTTTGAGTATGGAAAGCAAAGTTATTTAATACTAATTGATTATTATTCTGGTTTTATTGAGGTCGCATATTTGAGAGACACTACGTCAAACTCAGTAATTTGTATTATGAAAGAAAATTTTGCACGGTATACCGGGTACGGTTATCAGTGACAATGGTCCACAATATTCAAGTCGTAATTTTATAAAATTTTCTTTAGAATGGGGTTTTAAACACGTCACTTCATCTCCGTATTATGCTAAATCTAATGGCAAGAGTGAAAGAGCAGTTCAAACCATTAAAAATATATTGAAAAAATCAGTTGACAGTAAATCCGATTTTTATTTAAATTTGCTAAGTTACAGAATACACCACGGAAAAATCTGAATTCTCCTGCACAGTTAATGATGGGCCGGCGTTTAAATTGTAGGCTACCAGTCCATCCAGATTTATTAAAACACGGTAATTGTGATAACTTACAACCTAAACAAATGTTGGAAAAAGAAATAAAAACTAAAAGTTTCTATGATCAGCATTGTAAACTGCTACCTGAATTGAATGTGGGCGACGAAGTTATTTATAATGTTACCTGGAAACACAAATAAAAGAAGTCGTGGAATAATAATGGGAAAAGCGTCGACTCCCACGTTCTTATATTCTTAAAAATAAAAAAGGTATATATCGCCGTAATCGGCGACATTTGATAAGGTCTGTAAAGGATCCTGCAGACAATATTTTGTCTGACATTGATGATGAGTATTTTTCGGGGGATGATAGGGATGATGATTATGTGCCAAGCACCAAAATAAATGTATCGTCGTCTTACTCGCCACCTCATACCTGTAGTAAGACTTAATAACAATTTTTATACGAATTTATAATGTACCTAGTAATAAGTTTGATTGTTTGATTTATTTTAAGTTTGTTTATTATTTTAGTTTATCCTATAAGTGGAATTAATGGATTTTAAGTTTGTTCTTTATTATTATTTTATCTTATTTAAGAGGAAGGTGTTGTGTATTGTCTATGTTTAATTATGATTAAAGCAGTTATCATTCAGACTTATATTTCATTTCACTACACTTAGGTTGAGTTTGACCTGAATGTGAATTTGAAGATCACAAAAAAAAAAACATTTTAATTGAGCAATGTAACTTTAATAACTTAAATTAATTAATATAATCGTCAGGTATTTCAAACACAAGTAGATCAGCGATATTGACGGGCTCCGACGTGTGTACTGACCGCCTTATGCGGCGCACACATGAAGTCCTGCCTTTGACACTGAAGTCTTTGAAGTAGCCAGGATTACAGTGGCACACGTACGGTGACACACAGACTCCGTTCGAACAGCCCGAGCAGTGGGGCTCACACCTGGGAAAGAAGTTGAGTAGGTCATTAGAAATTCATTGCCTGGGTCTCGTGGGCGAAAACAACTGCTGAGTGGGGTCCAGCACCTAATTTAGTAACAAACTTTCAATCAGAAACCACGGGTTTTTAATGAAATTCCTTATCCATTGCTTCATAGATTTGAAAAATCCGTCTACTCAGCAAAATAAATAACTCAATGAATGTGGCTTAACTGTCAAAATGAAGGGAATTGCTATCAATTGTCATTTTATGTGTGTTACGCAATTAGCCCACAGGGACTCAGGGATTGCCAGTGTGTTATAAAATTTCCTTCTTACTAATGAACGTGTTATATCAGATGAATAGTTACATGCCGATTTTTCTCTTTCAGTCGTCAGTCATTTGGCTTACGAAAGAAGAAAACAAAACGTAAAACTACACAGACGCTATACAACGTTTATTAGCAAGGGGGTTTGAGATATCTATTATTAAAAAAAAACATAAAATAATATACCTCGATGTGTCCCCAGCAATGGGCACGTATCCGGTATTACAAGCGCACATGTCTCTACCAACACATGTTCCATTGATGCAGGGTACTGAACACAACATTTCCACTGCTGACATTTGGCTGTCTGGGTAAATATGCTGGTATTCCGACCCTGGAGTGTGCGAAGGACTGTGAGGCTGGTTTGGTTGATTTGGATAGGTATTCTGGTTATAGGGATAGTTCTGCTGACCCGGGTAGTATTGGCTGTTCGGGTACATAGGTTCAGCGTTGTTCGGCTGGTGAACAGGTTGGTAAATAGGGTTGGCATTGGGACGCTCCTGGTCTGGGTAATATTGGTGGCCAGGGTAATATTGACTACTGGGATAGGACGCTCCACCATTAGGCAAAGGCTGACTCGAATTGGGGGAAAGGTTGCCCGGAATGGGACGTTGGTCCGGGCCGAGATGTTGACTATCAGGGTACAGAGATGGCTGGCTGCCAGGAATATGGGCGTAAATAAGTTGACCATCTGGACTATATTGCGGTCTTGAACTGGAGTTAGAAGGGTATTGGTTGGCCGAGTTGTATTGATTACCTGGGTAGTTAGATGGCAGTGATCCAGGTTGGATATTTTGTGGATTTCCAGTATTGTTAGTTAGTTGATAACCAGGGTATTGATTTTGACTTCCTGGAGTATTAGGATGGGGATAGCCTGGATAGTTATATTGGGGACTTCCAGGGTAGTTTGATTGCGGGCTACCAGTGTTATTTGACTGTGGGCTACCAGGGTAATTTGACTGTTGTCCACCAGGGTAATTGTTTGGTGGACTACCTGGATAGTAAGAATGTTGATTGGCAGGATAATTTACTTGTTGATATCCTGGGAAGTTCTGTTGTGGATGGCCAGGGATATTAGATGGCTGGTTGCCAGGGTAATTCGATGGTTGACTGCCAGGGTAGTTAGGATATTGTGGCTGCTGACCATAGGGGACTCCATTTGGATTTTGGTTGTTATGATTAGGATGTTGACCGTAGGGGGAGACAGTTGTAGTGGTGGAAGGGTTTGAGGGGTTTGAAGGGTTGTCGCACACATTCGGAGCTATGCAGCGGCTTGGTGGCGTGCAAGGACTGGAAAATAAATATTAAGATTAATTGAGTGTAGAAGTACCAAATTATTGTAGTATCACACACCTAGAAGGCACACTATTATTAACGGATGCATTTATTTATTTAAACTTCTGGCACATAAATAAGGTATAAAAGCTGAATCAATGCCTTAGGCATTAGAGAATGTCATAGAAATCTAAAATTATTTAGATTTATGTGCTACCAGTCAACCAAGGGTGGTGAAGACATAAGATGGCAGGTGCTCTGTTAAACAGGAGTTAATAATAATAAAAAAAAACATTAAAAAAATAACATAGTGAATTATAAAATTTGATGAATGATGCTCTTTTGTAAAAACCTTAGAACTTATGAAATAAAATGCATGTCACTCATGTTGTGCGCGGCAAACTGCTTGCGCGATGCAGGGTTTTCCGTGACGTCACTATGATGCGTATTTAGCCTGTGGCGATGTAGATTTTTTTTTTATTAATGTTCAAATAGTATATATCGCAGTTTAAATTTTTATACTAAAAACCACAAAAGCCACTGAAGGCTTTTATATGGCTAGTGAGGTCGGAGATTTATTGTCTATTTATATAGGTATGTACTACAGAGAAACATATTTAGACGGTAAGTTTGTAAGATGCTGCCACACTATGTTTAACACTTAGTACCTTTAACTATTTTATCAAACTCTTTTGTTCATTAACTGTACTAAAATAAACTTTTGGAACTTATGCAAGGCCAGTGGCCTTATGCAACTTACATCGAGCACTGTGGGACACAGTCTCCATACTGATTCTTCGAGAACCCGTAAGAACAGCGGCATTCGTTAGGACCCACACATTCACCATCCTTGCAATGATCACAGGATGGTTTACATGACCCTTCGGGAGTTGATTTAAATCCATTGTTGCATTGACATGTGTTTGGGGCTGTGCAGTTACCTGAAAGGTGAGGAGTATTTGAGTAATTAGGGGAGGCTGCAGGCTAAGAAAGACATTTGAATATTTGATGTTGTGGTAAAATACAACATTCTTACAAATAAATTAATTCTCAACCTGATTCTGATTCTTAGGTAATGGCAGCTAAGGAAAACATTTGGAACTTTTTTATTTCAATTTTTTTTGGGTTTAAACATAAATCAAAATGTAAGAAGTAAGAATATAAAATATTCAAAGCTTGACTGCTAAAGTGGAATCAATTAATAATACCAATTCAAACAATATGTTCAAGGTTCAGTGAGACGTCTGGATAGTGATCACCTTATTTATTTCCACGCCTCATTTCAACCTTCTGTTGCAATCTATCTGACACCTCGGTAATTACTGCAATCATCAATTTAAGACTCCTTTAGTAAAACAAAAGAATATCCTTACCTCGTCCCGCACCACCGCACTGTTCCCGACAATACGGAATACAGAATTTACTTTCCGAATCCAATCTGTAGCCATCCTTGCAAATACATTCCCCTCCGGAACATTGTCCATTTTGGCACCCGATCGGGCAAGTTGGTATACAAATGCCAGCCAAGTTTTTGACATGGTCAGGGAAACAGGTGCACATGTTGGGGGCACTGCAGAGTCCATTGATGCACTCGTTGGTACATACAGGGTCGCAGATTCTGTAGTTGTGTATGTTCCTGATGTAGCCACTGCAGCAGCTTCTGATGCGGCTCAAGTCTGGACGGGACTGGGGAATTTGCACATTGTAAATACATTTTACATTTAGCGGAGCTCTAGGCATTTGATCTAACAGTGTTGTTGTTTTAAATGAAACCTAGCTACATCTGCTTCTTCGTGTCGCTGGCACGACTGTATTTTAAATCATGTTTTCTCAAAACTTTGCCACTTCCACGTCGTTTTCGATGGCAGCGCAGAGGTCACTTTGACAGCATGGTTTGTGACATAGCTCCACAATCACACCCTACTGCCGTTCCGTCAAGATAACCCCACTTAACCAGGTTGGACTTACATCTTCCCAATTGTGTCCGGAGACGGTTTAAAGACTTCAAAGTGGACCTAGCTACATGAAAGTTACGGTGTATCGATGAGACTTGCAATTAATTTCAAATGACTGTCTTAGAGAACACTTACTCCGTTTCCAGCAGGAGCATGGGCAGGATCCCTGACCAGGCTGGCTGTTCTGTAAAAAGTGAACAACGTTATTTTGAAAACAAATCAGTTTGGGGATGAAACACTGCCTTGTCTTGAATTTTTAAGACCATATCCTATTTGAATTTCAGATTTTTTTTTTCCAGTCTTACCATGGGGTATCGTATTACTCAGTAAGTGGGTTGTAGAGGTCAGATAAGCAGTCACTCCATGTAAAACATTGGCATTCAGCTGTATCCGGTTAGACTGGAAGCCGACTCCAACATAGTTGGGAAAAAGCTAGGCAGATGATGATGATGATGATCCTATTTGAATTTGAACTGTTCTTATATACTCCATGTTAATAAACGAGAAGAAGTAGTGATAGTAAGATGTTACTTACGGAACTTCAATATAACAGACGCCCTTTTCATAGTTGACCTGCTCTGATTGATTCGTCCTCACTGCATATCCTCCGTAGCCTTGGTGTTGGGTGCTATTGTTGTAATAATTACTGTGAATATTGAAAAAAACGGATATGAAAATACCCTTCAGGAATAGGCTAGTTTCCACCATCAAAAAATTGAAAATCTATTTAGTCCGTCAGTTAGAGTTTCAAAACGCTTCAAAACTCGGGAGTGGGGGCTCGTGACGTCAGAACGCACTAAAAATTATACCAAGGTGTGACGTATTGAGAATTTTAGAAGCGTCCCAACTTCATCAATTTTGGTTTGCGTAACAAAAGAAAAAATACGAGTCAAATATTTTTTGATAATCTAACTGACGGACTAATTAGATTTTTTTCAGTTGACAAGCCTATACAACGCCCGTACAATAAGACAAATAAAGATATGACAAATATAGATATGGTATGGATAAAAAGATACCTATTGTTACATCCCTGTGTTTCTATGTCATTACCATGTGTAAGACCATGAATGACAGCGTACGTCTTATTATGCATAAAATGCCGTGTTATTTGAAGCAAAGTTTATCCTCTTAATACATTGTGCGAGTATTGGAGAATTGATTCTCATGCCAGTGATGGGACAGTCCTTTTGTATGGTCAGTCATTAGTTTTCACTGGCCTTAAGTTCCAAGTGGGAAACGGTATTCCAGACCTCGATTGATCGATAGAAAAATAATTGAGTGATAGACGCGATAATTTTCATTTTTCTAGGAAAGAAGCCTGAAGTAATAATGCTACGGCACTACCTAAAAATAATGCCTCAGCATCCTAATTGCGTAAAACTTATCTATCTCAATCTGTATCATTTTGAAGGATTTTGCTAATCCATTGCTTTATATTTTCTAAAAATGTGTCTGCTCAACAACGTAAATAACGCAATGAATGTTGTTGAACGGAACCCATTGCTACAGGGCCTCAAGTCTGCTATTACAATAGTGTGAGAATGGTCTATCATTGATTTCATATTTGTTGATTTTGACAAGTTTGGTAATCTACTAACATAATGGCGTCATTATGACTTTCCAATGGTCAACCACTGACACTCCATTGAAAGAAACGGCATAAAATGGTAATCTCGTACATGAACACATCACACAAATGAATAAATGTAATGTTTATTGCTATTTACTTCTTACTACTTCAGATTGCAAACACTAATACGTAATATGTCAAAATATATATTATATGAAATCTAGAATGAAATTTCGTAGTTTTTCTCAGACCATTGACCGACCAATGATCGACCATTATGAATTTAGCAGATTACGAACTTTTAGCAAAATGACAATGTGATCGTGTTGGAATGACGAATTTATAAAAATAGCAGACTTGGGCCCCTGGTAGTGTGTTACGCAATTACTCCGCTGGTTAAATTCAGCTAATAATAGGAACGGCTTTCATTTTGACAGTTCAACAACATTCATTGCGTTATTTACGTTGTTGAACAGACAATTTTTTCGAATATATGAAGCAATGTATCAGTAATATCCTTCAAAATTATTCAGATTGTGATTTATAGTGTGTGTGTAGTTTGTAAGGTGCTCATCACTAAATATTGTGAACTACAATTGAATGTCGATCAAAGAATTTTTAACTGATGAAAAAATTTCTAGAACAGAACTTACAGAACTACCTTGAGAGTATACCTACCACCTTTTTTGCTCAGAACCATAGGTACGTCTTCTGAACGATGAACGGCATTGTGGTGATTTTATCTATGATCTAATAGGCTGTGCTGTGAGTGATCATTAGAATATATTTACAAGTTACGTCACTTGGGGAAGTACCTCCTATTTATTCACATATACTCAAATGTCGATATAGGCCATAGGTACAGTCAGCAAAGGATATGAGTATCCAGGGTCGTCGAATTTATTTGAAGTGTAGTAAGAAACCGATTGATGTTTTCGAATAAAATTTAATTAAATTAATAGAAAACAATCAGTTCGTTTATCAAATTAAATTTCATTCGAAAACATCAATTCAAACTCAAACTCAAACGCAAAGCATTTATTTCAATTAAACCATTTCCAGGCACTTTTGAATTGCCAAAATTAACTAGTCGGTCAGTTAGTCAGAAAGTTGAAGCTAGTTGCCCATTCCAAAACGTAGATCTGTTGGAGAAGAACGGGCAAGAAACTCCAAGGACACTCTTTTAAATTAAGATATTACAAAATCCTTAGTACAGTATTCTTGTTGCTTCTATATGTGAGAACAATGTTATGAAGAAACAATCCAAAATAGGTATAAGATTAAAAAGAAGCCCTGGCAGCTAAGAGACGACCAGTCTCAACTGACAGCGCCCGTTCACGAACAATTGGTTTCTTACTAAACTTCAACTAACTATATTCGACGACTCTGCATACGTATCTTCTTTACTGACTGTACCTTAAACTAGTTTGGAAGTTGACCACAGAATAATACTTAGAAAAATATCCAGTTGACGTTTATCCCATAAATCAGTTTTTTTTATCGGGACATGTTTTTAACGTCATTTTATAACGCTGGTTATCGAAAACTTGGTCTAATATAAATACAGGTGTATAAGAAAGCCTTAAGGTACACATATCAACTCGGAAAGGGATTGTATCCGTATTCTTTTTCGCCTCGCCACCAAACAGCCGTCAACCTAACGTAACCACGTAACCAAAGCGGATCAGCAGCTCCGATGATACGTCAAGTCGGCTACGGCTAGGCGATGTCGCGCTTACGTCTCGCGGTTCGTGATCTTGTCCCGAAGCGAGACGATTCCCAATAGTGTGCGTTACATTAGGGAGTTTGAATGACTCGAGTTGATACGCGTAACCGTATCCGAGTTGATATGTGTGCTATGACCTTAAAGTAAAAAAGGTAGGTAAGTAGGGTTTTAAAGTGAATCTAACATACAAGGTGATAAGGACATCGACACACGACATCTGACGATGGATTCAATATGGATGGATGGATACAGATGCCAGCACATCAAGCTCCTACAATCAGTCAAATTTCAAAATCATTTTGAAGGATCTTGCTAATCCATTGCTTCATATGTTCGAAAAATTTGTCAGCGCAACCACGTAAATAACGCAATGAATACCGTATAACTGTCAAAATAAAAATCATTCCTATTGTTAGTCTGTTACGCAATTACCCCGCGGGTGGATAAAGTAGAGCTTAGAATAATGATGTTGGAATGATCTTAGGTCTTAAACACTCACTGCACTAGATTCTCTCCACCCTGGTACTGGTAACCGCGACCACTGTATCCACCCTTCACACCCGCAGTCTTCGTATACTGAGGGGTTGCGCTTGCGCATACAACTGCTAGCGCTAGTATTAACAGACGCATTTTGACCTGAAACGCAAGATTATGTAGGTAATGTTACTTACAGCATAATTTTACAATGTTGATTACTCCATATCTAAAAACAGACGTTTAACCTTATATAATAATAATAATAATAATTCTTTATTTTCCAAAAGCCATAACAGTACAAGGACTAAAAACTAAGAGGACATAAGGCTTATAACTAGGTCACAAAAATTTTATTTCCCTGACTCCTAAACTATGTGTATGTGCCTGTGTCTAAGGAGTCAGTGATTCTCCGAAATAGACTAGACAAGCCATAATATAATAAATCGGGACGATACAGCAACAAGCAAATGGTCTAAAAGAAAACAGAATATAATTTAAATGAATATATGTTTTGACGTTTAAACGTCTCTTATCTTTAAGCAACTTTTTTATATAAGAGGGCTTATGATGAACTTTTACTGTTATCTACTTCCATTTAACAAAAACAAATGGTGACATTAGTGCGATTTTACTGAAAAACTTTTTAATTTATTTATGTAGTAAACGAATAAAGTCATCTGCCTAGCCTTTTCCCAACTATGTTGGGGTCGGCTTCCAGTCTAACCGGATGCAGCTGAATACCAGTATTTTACATGGAGCGACTGCCTATCTGACCTCCACAAGCCAGTTACTGGGTAATACGATACCCCTTGGTAAGACTGGTTGTCAGACTTTCGGGCTTCTGACTACCCGTAACGACTGTCAAAGATCCACGAATGACAGCCGGGACCAACGGCTTATCGTGCTTTCCGAGGCACGGGGGGGTCTTGTTATGTAAAGATGGCTACCTATCCACAGACCAACCGCGGCAAGCGTAGCTTAACCTGATCGATCGACCTGTGCGTCTGTTATTATTTAGCCACAAGCCCCTCCCCGTGTAATAAACGAATAAAGTATTTTTCTTAAAGTCGGTTAATCATTTAAAAGAATGATAAACACAAAAGAAATATAATGATAGAAGAATAAAGAATGGATCATTTATTTACATAAAACTTGGTATAGGTACAATGGTGTTAAAAATAATTGTTATGGCACAAACATGTTCAGCTAGGATAAAACATAGCATGCGAAATCTCAGGGTTTTTCAAACTGTTACAACTGTTAAGGCGTCAATATAATAACTAATATCGATGCTTGAAAGGCAATATTGACTAAGCGACTTAGGTACAGCTAACATAAAAAAAAACATATTCAGATGATAAAATAAAATTTCCAACACAGTAAGAACTACGCCAATAGGATGATTACAAGGATTTATATATATTTTTTTTTCTGAAAAGATAATCTTTAAACTGGTCTCCAGGAAAGTTAGCCCCTATTTCGCTTAGTTAATTTTGCCTTCCAAGTTAAGCTAGTTAGTTTTAGTAGGTAGTTGAGTTGAGCTTGGAACAGCAACTCAAAAGTTATTTAAGAAAATTAAACAAATAAAAAGTTAATATAATCTATACATCTATACTAATAGGTATTATAAAGAGGAAAGATTTTTATGTATGTTTGTAACGAATTGGCTCAAAAAGTACTGGACCGATTTTTAAAATTCTTTCACCATTTGAATGCTACATTATCACTGATTAATATAGGCTTTTTTAATTGCAAGAAAAAAATAAAATGTTCAAAAAATAAATGTCCACCCGTGCGAAGCCGGGATAGGCCGCTAGTAAATAAATAAATTATTTTTATTAGTTTTGTTACTTTTATACACTTTGTCCATATCACCAACAAAAATATATACAAAATATTCAAGTAAGATTATATTTAGCATGCAAATTTGACCCTCAATGACTCTCTATCTCTTTGTTCAGTACATACCTAAGTAGTCGAGAATAATATACTTAAACTAAAATATGACATAACGAACTTGACTTACCGACGTATGTTACTTGTTTGTCCCACTGGTCTTCATGGCGCACTGCCGCTAAAATTAGCACACACTGCTGTACTAGAATATGTAGGCGAGAATGGGTTTGTAGCTTTGGGTTCTGCATAAAGTTTTGTTTGACTGATGGCTCTTCACCTCACCTGTTTTCTATAATAATTGCGTAACACAATAAAAAAAAGAAAGAATGAAAACGCTTGAAGGATATTGGTAATTCATTACTTTATATGTTCCAAATTTTGTCTGCTCAATCAAGATCAACGTAAATAACGCAATGCATGTTATTGAATTGCCTATCTGAACTTACCCACCTGGTTATTACCCAGTAACTGCGTTGTGTACCCCTTTCGGGCTTCTGCCGACCCGTAACGACTGCCAAAGATTCACGAATGACAGCCGGGACCAATGGCTTGACGTGTTTTCAATGGGTCTTGATATGTAAAAATGGTCACCCATCCACGGACCAACGGCGGCAAGCGTAGTTTAGCCTGATCGATCGACCCGTGCGGCTATTCTTACTTAGCCCCGAGCCACTTGAAATATCGACAGTAAAAGTCCTAACTACTCAGATTCAATATTTCATCACTGAACCCCAATTCAGTAGATATCGTCATTTGTCGGAAACGATGAGATAATGTATGTTTTGCAATATTTTAATGAATATAAAACAAAATAATATATGTTAACTAGCCAAGTGTCTTGTTCTCTTCGTGGAATTTGACCAATCAACCTATGTCCTCAGTTGCCTATGAGGAAAACTTTATTATTTTTTTGATAGGTACAAGAACATTTTATACGGGCTGTTCAACAAAATCTATCTTTTAGTTTTTTGTGGTTGTCTATGATTCATGGTATAATGAACTCCCAATGAAGTGTTTGGCTAAATAGGTAGGTACCTACTTGTCTTTACCGACAGATATCGGACCGCGGGATTTCATCTTCATCGTCATCATTGTATTCTTTCTTTCACTGCTGAGTATGAGGCCTCCTCCCTTTTGTGCCATGCTTCCCTGGTCTGAGCGAGTCTCATCCAGGACTTACCTAAGTACATAAAAAAGTTCACCTCTTTCAGAATTATTTTTATTTAAGTATACTTATGTTAATTTTTTTTTGCATTAATTTGTGTAGGTTCATTTAATATTTTAGTTTTAGACTTCACTCATTCATATTTTTAACACGCTTTTATTATTTTTCACCTGTATGTTTGTTTGTTTGTATGTATGTAACTGACTCGTTTGGGCTCGATTTTGCCCAATTTTAATTCTCTTCTTGTTCTCACACACTATTGTCTACCTACATTTATTTTTTTTTTACTTCTCCTTTCGCAGGTCTGCTGGAAGAAATTTCATAAGAAATAAGCAGTACCTTTGCACTCAAATTATAATTATGACATATACCTCATAGGGATTTATTTTACTGTGTGTACATAAATAATAAAATAAATAAATGATGGGCAGATGGGAAGCAGTGTTTTTTGGTCAAATAGGAAGCATATATAACAAGTTAGCAATATAGGTACTTCCACGATTCCAACACTGATCCAATTGTCAAGTATTATGGGATGGTACATTTATGACCTTGACCTTTCATTTCCATTATCCATTGTAGCCAAAGTTATAAAAAATAAGTTTTTTTTTTACATTTGTACGATTGTAGCGGTCGATTATTTACACAATGCAATGATTTTATACTATACACCTTCCTAAAGACATATTTTAATAATTCTGGTACTTATATAAATGCGAAAGTAAACTCTGTAAGCATGTCTGTCCGTTACCTTTTCACGAATTTCGAAGAAAAGCACATAGATATAAGAACTGGGTTAGGTTGGACATTGATAGGTCTTTTTATCCCGGCACGAAGTTCCCGTGGGCGAATTACGCCCCTCTAAGCGGGCGAAACCGCGAGCAAAAGCTAGTTGATAATAAGTTAATAAACAGTAACACTGGCCAAGGCGTTCGGTCAAGATCTCGGATTTTCTTATCTAGTTGTTTTAGTTTAGATTATTCAATGAAAATACAGTCAATTACCATGTCTAGGTACAACACCTATGACTTTCGCTTCGTTACCAATTTAGTTTCATGGTCTGTTGCAACTTGGAAACCACATTGGGCATTCACATGGGCTTTCCCAAAGTACCTAGCACCACACATAGTTAACACAGCCTCTTTCCCCGGGAGGTAGTCACCTCCTTCTGCGAAGCAGTCATGCTAGCGAAGGAGGTGGCGGGACGGCTGAGGGAAAGAGCCTTACGTCCCAGCCGCCGCAGGAGACGCCCCGGACGTCGGGAGCCGCGCGACGACTCCCGGCCACCGTAGGCGCGGGCCTGCGGGCGGAGAGTAATGGGTAACTCTGCGTCCGATCAGGACCAGGTCCGTGCTGGACGGCGCGTAAGTGTTCCACGCGCGCCTCAAAGAGATGTCAGCAATAAGGGCCGTAGCCTGCCGGGGCAGCGGGATTGTCCGAAATGGTTACCGCGGCCCCGGAACATAAAAGGCTAAGGATCAAGGAACACGGGTGGGTTTTAGTCAGTAAGAATCTGACACCCCCCTGCTCCACCCTGAGCGGGAGTGGTCATTTGATTCACAAAAAAAAAACCTCTTTCCCACACATATACTTAGGTAGATATAGGCAATTAACTTAACATACCGCAGTCTAGACAATAGCTTCTCCCAGTCTGCGCCACAACACTCTGTCCTCGGCGTCCGCATCCAGTCTGTCTCAGCCACCCTTTTAAGGTCGTCAGTCAATCTACCGACCTAAAGAAAGTGGCTGGAATGGACTCGATGAGGAAGGCGGAGGCTAGGGTGTTGTGGCGCAGCCTGGGAGAGGCCCACGTCCAGCAGTGGACTGCGATAGGCTGAGTTGATTGATTTGGTTGATTGAGTCAATCTACCTGGGGCCCGCGTCCTACATTACGCTTACCAGTTCGCGGTCTCCACTCCAGGACTCGTCTGCTCCACCGGCCATCGGTCCTTCGACAAACATGGCGAGCACACTGCCACTTCGGCTTGCTTACTCTTTAAGCTATGTCGGTAGCTAGATAGGTATAGTGAACTTTGGCAAAGGTTGGTACAGCAATTGCTTAAAGTAATGACTTTAACACCCTAAAGAGGAAATACGGTCGGAGAGACTTTTGAAAAAGCCTAAGTAAGAAGTCATAATTCGAGGTTTTGATCTCGGCTATTTCTTCCTCCAATATTGGACCAATAAGTATTACTACATAGTATAAAACAAAGTCGCTTTCTCTGTATGCTTAAATCTTTAAAACTACGCAACGGATTTTGATGCGGTTTTTTTTAATAGATAGAGTGATTGAAGAGGAAGGTTTATATGTATAATGTAGTGTATTTAGTATCACCATTGCACCCGTGCGATGCCGGTGCGGGTCGCTAGTAAAAGATATTTCATAAACTGAATAAGAAGAATATAATTATACTGTGTCCTTATGTTTTTCTTTTTTTATTAATAGTTATCTTTGTACACTATACCTCTGTTGACAGCAGTTTTAACCGGCATTTTTTGAGGGTTCTAGTGCTCATAAAAATAATGTATCATTAAAAAGGAAAACATTTTTTTTATGTTTGTTTTAAGGAATAAAATAATTACATGCCAAAGAATGGAACGCAGTATGATGAATGTAAAAAAAAATACAGAAAATAAGACACACAAAAATAAGAACTAAGACAAAAAAGATAGATGCTCTAAACCACGCTTTAAAATTAAAATTTAAATGGGCTGGTCACGTGGCGCGTCTCAATGATCACAGATTCACAGATGGATCAAAACGGTTACAATATGGAAAGGCCCACAGGGCAATCGCTACAAAGGAAGACCTTACGCGCGTTGGGATGACGACATCAAGAAAATAGCTGAACAACAATGGCCACTCATAGCTAAAGACAGGGAAAAATGGCAATCTTTGGAAGAGGCCTTCACCTTGAGGGGGGTTCCTGTTACCCAAAATATGTAAAGAATATTTATTTAGGTACTTAAAACTTATTTTTAACTAATAGGAAATAAAGGGCTTTTTATTTTTTATTATTTTTTTATAAAAAGGAAAACATAGGGATCTACAAGTAGTTAATAATTATTATTCTGTAAAAAAAACATTACTTTATAGTAATTAACCAGAAGGAAAACAGGCGAGAGCGTTTCTATGGAGGAATGACCACCCGCATATCCTCGTAAGCTTGAAAGTGACTTGCACGACAAGTTTTGTTTTTGTATGAGACATAGTTAGGGGTATTTTACCCAGTAACTGGGTTGTGGAGGTCAGATAGGCAGTCGCTCCATGTAAAATACTGGTCCATCCGGATAAACTGGAAACCGACAGTTCAACTAGACAGCTTGATTGACAATCAGATAGTTTCCACCCTAGTGAAGTTTATATTTATTGCAAAGTGTTGTCAAAAATGATAAGGCATTTATGAGGTCGACTATACTTACAATTATTCTTTATCTACGTCACATTACGTATTTATTTACTGACACAAAAATGATTACCAACACTT
Source organism: Globia sparganii (assembly GCA_949316385.1). NCBI lineage: Eukaryota > Metazoa > Arthropoda > Insecta > Lepidoptera > Noctuidae > Globia > Globia sparganii. Next base: position 2,009,045 of record OX438654.1, read on the forward strand.
AATTTATTAATAATCATTTGTACGAAGCGAAAGACAAACATTAACATCTTATCAGTCGGGTAAGTAACTACCTATGAAAGTCAAAGGGTCATTGTAGTTTCTGGTGAACCAAATCTTGGATAACTAAAGATCTCAAGCAGATCGTCCCACTTAGGTACACTTTCCTGCCCGACTGATCACCATGCATTGCGTTATTTACATTTTGAGCAGACAAATTTTTCGAACATATGAAACAATGTTCTTCAAAATGATTCAGATTGTGACTGAAAGTGTGTTACGCAATTATGTACTGAATTGCTGATTTACGAACGTGTATGAAGCAAAAGGATTACGGATTATGGATCATAGGAGGTCGCGGTCTGTAATTTCTGCCTACCCTCGCTCGTGGGAAGAAGCCGTGAGTTAATGTATATCTAAAAGTCCCCGTCACGAGAAGCTATATATTTTGTAAACACACATTCAGGGGTTCGCAACCTTTGAAACGAATAAAAAAAAAACAGTTTTATAATTATTTTTATTTTTATAAGTATATTAGTAGTTTTATACTTAATTATGTTAACACACACATCTCCATTTGCATTCTGCAGCATTGACAGCGTCAGCGTGAACTTACTTCAAAATGACGGCCCAAATGTTTACGTTTCACGAGTCAGACGAAGACTTTGAGTTGATTGAATTTGGGATCATTTCTTGTTGATTGGATTGTCGCTATGAATGAATGAATGAATTGCATCGATCCCAGCGTGGCTAAGGTGAATGGGAAGTGGTAGACCGCGAAATTCAAATTTTCTTACGTTTTTTGCAATTTTCAGGTCAGTGTCAGGTTGTATCTTGGTAAAAATTTGATTCGTGACTGTAACAGGTACGTATTTACAGAATTATAATCATAAGAAACATTCATACATCTTTATAAGTGAGATTTGTACCATAAACACTTTTCCCTAGGAGATTTCTTCTTGTGGTACAAATCTAACATAAAAAGATGTATTACTGATTCTAATGACCTATAATTCTGTGAATAAGTAGGTATAAGTAGGTCGCTGTAGCACCATGAACATGAGGCTACAGGAGATAGTGTGATCAGCAGATCAGGTGATCTGCTAATTGCAAAAAACGTAAGAAAATTTGAATTTCCAGGTAATCACTGCGCAATCACCTTAAACCAGACTCGATTAATCGAATGAACCCCAAGATTCGCACTAGCTCCTGTAGCCTCATGTTCATGGTGCTACAGCGACCATTGCATGACAAGGAATAGACTAGGGGGCGCGGTAATTGGTAGGGAGGACGTGCCCGTAGGATAGGAAAGGATTTAAGAGCCTACCAGATATGCATCCTAGATTGTTGATTGAATTGTCGCTACATAACTTATTAGAAGTTCTTTATTTACAAAATTTATAGCTTCTCGTGACGGATACTGCAGTGCTATTCTGTAAAAATCTCATGATGATAACTTAGGTGAAGTGAGCGTGAAGTGAGCTGTCATTCCACCTGATGTTAGGCATCGCCCCTATTGATAGCTCACTTCACGCTCACTTCACCTAAGTTATCACGGTGAGATTTTTACAGAATCGATCGGCTGTATAGGTATGTATGTGCTTAGATCACTAGGAAGGTTTAAAATACCAATCGAGAGTCTCCGAGAGATGGCAGCCTTGTTGGTCCAGTTGTTCGAAATGCGGCTGCTGAACGTGGTCCTGGTTTCGATACCTACTTACTCGGGCAGTAAATAGTGGGTTTTTGTGTGGGTCTATATACCTACTTACCTTAGCATACACATAATGTTTCTATTTGTCATCATGTGTAGGTATATTTACAAACTTTCTCTTTAATTTTTGTACTTATTTGATTTTAAACCGTCTTAATTAAAGAAAGAAAGAAATATATAATGTAAGCTCTGGTTGGATTACCATACTTTTAGGTAGGTACTGGGTTATAAAAATTCGAGAAAATATAAATATCATCCTGATTCATCGCGTTTCTCAATAGGTAGGAAAAACGCAAACTTAGTGACATATCTTCCCCTGGTTGGTTTGCTTCGTAGCTTCTGGGTTCTGGCTTCAATGGATAGCTGTAACCTATTTAATTATTAAGTACATAGCTTTACAGATAATTGAATAATTAATTTGTGTTTTGCGAAATCTGTCCTAACACGAAACATAGGATGTCAATTGATAACAGTAGGTAATACCCACGCACTTTAACCCTGATAAAGTTTATCTCTTTAATAAACGGGTTCCACGAAACAGCAGCTGCATCAAATCATAATTACTTTTATAAAGTCTGTTTATTTTCCCCTTACCGAAATGTTAAAAGAACAACAGAATTTAATTTTAACTTTATTTAATTACGTTCCTAATACATTCAATAATACATAAAATTATTTTCACACAAAAATCTTTGGTAGTTTTAATTCAAACTTTCATACAACGCCATCTATTACATTTATTTAGAACTACTGGCGAATCTAATAATTTGACCTAAACATTGCGGTCATAATTCAGTTACTGCTTCCCCATTCAGGTTCATGATTTCAATTGCATGTTCAGAAGGTGGCCTCCAGCAAGGAATTTCAGCATATAGTGGTTCTGATGTTGTATTATCTATTATGTCCAGTTTGGCTTCGCACTTCAACGCTTCGATAGTGGACTCAGTTACGCTAGCTCGAAGTTGACGTAGTTCACTGCAGTCACTCATAGATGGCGCTATAGAGGAACGAGTTTGTATTGTCCCAAAATCGTTACTTCTTCTTGGTAAATGATCGTAATGACATTCTAAAATACCTGAAATAATAAACAAATTATTTAGAATACGTAAACCCATTTTCATAAAGAAACGAACTCTTTTAATCTGTTTTTACCTCTGAAATTTTCCAGCATAATAGGAGAAATAGTTTGTACCACGACAGGCCTCATAAATTGTTTGAGATTACGATCCAACGTTGATATTGGTTGGTAATGACACTTTTCCGAAGTAGGCGGATCTAGAAAAATAATACACAATGAATTATGAAAAAAGAAAAATTAAAAAGATTTTGTGGCCCATGAGGGGATCGAACCCGCGACCTTCGCGTTATTAGCACGACGCTCTAACCAACTGAGCTAATGGGCCGACGTGAATTACAATGAAAATACGTTACATGTTCTCAAGAATGATTTAAATAATGCACTATGTAAAATCTAGGTGCAGCGCAGACGTCAGGCTATCCGTGACGCACTTTTTAATCTGTGAAAAGAGAACCTATGCAATTATATGCAGTAACGCACACGACGCGCAAAAAGTCCGGGGCACAAAAAATCCGTGTAATTCGGGCACATCGGGACACTATGATACTTCTAAGGCAGAATATCTTGATAGACATTTAAAAAGACAGCCAGCTCTGCCGACAGAATGATCGAAGATGTGCGTCGTGTGCGTTGAGTCTGTGAAAAATCCGCGACCGACTTTTTGCGCGCCATGCAGACTTTTTGTGCGCCGCAGACTCGATCGCACAAAAAGTGTGCCGTCTGCGCTGCACCTTCAAACACGAATGTTTCAAATTAATATTACTACAAGTTAACAAATATCAACTTTATTTTAATGGTTAGTAAGTTGATTTCAGTGACTAACACTATTGAAAAAGTTATAATAAATTGAGTGGGATTTAAAGTTATTTTTCCATAAACTCATATTTATTTACATTTTTTGCGAATAAATCGCGAATGTCGATTAGTGAGAATCCATCCAATTAGAAAAAATCGTTCAATTTGTTTGATATGAATCATCAATTTGTTTGTCGGTTTTCGTACACCTATCTCTAGTGACTCAAAATAATTGGTAATTATTATTACCGAGACATTGGAACTTACCGGGTAATGGTGTGTGGAAAATGCTTCTCACATACGGCGGCGGAACATCATTATTATCAATCATAACTTGCATTCTAATATCATTGATCTTCCTCACGTCCTCGAACCTTGGCTTCTTGCACCTCTCTATCATCACAATCACCACTGCTACGGTGATGACTGCCATCATCACGCCTCCTGCTATACTTATCACCGATACCAAGTCTACTGAAGACCTCTCAGTTCCTTTCTCCCCCATAACGGCAGTTATATGTTCGGGCTCTGTCAAAATATGAAATTCTTCATCATCCGTCGGTCCATCTGTTGTAACTTTAGCAAGACTTTTAGTAACGTTAGCCTTTTTAAACTCTTTGTCAACTACCACGGGTGGATTAGTTGGTTTATTAAACGTTTTTGTTACAGGTGCAACGTTCACTTTTTTAGGAATCACATATTTTATCAAGTGCTTTGTTGTTTGCTCCGTCGATGACTGTGTTGCACTTGAAGTTTTTTTAGATTTAGTAGTAGGAGTCGTAAGTAAATCATTCTGTTTCAGTGTAGTTCTTGTTGTAGAAAAAGTAGTTGTAATAGAAGTAGAAACATTCTTGTTAATATCAGTCGTCATGCTGTTAGTTCTATTAATACGAGGCATAGTCTTAGTAACTTCCGAAGGTTTCGTTACTAAAGTAATGAATTTAGTTGAAGAAGTTGTTTGTTTTGGAGTTACAGAAGTGCTTGGTACTAGTGTTTTATTTATAAAGTATGATGTAGCCAATAAGTCTTTTCTTGATAGCGGATTCAACTTAACCGGCGGCGTAGAAGTTTCAGTCAGCATTGGCTTTGTGAATTCATTCTCAGTTTTATTATAAGACTGAGCTGTCGAACTGTTCTTTGCCGACATGAATGATGAAGTTAAAGCAATCTTTTTGAATGTTGAATAAGACACCGATGTAGGGATTATAGACACAATAATTGTTTTTGGTGTTGTAACTGCTGGTGTCAATTCTTTGTTATCTTTGTTATTAGCACTTCTGTACCTTGGAAAATCATGAATAGTTTTAATCTTTGTTTCTGCTATAGGGGATTCACCTTTTTGTGCTGGCCTTATCCATATTTCCTTTGGTTTAAATTTTGTTGTAGTTGGAAGTATTCTTATAGTGGTTTCTTTCTTCGTAGTCTCTGTTTTTAATATTGTTTCCATAGGAGTGGTTGAAGGTATAGTGGTGAACACCTCAGTCGTAGTTACAACTCCAGAAGGTTTGTGTTGTGCGTTAACGGTAGGAACAGTCTTTATAACTATAACAGGTTCAGTAGTTGTTTCCAAAGTTTCCGATCTATTAAATATTTGTTCAATGTTGACCTTTTGTGGTAATGATTCAGTAGTAGTTCTGGCGACTTTTGAAGTACTCGTCGTATCAAAAGTTGTATTATCGTACATTTTAACTATATTTGGTATTTCTTCAGAAGTGAGATTAGGTATCATTTCTTCAGTTTTCTCTTGATTATCCGTAGTAAAGATTTTAGAAATACTTGACATAGTATTCGTATTCATAAAAGTTTTGGTTGATGGAATAGTAGCAACTGCTGTTGTAGCTTTAGTCGTAGGTGTTTCTGTAGTTGTAGGAGTAGAGACAGCAGTAGTAGAAGTTGTAACTATCACAATAGGAATTTGAACTGTAGTTCCAGGCGTTGTAACTGTAGTTTTAGGTGTTGTGACTGTAGTTCTAGGCATAGTTACTGAAGTTCTAGGAGTTGTTACTGTAGTACTAGGCATAGTTACTGTAGTTCTAGAAGTTCTTACTGTAGTTCTAGGCGTAGTTGCTATAGTTCTAGGAGTCGCTACTGTAGTACTAGGGGTCGTTATTGTGGTACTGGGAGGTGTTACTTTAGGTGTAGCAGGAGTTGTAGGTTTAGTAGTCAGTGCTGTTAGTAGTTCTTCTAACGACGGTGTAGTTGTAGTTTGTGGCATGCTCGCATCACAACTGTAAAATTAAATAATAAATACGTTTATACATATTATACAATTTACAATAACTTTCTAAAGAATTGCAACCAAGGAGTATTCGAACTTAGAACCAGCAACAGGTAATTAATTTAAAGTGAACGTATTAAATAAAGAATATTTTGAATATAACATAGTTTGGAAATAAAATAGTAAAAATAATTTTGAATACAGCGTGTATTCAAAATTATTTACTACTAAGCAAACCTACTACAAAGTTAAACATTAATGTCATTATTTTGGTAAAAAAAGAAGTCTTGAGCTAGAGTGTAGTGAGTTAGTTCTTGGTTTAAAATAAATACTAAATCTAGGCATATCAAAGTGGCCACCCACCTCTCACCTTGCCATCCGTCCAAGCACTCGCATTCGCCCGTTACGGGTGAGCAGAAACCCTTCTTACAACGTTTACATTCGTTGATACAGTTTGGACCCCATTTGTTGTCCGGGCAGTCTGAAATACGATTCAGCAGGTTCATTATAATAAATGATGCATGGATCATAGCTAAATCATCAAGTCAAACATTTTAAATTAACTTGAAACTAATTATGCTCTACTTATCATTACTTATTTATATATACTTTGTTGTACACCACAAAAGTACATCAAGCACGACAAAATATACGATAGGCGGCCTTCTGCGATCTCTTCCAGGCAACCTTGGAATGGACAATGGTTTTCCTGGACATAAAATGGGGCTGTCGTTGGTGCAAATATTTTGTATACCTACAATATAATAATAGATACACAGATATATACATTATAGATACATAGATACATAAAGACATACATACTAAATATATAAGCAACGAAAATAAAAAATACTGTAGATGATTGCATTATTATTATTTTTGAACCCATTCTTAAAAGATTTACCAACATTGATCATTACCAACGTTAACTTACCTTCCGAGCATCCAGGGCCAGTTTTTCCCAATGGGCAGATAGGGACGCAGGACACATCCCTCATCTTGTACCCTGGACAGCATACTGCTACCTCCGCTATCCTTTCTTCTGTCTGTAACATTATAGTATAGCATTCATATCTTCATCAATGTCGGTATGGTACCCGGCTTGTAAAAAGCTAACATCAGCAGCTATCAGTTACAACCATTCGACGGCCTTCTGAATCGAAAATGCCACATTTTCGATTACCTGATTTGCCCCTGACTAGTCCCTGACCGCAATAGCCGACGAGAGAATAGTGGTTATCTATTTGGTTTAAACATTTCCGGATTTCGGCTTTGTGAACAGTGTTTAGAAGTATCCTTCGATAGTATTGATTGACGTTCGATTCGACACGGAATCGTATCGTTTGGTCGTGACTATTTATGCCAATCTTTATAGAAATACAAACATCTCAGGCAAGAATATTGCAGCAATAAATCAAGCAGGAATCGCATTCTGAGAAAAAGTTAAACAGCAGAAATTAGATAATCCATAGACAAGTTTAGACGTGATTAAAAATTTGCTATTATAAATACATCAATTTACGTCAGGTGCTGACTAATTTGACAGGACTAAACTAATAGTTATCTTCTGTCCTTTTCATAATGAAATAGAAAGAAAAAAATGCACTGAACTTAAATTTAATTTAGTTTGTGAACAACAGAATCGGGGCATTGTCTTCATAATTATTATAAGCGACAATCGATCGAGGCTGGAATTCAAGCAAGGTGTATTTCCAATCTGATATGGATGGAAGGAAATGACGCTATCCTAATCTATTTTTACAGCTCATGAATGTATTTGTTTAAAACAACTTATTTTAAGCTTGTCACCTTGTAAGTGATCAACCGCTCAAGTAAGATGTATGAACAAAACATGAACTTGAAGCAATTTTGAGAAAGGGACCTCATTAGAATAAGCCATAGCATGATCCACGATCGTGTAAATATAATGATTGTTGGTACATTTGGTAATACACGTAACGGTTTATCGTCAGCTTTATCAGGAGACAAATCTGAGGATTAGATCTGATACATACCAGAGGAGCAATTCTCATAATTTTAAGAATATTCACAGTCCGATCTCAGTCTCAATCGGTCAAAAATACCTGTAGGTAATTGCCATACATTTTTGACAAGTTTTTGACATTGATTGGCGCTGAGATGAAACTGCAAGTAGATTTTGAACGTTTTTAATTACGGGTATTTGCCTTCTGGTCAACTTAGAACTGCAGGAGTGATTAAACTGTGCACTGTATTCGTGTGTTGGTGAACCAAGGGATCTCTAGGTAGGTAAAAATCTGTCAACATTTCAGGACACAGATATAGATAGCCCTAGATAACGCAAGTATCACGATCTGTATGAAAACCAAGCGTGCCGTTTTTTTAAATACCTACCTTGACGTCACAAGCGCTCTTTCTCACGCACGCTTACCCAGCCAGCAGTACACATGACTGAGCGCGAAAGTGGCGGCTTGCGATTTTTGAACGTAAGTTTTTGCGATTTTTGGCACGCGAAGTAGTTACTCTTGCGTTATATAGGTGTATATATATCTGTGTTTCAGGGTCTAATTAAACCACTTAGCGCAGTTTAATTACAGAACGTAGATTTTTAGATTTATCAGCTTATCTTTTAAATGCTAGCCTCAGTCAATCTGTCCGATGACCAATCTACTAATTCGTAAGATCTGTCTGAAGATATAAGTGTAGTGTATGTGTTATACGAATGCAATGATATAATTAAGGCTAGTAGGGACAGTCACTTCACAATCGATCTAGTTTTTCTCAAGGATAGCCCTAGGTAATAAGTTGTTGACATCTAAACTGTATATTTTCCTCATTAAGTCATAGGAATATTTAAATTTAATTGACGTGACGCCCTAGCTCTTGTTGCCTCCATTATTTAAATACTAAGTATTTATTCCTTAGATTCTTTAGCTGTGTTTTTATACATTTGGAAAATTCTAGGTCCAGGTTCTTGCAGATGTAAATCTTCCTTAAACTTAAACATTACTTTGGTGTCCAGGTATACGGCACCAAAGTTGATATCAGCATATATTAATTATGATCGAAGAAGCTGCTGCACATCCTCTTGATATTCCCTTTGTTACCTTTAAGATTACTTTGCGTGCCAAGAAAAGATGGACGTTTATTTAAAATCTTACGGTACGTTATATTTTGCAAAATGGCCTGTTTTTTTTCCGGAAACCAGTGAAATAAACAGTATTTAGTATAGACAAGGAACTCCTCTGTTACTATCATCAAGTATGATAGACGCAAATGACTTTCAACACTAATGTCCTGTTCAATTAGTATGTAATGATGAACAAACCTCAAGCCTGGTTAAGTCCCTCATCTCTGTGTTCCACTTGGAGCACCTCGGCGGCATGGAGAAGCACCACTCGTAAGTCCTGACCGACATCGGCGCCCTGTACTTTACCCTCTTTGTTATGTTGTATCTGTGGATTTAAAGTATTGCTGTCAATAATATTAGAGCTGAGTCGTGGTGGCTCGACCGTACCTTTTATTGTATTGTTTATTTGATTATTATTGATAATCCTGACATTATTAGTAATTATTACCAAAATTTACCAAACCAACATTAGTATTTACCTAAGTTGTGTTTAATAAATTGGATTGTATTATCAGTTTCATGTTTCCGTTGTCCTTTTTAGAATAATTGTAACAATTTTTTTATATTTCTTAAAATTTAAAAATTAATAACTAAAAGCATTTTGAATATTATATGAAAAATAGTGCTTCACCGGTGTTGGGAGCAGGGTCCAAGCTACTGGTCGTTAGGGCTCCAGAGACAGGAACCTCCACACGATGCGAGCCGTATCGAGAAGTACTGCCTTCTGAATCAGGCTCTTGATCCAATCGCATAACTAGAGCTTCGAGAGAATCGAGGCTTGGCCATCAGGCCATTAGCGGTTACGTCAATCGATACAATGACAGCTAAGCTCATATTCCAGATGTCCACAACGTCGTGTGCTTAGTCGAGATATTTATTTTTAACATCAACAATCATTGCGCAAGGCGGTAATCCATCTATCATCACTACATCAGGCTTATTGGCGACAATTTATAGCCCTGTCAATAATGATTACTATTATATTAATAGGTACGCAATGACAAAGGTTTGTGATCAATGCTTGACTTCCTTCTCTGTAAAGTCATCAAGTACATATGTAATGTCAATAAAAATATATAATAAGCTACCGGAACATCTTAAGAATATAAGTAAATATAATATATTTAGTAATAAATTAAAGCTATTTCTAATAAACAAAAGATACTATAATATAAATGAATACATGAATGATAAACTGTGACTGGAATTGCAATAAATTTTAATTATTTAATTGTGATTACTTATATAATGCCTATTACATTGACGCATATAAAATAAACAATAAATATTGCTTAATCATATAATAATATAATACACTTAATATATATAGGAATTATTAATGTTAAATGCTATTATTTAATTTTAATTTTAATGTTTATTTGATTTTAATGTTTAATTTTAATTTAATTATTAATTGTTTGTTACTTATGTTGCTGTGCCCTTACAGGGTCCATAACTGCATCTTAGCTCTAAGCCTATTGTAACACCTTATTCACATTATGGTATGCAAATAAATAAATATGAAATATGAAATAAAAGAGGAGAGCTTCACCATGGATAAATAAAAAAAAAATAAAGAAATGAAAGTTCGCAAAGAGAGATTCGAACACGATCAAAATTACGAATTACCTATCAACAAACTAGATTCACCGTTACATGATACACCGCACCATCTGTATCTAGTTTGATGACAGAAGGACACTTTCCTTGAGTGCGAATGTGCGATACTTAGGCATGTGCCATACTGGGCTATTAGCCAAGTTACAAAAATTGCTGACTGGATCCTCTTTACCGGGGCATGATTCTAAAACGTGAATTCTTTTCTCTATGAGGTGTCCTTTTTTATGGGTTCATGGAATATAATATGTAGTATTATACTCTTTATGTACCTGTACTCAATATAAATTACACATTTTAATGTAGAAATTTTACATCATGGTGACTCAATGCGCGGTCTTATCGCTAACAGCGATCTTTTAAAGATAAATTTCGATGAATTTCGATGAACGATGTTTTCCAGATGAATGCAGCAGCTCTTGGATGCAATGCAGCACAGTTGGAAAAAAAATGTAAGTACCAACTAACCTTTTTTCAAGGCACACGGCGCTTAATTTTGTGGAATTACTCGTACACGTAGATCCTGCCTAACTAATAACTTTAGTGGCAGGTGTAATGTTACAGAAGTTACCGCTAAGTCGGAAGCCCATGTTAATGTAACAGCTCTCAAATTTAATTTCTTAAGAGCACTTACAATCCGTTTTGCCGCAGAACCTCCCCCAAGTTCCCTATAAACGGGTTACCTAGGTAGAAAGTGGTAATTAATTAAAGCTATCAGGATTAGTAACGCCTCTGCGGAATAGGGTTCTCAGATCCAAGCACTCATGATTACTCAGGACTGTTCAAGGTTATATATTTATAATTTTCTAGCTTCGGTCTGCGACTTTGTCTGCGTGAAGTTTCTTGTTCCCCCGTCCCACCCTGTCGCATCGCATCGCCTGCCCGCGCTATCACTTCGTTTTCGGTTAGCGTTCTTTCAGACAATTTTTTCGTTTTGCTCGTTTTTTAACCGACTTCTAAAAAAAGAGGAGGTTCTTAATTCGGATGTTTATATGTTTTTTTATGTATGTTCGTGCATAACTCCATCATTTAAAGACGGATTTGCAAAATTCTTTTTTTTTTCGAAAGATGTGTATTTCGAAATGGTCCCATTTAAATTTTATAAAGATCTGATGATTAGTTTCGGAGACAGACAACAGTACTCTTCAATAAATGCCAGATCAACCGCGATTGCCGCTATCGCATCGTATGCATTGTTGCCCTCTAAAGGGGTACGCAGATGTGTTCAATAATAGGATTTTTTTCAACTTAGTTTATATTGATGATGTTTTAATAGCTTCTTGTCACTGATATTTACATAGAAAGCAGTGTTATATGAATTTGTGTGGCGTTGGTAACTAAAAAGTAAAAGATAAAAACTTTTTACAAAAATAAAAAAAATAATTTCGGAAGTCGGTATTGTTGATTCCGCATTTTTGTTTTTGACACCGACTTCCGAAATTAAAGTTATGTTTCACTTTGTAGTGTTTTTTTTGGAAGTCCGTTGTTTTTTTTTTTTTTTGTTTAAATCCTTACCTATAACAGCTTTTTGACATCCTTGTTAAAACAATAACAAGATGTTAATATTCCGCTACTGCAGCACTATTTCTATGTATAAGAGAAGTGAATGCTGAATGATATAATGTTGAAAAACATTAGATAAAGCTGTCTATAAAGAACGTAAGTATCTAAGGACCCCGAGGCCTGAACGAGAGTGAAAGGACCAGAAATATTCACAATTTTGTAACACAATTTGATGTTTAGGAACAATTTGAATTACTACTGCTTGCATTACTCAATCATCCAACATTAAGAACCAAAGAGATTAATGTATAGGTGTCTACACAACTGCTGTTTTTGGTTAAAATCGACAGTGGCGGATTTACACATTTGCCGCCAGTAGGCTATTCAAATTTTGCCGCCCCTACTGACATCTACAATAATGCCCCATGTCTTTTGTATACTGCTTCGACACGCTTAATTTCATCGCCTTTTCTTCAATGTTCTGGTTCAGCTACGAAAAACTTGCAGAGATTGTAAAGATTGGCAACAGTGATCAAATTTACGGTAGAAGCCTGAATTTGAGCATTCACTTTGTTTATTCTTTCCGACAAAAAAACATGGTAGGTATATAAATATTAATCTTTTTAATTTCAGTACATTTAAAAAAATTTAGTCCCAAAGGGCATATCCAGTTTCTGCCCTCTGGTAATTCTGGTATTGATAATGTTCACGATTTAAGGTTTTACATTGAGATTTAAAAATTTAGATCTAAATTACTATGAATTGCGTAACATAATTCTCAAAAAAACAGTACTCAATCGTAGCTTCCGCTTTGTCATTTTTAACGGGAAGTAGGTACTAAAAATGTTTTAATAACACTTAGTAAGAATGTGATTTCAGACTAACAAAATATTAAACGTTTCATTAGCCTCACAAAGGCATATCACCAATTAGTACCTGTATTCGCTCACAGATGGCGTTATACAAAAAAAAACTAAGAAAAATCCCCAGCATATAAACCTTATTTTGACCAGTTTCTGCAAGATTCTGACTCCTGAAACTTACTAATTGATAAACTATAAAATACGACGATAATAATAATATAACAATCATGACTGAACATTTTCTTTGACTACCTAGACAATCGCCCATTGTTCCACCAGACATGTCCTTTGCCGCCTCTGAAATCTGCCGCCCTAGGCTCCAGCCTTCTCAGCCTGTTGGTAAATCCGCCACTGAGTCGATCCTATTTGCACTTCTTAATTTTAATTTTAATCTAATACTGAAGAGTTTGTTTAACCGCGCTATCTCTGGAGGTACCAATCAGATTTGTAAAATTATATTTGCATTTGATAGTTCAATCCTTGCGGAAGGTGCACGGGGTATTAAATCGTTTTTGTTTAGCGTTCTTACTTACTTTTTTTTCTTGTTGCTCGGCACCAAAGAGTTCTAGCGTGATATTAAATAGCCTTCCTCAAGAATTAGGCTATCAAATGCTAAAATATTTTTTCAAATCCGACTGGCAGATCCGGAGATTAGTGCGCTCAAATAAAAACAAACTCTTTAGCTTTATTCCTAGTATATTAGATAGACTGATTCTGTATTTATTTTCGTCTCATGAGGACAATATTAACTTATGATTATTTCTATTTTCGGCGTTGGAGTGGGTGTCTCACTTCTAATATATATTCTTATCTCTACATTAGATAAAGGAAAACATAACCTTTTCTTGCCTATAATAATATTATTATGTTTTTATTTTGGTCTCCATTTTCTATGCTACGCATTGTGTTTTGTTTTCCTGCCTACCCAATTTAAACCGGTGGAGGCTGACTTACCTAATACAGAATTTTCAAAATAGGACTTGATATCAGACCTGAAGGAAGAGCTCCATAAGTCTGGTAACCAGTCTTATTTAGATTTCCTTACAACTTGACTGGAGCTTCTGCTTTTGCCTTAGCGCCAGGATTGACGGCGCGATTATTTATAATATTTTAGATTTTATTCTACAGCCTATTGATTCTGTAAAAATCTCACCGTGATAACATAGGTGAAGTGAGCGTGAAGTGAGCTATCAATGGAGGCAATCCCTAACATCACGTGGAATGACAGCTCACTTCACCTTAGTTTTCACGGTGAGATTTTTACAGAATAGCACTGCTAGTATGAATCAGGTTATGTGTTGGTCAAAATATGATTCGAGAAAGAACTAGGTAATAGATATGTATTTACATAATTATATTAATTTGAATTATCAATACAACTCTCAGAATTCGCCTCAAGTGTCATGATTTCATGAAAAAATCATTCAATAGCGCACTTTGAACTTGGAGAGTTTCTTTCATGATTAAATACGTAAGCACCGCAACCGATGCGGTAAGGTAGCCCGCGTCAATGAAGGTATAGGTAGGTACTGTACAAAATCCACTTACTTCTGTTTCACCATGCAGACGTTATCTCCGTTGAGGGCTGCAGCTTCCATGACGATGATCACAGCACACACTACCGCGGCACACCATGCTTTAGTCTTTATAGTCCTTAGCACTTTGTCTATTAGCACCCACATTTTAGCATACTCTCTGATCCATGGTCCTAATGTGGTGCAGTCATGTTCCAGTGGTTATGGGTTCCTGTGGAGCAATAAGTACATAATCAGCCTATAATGTTCCCAATGCTGGGATACAGGCCTACTCTCTATGAGAGGGAGTGGGCCGTAATCTACCACGCGGGCCCAGTGCGGTTTGGTAGATGTCACATGTCTTCGAATTTTTGGTTCTAGGACATGCCGGTTTCCTCACGATGTTTGAAGAGCAATGGTGATGAAATAATTTACAATAAGTGTTTTAAAATAATTATTCAGTGATGGTTCGTTTCAAAAGATATATCGTCGACCGTAACTTCAATTGAGGTAAGGGACATTGAATATCTTGTCCCTTACCTCAATTGAACCTACGGTCGACGATATGCATAAGAATGAATCCCATAGAATAATTTTGGGACACACAACAAAACTAGGTCGTAATTTCAGGTTAATTGCTCGTGTAGTAATAATTCTGTATCGCATGTCGCATCTAAGAGATGGAAAAATAACGAACCAACTATCGAAATTAAAAGCAGTGGACTGCCAAATTATTTTAAACTGTACTTATTGAAGTTTTTTTGTGCCGTTGGTCCTGCGCCTGATCTCTTTCCATCTCTTGACAAATGTCTGTGTAATGAGCACGATCATTTGTTCAATGTCTGGGTGTAATTTATCTATAATATTTATGTATTTAGAAATATATAAGTATGTTTATTAGTTGTCTAGCACCCATAACACAAGCTCTGCTCAGCTTGGGACTAGATGGCGTTGTGTGATAGTTGTGGGATATTTTTTTTTTTTTTGTTTCGGTTTGCTGTCCCATCGGACTATGAGAATTAGGTAAGAATGAGGCCCGTCTGCACATAGACTTGTGCACTATACATCTCCCGCATCATATTTATTGTGGCTTTTTACCGTCAGACTGTATACAACGTGTAACGTTAATTGCGCAAAACCTGAAAATAATTTGTTGATAATTGACTACTGAATCGATTTCAATAACTTTTAATATAGGTTTTTTTTCAAAAATTATGTATTTTGCCATACTATCCGGCGATTGAGCCAAAGAAAATTAAGTCTTATCCTATGGCAATAAGTCTCAATTTTGAATGCATAAAGTAATGCTAGGATCAACACGATTTTCTTAATAAAAATAGCTTTAAAAAATAGTTTTGGTCATTGTATTTATGCTTTTAACTCAATGCTCTAATTGGGGTGTATGAGGTTTTGCGCATTTAACTTTACACCTTGGATAACAAGAGTTCTTAGTTTTGCAAAATTATCAATAGCCAGGTTCTCCTATTAACTCCTAACACAATGATAAACAACAATGACAATGACGCGAACCAACGAGACCTTTATTAAGAACCTTTTTCCTCCACAATGCAGAGAAAAAAAAGAATTCCTTTCTATTTGATGCATCCTCACTTTCTATTAGCCGGACAATAATTTGTCTAACGCGTGACAGAATGGCAGGGCGTCGGGTCAACTAACCGTCCGTCGGGGAGGACGGCAGCTGAATTAATTGTAGCAATAACTGTGTGATACTGGGAACGTGTCGTAATACGTACGTTGATCAGTGTGGTTGTATGTCATGTGGATCCAATGATACAACGTCATAATTGTTTGTAATACTTACAAAATGAGAGATAGCCAGCAATGAGAGTATTTATTTATTTATTTATTTATTTAATACTTCAAGCACATACATGTACAGAGGCGGACTTCGGAGGCGGAATCTGCTGTTTAATACAAAACTTCAATACCTACTTGACCAAAATGTATGAAACAGCTGATTTTTTTCGTGATTTCAGAGTTGTCCCATAGTGAAAGTTGTTCAGTTCGATGGTCTAAAGCACCTCTTAAAGTGTTATGGGTTAATTTTTTAACACTTTGTCTATGGATATAATACCACGAATAAATTGACTGGCGTCTTTTTAAATGTTGTCTAATGAAATATGTGATCAAATAAAATATCTCATTTACATGCAAATGAGTGAGATTTTTTTTGTATATTTCAAACGGTCTAAAAAGAGGTCAATGTGAGCTTTTTACGCCAGTGATAAGCAATATGGTGGCGTAAAAAAATAGATTCTATTTCAAATCGACGTAAAGTCAAAGTTCAATGTCCAAGTAATTACTTTCATTCATAAAATACATTTTAGCAACTGTTGGCCTCGGTTCAGCATCCAATGCTGTTTCAGTATGCACCAGAGTATTTTTAAACGTTTGGAAGCAAGCAATGAAAGATACATAGTTGGTGTGTGATAGAACTATTAGTTATAAAAGAGGTGTTTATTTGTAAGAATGCAACGTTAAAAAATACGATAACTTGGTTCTCAAATAGTAGAAATATTGAACTTGAAATACTTTCAACTCACAAGACTGTACTAATTGATTGCACATTGTGTGTATATATCGTTCATACACACATTCCTTCATTATCTCTGCATGAATGTCATCATAATGTTTCTTTTTTATTTCAGTTTTAAAGACCATCAGCTATTTTTTGAGCAACATGTGCACGGGACACTCTTGCTGCATTTTAATTCGAATTCAACGTTTAATGACGTAACGTTTTTTTCTTTTTGTGTTCGTTGGGATAATAAACTTACTTGAAAAACTGTAACTACTCTTGTTTCTCTTTTTATTTTCTAAGAAAAACAACGTTACTATTTAATATTCATCAACATCTAACAGGCCATCGTAGACCACACACAAACACTCCTCGAGCAGATTTAAAAACAGCATGAATGGCACTTTTGAGTTTTTCGAGACATATAATTTTATGATTATGTCCGCCCATAGTTCCAACGTCTCCTACACAGGGAATTCTTCTCCTATACGTCTCACTTATCTGTGTGTACGCACGCGGCCGCGTCGTTTCGCATGCGTGCGCGCAATTGGGCAGGATGCGTCGATTGGCGCGTCACAACTGCTTTATCAATAGTGCCGTCGACCTCTTTCTGAATTGTGAATGAAAGCCAGCTACCCAACTTAACTTGATTTGTTAAATTGATAGAGATGCTAACAAATTTCGAGTGATATTTTAAGATCTTTGTGCTGAATTATTGTGAGCTGTGACCAAAAATCTTGCTTTGCTTCTTGAAAGAAATATGTATATGGTATATTTGAAATTCACACCTTGAAATTTTATTGAGATAGATAAAGAGAAGCAGGATTGGAATAACCTGAGCGTGCTAAAATTCAAGATATTAATCCAAGCTATAATATTAGCTAACGGCGTGTGAAGAAATTTTATTTTTAAAATTTGTCGTCAGGGTAACGGAATAGTAGTAGGTAATCTTGGAAAGGACCATTTTTCAGTGCCAAGTGTGAGTAGGTTAGGTTAAAAAAAGGGTATTTATTTATGCATCGAGTAGCGTTAGAAGATTTAGGGTGATATAGATGTAGAAGATCATTTCGGGGCTCGCGACTAAATAATAACATCGTTTTAACGTACGTCGGTTCGTGTTTAGGACCATCCATTATATATTGAGACCCGTCCGTGCCTCAGAAATCACGTTAAGCCGTTGGTACCGGCTGTCGTTCGTGGATCTTTGACAATTGTTACGGGTAATCAGAAGCCCGAAAATCTGACAACCAGTCTTACCAAGGGGTGTCGTATTACCCAGTAACTAGCTTGTGGCGGACGGATATGCAGTCGCTTCATGTAAAATGCTGGTATTCAGCCGACTTTAACATAGTTTGGATAAGGCTAGGCAGATTGATGTCGCTTTTGATGATCATTAGGAAGGGGCAAGCCAAAGCATGTGTGAATGAATACAATACTATATTACCACATTTACTAGTAACCACATAAAACAAGATTAACTGGGAGTGAAGGGGTACCCATTTATTTTATGAGCACCGCGTTTGACTACCGGATGAAGATTGTTTGGACCGAGGGGTCCATCAAATAGTTACAGTAAGTGTTCGCTGACAAAATATTATAGATATTTATTGTTAGCATCTGATTGATTGAACATAAAATTTTATGTGTTATTGCTATGGCAGGTTGAAAACACTGCGTTATGTTGTGGGTCTTTTTGTCCAAGGGGTATAATGAGGATAGATTTAGTAAAGTATTTGTTCGAAACTGTTTATTTAACCTTTCAAGAAAGGTGAGAGCGAATACTTCATCTTTTTAAAAAAAGAAGTTTCCCATAAGTCTAAAACTTTCATCAGCTTGCTTTACATAACCTGTGAGGTCATTTGGATAGTATTCAATGAATGTACTGTATGCAATATTTAAATCACACTAATATTATAACAGCGAAAGTTTGTGAGTGTGTGTGTTTATATGTTTGTTACTTCTTCACGCTCAAACGGCTGAACCAATTTTGATAAAATTTTGTATGAAGGTAGCTGACACCCTGGATTAATATATAGGCTATTTTTATTTCGATATTCTTACGGGATCGACACTTACGCGGGTGAAACCGCGGGGCGCAGCTAGTATTATCTAAAGTAATATTCGTTTATGCTGAGATAGGAGCCTTTTTGACCTTGCACATGTTTTTTTTTTGGTTATTTTCAATGTAATTTTGTTAGTCTTAAATGCTCTCATTTTTTACAGTTTGTATTTCCTTTGCGTGACCCAAACAAAATACTTTTCTTTCTTTCATTCTTTATGTTAAAGTTTTCAAGCGAGCACGACAGAACGAAACTAATCCATCATCAACACATCTTTTATCATAATTTCTAACCAGAAGTGCAACGAAATGATTAGTTAATTGTGTACGTATAGCAGTATTCCTATCGTAAAGGATGTGGACCATTTAGATAGTTGAACAAGTTGCGCAGTTGTGTGCGGTTATATTATTTCGTTCAACATGTTATATGAGCTTCCATTGAGTTTGATTTCCGCCTGAGATGACATAACCTTATTGGTCGAAGAATTGATATCACAGGACCCCTCCTGTGATATCAATTCTTTTGTAATATAACAAAGCATCACGCCTGTATTACTCGAACGGTTGGGCAGATGGTATACCCATATTTTAACACAGCCACCCTATTTCCATCTACCGGGAATAAACAAGACACCGGGCTCTAAAAAAAAATTGATAGAAAACCCAACATCACTTTACCCGACTCGGAAACTCAGGACCTCATGCTCAGCAGTAGCGCTTGCGTCCACTTGAGCAAAGAGGCAACTTTAATATGTATTTATTGATTTACTCCTATTATGATTGACAAAAACGTGGTCTTTTGGTACATCATAATCTCTTATCACGCCAGTTCACAAGGGTGGGAATCGTGACGAAGTTAAAAACTACAGACCTATATCAGTGTTATCGGCGCTGTCAAAAATACTAGAAAAGCTTTTGAATACTAGACTTATTAGCTATTTAAAAAAAAACAAAATCTTATCGGATGGTCAATTCGGCTTTAGATCTGGGAAAAACACAGAAGAAGCAGTTGGTAAACTCGTTGATCACGTTGCTGAGAAGGTCGATGCTAAACAGAAATGCATAGGGGTCTTTCTCGACCTAGCGAAGGCCTTTGACACCGTCTCTATTCCCACTCTTGTGACCAAACTAGACCACATAGGAATTAGGGGAGAAGCTCTCAGTATATTTACTGAGTTTCTGAGTGATCGGACACAAAGTGTAAAGATAGGTGAAAACGTCAGTAGCGAAGCCAGCGTCACCTATGGTGTGCCGCAGGGTAGTGCCCTCTCCCCGAGTCTCTTCTTGATATATGTAAATGATCTATGTGAGCAACAGCTTATTAAGGGTAGAATTTTTAGCTACGCCGATGACACCGCGCTGATATTTCATGGAGAGACTTGGGAGGAGGCACAGCGCATGGCAGAGCTGGGACTTTGTAAAGTCAGTAACTGGTTGGAAGAAAACCTACTTACCCTTAATATTGCCAAAACCTCATATGTGCAGTTCAGGTTCGCTAAAACCAAACCAATAGCAATAACTCTTAAGGTGCACTCTTGCGATTTCCCTGAAAATAGGCTCCAGTGCGCATGTCTAACTATATCACAAAAACCAAATATAAAATACTTAGGTGTATTAGTGGACGAAAAACTAAGTTGGCGGCCCCAAGTCGAACTAACTGCCTCTCGAGTTAGAAAACTTATTTGGGCCTTTAAGAAACTCCGACATGTGGCTGATCTCAACCTTCTTCGCACTTTATACTTTTCTCTAGCCCAGTCGATAATTGGTTACTGTATCACGGTGTGGGGAGGAGCCTGTAAAACAATTATGATACACCTAGAGAGAGCTCAAAGATCACTGCTCAAAGTCATGACTTCCAAACCGTATCGGTTCCCGACTACATCGTTGTACCAAAACTGTACAGTGCTCACTGTTCGACAGCTATATATTCTCAATATCACATTGAAGCAACACCTAATAACACCGATAAGCAACAGCTACAAAGTTAAACGCACAATCACTAACGTTTGTAAATACGTCAAATGTAAGACTGCCTCAGCTAGACGGCAACATCTTTTTCTTGCAACGCATATCTACAATAAAATAAACAATGCCCTACATATTAATCCATTCACTAAAAATGAAATTAAAAAGAAAATAAACAGCTGGCTACAAACACTGGATTACGTACAGACAGAAAAAATAATGACATAAACCATGCAATTGGCAGGCCCCATTATAAACATGCACGATAAACACACACACACATCCACATCATTACACTACACAACACACACTCACCCACACTCATTCACACACACACCTACACTCAAACATACGCCTCAAGCAGATATTGTATAATTTAGGATTGTTTAGATTTTATTGCATAAAACCTGTGTAAGACTACTGGGAGAAGACACTGATTCCTGTAACACAGGTTACAACCTAGCGCAGGAGTCAGGGTTTCCAAATATTAATGTAAAATACTTTTATGTCAATAAATTATTATTATTATTATTATTATTAATTACTTTTTTGTCCTTGTAATTTAGGGACTGACGACAAAATTCGTTGCCATGGAAAATATGTAATCATATTAAACGGTTTCTTCATCTCACCCCTTTTTAAGGACCCCCCAGAAGAGTTAAGCTATGTTAACAAAGTTACGTAGCGTGTTAATGCATCAGCTACCCTCATTAATGACTCTTCAATAAGTATAATTGATTACTTGGCAAGGGAATATAATTATAGGGGTGAATATTAACTAACACGTGCAAGAGTTTCGTATTTACTGAAATCCTCCAACCAACTGATACGAAATTGTTTCTGTTTAATCTTGAAGTATGGGCAAGAAAGTTATAAAGAGGCTGCGATGACCATTAAGGACGCTGAACGAACATTTAGATGAATTAGGAATCACAACTGCAATGGTCTCGAATTAAAGATACTGAAAATATGATTAATTCAACTTCTAATTAAAACACCGAAACTTCAGACAATCCTTAAATCCTTTCCTTTCCTTTTTCCTTTCCCTTTAATAAAACTTTTTCGGAACTGTTATCTTTAACGCTGAAAACTCCGCTTCAGTCAGTATTGGCGAAGTTAATGAGAGTTGGTATTGTTTAAAGGACACTTTAGGATGAAGAGAGAGATAAGACAAATATATCGAGAAATCAGTTTCCATTTTCCATAACTGCCTTATTTAACTAAAACGTCAAATTAATTCGCAACTTTCAATGGTGTCGCCAGATTTATAGAAAAATACAGTGTTCTAAATATTTAACAAAAGCTTTGAATTAATACACAAAGCAGATGCTATTTGGGTCAGCAGCGTACTGAACTGAAGATTAATTGGCTTAATGACTAAAGCATACACTTGTCCACTCAGAGCGGGTTTAAAAATTATCGTTGTAAGTTCATAACCATTTGAGTATATGTATCACAAACGGGGAAGAATTTTAACTTCTTTGTCATTTACATATTAAGCGTTGTTCATCTTTGAGTTTTATTAAGTTGTTTGTTTAAGTTTGAACGCATGTAGGCAGTTTTTGATCACGACAGTTCAGATTAATGTAAATTTATTGTCAAATATTAAAATGTATAATATATTACAAAAATAATGTGCGTATTATCTAAAATTTCCGTTATTACCTCACGTTATCAAGTTCATCTTGCATTAATAGTGCATAAGGATACTGTTGCTAAGACAATATTGTAAATTGATGAATAAAGAAATAAATTGAAAGTCGGAGATAATTTCTCGTCCATCAGATAAATAATAAAATCATATAATAAACTTAATTAACCGCCATTTTTCAATAGAATTTATGTGTACTCACAGAAAACAGCCCAAAACCACATGAAACTAACACACACAAGTTCACAAATGTACCAGGCAATCAGAAGAGTAACGGAGCGCGAAGCACATGTGACGCGCGATACAGTTAGGACGCGACTGGGATACGGGACAGATGGGACATGTTTAGATAAAAATATCGATAAGTAAGGGTTGTTTACTTCAAACAGGATTATACATCAATTTTAGAACAAATTGGACAATTTTACGGTTTGCTTGTTTAGGATTTGAATATTGAGGTTGTTGTATAAATAAATTTAGGGTGACATTGTCAGAAGATTTAAACTCTTGAATGTTCGGCGAAGATAACGTAATTCATTATTGGTCTTAAGTTCACCTAAAGCATATTTTGTGTTTGGCCTCTTTTTGATTTAACTAAGTGGAAATCATGTCATATGGCAATGCAGAATGTGTTATTAATTAACATTCAAAAATATAGGTAAATAAAACTTATAACTTTTATTTACTTATATTCTATTTTGAATTCACTGTCTACCAAGAAACACAGTAACTTCAAAAGTGAATATAATTTTGTGGTACTTATACCACGAAGTCAAAGATATTTGACGAAACGAAGTAAAGTTGTTTGGCTTCACGGATATTTTGGTTTCCAGATTCAATATGACGAAGCGTGATCGTTGTGGCTCCGCATGTAGCGTCTTTTTATATTAATACATACTTTCGTAGCCAGCAGAAGTCAATATCAAATCGTGACTTTGTATGTTAGTTCCTACTTTTACAAATTGTGAATGAATTTCCGTTCACGGACTTCCAGAGTTCTACGGGAAAGAAGGAAAAAAAACCTTTGACGCACTGTTTTATGATAGAGCAGTGGTAACTTACGAGTTGTAAGGTCGTGAAAATTATAAGCAGATTATGCTAATCATTTGAAACTTTAAAAAATTTATTCATATCAACCTTTTTGTCTTTTTTTTCACTATTTACGTAAGAATAAGTTAACTATTAGGTATATTGATTTCCTTTATTAGGTTAGCACTTAATTACCTACCTGGCCTTATACCAGCTTTTATTGGTTAACAGCTAATTTTATCAATAAGGTAGCACTTTGTGTTTAGTGAAGATTTACTTAAATATTCATAAATGTTGCATGAACTTCTTCTAAAACATTATTCTTTTATACCTACTCTATTCTTCTATGTCAAAACTTAATCACATACAATTACTTAATGTAAACATGCAAGAAATACCTACATGTAACTAAAGATTAAATTGCATCCATTTCTTACTTTCTTCCTGAGTTTGATAAACAAGCTCGGCGTCTTATTGGCGAGCTCGGGGCTAGAGGGTTCAATTGTTTACGAAAACTACAGATTATTACTCTCGCGAGATTGAATCCAGTCAACTTTCTGTTAGGGGAACATAAATGGCGAGCGAAATTCTTAGTTCAAGTTCTGGCAGTTTGGATTAAAAAGTAAGCAATAAAATAAGAAAGAATTAATAAAAGCACTACGTGAGATATTGATCTTAAGAAAATTTTAAAATAAAAAGTTAATAAATATATAAAAAAAATATATAATTTATGTAGATACTTAATTTTACAACAAAAGTTAAAAGTACTGTAATTTTGCACCCGTCATTATTAAGATCTCAGAAACAAAACAGCTGATTGATTCACCCTAACGCCTCTTTAAGCATCACCTAAGCAGCATATTTAACAACAAAAATGTACCAGGCTCCCACGAAACCAAAGAGACGATACTGATCGTGGGTAAAGTCGGCGTCACAGTGGCGGGGCTTCCGCCGCTGCCCCTATATCTTCAAGTGTTGACACGCTAATGTTATCAGCAGGAGACTGTTCGCTAGGGGATGCAATGTTTATTTGTTAAAGAGATATTAAAGACGCGGTTGAGAACCATTGTGTGCCGTGCCACACACAAAAGCTTGCGAAACACACACAGTATGTTTTGCAAGCTTTTGGAAACTAATGTTGGATCTGCCTTAATATTCAATTATTCAGAAATGATAATGGCTTTGCGGAAATTTAATAACTAGACTTATTATTTTTAGAAAATGCTGTAGATAGTAGATACCGACATAATCAACGAGCTGTAATAATTTTTTGGCTTCGCTATGAAATGAATAATCCCAAACAGTATAACTTTTTCATATAAACACAATATGTTTGGTATAGCGTAATTTTATAATAAAACTCAAACTCAGAAATCTTTTCAAAGAAACCAATTACAGGCATTATTGTACTGTCAAGGAGGTCAGTCAAAAAGATATAAAAAAATACAATAACACAAACTACAAAACTATTCATATGGCATCATAACACCAGGCAGCCAAGCCCCTTAGAAGATGTAAATAGTGGAAAGTTACATCACTAGAACACAATATCGAAACAATTTCTGAAGTACTAGGCGACCAAGAATTGTAAGAAGTGATTCTATTGTAACTCTGGGCGCCACTACGTCAGAGGTTGCATAGCGCGGACCCATAGCTAATGGAATCAGCAGGGGACTGTAGATAGGGTGCATTGTTTACTATGCGTGCCTTTGTGGAATGTTTCTATTGACAACAAAAAATATTTTAATGGAGTTTTGTCCCGCTACGAACTTTTGTTACTTTTGAAAATCTAATTACTACGCTAAAGTGTTTTCTTCCTCTACAAAAAATAATTAATACATAATTTATTAAATGTATAAGAAAACAAATTTTAAATATAATGCAATAATATTTACATTGTGTCTCATAAAGAATAGTGAAGTAACAGGGTATTCGTTCGTTCAATCGGTATTAGAACTACCAGGCTATCAGCAATCAAGACTTAGGTATATTATTTGTATTAAGCGCCAACTTTCCGAGGATAAGTGGGCTAGAGGACAGTGGTCCTTCCTGTCACGTCAATCAACCATTGAGCTCAATCAACTAACTGTAAGCAACAGTAAAAATTTTATCAACGAAACGCGTCAATGACAGTGTAGAATTCACAATATTATATGCCTTTAATATAATTATTGCCAGAAATTTATCAAATAATACCAATGTCAAATAAATAAGCATAGCCTGTTGTAAGAAAAACAACAAAATATTCGCTGCATTACAAGATAAGTCAAGCAACCTGTGGAAGTGGTTTACCAGAAATTGATCAATACTAATAGGAACACAAGTACCAGGGTTCGAGAAATGGAAAGAGATTAAACGTGGGCGCCTGTCAGTCGGCGAACATAGTTATCGTCATAAAATATTCGTGGCTCGGGCTTGTTTGTTGCGTAGGGGCATGGCTTGATGCAACATTTTTTGTAAATAATAATAATAAACTTCTCGAACCACAGATAGCACAGAAAAAACATGGTTCAAGAATTTTCTTCAGAATGTATTGAATTGAAATTCAATCAGAAGTACTAGGCGCCAAGAAATTCGAAGAGGCTTTGTCGAATTCACTTTAATAGAAAAGGCGGGGGCTCGCCCACGTGTTTAAAATACAAAGTGAGCGCTACTGTGACTAATTATTAATTTATTATGAACTTGCGGTGGCTTCCAACAATAAAGAGCCGACGCCCTATAAAAACCTGAATATTAAATACGATGCAACATAACTGCACAACAAGACATTTATTTATGTATTTATCATCCTTACAGGGCTACATGGTGGTAATTACATACCAAATTTTTGTTGTGACAAAAATGTCGGACCTACCAACTTTATCATCATCTGCCTAGCATTTTCCCAACTATGTTGGGGTCGGCTTCCAGTCTAACCGGATGCCGCTGAATACCAGTATTTTACATGGGTCGACTGCCTATCTGACCTCCACAACCCACTTGGGTAATACGATACCACTTGGTAAGAGTGGTTGTAAGACTTTCGGGCTTCTGTCGAACTGTAACGACTGTCAAAGATATACGAATGACAGCCCGGACCGACACTTAACGTGCTTTCCGAGGCGCGGAGGGGCCTTGGTATGTAAAGATGGTCACCCATCGTGCATCCATCCACGGACTAACCGCGGAAAGCGTAGCTTAACCTGATCGATCGAACCGTGCGGCCGTTATTTTTTTGTTTGTTGTGTTTTTTCTTTGTTAGTGTTTTTTGGTACCTTGGTAGGTATATTATTATTATTACTTATTGGTTAATTAAGGTGACACTAGTCGATATTTTTTTCATACAAATTTCGGGAGAGTATTAGTCCACTGTTTGACATTTATTTATTTATTTATATACTTTATTGTACACCACAAAAATACAACAAGTAAAGATACATCAAACACTACAAAATATACAATGGGCGGCCTTATCGCTTTCTGCGATCTCTTCCAGGCAACCTTAGGATGGACAGTGATTTTCCTGGACATAAAATGGGGCTGTCGTTGGTGCAAATATAATGTATACAATACACTAAAATATATACACAGATATATACATATCCAAAATTATAGATACATAAATACATACATACTAAATATATAAGCAACGAAAATAAAAGAAGACAGTAGATGATTGCAGTTAGGACAACAATATCACAAAGACAAGTAGTGTTTTTTTATTGTGCATTGTCTCATTATTTATTTTGTCTGTACGGAAAAGCCATTAAAAAGTTATTAGCCAACAAAGATTCGTTTTTCTTGCTATTTTTTACGTAAATTTGGGTGTAAATAAGTAACAAAAGAACTATAAAATCTTCAAAATAAAGTCAGTAGGTATCGACAAAGCTCAGTTATTGAAGAGTTCAATAAAGTTTATTGATTTATAAAGAGGTTTTCCAAAGAACTTTTCGAATTTTTTCACGCGCCTCTCGTTCGGAACAATATTTCTGAGCGTGAGAACTAGACGTTGTACGTGTAGACTAGCGTCTAACTATACTATCTCTGTCGGACACAAAGCCAGGTGAGACAGCGTGCTTTTTGGCCATGGCCACCAGTGGGTTGGAACTCGCGACTACTTCCATAAGGTTAAAAATGTTAATAGTGTTAAGTATTTGCATTTTTCTTTCTGTATTTTCTGGCAATATTCTATTACATAATATAACAACATCACGCCTGTATTTCTCGATAGGTTAGGCAGAGGTGTACCACTTCCACATTTCGCCAGTTAGTTAGTCCCATGTAGATAAAAGGGGACGAGCCTAGCCCAGACTCCGGGCTACTGAGAAAATCCAGATAAAAAAACCCAATAAACTTTTCTTGACCTCGGAATCGGACCCAGGACCTCATGCTCAGCAGTAGCGCTTGCGATCACTAGACCAACGACGCAGGCAGTATTCTATTAATAAGTGGGAAATCATTGAATCCTCTATAGCAAACGATCCTTTGTACTCTCCAATCCAATTATTATTGGTCCTTCGATTCGATTCCAATCTGAATAATTTTGAGAGATACTGCTATTCCATTGCTTCATAATGTTCAAAAAATTTGTCTGCGCAGCAACGTAAATAACGCAATGAATGTTGTTGAACTGTCAAAATGAGCCATTGCTGTGTGTTACGCAATTACTTCGCAGCGCTTCGAATAGTACAAATAAAATTATTCCCAAAAGGAAGGTACATAGTACCGACTGATTAAGACACTAAACGGTTTATTTTGGCAAGTTCCTGTGTTTGTGAAACCGCAGAGTTCTGAAAAAATACGTATAGTTCGTGTAAACAAACATGTTTGAAGTTCAAAGGGATTTCAAGGAAATAAATGCTTCGGTTTACTAAATGTTATTTAGAAAGCCCTGCTGATTCTAGATCTCGGGTTTCTTTTCGGATGAAGTATTTTAAACAGTAGCATATTGAATATTAAAATTCTCCAGACCCATAGCTGTTTTGTATTCTAGCTATTGTAAGATCTGGTTATTTTTACCTCAAACACGACTAGCCTTCAAGTTTATTTTTGTGCAGTGACAAAAGGAATACTTTAATTTTAAATCCTAAAGCTGTGACGTAAGTAGATAGCTTAAAAGACTGCCTAGCTAAAATAGGATTGTCCTGATTTTTACCTTAACTCCGGTGAACTGCAGGCTGAAATTAAGAACATTAAATGGAATCCTGAAATTATTAGCTGATGGCGTTGCGACAGACTATGTAGAAAAGGTTACAAATATATAAAAATATATAAATGTATATATGTATATGATACCGGTCTAGTTTCAAAATAAATAAGTTACTGGAAAATATAATATTAGTTTTTTTTTCAGGGTAAAATTGAAAATATGCGACAAATCGAAATGGTAGATTGTTTACTATGGGACCAAACCTGAAATCACGTAAAAGAAATCAGCTGTTCCCTACATTTATTAACTCGTCAAAATGTAGGGAACAGCTGATTTTTTTTTTTCGCGATTGCAGCTTTGGTTCCTTAGTAGAAGTTGTTCATAAGTAATGATGAGCACAATCTCCCATTTCGGTTTGTCGCATGTTTTCAATTTCAACCTGTATGAGTTGAGTATACACAGGGCTGAGCGCGAAAGTGGCGGCTTACGATTTTTGAACGTAAGTTGGTGCGATTTTTGGCACACGAAGTAGTTGCTCTTGCGTAATCTAAGTGTATCTATGTCTGTGGTCAGGACTTTGAATTTTATATGTCAGAGATGTTGAGGGATTTTTATCCGAAATTCCATCGGTGTCCGCCATGTTGCACGTGGTTGGGTAGAATCAGTGCGCACACCCGGCGCGGTCGAACTCAGGATGTCAATTGTGTCGCTAAGCTAACACACTGGTCTCACCTTGGCATCTGACAGATGTCAAACGCCACGCGCGACAGTTCATTGACAACCCCGACTCGAACTACTGACTCAATGACAACTGTTATCGATTTGATTAATCGAGTAAGGTATCTTAAACGCTAATAGATGGCGCGACTAGTACGTAAACAAACCTTTTACTTCACTCCTCCGACATATATACAATAGTAACAGTTATGCAATAAATATAGGTACTGTATCTTTAAATATGATAGTCAATTCGAGACTTTATCTAAGGGCTTGATCTCAATTGGAACTCATAAATAAGTCATTAAATCGGAGGGTCAGACAAATTGGTGGGTCCATATAATATACTCAATTAATGACATAATCTTTTGTGCTGAGCCCGCATGCTGTGGCTATAGACTGATTGCTATCTTAATTCATTTTATTACCTATAGTTTTCTGATACTCTAGTATTACAGGGTGATTAATTATGTTCGTGGCATTTGTACTCTATTACAACTTTGGCTATTCCTTCGGGTAATTCAGGTGATGGTTGATGGTTATTAGGAATGTATTTTGTAAAAGTTGTTGCTTTGTGGTCTTTTAGTACGTTGAGGACGTAATAATTTACTATAAGATGAACTCCTAAGAAAAGAAAGCGGCATATCGGCGTAGTGTGGCACGCCGTAGTTAGATGGACCGATGACCTTAAAAAGAGGACAGACTGGATGCGGAAGGCAGAGGACAGGGCTCATAGGCGTAATGTTGCTTGCCTGGTCGGTCTTCTACAGACTGTACTTCGGGGAGTGTGCGCAGGAGCTTCACGACCAGCCGATCGATTCTGTAAAAATCTCACCGTGATAACTTAGGTGAAGTGAGCGTGAAGTGAGCTATCAATAGAGGCAATTCATAACATCAGGTGAAACGACAGCTCACTTCACCTTAGTTTTCACGGTGAGATTTTTACAGAATAGCACTGCTGATCCCACCTTCGCCCTTTTAGCACCGGACAACCAGACGTAGGTACTGCAGCGTACCATCCGCACTTGGTTGATATCCCGACGAGTCGTACTCAGCGCCTCTCCTCAACTTTAATTATGCGGACAGCCAAAGTGTGGAACTCTCTGCCGGCCATCTGTGTTGGGATCACACAATTAACCCGTCTGCCTTCAAAAATTAATAAGCATCTTCTGGGCACGCTCGTTCCATCATAGACCTCATCTATCGCCTCCCATCAGGCGTGATAGGAGTCAAGAGCGGGTCCATTTAGCAACAAAATAAGTGTTGTGGCGCTGCCTCTGAGAGGTTATGTCCAACAGTGGACTGAGATAGGATAAGTTGATTGATCGAAGAAAAGAAACATATTTATATATAAATTATAGTATGTATGTGTATATAACCTATTTATGTATTTGTGTACAGAGGCCAGCACATCAAGCTAGCCCAATCTGTCAGATTTTCCCAATTGAATATGAACCTTATTCCTTTGTGGTAAAATTGAAAATCTATCAAAGAAATTTGACAGATTGGGGTAGGTTGACCTGCTGGCGTCTGTACCTAGTTTTAACAGGTATTTTTTTTTTCTTCATTGTTCCTCTCAACCGAAGCACCGGCCACCTAATCACTTCACCACCCTTGGTTGACTGGTAGAGAATGCCTAAGGCATTAAGTCCGCCTTTGTACCTTTTTGTGCGAAAAGTTTAAATAAATAAATAAACGAAATTAAGAACTATTTTTGTTTTATTTTATATCACAATAACACACTAAAATCTCAAGTTAGTTTAATGCTATTTACAAAAATATATAAATTCCTTAATATCTACACTTGCTTAAAACTAGTAATGTTTATAATTAAAAATCTTTAATTATGAACCCTGAGAGAGACAATATATTTAATTTTAATTAAAGTTAATTTAAAATATTAGACACACAACGTATAAAATACTTATTAACAATAAAAAATAAACATGATAGAACCTAATTGAAAATGAGAGAGATGATAAAAAAAAAAGCTTTTGTGTCTTTAATGAATTTAAAAAAAAAATACACCGTACTGATTGCTTTATATGAACTATTAAGCTCATGTTCTTTTAAAAATGGATTCCTTAAAGTTACGAGTTCCTATATCTTTATCGCCAACGCATAGTAAGAACAGTAGTAAGAACAGATATTAGTAAGATAGTGACGAAACTGGTGACGTCATAATGGCGATAGGCTGCGTTGTAGAAACCTCCGTACACTTGCAGGCCTGCTGTCTCGATACTGAAAAAAAAAGGAATATTTTTTAATGATTTTCATAATGGTAAAATCTAAAGGATTTTTTTAGGTTTCGTTAAATCACGAAGTATCATTTGAGGTAATAAGGGTAAAAGGACCACCATGTTTGTTACAATGTTTCTTTTGATTTAGGCCAATCACAAATCGGCTGCGTCTAGGTACCTACATATGTCAAAACGAACCAACGAGAAAAAGGAATAATAAAAGAAAAAGAGAAAAAAAAAAAAAACGAGTGTGCTTATGACCACACGACTGAAGTGAAACTTCTTTCGCTCCATCTGTATGTATATATATATATATATGTGTGTACAATATATACATGTATACACATATACATATATTAATTTTCTACAAATATTTAAATTTATTTCATGGTTTCATTGGTAAATTAATATTTTTGCATAGATCTTCTATTGCTTAGATATACGGAACGTATTTGGCTATGAGAGGAAGAGAGAAAGAAAATGTGCGCGCGCACTGCTGTCTCTTGCTTATATCCCCCACTTAACTTCCGTTCGCCTTGCCCGATCACACTTTTCGTAACGGTTACGTCACGCGTTCGCCAGCTTACTCCCCAAGTCAAGCGTGCGTAAAGAAGTTTCACTTCAAAAAGAAACCGAGAAAATACGAGAAAAAGTAACCAAGTAATATATAATTTTTTGTATCATTGTGCTTGTAAACCTCTCCGTAACCCTTCATGGAGTTTAGGCGTAGGTAATATTATGTATATTATTTATCTAGAATAATCTTTATTTTTTAAATAAACATTCGAAACTAGAAATTCGAAATTGCACAGATGACAATTCGAGTACAAAAGATCGGTATATAATCTTACCTGAATTTACAATAATCTCCATCGTAACTCCATCCCAGATATTCTCCAGTCCTCAAGTTCTCACTCCTAAGCCAGTCTTCCAAAGGTCTGAAGTAGTCTCTAAGTGCTTCTCCGTTCAGTCTGCTTTCACC
Source organism: Globia sparganii (assembly GCA_949316385.1). NCBI lineage: Eukaryota > Metazoa > Arthropoda > Insecta > Lepidoptera > Noctuidae > Globia > Globia sparganii. Next base: position 2,041,760 of record OX438654.1, read on the forward strand.
GATGGTCTCTTGAAGAACCTGAGTCCAGGGCGCTGAGGATCCTCGCTCCATGATGCGTCTGGAATCAATGGGGATATTTTTAAATGACATGGCCGGATCCTGCCTCAGAATCAATTCAGAATATATAAATGTACGGTAATTATTTATATAAGAAAAATTACTTCATAAATATACAAAAATGAATCGCAACAATTATTTCTCTAGAGCAGGCGACAAAAAATGGCAAGAAAATATGTGTGTTAATTGTTTTTTTTTGTGGTTTTTAGCAATGCATTGTGCATTTGCGTTTGGATACATACATAAGACAAACGCTGTACCAAAAAAGGAAAAAAAAAAATACAAAAGAATAAAGAAAAGAATACAACACAAACTATCAGTTTGTGTGCTCTCCGCAGCTTTTAGATAAGGAGTTTTGAAAAAGGGCCAACAACAATAAAAATAAACCATCAACATAGATTACTGTATAGTTTTTTTTACATTTATACAACGTTTCTTAAGTCGTATTGGTGCGAAACTTCGAACTAAGTATTATATGATATATGGATAGCTTATGTCGCCAAAACAAGCCAGTCTTGTGATACCTAAACCTATTAATTAACAAAAACATACTCAGATCATCTATACAAATATATCTATACAATACAACAATACAAATAAAATCAAAGTGTCTGTTTGTAATGTCAAAATAATAGCTTTTCACTAAATGCATTTGAAATTATATACGGTACTAAAAACAGAAAAAAAAAACAATTTTTAAATTTTTTGTTCCGCCTTATCTCCGAAATGTCTGGACCGATTTTGACGAGACTTTCGCTGGCAGATAGCTGATCTTATTAGGCTACTTTTTTAAAAAAGAGTTAGGGTTCTGCGCAAAGAAAATAAAACCTATGAAATCAAATTTGTTTTTCGACATGCACGCGAACAAAGTCGCGGGCACAGATAGTCAATTTGAATGGATGATAACTTTGGCTATTAGTTTTTGTCTTCAAAAACTGTAATTGATCACTTATTAAAATTTTAGGGATTAAAACCAGTAGTGCTATTCTGTAAAAATCTCACCGTGAAAACTTAGGTGAAATGAGCTGTCACTCCACCCGATGTTATGGATTACCCCTATTGATAGCTCACTTCACCTAAGTGATCACGGTGAGATTTTTACAGAATCGCTCGGCTGAAATATGATGAACACCACGATCGAAACCAGAACCATAAGACTCCGTAACTTATAATATCGGTTTACTTAAGCCTGCCTGACTCACATAACAACCTTAATTCAGGTAGGGTGTCAATTGTAGGTAACACGAGACCAGGAACCGAGTTATATAATTCTCTACGGCAAGACAATGTGGAACTAGGGCTACCAAACCAAATTGTGTAATGAAGTAAGGCTTCCTACATTCAGATTATGTATGCACTGGACCTTTCCGGCATTTGTGGGTATGTGGATTAATTGGGACTTTCCTGGTTATTTTTAGGGTTTTGTACCTCAAAAGGAAAAAAAAAACAGAACCCTTTGTAATTTGTTTTTTGTACTTTATAGTCCGTCTGTCTGTCAAGACCCTTTATCTCCAGAACACGTGGAGGTCTCGAGTTGAAATTAAAACCATATACTCAGGTCTGCGGTCCCTTGAAGCTGTGAAAAAATCAAACTTCTAAGTTAACGTAAAAAAAATATACGGCCGTTTATGCCGCAAAAAAACGTATGTTTCGACACTCTCAAGGGAATCAGAATGTATACTGTATAGGGTACTTCCCGTTGACCTAGAATCATGAAATTTGGCAAGAAGCAAGGTCATATAGCACAAGTAAAGGAAAAAAAACCGAAATTCGTAAATTTGTAGTTACTATTTTCGACGACCCTGCATACTTATCTCCTTTGCTGACTATACATAAGTACTAATATTTCTAACGCACAATTACAAAATTCTCGTTATCACTATAGTGGGTGCTTGGCTTAGAAACCTGGATTCAATATTGAGGAAGGCAGTGTTCACTTTTCAGTCGTCATCAATTAAATAGGTGAAGCAGCTGGATTCCAGTCGCTATCTTTGAACCATATTTGGTTACAGCCTAAATACTTACCTCGAGATATCGAGATCTCGCAAGACACTCGAGGTATCTTTATGCCAGTTTTATTGCTGTAAAACTCCTAATAAAGACATTTTAATAATATATTTGCATATATTATTATTGCATAAAGGTACGACTCAGATTAATATGCATTGCGTATACTTGTAACTAGCTTCTGCCCGCGACTTCGTCCGCGTGAAAATTTTTGTTCCCCCACCTACCTCATCGCGTCGCATCGCATGACCTGCCTGCGCTATTACTTCGTTTTCCTTTAGCGAAAACTTCTGACTTTTTTCTTTTTGCTCAACTGCTAAGGGTCCTAGGGTGATGTTTAATCCTTCCTCAAGAATTGGGCTTTCAAATGCAAAAAGATTTTTATAAATCCGACCGATATTCCCAGAGATTAGAGCTTACAAACAAACTCTTCAGCTTTATTATTAGTATTATTTTTAAACTATGATATCTCTTAAGATATTCATTGAAATCAAATTATGTCAAGGACAATTTTGTTCAAAATTAAATACTTGCGATGAATAACGTATTTATTTGGATAAGGATTAATATCATGATTATAGAAACACCTTCGCAAATAATGCATTATTTTAGAACAAATTTGATTACCATAAAAAAGGTTACCTACGCTGTTGCGGACTTTTTTTTAGAACTTTTAAAGGGAAACGATTCCGTCATACATGATTTTTGCCTAACTTTAACCGTTTACGCAGCGTACGCAACTGGAGCTTTCAAAAGGAATATTTTTTCTCGTTTTTGCAACATTTGCCGTTGATGCTCCTACTAGTCGTAGCATGATGATGATGTAGCGTTTCTCGATACATGGACTATCCAACACAAAAATAATTTTAAAATCGAACCATTAGTTCCTGAGATTAGCGCGTTCAATCAAACAAACAAACAAACTCTTCAGCTTTATGCTGTAAAGGATAACAGAGGAATGTGAAGGAGATGAAAATGAACTGAATGTATTAGTGGTTGGTGGAATTAAATAAAACTAAAGCTCAGTGTGATAAAGGGATTTTAGTGAAAAAAAATGGAAATTTAAATATTATTAATATTGAAAAATAAATCGGACACACAAACCAAACCTTTTGACAGATACAAGAAGAAGCAATGAATAAAAGAAAAGATTAGGATTAAAATAAAAAATATATAAATCTTCTAAAAAGTTAACCACAGCCAAGGAGTTTGCAACAGACTAAAAATGGTGGACTCGATTTTCTCGAAATGATAAAACCATTTTTGCAAACTTGGTTAAATATTTTGCAAACTGATTAATCATTAATAATAAATAAACAGAATCTAATTCTTAGAGGACTATGAGTAAGTTTGATACTGTTTTAATTCCTAAAAAGGTTTTTCGTCGAGAAGCATCTATCTATTTTCTGGAAAGGTCAAAAAGTAAGGAGTCAGTTGCATAGAGTTGAAACGGAAATTTGTATGAGTTTACCAGATAAGTGTGCCGGGACTTATTCGGGGTGATTATGTGGCATATAAGTTGCCCGATGCGGGAAGCATGAAACCGGTCGCAATGGAGGTGCTTTGGGGAGGACTATGTCTAGCAATGGACGTCTTTCAGCTGAAATAATGATGATGTAAGTTGCCTGAAACTCATCCGGAAATGGTCATCAAAAAACTACATTTGACCATGCCACAGATACATAAACTAAATAAAATCTTTCACAAAGCTGAACACCCATCAAATTCCATGCTTCAGTGAAAGTAGCTTAACCTATATTACCTAACTCCACTACAGCCAGGTACAGCATGATTCAATAAGATTCTCACAACGCAATAGTAACAGCTACTATAAAACTGATTTGAATCTGCATGCGGTTACATAAGTGTCCAGTCTATGGGATAAAATGTAGACTATGCGGACTGGGGACTAAAATGCTGCTTGTTCAGGTAATAATAACAGCCTTTTATTTTTATAATTTTCAGAGAACTTGACAATTGTCTGCCCTCTGCAAGTCTATTAAAGCCAGATTCGTTGAAACAGCGGGGCAATTGCGTAACACATTAACAATGGGAATCGGTTTCATTTTGACAGTTCAAGAACATTCATTGCGTTATTTATTTATTTATATATACTTTATTGTACACCAGAAAATACATAACAAAAAAAAAACAATTATTACTACAAAACATACAATGGGCGGCCTTATCGCTTTCTGCGATCTCTTCCAGGCAACCTTGGAATGGACAGTGATTACGTGGATATATAAAAATGGGGTTGTCAGTGGTGCAACATTAACATTTTTTACGTGTTGAGCAAACAAATTTTTCGAACTTATGAAGCAATGGATTAGCAATTTGCTTCAAAATGATTCAGATTCCGATTGATAGTGTGTTACGCAATTAGGGTGCAGTTTATATTACCGTCTATGTTTTGAATCACTCACTTACAGCACCTACACATTTCCCGTCTGACATTTTAATTCCCAACAAAAACACAAATAAACCACGAAGTTGAGGAATATGCCAGTCCCACTGCAGGTCAAGGCATTTTCTCATTTAGAGAAGTATTGATAATCATGCTTGCTCAAGACGGTCAAGTAGATAATCTTTATAAGAAAGCTGAAGAGTTTTTTTTTTGTTTGAATCTCTGGGAATATCAGTCTGATTATAAAAAGAAAAATTGCCTTTGATAGCCCAATTTTTGAAGAAGGTTATATTATGCTATTTAACGTATTAGGCGCCGAGCAAAAAGAAAAAAAATCAGAAGAAACGCTATGCGAAAATGAAGTGACCGCGCGGATGGGCGATGCGAAGCGACGCGGTGGGTCAAGGTCCGATTGAGTTTTATAAAATTGTGGCTGTTATTTTAGAATATTCCCTCCCTCCTCCCTCTCACAGAGAGGAGGCCTGTGTCCAAGCAGGGGGAGGGGGGGGGCTGATTATGCTATTTTATTATCTTACCACTGTCATATGAACGAAGACGCGGGCAGAAGCTAATACAATATAAGACACAACTATTGTGTTTACAGATGTTTTGTTCTCTCAAATGTATTTTGTATATAAACCTAACAATTCATTAATCAATATCTATGCGTAGCATTAATTATAAGCCTACAGAGCCTACCTCCACATTATTCATGATAAAGTAGGGAGGCCTCGTGATAAACAGAGCACATTTGTTTGAATAATACACCCCATTCCCCGAATCACTAGGACATTACCAGCTACACAGTATTGCTATTTAAATATGTAACACTTGGTGCTTGAGAAATAGGGCAAAAATGAACACCATCATTTTTGCAAAATTTTTGCTGCTGGTTAGTCAATGTCTTATTTATTTCATTATATAATCAGATCACTAAATGATTCCTATTTACTGTTTTGTCAGCATATACCGCCTTTCAATCCATTTTATTTTTCACACTATTCATATAAGTATCGTTTCTTTGGTCCTTCTCTTTTCGTATTAGATCTTTGCCATCACATGGATAAAGATACAACCTGAAAGTTGTTCAATATATCAGCCCTGAATGCCAATTGCAAAATGCTGTGTGACCAGCAAATCTCAATCGGAATAATTTTTAAGGATATTCTATTGCTTCATAAGTTCGAAAAATTTGTCTGCTCAGCACCGTAAATAACGCAATTACTACTGTTGAACTGTTAAAGTAATTGCTACTGATAGAGTGTTGTACGCAATTACCCTGCTGAGGTATGTTATTTTAAAGTAGGTACAGTATACATTTTAGGCACCCAATACTTGTGTCCAGCGAAATTTTCGCAACCGCTCCGACCCATATGCCCAGGCTTCCTATGTCTGCGTGTAATGGTAATTAGGGCAGCTGCGGAGTCACGATTTTGGATTACAATTGGATTTTACATCAGCGTGAATTGTACGCTGGCGTATTTATTATGTTTTATGTAAGTAGGTACGGAACGTACAGTTGTATGCTTTTGTATTGTTGCTTTAGTCTTGCAATTAGAATGAATATTGAGGTCTATTTCGAGAAGAAAAAATTCTTGGAAATATATCTTCTGTTTAATTGAATGCCTAAACGAATGGACCGATTATGATGTGGTTTTTTTGTGTGAAAGCTGACGTGATCGAGATGGTTCTTAGCAATTTATGAAGATCTGTTCAGGTGTTTCAAAGTCACCAGCTCTTTTTGTTTATTATTATAGGTATTTCTTTTATTTTTAAACATTGCCCTACACTAGGAATTACTCCTGTATAAAAATTTAAACTCACATACACAAACAGCCTGACCCGGAACAACTACTTGTAGGTCATACAAATATTTGTTCCGTGCGGGAATCGAACCCGCGACACGCAGCGCAGCACACAATCGCTTATCCACTGCGTCAACCGTGCCGTCTTATTTACTTTATTCCAAAATTAAAACCATTGCCACTGATAGTGTGTTACGCAATTACCCCACAGAACATTAATGATCAAGGTAAAGCTTAATTGATGTTATGGCAACGGGCACACCTAAATACAGTAATTTGGGATTTTGCCAGAGCGTAGTAGCGTAGCTTTGGACTCGGAACAGAGCATCAAGAGTAGTCAAAAAGTCAAATCATTGAACATTATTTGTTAATTCCTGTAATTTTGTAAACAGCGCTTCGAGTTTTAAAAGTTTTTTCTCGCGTTAAAATACGCAAATAACTACGAAAATGGCGCTTATGGCCATTATGTAAATAGTGTAACAATATGGATCGACCGGGTATCTGCTTGCGAACGCGTTACGCTTGCTGTAACTTGGCTGCTAAATGTACCAGGCTACCACAATACAGTAGGAGGTAACAATGTTACAACAGTCGTTGTACTTACTTTGGGTTCAGTTGGTAAACTAGTCGAAGCGCCAGTTGGTTTCAGAAATGAGATTTACCAAGACTTTATAACTGTAAGGTGCTAAGTAAAAACTACGCCTGAATTTGAATTTTCTAAATCTCACCCAGCTGGAATATTGACAAACATAACATCACGCCTGAAATTACGAAGGGTTATGCAGAGGTGTGAGTACATATAGTACACTCTAATTTCGATTGACGAGTTCGAGTTTGAGTTTGCAAGAATTTCGAGATTGACTTATTAATAAATTGTTTCTACAAGCGCCATTTAACAATTTATCTGCAGAAAAAAATAATTTGTCCTAAATTGTTTCAAGCTACTACTAGGTGAAAACCTAAAAAAATAAATCATCTGAATAAACTGAAGTTAATAAATTCAGTTCACATATATAAACACACGCCTTCTTAACCAGAAACTACAGAACGTCACCTGCTACGATCGTTACATACTCCTTTAGCCTCGTTTACATTCCTACAACTGGGCATACACTCATGCCGTTTGTGGATTAGTGGATACTACACATCTGACCTTTATAAAGAACTAATAAATTCAGTCTATATTAGCAATTAAAAATTTAACTGTTTCAAAATCAAACACCAGACTTATTTTAGATATCGTTTCGTTTAGAATTTTAACGCGTTGTTTCGTAAATAATCTAGATCTAGTTGACAAAATATCACATGATTTGGAATTCGGCCATCAATGACATGTTCAATTTGTTTCGGAAATATATATTGAAATAGATAAGTGCAAACAACTATACAAGAAGAATTTAGTCATTTTAAGATAATATTTACGTAATATACAGGGTGGAATTTTGTAATGCCACCTGAAGGGAAAGTACTCTTTATACTGTAGATAGAAAATTTACTCAAAGAAAACATTCCTTTATTTTGAACTAGCTTTTGCCCGCGACTTCGTCCGCGTGGGTTTCGTACTTTCCTCAAATAAATTTAACACCCTCTCCACCTCCCCCTGAAAGATATTTCGAAAATTACTGATTACGATCTTTATACTTACTTTATTTAAAGAAATAAGTATTCGGGCCAATATTTTAGTTAAACTACCTAAGATGTTTCAAATAAACTATCCTCCCTTTTCATCACGACAGGGCTTGTTTTTGCATTTGGTACGTTTCCATTTTTATGATATAAAGATTATTTATACCCATTTTCGTGTTAATGGAAGTTGAAGTTTCTACTCCTTAAACTTTATTAACCTTTTCCACCCCGGTAGGAGTCGAATAAGTAAAACCCTAAAACTCATACTTTTTTATTTTAAGTAAGTAAGCAGTAAACCCCTAAAAGTGACAATCTTTATTATTTACTGAGGCAAATGTTGAAAAGTTTCCAGTTTCTTAACCAAAGGAATAAGACCGCCTTTCCACCTTCACAGTTTTTATCTCCATAGGGGCGAAATATTGAAAACATGTTTGGGACGTTTCCATATCTTGACTCAAAGATTATTTATACCAATTTCCCATTGAATCAAGCCACGCAATAAAATACTCCTCTGTGATATGGACTACCCCCGTTCACCCCGTTAGGGTTAGATTTTCGAAAAACCCAGTCACACTTTTTTATTTATTTTGGTCTTAAGTATACATACTGAGTTCCGAGTTTATATTATTGGACCGCGCGATAAAATTCTTCCATACAAACTGACACCCTCAATCTCCCTTTAGAGCAGAAAAACATAAAATGACAAACTATAATTTACTTAGATAAGTATTTGTGCCAAGTTTGAAGCTTAAATTTATTCATACCATTTTTTTGGAGTAAATCAAGCTACGCACTATAATACCGGCCTTAAAAATCGAATTACCACTTTTTTACCCGTCAGGAGTCTACTTTCGAAAGACCATTTCTTATTACTTACTTAGGCAAATATTCCTTCCAAGTTTCAAGTTTATTAACCAAATGAATAAGAGTTTTCGTATAAAGTTTTTCCCCACTTTTCATCCCACACAGGAGGAATTTTGAAAAATGTTTGGGATGTGTTCATAACTTGACTCAAAGATTATGTCCAACAATTTTCGAGTTAATCAAGCCACGCAGTAAAATGGAAAATTAACTACTCCTTTTCACCCCGTCAGAGGTAGATTTTCGCAAAACCCTGATTAATGTTATTCTTTACTTTTGGTCTTAAGTATAAATACTGAGTTTCGACTTAATCGGAGACCGCACGTTAAAATTCTTCCATACAAATGTTGACACCCCCTAATCGCCCTTTAGGGGGTAGTTTAGAAAAGCAATAAATGCCAACATTCATAATTTACTTAGATAAGTATTCATGCCAAGTTTCAAGTACATTAACCAAATGAATAAGATTTTTCATATAAGCTGTATCCCCACTTTTCACCCCCACAGGGGTAGAATTTTGAAAAATCGTTTGGAATGTGTTCATTACTTGACTCACAGATTATTTATACCAATTTTCGAGTTAATTAAGCCTGGCCGTAAAATTTGCTCTGTAAAATTAACTACCCCTTTTCTCCCCGTTAGGGGTAGATTTTCGAAAAACCCTGATACACGTAATTCTTTATTTTTGGTACTAAGTATAAATACTGTGTTTTGAGTTAATCGGACCGCGCGTTAAAATTCTTCCACACAAATTTTGACACCCCCCAATCCCCTGTTAGGGGGTAGTTTAGAAAAACAACAAATGCCAAACTTTATAATTTACTTAGATAAGTATTCGTGCCAAGTTTCAAGTTTATTAACCCAAGTAATAAGATTTTTCATATAAGCTGTATCCCCACTTTTCACCCCCACAGGGGTGGAATTTTGAAAAATCGTTTGGAATGTGTTCGTTACTTGACTCACAGATTATTTATACCATTTTTTGAGTTAATTAAGCCAGGCAGTAAAATTTGCCCTGTAAAATTAACTACCCCTTTTCTCCCCATTAGGGGTAGATTTTCGAGAAACCCTGATACACGTAATTCTTTATTTTTGGTATTTAGTATAAATACTGAGTTTTGAGTTAATCGGACCGTGCATTAAAATTCTTCCATACAAATTTTGACACCCCCCCATCCCCCTTTAGAAGGTAGTTTAGAAAAACAAAAGAGACCAATTTTCATAATTTACTTAGATAAGTATTCGTGCCAAGTTTCAAGTTTATTAACCCAAGGAATAAGAGTTTTCATACAAACTTTCATCCCCTATTTAACTCCCTTAGGGGTTGAATTTCGAAAATTCCTTCCTTATTCCTCGTCTACATTATAAAGAAAACCTCTGTGCAAAATTTCAGCTTTCTAGGTCCAAGGGTTTAGGCTGGGCGTTGATGAGTCAGTCAGTCAGTCAGTCAGTCAGTCAGTCAGTCAGTCAGTCAGGACTTCTCTTTTTATATATATAGATAGAAAGAAAACTGCATTCAAAGATTTTCAAAAAAGTAATTTTTTCTGTCTGCAGTTTTAAGAGTACTTTCCCTTTAGAAAGAAATTCCACCCTGTTTATGCTAACAGACTAAAAGCTGATTTTTCCAACGCTATGTAATTTTATCCGAAGAATTTTGAATTTTAGACAGTTCTTCTATACAAAATCTTTCAGACGTCAATTTTATTCCACGAATAAAAATTATCTGTCGATTGAAAAATCGCCCCTTAAAATAATAACATGTACTTGTATATAAAACAAAACAAAAGGATATTGCAGGACTTTACTAGACGTCAGTATGACGCGTCGTTCGGAAGGATAAAGAATCAAAGGGATTAAAAAAATCGTCCTCATCGCTGTCAGACGAAAAAGTGTTCAGAAAGCTGACAGCATTGCCACGTTTTGTACCTATGCTGATACTTCTGCCAAAAATTAGGCCAGCCCTCTGGTCACGTGAAGAGTCAACCAACCGCTTGGCGATGTCTTGAAAAAAGTGCGCACTCGGAGCCCATGGCCCTAGTGTTGCAACCCCAAACGGCTCGAATATATTACTATAACTCCCAATAAGGTTGGAATATTTTCGCCGTTTGAGGTTTTTCGCACCTGCATCGGCTGATGCTGCCCCAGCGTAGCACACCGTGCTTGGAAGATGGGATGACGTAAGGGTGTCACACACAAAGGCTAGTTATAAAATAACTCGTGGGTTCTGATAATAAAATAATAATATTTTTTTTATTTTTCTCGGCCCAGCCGGATAGAACTGATGGCACGGCCCTTTTTTTTAACGTGGAGAAATGCTCATGCATACTGCACTGCCACGGGGAGATAGTGCAGTTATGTGGGGCTCTAACCCACTAAAACTCCACGGTGTCCTCCTCTGCCGCTTACGGCGGGAACACGGCCACGCGTTAGCACTCATCCGTGAACCCGCCGCGGCTGTCTGTCACCGGACCGGAGGGTCCGGTGACAGACAGCCGCGATACTCTGGGGAGTACTCCTCATAACTGGCGCACCTGAACACATAGCTGATGGCACGGGCCTAAGCCAAGTGTCCAACAGTGGGGTTAAGTGTGGGAGTAATATTATAAGTAGACTGTATGGTAGGCGAAACAATATTTGAGTGTATTGGTGTAAGCTGTCCGACTCACACTGAAGAAATTTTCTAACTAGCCTGCATGTGTTAAGAATCACTGCCTTCTGCAGCTAGTGGTAGGTTGAGGGAACTAAGGGATTGATGAAGCTGTTTTGGAATTACTCCTGTTGTAGATAGTACTATGTATTATAAATCGTTAAATAGATTAATTTTTTCTCAGGTTTTTTTTCAGATATTGCATGTTCCACACATCGCTGAATATTGGCTTCCTAGCTTTTGTTCCATGCATCCCTGGTATGTGCGAGTCTCATTCACGAATCCATATTTTATTTGTCCTAGGCAGGCAATTATTAGGAACGTAAATGTGTTCTCCCATGGCCTTTAAAAGCATTTCCTCAATTCAGTTTGCGTGGCAGAGGAACTATGCAGCTGAATTTTGTAATCCCTTTTGTGCCTACCATATCACTGATGCAGAATCAGGACTGGAGAGGAACTGGGTCATAATCAACCACGCGGGCCCAGTGCGGGTTGGTGATATCACATATAAGTTCGAATTTTTGGGTCTAGGACATGCCGATGCCGGTTTCCTCACGATGTTTTACTTCATCGTTTTGAGAGCAGCGCTGATGAAATGAAATGTACAGATGCCAGCACATTAAGCTACCCCAATCTGTCAAATTTCTTTGATAGATTTTCAACTTTACTGCAACGGAATAAGGTTCATATTCAATTGGGGAAATTTGACAGATTGGCGTAGCTTAATGTGCTGGCCTCTGTACAAAAACACATATCACTGATGCAATATGATCTCATTAACATTTCTAAAATTATTATGCTACTGCAATGTAGTTAAAATACAGTTGACAAACAATGCAATTAAATATTTGTTTCAAACTCGTGACACATAGGTTGGAATTTTAACCAAATGGAAGGATGAAAATGTCGTTTTGATCTGCACTTGGTGAGCTGCGAGATGGCCATAATCACTTTTTCAGCAGGAAACTGTACTATTTTAAGTATCTGCCTATGGTATTTCGATGATTTACATATCAAGACTCCTACGTACCTCGGAAACCACGTAAAGTCATTGGTCCCGGCTGCCATTTGTAGATGTTTCACAGTCGTTACGGGGTAGTCAGAAGCCCAAAAGTCTGACAACCAGTTTTATCTAAGCGGTATCGTGTTACCCAGTAACTGGGTTGTGGAGGTCAGATAGGCAGTCGCTCCATGTAAAAAAACTAGTATTCAGCTGGGATATCCAACATAGTTGGGAAAAAGCTAGGCAGATTGATGGTGTATTCAATTTGCATAACTTGTGGTCCCTAGTCAAGAATTTCTCTATTGATTATGACTTTTCACTAGTCTGGCTAAGTTGCCTTAGAGGTAAAAAAGGACTGCAATGCAAGCCAGCTAGATTCCAGTATTCTTAAAATTGGCAAACTCAAAACTCAAACTCAAAGCATTTATTTCAATTAAACCATTTACAGGCACTTTTGAATTGTCAAAATTAACTAGTCCGTCAGTTAGAAAGTTGAAGCTAGTTGCCCATTCCAAAACGTAGATCTCTTGGAGAAGAACGAGCAAGAAACTTCAAGGACACTCTTTTAAATCAAGATATTACAAAATCCTGGCTACATTATTCTTGTTGCTTCTATATGTGAGAACAATGTTATGAAGAAACAATTCAAAATAGGTATATGATTAAAAAGAAGCCCTGGCAAGAATAGGAATAAGAATCCCGACTAAAATGTAATGATTATTGTCATTAATTTTAGATATTTTAGTTACCTGTCTACTTTTCTGTTGTGGAGACAGATAGGAGTAGAGAGCAAAAAGATTTGACCAACAGTGGGACAACATTAGCTAAACATAAATAATACTTTTCTAGTGCAATATACAATGGAAATTTCAGGTTTTAAGCCAATAATGGCGCCGATTCTGTTGTTCACAAACTAAACTAAATGCATCTTTTTCTTTCTATTCCATTAAGAAAAGGGCAGAAGATAAATATTAGTTTAGTACTCTCAAATTAGTCAGCGCTTGACGTAAATTGACGTATTTTTAGTAGCCAATTTTTAATCACGTCTAAACTTGTCTATGGATTATCTAATTTGATAGGACTAAACTTATTTATCTTCTGTCCTTTTCTTAGTGAATTCGAAAGAAATAGATGCACTGAACTTAAATTTAGTTTAGTTTGTGAATAATATATTATTAAATACAATATCTAAGTCTGTCCTTAATTACTTATAAATAATGGATGGAAGATTTTTAATACCCACGGGTACAATTTATTACTAGCTTCAAAACTAAATTCAACAATGTAACAATATTAACGAATAAAATTTAATAATGCAACCCGCATACATAGCGTCAAGTGGCCACATCCGTGCGGAGACGCGCAATTGTCAGCACCATGCTTTATTTTTATAGCCACTACTCAAAGGAATTTTTGCTCTATACTTTTGTAATAGAGTTTAAATCTCTTTGAGAATTTATTCTTTTTTGGGACATTTTCACCCGAATGAAATTCAACTCTCCGTGAAAGTGGTACAGTTGAAATTAGATCGGATCTATGTTCTATTTTGGGAACCATATTACTAAGTAATGTACACTGTATTTCGAAGGAATAAGGGTGGTATTACATTGAAACAAGTGCGTGTAATTAGTGATGTGAATACATTAAATGTTGAAATTAAAATGCATTTTTCTGTCACACATTTTTTAATGTTGCAACTTGTCATCAAGAGCGTTTATGTTAGTGCTAGTGTCATAATCACATTATAAATTCAAGGTGATTCATATTTTCTCGAAAGTTGAAGGGGTTTTTACAGTAATAATTTTTAGTCAAATAAAAGAACCGGATAAAAGCGAAATTAATTAATTCCCTCGTAAAAAAACGAATGTTTGAATACTAATAATGTAGGTAATCAATACCGGATATGAGTGCTTTAAATCTAATATTATAAAGCTGAAGAGTTTGTTTGTTTGATTGTTTTTTTGGTTGAACGCGCTAATCTCAGAAACTACTGGTTCGAGTTGAAAAAATCTTTTTTGTGGTGGATAGTCCATTTATAGAGGAAGGCTATAGACTATATAACATCACGCTACAACCGATAGGAGCGGAGCATTAATGAAAAATGTTACAAAAAGGGGAAAAACGGAGCAACTGCCTATCTGACCTCCATAACCCAGTTACTGGATAACACGAAACCTTTTTTGGTAAGACTGGTTGTCAGACTTTTGAGCTTCTGACTACGCGTAACGATTTACGTCTTAACGATTTATTCCAGTCTAGTCCCCCGAACCCCCCTTCCACCCCCCTGGATCCCCCGCTAGATCTTCTTCTGTTTTAAACTTATGTCTTATCCATTATCTATTATCTAGGTTACATGCTTTGCACAGCACGGAAGGGTCTCGGTACATGTAAAGGTGGGCACTGATCGGTGTTAAGGGCCGTAATATACCATTCGCAGCGAGCATGTTACGTTACCATCCAATCCAAATTAAGAAGAAAAAAAAAAGATTCACCAAAAAGCCAACAGCGGGGTGGAGTACTCGCAGCGAACAACGCCACTCGTTGCTCGTTGCGAGCACCTTGTTTCCTCGTACTGAATGCACGAACGCTCGCTATGTAACACATTACATTACGCCCCGTAACTCCGGTCAGCACACATCCAAAGACCGGCCGCGGCATCGATCGACCTCTCCGGCTTTTATTACTTAGCCACGAGCCCCTCAATCAGGATAGTACCTATCACAAGTAAAACTACTTGAACCAACTGTTAAAACCAGTCCTGGGGCCCAAGTCTGCTATTTTAATAAATTCGTTATTCCAACACGATCCCATTGTCATTTTGCTAAAAGTTCGTAATCTGCTAAATTCATAATGGTCGATCATTGGTCGGTCAATGGTCTGTGAAAAACTACTAAATTTCATTCTAGATTTTATCTTATATATAAAATTCTCGTGTCACAAACACAATGTTCGTTCCCGTACTCCTCCGAAACGGCTTTACCGATTCTCATGAAATTTTGTGAGCATATTGAGTAGGTCTGAGAATCGGCCAACATCCATTTTTCATACCCGTATTTTTTTTTTTGCAAAACGACGTTTGCGGGGTCAGCTAGTTTAATATATATTTTTAACCGACTTCAAAAAGGAGGAGGTTATCAATTCGGTTGTATTTTTTTTTTTTTTTTTATGTTTGTTACCTCAGTACGCCGTCATTTATGAACCGATTTGGAATTTTTTTTTTTATTTGAAAGGATATGCTTCCAGATTGGTCCCATTCTTGTCAAAATCCAGTTCTGATGATGGGATCCATGAGGAATTGAGGGAACTCCTCAAATATTATAGGCATACATATAGCAATTTTGGTATTTTCATCAACATGTCAAGCATTTGCATTCAAAAAGTATAATTTGGTGAAGTGGAAGTGATGAAGGAGACCACAGATAGCCACAGGAACTCTTCAATGATAATAAGTATTTCACGGGTGGCGATAAGATATCTCGATTAAGATAGATAAGCGACTATGACGAAGCAAATTTAAATAAATGGTTCTGACGAAAATGGTACCATCTGATGATGAAGCTGGAAGGTAGGTACCGGAACTTCGTAATAAAACCATGTATTCTAGCCGTGTTTGGGCTTATTGGAATTGTCATGAGATGCACTCTGACTATAAAAAGTAAAAAATAAAAACTTTTTAACAAAAAAAAAACAACCGACTTCAAAAAAAAAACACTACAAAGTGTAAAATAACTTTAATTTTAATTTTGGAAGTCGGTGGCAAAAACGTAAATACAAAACCAAAGACACCGACTTCCGAAATTAAAATTAAAGTTATTTTACACTTTGTAGTGTTTTTTTTTTGAAGTCGGTTGTTTTTTTTTTGTTAAAAAGTTTTTATTTTTTTACATATTACGTATTAGTGTTTGCAATCTGAAGTAGTAAGAAGTTCGTAAATAGCAATAAACATTACATTTATTCATTTGTCATTACCATTCTAAGCCGTTTCTTTCAATGGAGTGTCAGTGGTTGACCATTGGAAAGTCTTAATGACGCCATTATGTTAGTAGATTACCAAACTTGTCAAAATCAACAAATATGAAATCAATGATAGACCATTCTGAGACTATTGTAATAGCAGACTTGAGGCCCAGAAAGGGCGATTCATGTTCCTACAGATTTGCTCGTTGCTAGACAAAAGTCGAGTGATATTCGAAAGCAAACTCGAACATCATCTGGGATTTGGTCCTAGACAAAAAAGCAGAAGTAGCTCGAAGTCTGAAGGGGGGGGGGGGGGTGGAGGGGGAGTTCAGGGGATCAGACCGGAATAAATCTGAATTTGTGTCCGGTTGATGGCAATTGGCTCGCCCCTTGTGACA
This sequence comes from Globia sparganii, assembly GCA_949316385.1. NCBI lineage: Eukaryota > Metazoa > Arthropoda > Insecta > Lepidoptera > Noctuidae > Globia > Globia sparganii. The sequence goes on from OX438654.1 coordinate 2,058,528, forward strand.
CGAGATTTAAATATAACTAACTTTCTTGGATGTTGGCTACCCAACATACAAGCTTTTTGTGTGGGATGCACCCTATGTCGACACCCTTGCGCCATCCCATCTTCCTAGCACGGCGGGCTGTGCTGGGGCGGCTGCTGCAGGAGCAGAAAACCTCAAACAGCGCAAATATAACAACCTTATCGGGAGCTATATGTTTGAGCCGTTTGCGATTAAAACGCTACGGCCTTGGGGTCCGAGTGTTCATCGAATATTTCGAGACATCGCCAAGCGGTTGGTTGACTCTTCACGTGACCAGAGGGTTGGCCTATTTTCAGCCCGAAGAATCAGAATTGCTATCCAACGTGGTGATGCTGCCAGCCTTTTGGGTCCTTATCCCATTAACAGTAATGCGGACGAATTATTTGATGCCCAATGAGCTCCTGCTTTTTTTTTATTTTTTTATTATACAACGTGTTTTTTTTATATCCCATAACTCTAGAGGGTCATTTTACTCATCATTACGAACAACTTTTACTATGGCACCAAACACGAAATCGCGAAAAAAAAATCAGCTGCTCCCTAGATTTATGTTCGCATAACTCATCAAAATGTAGGGAGCAGCTGATTTTTTTTCGCGATTTTAGGTTTGATACGATAAAAAGGTAAAAAATAACAACAAGGGGAATAAATAACAAAATACTAACTGTCAGAATGTGCATGTACTATAGGTTGTTTATTATTTAATTTAAGTTCACGAAAATATTATTAACTTATAAACTAAGCCCCACAAAACCGTTGCAATGGTTAGACTATGGGGTCTGACGAGTCCTTATACATGAGTTAAACTTGATACTTATGACTTAGGTAGCACTTTAACACAATTCTGAATAATATCTTTTTAATTTATTTTTAAATCTATTTTTAATGGTTTCACTCCTTGGGTAAACAATTCAATAGATATGGTATTCGTTAATCGAGGTGCACCTCTGCAAAACCTTTCATGGAAATAAAGGCGTATCTGTTATGATAGCTTAGACAAAAATAAATTACAGCCATACCCGCTAAATTCAACTAGTCTCACTGTAGATCACAACGTATTTATAATTCAAATGCAACCGTTACGGTCAAGGCCGCTTGGCTTCACGCTCCGAGATTATATCTACGACATATGTAAAATTTACATTATTATACATATTATTGATCACTATCACTTTTTATTGAGTTGCTTATCTATTTGTGTCGGATTTAGAATCTTGGAGATTTTAGAGATTAGCTACTGGACGAAAGTGAATGTTAATTTAGGTTCTATTTACCTATTTAGATGTTGATGTCTATGAGTTGGGGACTTAAGAAACGATGGATGTACGGTTTGAATGATGATATGGTTGGAATGGGGTGACTACTGAGATGGCAACTAATAGAGGAGCATCATCTGCCTAGCCTTTTCCCAACTATGTTGGGGTCGGCTTCTATTCTAACCGGATGCAGCTGAATACCAGTATTTTACATGGAGCGACTGCCTATCTGACCTCCACAACCCAATTACTGGGTAATACGATACTCCTTGGTAAGACTGGTTGTCAGACTTTCGGGCTTCTGACTACCCGTAACGACTGTCAAAGATCCACGAATGACAGCCGGGACCAACGGCTTAACGTGCTTTCCGAGGCACGGAGGGGTCTCGGTATGTAAAGATGGTCATCCATCCACAGAACAACCGCGGCAAGCGTAGCTTAACCTGATAGATCGACCTGTGCGGCTTTTATTATTTAGCCACGGCCTTTTGACGAAAAAGACTTGTTCGTCGACCACAAATAAATTGGGATAACTGGATGAGGACAAGAGAATGATTATAGTGTACCTATTCAGATGTTACTGATGGACCTGAGGTGGTATTCGTTTCAGTGGGATTTGTGGAATTATCAAGAACTAGCTTTCGCCCGCGGCTTCGCTCGCGTTAAATCGGGGTAACACGGTTAAAAAAAAAAGTAGCCTATGTCACTCTCCATCCCTTCAACTATCTCCACTTAAAAAAATCACGTCAATTCGTCGCTCCGTTTTGCCATGAAAGACGAACAAACAAACAGACACACACATACACTTTCACATTTATAATATTAGCATGGATGGTCCTTACTTTTCCGAAACGATATCAAATTCGGAAAATAGATAAGATTGAACCCGCGAGACTACTGATGAATTTCAGACCTTGGTTTCTGATTGAAAAGGTGACAGAAGCTTTTAGACATAACTGAATTATCTACGTTTGTTAACACTATTGCCCTGTCCTTTTTCTATATTTTATATCCGGGATAGTACTACAGTTTTAGTTATGCAGAAGTAGCTCCTTTAAATATATGATGTGGCTTTTTAGTTGATTCGCACGAATTTACTCGCCCGAAACCGGCGAATCGTGACTGTTAAATAATATTATTTTTTCTATAGGTGACTCGCACGAAGTTAATTTATTTGTGGGCAAGTCGAGTACTCCAGAAATATGTATTAGGCAATTGACACATTTTGAATTTATGCAATGAACTTAAGAAAAAGTGCAAGTTGACTCATGCGAATCGACTAATAATTTAAGCCAAATCATGCACGCCGTCTACAAGTTTCTCCACTGACTCAATTAAAAAAAATATCAAGTTGAGGTACTCACGTCAGAATCTTTCCAGCCTCAGGATTCCTGTAGAAGTCACATTTGTGGAGAGGTCGTGATGGGTCCCCGGGTATGAACTGACCGGTCCGTTCGCATACTGCCCGGTAAATCTGGAACTGTAGGACTGTGCTCACGAAGTATCTGTAAACAAAAGAAAAAGTGGTTTTAGTCAATAATGTGGGAGGAAACCAACATGTCCTAGAACAAATAAATCGAATGCATGTGACATCAACCAACCCGTACTGTGCTGGCGTGGTAGAATACTGCCCACTCCTTCTCACAGAGAGGAGGCCTGTATCACAGCAATGAGAACATTATAGGCTAATTAGGCCACTGTATGGGATACTAAGTTTAATGGTCCTGATAGATTTTTCATCGAAGGAAAAAGTAGGTATGTGAAAGATTTGAATCATGGTGTTATCAATAAAGGCAAGCAGATTTTAGGAGACAGAAAAATCAAAACAGAATTTCGTTTTATTTTTGAACATTGGTGAGCTGAAAGGACACTTAGAAGATCCAGAATAAGTACTGTTGTCTGCTTTAAACAAAAAAAAAAACCGTTAACAATGAGTCCAACCGGCCAAGACCGAGTTGCCAAAATCGCTTTAACAATCTTTGTTAAAGCGATTTTGGCAACTCGGTCTTGGCCGGGTCTCAGGTCAAGTAATGGACATTTACAAGCTTACACATGATATAGCGAAGTTTATTGGTGATCCTGATATTATTTTTGACCAACCTTGATACTCAGTGGTAAAGTGCACCATTTAAGGCGAGGTGAACGAAACTAGATTTATGCAAACGCGTGTCAATAATACCTGACATACAATTTGATTCCGTGATCATTATGACAGTTTATCGCATTCAAACATCTAATATTCTCATGGGAATTCAGCACATTACGTAAGACATGCTAATTTACGTTGATAAAACGTCGGTTCAGTGAATTAATACGTTAACGACTAGTTAGCGATCGTTTAAATACAGCGGTTAAAGGAAGTCGAGAGATAGAAAAGATTGGCTTGTCTCGTGTCTGTGGCAACCGGTAAATGGATCAGTTTTGTTAGGTAATTAAAATATACTGAGAAGGGCTATTTATAGAGACTCAGAATTTAGATTATAGAATATGTAATTTTGACTCGTAATGAGCGGCTTCTATAACTCGTTGATCGTTAGATAACTCTTAAAGTTAAATATTACGATTTGCATTATAAAAGTTCACAAGTATTTTTAAGCATACAGGAGGAGGGTTTTACGATAGGTACTCATTGAAACAGTTGTGGTAGCCTATTTTGATAGCAAAAACAAGTTTTAAACGGGTTATTCAATCAAATCCCCATTGGGAATCCCCATCAATAGGGATTTGTGAACTTTTTGTTCGCAAATCAACTGAACCGAGCGCACGGCGCATCCTGGACAGTCACACCCAATACCGTATTTCACTAGCAAATTCTTCCCTTGCGGTGCTAGGGCTAACACCCTGGTTTGCGACCACCTTCCCACCGGAGTCCGGCGTCAAGCAGCCTGCTGTGTTTCGTCGATGCGTGGGAGTTCCAGTACCTTAGTCATCTTCTGAGCACGCTCGTTCCATCATAGACCTCATCCATCGCTTTCCATCAGGCGTGATCAATGGTAAGAGCGGGCTCAATCAGCAATAAAAAAAATCCCCATTGAACTCTCATAAAGTATATAATGGGGATTTGTGGACAAAAGTTCATAAATCCCCATTGGTTTAAAATTAAAATACAAACATAATAACCATGAAGCCTTTATTTGTTATGTATACAGACGCCATTACATCAAGCTAGATTTTCAACTTCATCGCTAAAGCTTTTGCTTTTAAACTGTCAAATTCGGGTAGCTTGATGTGCTGGCGTCTGTACTTTAATCTAATATATAAAATTCTCGTGTCACAGTGTTAGTAACCATACTCCTCCGAAACGGCTGAACCGATTTGTATGAAATTTTGTGTGCAAATCGGGTAGGTCTGAGAATCGGCTACTATCTATTTTTCATACGCCTATTTTTTTTTTTTTTGCAAAAGGACGTTTGCGGGGTCAGCTAGTTTATTTATATTTATATTTGTATCTTTAATTTATTTTGGAGATTCTCAATGGGGATTTGTAGAATAACCCTTATAATTTATTGAAATTGACTACCTCGTTGAGCTAGAAGCGCTACTATTGAGCATGTGGTTCTGGTTACGATTCCCAGCTTGGGAAAAGTTTTATGAGGTTTTCTCTTCATCTGGAAAATGTCAGTAGCAGCCCGAAGTATGGATTTGTGTCCAGTTGATAGCAATAAGCTCGCCCCCTGTTACATGGGACTTGAACTTGATAGGCGATAAATGTTATAAATAAATTACTTAGGGTCAGTTCACACCGAGACGCGGCGCGAAGCGACGCTGCGCGCACACTTTAAAAGAGTGACTCAAAATATACTTTATTTTCTACACATACACATAGCATTGTGAGAGTTCAGAATACGTTGCGTGGTGCAGCGCTGCGCCTCGTGACGCCTCGCGGCGTAGAGCGACGCATCGCGACGCAGCGGTACTTGGCCGGTACGCGCGGCGTGCGAGAGCGGCTCAGCGCGAAATCACTGGCCTCTTCCAGTATCGTCGCGTCGCGTCGCGTCTCGGTGTGAACTGACCCTTAGTTGGGTTGTGGCCTCTTTCCAAATAATAACAGCCGCACAGTTCGATCGATCAGGTAAAGCTACGCTTGATACGATTAGTCTGTGGATGGGTGATCATCTTTACATACCCGATACCCCTCCCTGCCTCAGAAAGTACGTTAAGCCGTTGGTCCCGGCTGTCATTTGTTTATCTTTGACCCAGTAACTGGGTTGTGGAGGTCAAATAGGCAGTCGCTCCATGTAAAATACTGTTATTCAGCTGCATCCGGTTAGACTGGAAGCCAACCCCAACATAGTTGGGAAAAGGCTAGGCAGATGATGAAGCGATATGTTATAAACAAATTATTTAGTTGGGTTGCAGCCTCCTAATTAATGTAAATTATTAAATACTTATTAATAAGATAGATTGCTAAATCTTGCCTTCGACCACTTTTAATCTATATTGACGACCATGTTGCATGTCAAGCTTTTTGTAACCTTCGACTGTTTCAAGGGCTATGTTTACAAACATAGGTTGCATAAGTATTTTCTGTATTTTGACTGCACCGTTGGTGTGGTGGTCGCAAGCGCTAATGCAGCATCCTAAATTCCTAATGGCGTAACACACAATTAATCTCAATCTAAATAATTTTGAGAGATAGTGCTAATCCATTGCTGCATATGGTCGAAAACTTTGCTCAACAATGTAATTTTTTTTTTATTGTTCAAAAAGTATATCGCAGAGTTTAAATAATTTTATACAAAAACCACAAAAGCCACTGATGGCTTATATATGGCTAGTGAGTTCGGAGATATATTGTCTATTATAGGTACTACAGAGAAACATATTTAGACGTTAAGTTTGTAAGTTTTACATTAAAAAAATATATATTTTAAGTCTTTACTTAATAATACCACAATTAGATATATCTAGTTAAAGTACATATTCATAGTTTGTAATTTGCAGAAAATGCTTTTTTAATAAACATTTAGCTTTTTTATGGTTACAGAGGTATTTACTTTGTATGTCCGTAGGAAGTTCGTTTACTATTTTTGGTAGTATGAACGAATTATTTATTTAATACTACATTTATTATTGGTTTTTAACTAACAGACTTAAAATTATAATAATATGTACAAGTATATAAAAAGAAAGGGAAATAATCAAAGGAAGTATAAAGAAGAAGTATGAAGGTGTATTTTCTCATACCATATGTTACATTGTTACATCTAGACAAGGTAAAGGTTTTTATGTTAGCAAAAGTTCGTAATTTAGGATGACGTGTTCTCATAATTAAATTATTTATATTGATGTATTCGTCTTTTAGTATTGAAAGTCTGAACACTTTTTGTATTGGCAATATGTTGCAATAATGCAAATGTAATAGTAATGTAAATGTAACAATGTTGATGTAATGTGTAATCATTTTGGTATTTTGTTTTAATTTTGAGTGGTACAATATTTTTGAGGATTCTTTGTTGTAGTTTGTAAATTTTATCTAAATAAGTTTTATATGTTTTCCCATAGGTACTGAGACCATAACCAACTATGGAGTCAGCTAGGGCTAGGTACAGTAGTCTTAAAGTTTTATATGGCATTTTATGTTTAAGCACGATTATTCGAAACTAGCTTTTGCCAGCGACTTCGTCCGCGTGGAATAAAGACTTCCGGAAATTGAGGCACTAACTCTCATAGAGTTTAACCGATGTGCTCTTTCTTCTGCCGATTCTTGAGAACGCGTATTTCTCATTCAACGCGTTTTTCAAGACAATAGCGGGCGGACGCCGGCGGACAAATATATAACTACGTCTAATATATAAAATAATATATAATAAAACCTACTTCACTTAAAACTAAATATCTATAACTACTATAATTAATAATACCTATACCTATAATTAATAAAAGTACATACGCTTTTACCTACTTAATATTAAAAAAAACTGAACATAAATTAACCGAAACTTACCTACTACTAACTAACTACTACTAACCTATTACTACTTTACCTAAAAAGAAATCCTGTTTTCTCAACATTTCCCTTCACTGCTCTGCTCCTATTGATCGTAGCGTAATGAAAAGTATACTATAACCTGCCCAGAAGTATGAAGAACAATTGTACCAAGTTTCGTTGAAATCCGTCGAGTGGTTTTTGTTTCTATAACGAACATACAGACATACAGACAGACAGACAGACAAAAATTTTACTGATTGCATTTTTGGCGTCAGTAACGATCACTAATCACCCGCTGATAGTTATTTTGGAAATATATTTCATGTACAGAATTGACCTCTCTACAGATTTATTATAAGTATAGATAACGCAATGAATGTTGTGGAACTGTCAAAATGAAAACCATTGCTACTGATAGTGTGTTACGCAATTACCTCGCTGAGCATGAGGTTCTGGGTTCGATATCCAGGTATGGCAAAGTGTTATTAGGTTTTCCATTAGGAATTTCTCAGTTGCAGCCCGGAGTCTGGTTTGCCCGGTTGGTCGCTGGCAATAGGCTCCTACCTATTACATGGGACTTAAACGTAACTTGCGAAATGTCGGTGAACTATACGAAATGTGGGTGGACTTTATGAAATGTGGGTGGACTATACGGAAATGTGGGTGGATTATACGAAATGTGGATGGACTATACGAAATGTGGGTGGACTATATGAAATGTGGGTGGACTATACGAAATGTGGGTGGACTATACGAAATGTGGGTGGACTATATGAAATGTGGGTGGACTATACGAAATGTGGGTGGACTATACGAAATGTGGATGGACTATACGAAATATGGGTGGACTATACGAAATGTGGATGGACTATACGAAATGTGGGTGGACTATATGAAATGTGGGTGGACTATACGAAATGTGGGTGCATTATAAGAAATGTGGGTGGACTATACGAAATGTGGGTGCATTATAAGAAATGTGGGTGGACTATACGAAATGTGGGTGGACTATACGAAATTTGGATGGACTATACGAAATGTGGGTGGACTATATGAAATGTGGGTGGACTATACGAAATATGGGTGGATTATAAGAAATGTGGGTGGACTATACGAAATGTGGGTGGACTATACGAAATGTGGGTGGACTATACGTACACCTCTGCCTAACCCTTCAGGCATTGCAGGCGTGATGTTATGTGTGTGTGTATTTTCAACAGTCAGACTATTAGGCACACTATTATTACTTGAGCACAACTGCGGTTAACGAAGGGCAATGAGTAAAGTTGTATGGGAAGTTGTCAGTACGACAAATGAGCGACTGTTTTGCAATAATGATGCACTGTCGTGCATTTACGTAAAACTGATTTACATCCGTCACCTCACACATCAGGTCTAGTTGAAAACCAGCGTGAGGCACTAGTTGTCTGGCATTTATGCTGAACTGGGCCTTTTTGGCGCAGCCGTGAGGCACACTCTCCTGCTAATTTCCTACATCGGACTTTACATTATCTATTTGTTTTGTTTTTTATCTGATGTATGTACCTAACTGTTTTATTGTGTGTCTTTTAGTCTGTGCTAAATAAATGTATTTTCTTTCTTTCTTTCTTTCATTTGATGCAGAAGTAAAGTGTGATTTTAAACATAGTGAACTTTGCAAATAGCAAGCATCTTCCGTTGTGTGAGAGCAGAGGGGCAATTCCAGTATTTTTAATGACTGTCGCATTATAATCTCAGTGTCAATCTGTCAAAAGAACCTCTAATTTTCCAAAATGTTTGACAAGTTTTTGACATTGACTGTCTCTGAGATAATATTGCGAATAGATTTTGAACGTTTTTTAATATGAGAATTGGCCTTCTGGTAGTCCAGGAATCAATTGCAGAAGACTGAATTGACAAAGAATTATTAGTGTAGTCTATCTGCATGCACTCTACTAGTACCTATCTATCTATATTAATAATAATGCTGAAAAGTTTGTATGTTTTTTTGTTTGGACGCGCAAATCTCAGGAACTACCTACCAGTCGGTTTTGAAAAAAATATTTTTGCGTTAGACAGCCTCATTCTTGTGGAAAAATATAGTTTATTTAACATCACACTAGAACCGCACTAGAACTAGCAAAAAGAAAAAAACCAGAAACGTCGGTCGGGGAAACAAGAAATTTCACGCGGACGAAGTCGCAGACCGAAACTTGTTACGTATAAAATTAATTAATCAAGTTACAAATCCGCTTAAAATATCATTGCAAATACATTTCTTAGATAAGAGTACTCTGACAGACGGTTCGATATAAAACTAATTGCAAGTGATAGCAACGCGGAACCCTAATAACAAAATAAGAAATTATTGGATACCAATAACCAGTTCGATTAAACACTAATTTATATCGACAGGTTTGTTAAAACTAAAAAGTAACATAAAAAAAGAGTGTCAATCATGAAAATTACATACTAAACTAAACTTGTCTTCCAAATCAGTCCACTAAAACTAATAGCTATAAGGCTGTGTGTAGACTGAGTTAAGACTTTAAGACTGTGAATTACACAGACTAACTTGATGAAAACAATCAAAGTGACACCAACACAATTTCATCAATTTCTTTTTTATCTGTTTGTTTCAGTGTTTGTTTAAACAACGGTTAATAGGTATCTCTATATTTTGCCACAACAAGGCATGCAAATATTTAATACAATTTCAAAATGTAAAATTATGCAAAATTCAAAAAATTCAATGGGAAATATCAATAAAATTACTTATGTCAATATTATCCGTTAGGAAGTCATTAATTGTATAATAACATTTGTCAATCAAAAACTTATTCATACATTTCTTTAATTGCATGGTCTCCAAAAGTTAGTTGACATTTTTCCAATTCAGCTGTGATACCAAATTATGATTTTAAAAAAATCTGATACTCCAGCGGTACCTCAGTGCGGTCGACGAGAGAATGCGTTCTTGACACCTGTCAGTTTTATACAATCGAATACGTGTTTTGCGAATTTGATCTTTATTAGTACTAGTTAATACATCCTGACACCTATCAGTGCGACAATTCTACCAAGAATCAGAATTCTACTAAGAGTCAGGGAAAAATTCTCGTGCCGGACGGCGCGTACGTGTTCCACGCGCGCCTCAAAGAGATGTCAGCAAGGGGTCCGTAAGGGCCGTAGCCTGCCGGGGCAGCGGGATTGTCCGAAAGTGTTACCGCTACCCCGGAACATAAAGGGCTAAGGAAGGAACACTGGTGGGTTTTAGTCAGTAAGAGTCTGACACTCCCTTCTGCTCCATCCTGAGCGGGAGTGGTCATTTGATTATTTCCCATTCATGAACATTCTCTCGATACGGTGACGGCTTAACTGTACACTGTTTTAAGCTTGATGATGATAATTGAAAAGCCTGTTTTGACAGAACTGTGTGTGTGTTTGCATTGTCTATGGTAGACAAACCTTTTGTTGTTATTAGTGTGCTCTCTGTCTTACGCTTAATTAGCGAAGTCATTTCTCTGGTTCAATAAGTGCGTGCGACTAGTGTGTTAAGAAATTGGCCCAGTTTGCATGTCAGAATTGTTTCGAAACGTTATGGCAGTTAGATCGTGTGTTTTTGTAATAGGAGCATCGGTGGTGAGTAAAATGATGCTTGACGTGGTTGTGATAATAATAATATTAAGTGTCGTATCGTGGCCGGCTCGTAATGCAATAATGTTCGACGTGATCCAATTTAGGTATCGAATCATTATGATGTAAGATATATTTCCACTGTTTTTGAGAGACGATGTAGATGTTGCGTGATTAGTATGTAAAAAAAAACCGACTTTTTTATTTTTCACCTTTTAGCTGTCGTACTTACCCACCCAAATTCGTATAACACTACTGGCTATGTAAACAACCGTGGCAGGAAGCTTAAAATATCGTAAACTTAAACAAAGTGAATTAAATACATATTATTGAAGCAAATTCAAAAACTATTACAGTAAACTTAATGACATTTATATGGGACTAACGCGTATGCTTCTTCTATCGAATGAAGAAAGAAATTTCAAAACCGGTCCACAAAAAAAAAATACATACAAACAAACATAGAATCTCCTCCTTTTTAACCGACTTCAAAATAGGAGGAGGTTCTCAATTCGACGGTATGTTTTTCAAAATTATTTTTTTATTTGAAATGGTATGCTTTCGAGGTGGTCCCATTGTCACCAAATCGGAATCTGATGAGGGAATCTCATGGAAATCGAGGAAAACCCTCAAATTTTGTATTTTTTATAGTAACTCGTGTATTTGCTCTCAGGAAGCACCATTTGGTGAAGTGGAACTGATGATGAAGACCACAGATGGCCACCGGAAATACTCAATAATAAATATTTCACGGTTTGCGATTCGATTAAGTACTTTAATGTGGTTGCTAAGCACAATGCGTATCGTGAAGTGGAGTTGATGGTGACTTCTCCATCAGCTCCAGTTCTCTTGGTTCTTACAAGGAGGACTCCTCAACAATTAACGTCCCTCCATCGGGAAAAGCAATATTTGGTAAATGGTGATGAGCAGATGACATTAGGCTATTGTAACTTAGACAAGTTACAAACTGGCCCACTAAAAAGTGAAATATAAAAAACTTTTTTACAAAAAATACAACCGACTTTCAAAAAACACTACAAAGTGAAAAATAACTTTAATTTCGGAAGTCGGTGTCAATAAAAGAAAATTCTGAACCAACGACACCGACTTCCGAAATTAAAGTTATTTTTCACTTTGTAGTGTTTTTTGGAAGTCGGTTGTATTTTTTTTTGAAGTCGGTTAAAAAGAAAAAAGAGCTATGGATCAAATGAGTGATTAGTATGAGTAAGTAGACAAAAACCACAATAGAAATCGTGCTTATTGGTACAAGCACGAGTCTACTCAAAGTTAGTCTTATATTATTACAAGACACATCATACCTAATTCTAAAATTAAGTTATTAACGTTACCAAGCATTTTCATTTTGCAGATAGCATTAAGTATCGCTACTCATCAGATCATAAGAACCATCCATGAAACCATCATAATCGCACACAAATGAAGCAATTTTGTGAACTGTTCACGCTCGTTAACACGCTATAATACGATGAATATCTGAATATAATTACCGTTTCAACTATTTAGCGCCAATTTTTCTATACATAGTGAGAATTCTCAGCAGTAGACTACGTTTGCGATTTAGTTTCCAAACATGTAAACAACCTTAAATATAAACCACTTTCTTTGTAAACGTTGCTTATTTAAGTAATGATTAGCGACTGCTTAACGTTTAAATGTCTCTTAGTATTAAGCAACGTTTATACATAAACCCAAAAGTGTACCGTTTTTTGTGCTACAATTTCTAAACAAATAGACTTTTTCAATAGTACTAGTCATTCGGAAAACCACTTAGTTGACACTAACATAAAGTTGATATTCTTTTAACTGGGAATATCATCAATTGGAAATAAGAATTTGAATAGACTTTAGGTATTTAATTTAAATAAAGCGATTGGTTCAAAAGCCAGTGATGTGGGTTTACGCGGGTGTCTGATAATAATGGCGGTTGACAACTTGATTGATACCGGTGTCGTCTCGAGAGGCTCAATAAACCATTTCCTTTTGTTGGCTTTCTTGAAGATACTGGCCAGATTAACAGACAACCACACGTCAGTGGTAATGAAATGATAGAATGAAATGATGAAATGAAATGATGAAATGAAATGATTAAATGAAATGATGATATGAAACGAAATAAAACTTATTTATTTCTGTGAATAGGTTCAAAAACACGTTTACACGTCAACGTAACTTACGTTTTAAAACTGGATGAGAAGAAACGCCGAAACAACCTTAATTTGTCTCTTTTCCAGATAAGAGATAAGTAATAAGAGATAAGTAATCATGATCACACTTGCACTCGGAGAATAACTTACTTTACGGCATAAAGGCGCTATCACTGTCAAATTGTTATCACTAATAAGTATGCGGTTGATTGTATATTCCTACCTACCAAATATAAACGATCGACCGTTATCGATCGACTTTGCCTTCTAGATTTAAATACGTAAATTAATATCCAACGGAAATATTTACGAATACGTAATGCAGGATGTAATGATGCACATTTAAATGAAAAGTCCAAAGAAATACCTACAGTTTTCCTTTATCTTTTACCCTATTTTATGCAAGATTATCCGATATTGTGTGATGTACTTATATAAATGTACACATCTCATCGCATTGGGAAATAAACGTGTCACTAGTCCTCTAGATTCTCAGAAATCAATATAATGAGTATGTACAATAATATGAAAAGGATGACGGATGACAGCGATGCGGATGAGTATTTCGGCGTCTAAAGACTGATTTTTCCAACGCCAGATAATATTATCGGAGGAATAATTTTGAATTTTTGACAGTTGTTCTATACAAAATCTGTCAAACGTCAATTTTGTTACAAAATAAAAATTATCTGGCGATTGAAAAATCAACCCTTAGTGACCTTTTGTTTTTTGTATAGTTAGTCATTTAATTGAGTACCTAGTGTAAATACACACATCAAAAGTGTCTAGGGATCAAGCATTTTTATGCGGATTTCTTGAGATTGAGATGTGGCTTTGTAATAAATTTATGATTTTATAAATTTATATGGATCCTTTTTGGTGCATTTCATAATTTGAATCAGGAACTGTGAATCAAATTCGAGTAAAAGATGAAAATCAGCTGTCAATATTTTCCCTATAAAAACATACAACGCATTGAAGACATTATTAGTGCTACTGTTTCCCTACTACTGATTAAAACCAACGTTATTATGGAGCGGCGACGTCATTTAAGCAGGGAAGAAATGCTCAGAGCCGTGGGAATGATAGAAGCTGGTTCCCGGCAACGTACTGTGGCTTTAGCTCTGAATACAAGTCAGAGTGTTATCAGTCGACTTTGGACACGTCACCGAAGCACTGGTACCGTGGCTGAGCGCCATGGAGGACGGTATCGCTGCACCACACGGAGACAAGACCGATACATTCAAATCTTAACTCGAAGAGCTCCAACAATAACCGCCATGATGTTAGCCGTGAGGCTTCATCACTCTTCAGGGAACTTAATTAGCGACCAAACAGTCAGAAACCGCTTGCATGAAGTGAACCTTCATTCCCGAAGACCGCTACGGGTACCACCTATAGCAATGCACAATCGTAGGATTCGATATCAATGGGCTCTTGAACACAGAAATTGGGCAGAAGAACAATGGCGTTTCGTGTGCTTTTCTGATGAGTCTCGTTTTGGTATGAGACCGGATACAAGACGTATACGACACTGGAGAACCCCTGGACGCCAACAGCGATTAAAATCCTGCCAGGAAGTCCATCCTTATAGTGGTGGAACCATCATGGTATGGGCGGGTATTTGGATCGGCGGAAGAACTGAGTTGATTTGGATCAGAGGCAACCTCAACGCTCAAATTTATGCTGAGACGATTGTATCAGACGTCATCGTTCCTCTACAAGTGCAAATCGGTCCCTTATTTCAGTTAATGCATGATAATGCACGACCGCACACCGCAAGAGTTGTAAGACAGACTCTCGCCGCAGCTAACATCAATGTCCTGCCCTGGCCTGCTCAGTCGCCAGACTTGGACCCGATTGAGCATGCATGGGATATGCTACAGAGAAGAGCTCTGCCGAATATGGAGGGTATCCAGTCGCAAGAAGACCTTTTTTTGTTGTTGCAACGAACATGGGCGGCCATTCCACAGCGTGATTTGGATGAACTCATATTGAGTATGCCAAACCGATGTTCTTGTGTTGTTAGTGTTCGCGGTAGAAACACGGATTATTAATTGTTTAAGTTACCCAATAAAATTTTAGAGAAAACTGTTATTTCAGTCTTTTTTTCGAACTTTTGTGTTAGTGGTTCAAATGTCAAAAATCCCTTTATTAGGAAAATGGCAAATTTCTTTATTAATGCAAAGGTGACTTGGTTTATCGTTACTGTGACAAACGAAAACACTTTATTTGATGAATCCTTAAAGAAAATTTTAATTAATATCAATCAGGAGAAAAGTTATTGCAAAAATATATGTTGATCCCTAGACACTTTTGATGTGTGTAGTTGTGTAAATAACGTAATAATAACTTAGAAAAATAAATTCGATAATATTATTTTCCCACCAAATATAAACAACCCAATACAATCATTCGCATTATTATTTCCTAATTTACTCATTTAAAACTAAAACAAAGACGTAATTACACTAATCACAAACAATTCAGCCACATTCTTTATTGCGTTGTCATAAAAATGAAACTAAAAATGCGTTGCAGCAACATTTTAGGCGCCAAGGTGAGAAATAATGACGAATAATTATAAGGATACAGGTAAAATAAAACCAGTGGTTCTAATTCGAAGATAATAACCCTACTTTAATGGAAACGTGCCAAAAGTTTAACCAATGTGGAATAAGGGTAATGTGTGATGGTATGGAGTTATTAAAGTTGCATTGTTTAGTGTTTGCCTTTGCACATTCCGGTAAAGGCTAATTGAGCTATTGTACACTTTTTATGATTTCTATCCTGAGTGTCCACGTAATGACGTCCACGTCATAAAATGTATGGAAATACGTACAGTCACCAAAAGAGATAAGTAGCTAGGGTTTTCGGATATAGTTGAAGTTCAGTAAGAAACCGATGGATGTTTGTGTGAAATTTGACATTCAAAACTTCAAAAAGAGCTGATTCTCAGCCTAGTTTGAATAAATGACTTTTAATTTTGATTTAGACTGTTTAATTAGAAAAAACCGTCTCTCTCTCTCCTTCAAAAACATTTATAATTTAAATAAATTCACATAGTTATAATTTTATGTAGCGACAAGACCGTCCATTGTATGTTTTGTAGTGATAAACATAATTTTTGTAGTGATAAAAGTATTTTTGTTATGTATCTCCCATATGTAAGATTTACGTACACAGTCGACAGTCGTTTGACAGTCGTTACGGGTAGTCAGAAGCCCGAAAGTCTGACAATCAGTCTTACCAAGGGGTATCGTATTACCCAGTAACTGGGTTGTGGAGGTCAGATAGGCAGTCGCTCCATGTAAAATACTGGTATTCAGCTGCATCCGGTTAGACTGGAAGCCGACCCCAACATAGTTGGGAAAAGGCTAGGCAGATGGATGGATTGAAGTAATATTTACGCAGACCTAGAAAAGGATTGGATACATATCTAAATTAACTATCTTTATTAATGATTTCCGTTTCAAGTATTTAAGTCTATAAATACTATGCATCCGTCAGTTTGCGAAGGAAACTCAAATATTTTGTAACAGTTGTTATTGCATAGGAGGTACCTACACCATCAATCAGTGGAAATTATTCAACTCCTTGGTAATGATAGCCAAGAGTTATTGATAGTGTGTAATAGGCTTTATGATGTAACGTGGGAGGTGGTGTCAGTTATAGCGATTTGGAATGGGCAACTAGTTTCTTATTTTCTGTCTGACCGACTTCTTGACAATTCAAAAGTCTAAAAGCCTGTAAATGGTTTAATTGAAATAAACGCTTTGAGTTTGTGTGATTTATTTCTGCCTGAAATTCTCAGACAGAATATTTATTTATTTATTTCACACCAACAGCTTCTGTATACAGAATATCAAATAACAATGTAATGTAGTAATGTGCTTATACAGTTGCCAATAACAGGTGAACTAACATTCTTAAATACAGTGATCATCATTTGCCTAGCCTTTTCCCAACTATGTTGGGGTAGCTTCCAGTCTAGCCGGATGCAGCTGAATACCAGTATTTTACATGGAGCGACTGCCTGTCTGACCTCCACAACCCAGTTACTAGTTACAGTTACCCTTTGTTAAAACTGGATGTCAGACTTTCGGGCTTCTGACTACCCGTAACGACTGTCAAAGATCCACGAATGACAGCCATAACCAACGGCTTAGCGTACTTTCCGAGACACGGAGGGGTCTCGGTATGTAAAGATGGACACCAATCCACAGACCAACCGCGGCAAGCGTAACTTAACCTGATCGATCGACCAAAACAAAAAAAAAACCAGAAAAAAAATAACCAAATACAAAAACAGAAAAATAAACACATACACCATATTAATTACAGATATAAATACACTTTCAAAATACAAAAAAGGAATCAATTTTCCAATATCAGTGTAGCATTGTAGGTTTCCCACGATTCAGTTGCTATGCCGTTTTCATTATTCAATAAAAATCGCTTACACTTATAACAAACCTTAACCGATTCATTTCAATTAGGTCCGCTGAAGCGCTTACAGTAATAAATTAAGTATATTACACTTACTCCACGGCTACTGAATCAGAACCGCCGAACCATACTTCAGAATGTAGTTGACGTACTTACTCAACAGGCATTCACGCCTCAACACTTTTTTGGGTGAGCAGACTTCTAGCTGTCATCAAAGTTGATGTTTAAACTTGTAAGTGCCAAATTATGTGTAATGCCGGGTTACGTAGCTATGAAGAACGTATTTGGTGCTACTTGAGCAATTTGCAAGTCATCGTATTGCAGGATATTTTGACAGTTGGCATGATGATATAGTTTGCGATTCAGGTTCTGTAAATAAAGACTAGACACGACTCATTCGTCATTCATATTACACACAGCAAGAATCTCTCTCTGCACACAGCAAGAATCTTCGGTCCGAGAATAATCGTCTTCTTCGTTGTCCTTCTCATCGCTCTGGCTTTATAAAGTCTTCTTTCTTTGTCCAGGCGGTTTTCCTTTGGAATGCGCTCCCTTAGAATATCAAGTCGGTTCGGTCGGAAAGCTCGAGAGCACATACACAAGAAGTTAGCAGATTCGTCTCAGAATTAAGTTGTTGTAGATTTTCTTGTTTATCTCTCATAACTTTTTTATTTTATATTTTGTTGTATGTATGTATTTATTCTTATATTTTAGTTATAAATATTTTCTAATTTGTTTTCTGTTATTGCACCTACTGTGTATTGTCTCTGCATCACCCTAAGTTAGACTGGTAGAAAATTCCCAAGGCATTAAGTCCGACTTTGTACAGTTTTTACTTGTGCATAAAGTTTTAATAGATAAATAAATAATATGTATATTTGGGCCCAGTCCCAAAGTGGCTTTTTACTTTCTAAGTTGCTTGGTTCTTAGACACCATTATATGCTAGGTTCATTATATTATTATTATCTATATTATTAGATAATATCGATGTAGATTCCGATAGAACTAAGTAGGTACATTCTATGTTATCTTTAATCGTCTCCATTAAATCCAAATGTAAATGGTTTCCCGATACCAAACCGAGCCGCGCACAAAAACTGCAGCACCTCGAACAGAGCCAATTAACTGTTACGTCCATTTGATTTGTTGGGATGTCAGTAGAGTATGTGGTCGTACAGGATCCGAGCACGACATTATTTTGTACAACAAAATGTATATAGAAGGTGAAGTAGACTGAAGAAATGTCTATGATGTACATTATATATGATAGATATGATATCATCAGCCTTTTCCCAACTATGTTGGGGTCGGCTTCCAGTCTAACCGGATGCAACTGAATACCAGTATTTTACATTGAGCGACTGCCTATCCGACTTCCACAACCCGGTTACTGGGTAATACAATACCTCTTGGTAAGAATGGTTGTTAGACTTTCGGGCTTCTGACTACCCGTAACGACTGTCAAAGATCCACGAATGACAGCCGGGACCAACGGCTTAACGTGCTCCGGGGCACGGAGGGGTCTCGATATGTAAAGAACCCATGCACATACCAACCGCGGCAAGCGTAACTTAACCTGCACCCTAATTGCGTAACACACTATCAATCGGAATCTGAATCATTTTGAAGCAAATTGCTATTCCATTGCTTCATAAGTTCGAAAAATTTGTTTGCTCAACACGTAAATAACGCAATTAATGTTGTTGATCTGTCAAAATGAAACCGATTCCCATTCAAAAATCAAATCCAAAATCAAAAGTCATTTATTCAAACTAGGCTGAGAATCAGCACTTTTCGAATGTCAATTATAAAAGACAGTTCCCCAAAACGCCCGCCCTTCACCACTTCCTAGGGCTTTCGCTGGGGAGAAGAAGTGGCGCAACAAACTCCCCAGCAGCACAGCTGTCTGTTCAGTTAGAAAATATTTAATTGTATACAATACTAGGTATGCAAAGTTAAAGTGATTGAGTGTTACGCATTTACCCCGCTGATCGATCGACCTATGCGGCTGTTATTATTTAGCCACGGGTACTGCTGATGGAGTGTGCTCGGAACGGAGTAGAACGTGAGTATTCGTAAAGGATTTTTAAATAAATAAATTTGATGTAGGCATAATCCAATCAATCTTATCTATACCATCTTCGGAGATTATTAAAAAGCTGTGCCAATTAATTATTGTCCTGCACGAATAACTCTAATTCATTATTATAAATAATACTATTTAAGTGAGCCTATTAATGTAAAAGGGTACGATGGGGCTGACATATCTTTGATAAAAGCCCCTAAATAAATATAGATTAAAAAAAAAAGCCACGGGTACATCCTATTGATAGATATGATACTAAACCGCATTACATAGCTTGCTAGAGATGGCAATATAATCTAATTTTGGTATTTTGTAAAGACTCATCCATGTACTCATTATGAAATAATTAGCATAATCAGTCTACATTGTTGCCGCTGCTGGAACACAAGACTCCTTTCGGTGAGAGGGAGTGGGCCGTGATCCACCACGCGGGCCCAGTGCGAATTGGTAGATGTCACATGTCGATTCTAGGACATAATATTTCCTCACGATGATTTTTCCCTTCACCGTTTTAAGAGCAGTGGTGATGAAATAATTTATACAAAGTTGAGCACCTGTCTGAGTTCGAAGATGGTGGTACAGACGATTAGTTTAATGGTTATGATGCGAGTACAAATAAGATAGAACATGAGGTGGCAGACAAAGCGAAACCAGGTTTTGAAGATACTCGCAAGGCACACAGTCCAAAAGCAGATATAGACAAAAAAAATACATGTAAGAAGAGATCAATAAATACATTTTTGATCAACTATAAGGGCCTATACTACCTCAAATGGCTTAGCATGATCCTCCGTTACGTCAAAAATACTGCAGCATTAATTTTAAAATAAATATATGGTAAAGTTGAGGATTAATGTTAGGTCTTATGTTTGACGAAAACATGTTTCCATACATAAAATTTTCTCGATAGAAAAAAAATCCAAATTTACCTCCAAACCGAACAATAAACCGCTGGTATTCAAAAAATACTTCAAATTAGATCATGAAACTTTGTATACTAACTGAACTAACTATAAAGCAGGTCTTATGTTTTTTTATTTTTTTTTTAATTACCGGTATTTTCACCGTGAAAAGCAAATACATAAACTATTGGCGCTGCCTGCCGCCTAGCACTGCACTCTGTCTCGCTCTAACTCACTCCGCTAGCAGTAACGTGCGAGCGAGATAAAGAGTGAATTTTAGCTGAGGTAGTATAGGCTCTTAATATCACCTTACGTTATCACGGATGACGATGATTTTAGTAATAGCTAATTAAAGTGCTCTAGTACTAAAGAAGTGGATAAGCTGGTCTCCTATATGAAATATTGGTCCTTAGCGCCTCTGGACAGAGAGAGGTGCAAATAGAGTAAGGATGCTTTTGCCCAGGGCCGTCTTAACCATAATGGTTGTGATAATCAGCCTGAGCGCCAATTTTTTTGTTAATTCTTTTATTTAATACTTGCTCTTTGCCCAGCAGTAGGTCAGTATGGGCTAGCAAAAAAAAAAACAACTTACTCTAAAACAAAATTAGACACCTACATTTTCAAACATCAAATTGAGTTTATCCGGCTTTTTATGTCGGCGAACTTTTTTATGATATCGTCTGTTTTGTAATCTACTTTAAGTAGATTTTTATTAATTCCAATTTCGGGGTTTGATTACGCATGGTGTGTGTAGGTATAGGGCGATTGGCTTGCGCCCCCTAAGACCCTGCGCCCGGGTGCCACGCACCCCTTGCACCCCCGGGTAAAGACGGCCTTCATTTTGTCCAGTAGTGGGACATATAATGACTAATAAAAAAAATTAAAGTAGCACTATCAGCAGTTAACCTTCTGCTCATACAATATATTGCACACTTACAAACACGGCACTCCACAGACACATGAAACACGTTTGTCGCAGTATTATTATGTAATAGGGAAGCGTTTACACACAAACTTGAGCTGAACTACGAGGGAAACCAGCCAATCGGACAGGTTGACGTTAGTGGAGATTTTTAGAATAGCTCGCTGTTTTATTAGGTCTCGTTTGAGTGTCTTCATGGCTTTTTAACGATATAGTATCTAAATGTGGTAAAGGCAAAGAGATATTTTTTTTAAGATTGGAATTAGACTGTACGACTACGTATTTCTTGGGAAAAAATATCCCAAATTAACATGCGTATTGTAATTGGAAAGATTACAAGTAAACTTCAACCCATCCTTGTATTTTTTGGCACATTTGATAGGTTGTTTCTGTCAGACGACCCTTTGCCCACGGATACCAGTGGGGCATCTTCATCATCATCATCATCTCGTTTTTTTTTTTAAAAACGTTCACAGTCTTATCTCAGTCCCAATCTGTCAAAAATACCTCTAATTTCCCTACATTTTGACAAGTTTTTGACATTTGTTTGTCGCTGAGATGAGATTGCGACTAGATTTTGAACGTTTTAAGTTACGAGAATTGCCGCTCAGTTTAATTTTAAATATGGAATGCTGACGATCCACGTCAATTTGTAGTGTTAATGTCACTTCAAACAACCGTCAAAGAATAACAGTTGTGATTTGAATAAACGAACAATATAGGTTGGTAGTTAATTTGCTAGACAAATTATTTCCCTGACTACGTTATATGCAACAACAGTGTGGACACTTGGAACAGACCAAAGAAGTGTTGGTAGAACGGACCGGTAACATTGTAAAGATAAGCCAGAAAAAGACGTTTAAACAAGATTTAACGTTGTTTTAAAAAACGTTTTCGACAAGTGACAGGGACGATGGCACGCATATGAAAAAGATAGAATCTGTACAACTGACAGGTTATATAGTGAAACAGATTAAAAGTGGGACACACGGAACCAGGAAGTATGGCAGAAGAAAGAAGAGGCCTAAGCCCAGAAGTGAGGTATTGACATGATGATAAAGCACCGAAGTACCGGCCATCTAATCTCTTAACCATCCTTGGTTGACTGGTAGACAATGCCTAAGGCATTAAGCTTTTGTACCTTTTTGTGCAAAAAGTAAAAAAAAAAAAAAAAAATGATGATGTTGATCGATTAAGGTGGAGGACACGGTGTGGTTTCCCTCCGAGAACCACACAGTGTCGTTCTTATCCATCGATCTGTGGCAAACATACATGTGTATGTTTGACTGGGGTGAAATTAGCTTTTATGATCCAATAAAGGCTAATTTCATCCCAGCCGTGCTTTCTCAACATACATGTGGGGAAGGATAACCGAAGTAAAAGCTTTGGAAACTCCTGTTATTTTCTTTCAGAATTTTATCCTACATACATACACTCACGCCGTTTTTCCATAGAGTTAAGCAGAAACTACAGAACACCACCTGCAGCTGCTGTAGAGATGTCTGAGCCTTTTACGATATACGCCGCTGATACCAAATTAGAAATATTTGGTTTTCAGATTAATAATTACGCAAAACGTATCGTAATTATACATTTAAATAAGAACAATCATACGTGACTACGTGTAGGTCAATATAGGTAGTTACTCATTGACAGATCGAGAAGATTTAATGAGGCTAACAGATGAGTTGTTTCGAAATAACTTGGGTAATCAGCTGATATAAGCAGTGTATTTGCATTTAACTGGTGTTGGTTATATTAATTGGTTTAACACGCGTGTCAAGAGGATGGGTAGTGGTAATAAATCACAATATAATGCGAGCATCGGTAGCCAAGAGTGATAAAGGATTTTCCTCACGATCGCCTGTTTAAGAAAGCCCATTTAAACCAAACCTTCTAGTACCTCTGGAGCACTCATACTCAATATATTTATTGCATTCCACAAATATCCAATATCTCCAACATTGTTGACTGCCCCGTTGTTGGTATATATTTACACTAGCTTTTGCCCGCGACTTCGTCCGCGTGGGTTTCGTACTTTCCTCAAATAAATTTAACACCCTCTCCACCTCCCCCTGAAAGGTATTTCGAAAATTATTGATTACGATCTTTATACTTACTTTATTTAAAGAAATGAGTATTCGGGCCAATATTTAAGTTAAACTACCTAAGATGTTTCAAATAAACTATCCTCCCTTTTCATCACGACAGGGCTTGTTTTTGCATTTGGTACGTTTCCATTTTTATGATATAAAGATTATTTATACCCATTTTCGTGTTAATGGAAGTTGAAGTTTCTACTCCTTAAACTTTATTACCCTTTTCCACCCTGGTAGGAGTCGGATAAGTAAAACCCTAAAACTCATACTTTTTTATTTTAAGTAAGTAGTAAACCCCTAAAAGTGACTATACTGAGGCAAATGTTGAAAAGTTTCAAGTTTCTTAACCAAAGGAATAAGACCACATTTTCACCTTCACAGTTTTTATCCCCATAGGGGCGAAATATTGAAAACATGTTTGGGACGTTTCCATATCTTGACTCAAAGATTACAAAAAATACCAATACCAATACCAATACCAATACCAATTTCCCATTAAATCAAGCCACGCAATAAAATATTCCTCTGTGATATGGACTACCCCCGTTCACCCCGTTAGGGTTAGATTTTCGAAAAACCCAGTCACACTTTTTTATTTATTTTGGTCTTAAGTATACATACTGAGTTCCGAGTTTATATTATTAGACCGTGCGATAAAATTCTTCCATACAAACTGACACCCTCAATCTCCCTTTAGAGCAGAAAAACATAAAATGACAAACTATAATTTACTTAGATAAGTATTTGTGCCAAGTTTGAAGCTTAAATTTATTCATACCATTTTTTGGAGCAAATCAAGCTACGCACTATAATACCGGCCTTAAAAATCGAATTACCACTTTTTTACCCGTCAGGGGTCTACTTTCGAAAGACCCATTTCTTATTACTTACTTAGGCAAATATTCCTTCCAAGTTTATTAACCAAATGAATAAGATTTTTCGTATAAAGTTTTTCCCCACTTTTCACCCCACACAGGAGGAATTTTGAAAAATGTTTGGGATGTGTACATAACTTGACTCAAAGGTTATGTCCAACGATTTTCGAGTTAATCAAGCCACGCAGTAAAATGGAAAATTAACTACTCCTTTTCACCCCGTCAGAGGTAGATTTTCGCAAAACCCTGATACATGTTATTCTTCACTTTTGGTCTTAAGCATAAATACTGAGTTTCGACTTAATCGGAAACCGCACGTTAAAATTCTTCTATACAAATGTTGACACCCCCTAATCGCCCTTGAGGGGGTAGTTTAGAAAAGCAAAAAATGCCAAAATTCATAATTTACTTAGATAATTATTCATGCCAAGTTTCAAGTATATTAACCAAATGAATAAGATTTTTCATATAAGCTGTATCCCCACTTTTCACCCCCACAGGGGTGGAATTTTGAAAAATCGTTTGGAATGTGTTCATTACTTGACTCACAGATTATTTATACCAATTTTCGAGTTAATTAAGCCAGGCAGTAAAATTTGCCCTGTAAAATTAACTACCCCTTTTCTCCCCGTTAGGGGTAGATTTTCGAAAAACCCTGATACATGTAATTCTTTATTTTTGGTATTAAGTATAAATACTGAGTTTTGAGTTAATCGGACCGCGCGTTAAAATTCTTCCACACAAAGGAGAAACCCAAACTTCATAGAATCTTGGGCCTGGCGTTACAGGGCTGGAATTTGGCCATAAATTAGAACACCTATGAAGGTTTCACGAGCCCAATTTTCACGTCTCTCAGCAATGGCCAAATTGGTAAATTCAGACAATAATGTATACATTTTAGGTTATTTTTAGTAGGTGAGTTATTGAAATAAAAAATGATATTTTTGAGGGTTTGTTTCCTACGTATATCTGGAACACACATGCGCTGTGCTGCAGCGCCTGTAGCCTATCACGATGAGGTTTTAGGTACTTATATAAAAAGCTCGGGGTGACTTCGGATTTATCTGATTGATCTTACTGAAAACCTCAGTGGAAAACTATGTTTATTATACACGGCCCACTTACACCACTACTGGCTTGCATTTGTTATGTATCTAGGGATTTGCTGCAATCTCTGAACAGATTACAGTAATCTGAGATTGCAATAAAATATTAAAAAAAACACATTTGTAATTGTGGTGATTTTATTAATTACCTTCTTCATTATAATTATCATAATATAATAATACAGTATCCAGAAATTGTGCAGGAGACAATGACTACCCTGGTGCTGTGCCCAACCAAGATACCATTTATTATGCTCATGGTGTGGTCATAGCAACCAACCATTCTTTTGACAACAATATGGTACAATAATATTGAATTATAGAATCCCTTCCACTTAGAGAGCTGTCGATTAATATATAAACAAAATACATCCAATTACTAATATGCCTCGATTATATTCTTCCTCTTAACATCCAGGTTGAGTCCAAGGTACATAATAGTTATATGTTTTAAGTAACTGTTTTCGCATTGTAATCGTTATTTGGTTTCTTTCACGTCTCCGACATCCTTCCACAAAACATCTACTTTCAGTTTCAACAGCTCTATAATAATCCGGTAAAACAAAAAGAGTTCCAACAGTAGGTACCCTTGATGCAGAATAAGTTTCTACCCTTGTTGGAGGTTCTTCTAAATGAGGAATGTCCTGACGGGCCTGAATGGAAATGCCGGGATGCTCTATTTGCTTGCACCCAACAAGTGACAGACAACACTTGAAGCACTCACCTGAAAATAATAATATATCTACATTAAAGGTTGCCTTTACACCAGTGATGTGTGGTGTGTTATTTATTGTGTTAAGACTGATCTAAAGAAATCCTGATGTAGGAGCTTGACCATTATCACACTGTCTATCTAATTCGCTTAAATGTTTTAGCATACCAAATAAAACATTTTAATGCCCTTGTTATCAAAACTAAACTAAAAACTGTTATCAATAATCTGTAAATAAAACTAATTAACTAACCGTGTGTGGTAGGATCTATTGTCTTACAACTTCTTGTATTCTGTGTTCTTGCACTGTAAGAGTCCTAAGTTTATGGCAATGAACTCTTCTCAGAAGAGTATGTCCACAGTGAATACATACTCGTTGGTGTCTGTTCACTCCCTTCTCATCTATTTCCATCAAGATATACAGCATCGGCATGATTCCAGCAAGCTTGGCAGATAAAGTGATTTTCTTTTTCCTGAAGCAAACATTTATCATTTGACTATTAGGTCTAGCACTAGCATTTAGCAATAAACATCTGAGTGGGACATTTGGGTAAACACAAGGGGGCTTATTACATTCCCACTGCAGGGACACAGGCCTCCTCACTGAGAGAGAGATTAGGCAACGATTAACCATGCAGGTTCGGTCCGGATTGGTGATGTCACAGTCATGTCTTCGAATATGAATTTGTTGCATATTCTGGTATCGATCAGTTGGTCGTCTTAGGGGTATCATTTTATAAAATACAACTATCAACAGACAACTGAACATAAGCGATAACACTATTTATTAGTTTGATTACATTAAATAACTACATACCTAGTACAAAAATGTTATAATATAGAAATATCGAATACTAACCGTTTGAGGCGCGACCCATCCCTGTACAATTGGAAGAATCATTTCATCTTCCAATCTTCGCCTTCCTATTATATTGCAGCGGTTCGTTGCTATTCCGCAATTAATGCACAGGCTCATGATGTCTTTATTAGCCAGTCGTCCAAAAAGCAATTGTATTATAGGTACAGATCTGATTTTCCAGCAAGGTCAGCACGGGCCTGGCAGGGTCGGACTGTCGGGTCGGTATTAAGGGACGGTCAGTAAGAAGGCAATCAATTCGAGTCCAGTATTTGAATACTGGACTCCTAAGAGAGAGGTCATAAGAAATAATAAATCCCGAGAAATACAGAATAACACAAAACCACATTCTTTTGCGCAAAAATACGAAAACCGAACGACATTTTGACATGACATTACAACCATGACAATTAATAGACGTTGACATTGACATTTGCCGTTTACTAGCGTAATCCATGGTGCAATCGGTTTTATCGATTATTTATTTCTTTTAATGATTTTTAATGGCGCTTGCGTTAAAAATCAATTACATTCCAGATTTTATTATTTTATATTAATTATAATACCTAAAAATCATATATACTAAAACAATGGAGTATTATTTAATTATTTCTAACAGTATCGATTTCCACTAAATCGATAATATTCTTAGGGTACGCTCTATTGATATAATACCAGCGTTTGTAAAGTTAGCGACGTTTAATGAAATAAGTGTTGGAAAGGTTTACAAAGGTTGTTTAAAATAAAAAAAAGAAATCTACTTATTTTCTACACTTGGCCATTGCTATTGAGGCTAAGATTTCAATGGCTTAATTAAGCAAAATAGACGATTTTTTTGGTACATATTTGATTCGTGTAACGCTTAGGCCCAGAAACAGGTTTCTCCTTTTGACACCCCCCAATCCCCTATTAGGGGGTAGTTTAGAAAAACAACAAATGCCAAACTTTATAATTTACTTAGATAAGTATTCGTGCCAAGTTTCAAGTTTATTAACCCAAGGAATAAGATTTTTCATATAAGGTGTATCCCCACTTTTCACCCCCACAGGGGTGGAATTTTAAAAAATCGTTTGGAATGTGTTCATTACTTGACTGACAGATTATTTATACCAATTTTTGAGTTAATTAAGCCAGGCAGTAAAATTTACCCAGTAAAATTAACTACCCCTTTTCTCCCCGTTAGGGGTAGATTTTCGAAAAACCCTGATACACGTTATTCTTTATTTTTGGTATTAAGTATAAATACTGAGTTTTGAGTTAATCGGACCGTGCATTAAAATTCTTCCATACAAATTTTGTCACCCCCCCATCCCCCTTTAGAAGGTAGTTTAGAAAAACAAAAAAGACCAATTTTCATAATTTACTTAGATAAGTATTCGTGCTAAGTTTCAAGTTTATTAACCCAAGGAATAAGAGTTTTCATACAAACTTTCATCCCCCATTTAACTCCCTTAGGGGTTGAATTTCGAAAATTCCTTCCTTATTCCTCGTCTACATTACAAAAAAAACCTCTGTGCAAAATTTCAGCTTTCTAGGTCCAAGGGTTTAGGCTGGGCGTTGATGAGTCAGTCAGTCAGTCAGTCAGTCAGTCAGTCAGTCAGTCAGTCAGTCAGTCAGGACTTCTCTTTTTATATATATAGATAATAATCGTTTCTTTATTTACACTTCAAAGTCACAAACATCTGTGTAGCCCTAGCTTTTATACTAGGCATTCTTGTATCACAAGAACCATCTGCTCTGCCTATAACCAACAGTAGGTGGAACAAAGCTGCATGTGATGATGATGATTTTAAATTCACTTTCCATTACATCTTCCTTAATTAGCTAATCTGATTGTAAGATAATTTGCGCTAACCTATGTTTACCTCATCAGTAATCTTCGATTGACGTTACCTAGTTCTAGCTTTTTAAGACAAATTAGAAACCAATTACGCAATCAACATATAAACATATTACTACGCAACTTTTCTAAGAACTAATAGATTTGCATGTCGCATGCAAATTCTCTACAAGTGGGTTTCACAAAAATGTTGTTTACTAGTAACAAGTACTAGTTAACGCTAGCAGATAATAAGTTGGATGGTAACACTGGTTATCTTATAAAAAACAGGAGAAGTCAAAGTCAAAGAGAAAATACAGGAAAGTGTATTTCAATTTTCCTGTTCAACTTCTTAATTAATATTTATGAACGCTTATCTACATATATAAAACTGAAATGACGTCAGTTAGTCTCACTTATATCTCGAGAACGGTTGGAACGATTTCGCTAATTTTGGTTTTGAAATATTTGTAGAAGTCCAAGGAAGGTTTAAAAGGTGAGAAAATATGAAGAAGTTGTAAGGAAAATAGTAAAACCAACAACTTTGTTATCCCATACCAACTGTTCGTACCTGTCAAAAATTAAATAATACGGAGGTACTAAGATTGTATATTTTGATTTATTCCATTTTTTTGTCTGTCCTTTACTTATTTTATTTATATTTTCGTTTATGATCAAAACAGACATTTTTAATGTAGCTTGATACCTATATACTTTAAAGTTTAGTCATGTGAAATTATTAATTATTTATTTCCTTTCTTAACTTTGTCACATTATTTAATTCTGAGGAGGTACGAAGTTCGCCGGGTCAGCTAGTTATTCAATAGATTCCTTGTTTATGATTTTTAGATAAGGTTTGAGTCAGCAGCGAGTACTAAACATAAGAACACGCCTGTAATCCACGAGGGGTTCGGCAGGGCTGTATCTATAGTACACCAACATTTCGCCAGTTATACAGGGTGCAATTGAAATCATGGGCATTATTTTAACCTAAGGTACTACTTATGATACTAATTGCATTAGGGCTACTATTACGCAAATCAAAAATATTATTAATGCAAGTATGGAAAACCTTAAAATGTAGTAAGTCATACAAAGTATCAAATTAGTTGCGCTTCTCGATAGCAAATGCGTAGGTACACTACGCCGTACGCGCGTCATTGGGCGTGAATTCTTTGACCCCGCCCGACTCACGTGACATTCGTAAGTTGCCAATGAATTGATTCATAATAAATTCCGATTTTCCCTTCGTACTTTGCCGGCTTAGGACGGTCAAAACTACGTCAACTAACATACATTAAAAAAAAAACATTTACGTACCTAGCTTGTGGATTGTTTTGAAAAAACCTTATTTGTCGGTAAAGTGACAGAGGGTAAACGGGTGCTCTTCCACGAGCTTGTGCATGTGCTGGCACGTGAAAAGACGAAAAATCCAACAGGTTCTGAGTGGTTCTGGTGGAATGAGACCCCGTGAAGGAATAGGGTCGTTCGGGTAGCGCCGATGGAACATTTTACGAGTTCATACAAAATTTCTTGTGCGATCGTAAATTACAACCATTTGTGGGTATTGTTGGTTGGTGTACCTAGCCTGCACATTACGCGGTCGAGGCATCGTGTACACAAACACACACACAACACACAACTACTACACTAACACTTAATACACTGCAATCCAAGCACCGTATGACGCGAGCGGCGAGTACGGCGATTACGTCTCGGGATCAATAAATCAATTACGCGTCAATGCACCTGCGCAGTCGTTATGACACTGGTTCCGGGTTCGTGACTTCGTGTTGCGGCGGGAAGCATACCCCGCGCGGGGGTGATATTCGTATTTTTGCGAGTGAGGGAGTGGGACGGAGAGAGTTCAGGGAATCCCGCCGGACGGAATGTCTTGTAACCCATTGTTATTATTACTTGTAAGGAAAAACCCGCGCGCGCGCAGGTGATGTTTGTTTACATTTCGCTTTGCGCTGTACTGCGCTTTAAGATTTTGATATTTCAACAATTATTGGCGTTAACGAAGTATTTTGTTTTAATTACTTTAAGTGTTTATTTGCAATAATAAGCCTTGTGCAATTTGACTTACTACATTTTTAAGGTTTTCCTTACTTGCATTAATAATATTTTTGATTTGCGTATTAATAGCCCTAATGCAATCAGTATCGTGAGTAGTGCCTTAGGTTAAAATAATGCCCATGACTTCGATTCCACCCTGTATATAACGCCCATGTAATAACGGGAGATCTTATTGCCATAAACTGGTACAAATCAGAGGGGCAATTCTTGTAATTTTTAAGAACGTTCTCAGTCTGATCTCAGTCTCAATCTGTCAAAAATACTTCAAATTTCCCTACATTTTGACAAGTTTTTGTCATTTTTTTGTCGCCGAGATGAGACTGCGACTAGATTTTGAACGTTTTAAATTACGCTGCTACTCACAAATTCTTTGTGAAAAATCCCAATTAAATAGGGTAATTGCGTAACACATTATCAATCGGCATCGGTTTAATTTTGACAGTTCAACAACATTCATTGCGTTATTTACGTGTTGAGCAGACACATTTTTCGAACTTGTGAAGCAATGGATTAGCAATTTGCTTCAAAATGATTCAGATTCCGATTGATAGTGTGTTACGTAATTAGAGTTCAGGGCCTCGTGCTCAGCAGGTTAGGATATGTTATTATATCGTATCCGGTCATACGACTATTCGGAACGCCAGCGCAATCTGGTGGCGCTTGACAGAGTCTAGCCTGAGTTTGTGAGGAGTCGAGGAGAGCGTGCAGTGAAGTGGAGAGGCTCTCTTGGACATTGGACATGTGCAGACAACATAAAACTGTCCCGTGTTCCGTATCTGGTTGTCATGTAGTCATGTGTGTGATTCGCTAGTGTGATTAAATTGTTCGTGAAATTATAATCTGATTTGAACTGTAAATGGTTTTTCTTTTGCTCAATAACCAACACTACCCATTGTGCGCCCATAGTACCTAATTAAAATATAACGAGATACGCGTACCTTCTCCGTCATGTATGTTATACATATTGAGTCAAGAGAGGCTCAGATTACATCGGTTGCCAAAATGTTGGCTAAAACAGTAATAAATTACATAAAGCAAACAGACTCCGTGTTGCGGTTAGCAACCACTATCAAATTAAATTAATGAACAACCCACGCAAGATCGATTATAGTTTGCCAAACTGAGACAATCAAGATCATCTCATTTACTAATTAACATAGATAATACTTGTTATTTTATAGTAGGTACAATCGACCAAGGAGATAGGTAACCAACAACTTTGTACTATGGAATAACTTTTTATACAAAAAGCAAAATATCAAGATTTAAGTAATACCAAAAGGAGTAATCTACTGATACCATTACTGCAAACAGCACCTGATGCTAAGTGGTCAACAACGCCTATGCACATCTGTAGTACTAATTGCATGGCTTAATAATTTATTTGTGTAATTACACCCGTTCTCTTTTTTTTTTTTTTTTGAGGATGGGAAATCATCATATGACCCCTCCCGCTCTGGGTGGTTCGATGGCAGAAATGGTTATGGTGGTAGTAGGCATTTCCCAGAACGCGGTCCTTGCTCACACAACAGCTACTGCTTACTAATCTGTTTTGTCGACTATACTTACGTGTGTGTATAAAAATTTCATCTGCCGAAATAAGCAGCGGCCTTGAGTTGAAACTGGATCTTGTAGAACTAACGCACAATTTTAAAATGTTACTACAAGATTGTGTCATGCGGGTTTTTGCGAAATTTACGACTACCCTATAACTTTGTGTGTCGATTGTATCTGGAGGGGATGTGCGTAAGATGCTATGTTATTTTGTAAATTATTTT
This sequence comes from Globia sparganii, assembly GCA_949316385.1. NCBI lineage: Eukaryota > Metazoa > Arthropoda > Insecta > Lepidoptera > Noctuidae > Globia > Globia sparganii. Next base: position 2,091,198 of record OX438654.1, read on the forward strand.
ATGATCTGCCTACTGTAAGGTTTGTCGGCAAAAGTCGATCTTATATTATGCAGGCTGGCAGAAAAATAACTCTCAATAATCCGACCATTCAGGCGAAATTAAAATGAGCCTTCAAATTATTTCTGTTAGGTTTTTTGTTTCGAAAAACAGTGATAGAATAGGCGCTTTGAAGACATCAGAGGGGTAATTCTCAAAAATACCTCTAATTTCACTACATTTTTGACAAGATTTCACATTTGTTTGTCGCCGAGAAGAGACTGTGACTAGATTTTGAACGTTTTTAATTACGAGAATTGGCCTTCAGAATCAGATATTTATCACGCTAGGCACGCGTGGTAGATTACCTCAAAATTCCTTATGAAGAGAGGAGGCTTATTTCCCAGCATTCAGTCTGATTATCATTATAACATGCCCTAACCCTCTACGCAGCATCTTCCGCAATGAATCTCCGAATGTCATTCAACCCCACTTACTTCACAACAGGCTCAGTGGTGAGCAGTAAAAAACGTTACGTCACAAATGTCGGAAAACTCGTGTTGTGCAATTATCGCGGGATGCCGCGTAATACTGCGGGCTTGTGTTTGTATGCTTTAAGCTATTGCAGTACAGCATGGACTTCCAGTTATTTGGTCATCGGGAAGCAAGATTTGATACTGATTTAATTTACTTTCGTGTTCCATCAGTAAGTTGCCAAGAGCTGCTAACAAGAACAAATTTTGGCGTCTTGGTGAATCCCTCTAATATTTTGATAGAAACGAAAATAGAAACTTGAAAAAAACTAGTAAACATAACATAACATCACGCTTGTGTTCTCCGAAGGGTATAGGCACAGGTGCACTTATCAAAAAAAAAAAAAAAAATTCATTTAATTCAGACTATTTAAATGTCCATATTTTGTTAGTATTGCATTATCTTAACACTAGGTTAGTCATGAGGAGATCAAAAAATAATGAATTTAAGTGTATAACATAAAAAATCGAAAACAAATGATTGAATTTGAATTAAAATTATATCTAAATAAATAATTGAAAATAAATTAATAAAATAAAATAATAAAATAAATTAAAGTTATTAGGTAAGTTAAAATGACTTTGAAATAAATAATTTAAAATTAAAATTGAAATAAATAATTTAAAATGGACCCAAATTGAAATAAATTATTCTATTAAAATTCCAAGGAATCAGGTGGCATGCAGCCTAATGAGCCTTCTCACAGCTGCCGAATCCGGTCTGGTTATTGCTACTTATGGTTCACCCACATTTCGCATTTGGGTGTGATCCTATTTTGCCATCAATCGGACACAAATCCAGACTCCTTGCTGTTTCTGAGAAATTCCAGATGAAAAAACCAATAAAATAATATTATATTCTCATAATAATCATTTGTTTAGTTTTATTAAGTGAATTGTTTTTAATTTTAAGTATTTTTATCTTCTTTAATCTTTCACACGCTGGCTACATCACTCTATCTACTTTCCTATCGCAGGTATGCTGGCAGAGATTTCTATAGAAATAAGCATCACCTCTGTACCTATTTTCTGTTTTATCTTTTTTCTTGTCTGCTTAGATAGGTATGTGTGTACAAAAATGGTAAAAAATAACACGTTGTTCGACCCGGGAATCGAACCAAGACCTCTTGATCAGCAGTAGCACTTGCGACCATTAGTACAACGAGGCAGAAACTAGTTAAGAGCCTATACTACCTCAGCTAAAATTCACTCTTTATCTCGCTCGAACGATACTGCTCGCGAACTGAGTGAGAGCGAGACAGAGTGCGGTGCTAGGCGGCAGGCAGCGCCAATAGTTTAGGTATTTGCTTTTTACGGTGAAAATAATGGTAATTAAAAAAATAAATAAATAACATAAGACCTGCTTTATAGTTAGTTCGGTTAGTATACTAAGTTTCATGATCTAATTTGAAGTATTTTTTTAATACCAGCGGTTTATTGTACGGTTTGGAGGTAAATTTGGAATATTTTTCTATCGAGAAAATTTTACGAAATCGTGTTTTTGTCTAACATAAGACCTAACATTAATCCTCAACTTTACCATATATTTCAAAATTAATGCTGCAGTATTTTCGACATAACGGAGGATCATGCTAAGCCATTTGAGGTAGTATAGGCCCTTAGGTATTTTTAAATTACAATCTTGCTACTTAGATAATATACATATAATACTGCTCCAATTTTGGACCTACCCAAATTTTATACAATATTGCTCCAGGCGCCCTCTTATCTGTCTGCTCCCTAACGACCAAACCGTGAACGACGTATTATATTACCATAAGAATAATAACCTATACAGACAATAACCGTAATAATTGTACATTATTAAATACTCAGATCGACTGTCCTTGCCTTTCCCAAACACGCTCGTTATAAGGGCCGAAGCTTTGTCGTTCAAAAGGTTCTACGCCAGAAAGAGATAAACACACCCTTTTTCATACACCAGAAAAGGATAGAAGACGTCTTTAAACAATGGTAATTAAGGCAATAATGCGCAATGTGGATCTTTTTGGGTGGCCGCAAACATTTTTAATAAAACTCTTGTAAGGATTTTTTGGTTAAGTTATGAGAAGCGGTTTTTTAAAGAAAAAGAAGTTCTTCTTTTAATGGAATCATATTCTTATTCCGATAAGGTCAAAGAAAAATACACGGTCATCGACGCGCAAACTGTAATCATGAATGCAGCACGGCCGAAAGAAATGTTACGCCGGTTATCAACTGTGGTATCATAGAAAAGTACAATATATATAATAATACGTGGTCAAAATGTACGGAAACACAATTTAAAAAAAAGTTGTCGCTGTACAGTCAACAGCAAAAGTAAATGATGAAAATCAGAAATTCAATACTCATGATCGGAGTTTGCGTCAGAACTGTGTAGCATCAAAGTAGTAAATGTTTGGTATAATTTACAATCACATACTTTTGAATCACTTCGACGCCACACAGTTCTGACGCGAACTCCGTTCATTAGTATTGAATTTCTGATTTTCATCAGCTACTTTTGCTGTTGACTGTACATAATTATGTGCTGAATTCATGTGGTTACCGTTAGAGCATCGATTACCATCCCACCCAGTATACCCAGTATGAAGATGGTTCTAATGACATCGTTGACTCGACGTGGGGGTGATAGAAGCGAGACAAGGTTCTCGGCTCGACGTAAAGGGACTTAACGAGGCTGTATCAGATTGTAAAATACTCCTGAGGCCAAATCTAGTTTTCTGAATCATAAAAATAAAGTTCAAATTAACAGAACGTGCAGTTTCAACGCTAAAAAATGCCTACCTTAGCTTTTATTAATATTTATAACTTTGATTACTGCCTAGTCCAGTTTTACGATTTTCCGGCAGACGTTAAGGCAAAAGTTTACAGCAGTAAATGCATAATTTATAACCTTTTGGGAGAGAACCAAGATCGAAAGTGTGTTTTCGTGACAGAGTATTGAGTTTAAAAAAAAATACGTGAATTGATCGTGTAAAGAAATAAATCAACGAACTAATTGTTGTATTTTAGGGACAGAATTAATTTAATTGCTTGCTAAAAATCTTTGTTCCATAATATTGTATCAATGTGTAGCCACAAATCCCGCATCCCGCGGCTTTGCCCGAGTGGATGTCGAAAAATATCCCACGGGAGCGTACTGACGGGATTAAAAGTACCAGTGTTAATACAGTTTTCAAACTATCTCTGTGCCAAAATTTATGCAAATTTATTCAGCGGTTTGTGCACCAATCCGGAACATACATCCAGGAAAACAGACAAATGGACACAAATTCTTCGTAATTATTTTATTATAAAATGTTTAGATTGGGTATATTAAACATTAGGTACTTAATTGTAGCAACCCGTTGATACAGTACCTATAATGAAAGATAGAAGCTAATCAAATGAATTCTTGTCGCCGTTATACATCTTTTTTGAGGCTGACTGTACCACTTAGGGCTTGAGATACCTACCCTTCAACACGAAAATTATAGAAACAAGAGAGAGATTTTATAGTATTACTAAGTAACGAGACTTTTGTATAATAATTACTATATGACAAAATTAATCCAACTTTTAAGCGCAATTCACATTTAAGTCACACATAAAATTATCCATGTCAATGATTTAATTTAAGTCATGGCGTTTTATTTTATAATGTTAATGCTAAAATATTTTAAAAAAAAACATAGAAAATATCACGAAATAAAAACTCGAGAATAACAAGGGCAACCATTATATCAAATGCAAAACTTAATTGGTCCCCTTTGAAGCATTATTCCGTAGAAACGCTGTAAAATTTAAATCGTTTTTTTTTTTAATTATTACGCTAAGCTCTGATATCCCTAAGCTTCGAATTCGATTGACGAAGATTAATGAAACGTTTAAAAAAAAAAAAGAAAATTAACATGGCATCCTTGTTTCAAATGTAAATAAGTACTGCAGTTAATATTGTCCAGAAAACATTTTACAAAAATTTAATTAAAAATTAAAAACCCTCGTCTCAAACAAAGAATAGAATAGAATAGAATACTCTTTATTATGTACACCATTATAAATTACAGACATAAATATAGAACTTTTGCAAAGGGTGACACAATGGGCGGTCTTATCGCTAAAAGCGATCTTTTAAAGACAACCTTTGGATGGATTAAATAGGGGGAGGAGAGACAAATACTGTAGGTAGTCCGTGGTGTACCATTTACAAAATACAATAAATACATAAATAAAATAGGTATATTATACTAGTCTAAATAAATATATAGATATACATATATATAATAATAAACATAACGGGAGCAAAGAAAAATATAATGTTGATGTCTAAGGAGAGAGAAAGTAATTTTTTATCATTTCTTTAAAAGTGGACAAAGATTGTGCACGCCTTACCGACACGGGCAAGTCATTCCATAACCGTACTGCTTGAACAGTAAAAGATTTGTCATAGAAACTGGTGGAATGCATCGGCATCTCTAGTCTCAGGTTTTCCGATGACCTCAGATATCTATTATGTGTGTCATGAAGGAACTTAAAACGTTCTTTGAGATAAGAGGGGGTTTTAGGATTAAACAAAATACTGTAAAGCTGAAACAAGATATGAGAATTCCGGCGAAGACGTATGGGAAGCCACTTGAGCTTTGTACGAAATTCAGATATGTGATCATATTTGCGCAAGCCAAATATAAATCTTATGCAATAGTTTTGAAGTCGCTCAAGTTTATCTAGTTGTGCCTCAGTAAGATCTGGATAACTGACATCTGCATAGTCAAGGATAGGAAGTAAAAGGGATTGTGCAAGCGCAGTTTTAGTGGCCGTTGGGAGAAAGTTTCGCAATCGTCTCAGCGACTTACCGGATGCAAAAATTTTGCGACTTACGTCCTGTAACTGAGGACCCCAAGAAAGATGTTTGTCGATCCAAACCCCAAGGTTCTTAACCTTTTCGCTAACTGGAATAACAGTTCCATTAAATTGAACCTGGGGAAGCTGCGACCAGTTTATCTTGGGGATCATCCTTGAGCTGCCAACAACAATGAGCTGAGTCTTCGACGGGTTAACCTGCAGCCCATGCGCCTCACTCCACTCACAGATTGAAACTAAATCCTTGTTGATAATATGAACGGCATCAGCCAAATTCGAGTGGTGAGCTTGCTTATAAATTTGCAAATCGTCTGCATAAAGGTGGTAGGAAGAAAGAAGGTTTTTGGTAATGGAGTTTATAAATATTGCGAAAAGTAAAGGAGATAAAACGCCACCCTGAGGTACACCGGCAGAAGTATAACACCACGAAGAGCAAGACTCTTCTATGCATATACGTTGCCGGCGGCCATACAGGTAACTATGAAACCAGTCAATCGCCGTTGGAGATATGTTAAGCGAGCGAAGCATGCCAAGCAGGATATCAAAATCGACAGTATTGAATGCATTACTAAAATCTAGCAAGCAAAGAACCGTCAGATTTCCTCCCTCCATGGCTAACCATATGTCATCAGTGACGTTAACTAAGGCTGTAGTGGTGCTGTGACCAGGACGGAAACCGGATTGGAAAGGATTCAGCAGACTATTCTTACAAAGAAAAGTACTAAGCTGATTGTGGACAAGGCGTTCTAGGACTTTGGAAAGGAAAGGCAAGATGGAGATAGGACGGTATTCTGAAAAGGAAGTAGGATTGGATTTTTTGGGCAGAGGAATAACTTTGGCCTCTTTCCACATCGATGGAAAGGTACAATAGGATATAGAGTAGTTCAGGATATAACATAGGATAGGAAGGATTTCGTCGAGGATAGGGAGTATCATTTTTCGACTTACACTGTCACTACCGACTGCGTTAGACGTGATTGAAACTATGCTCTTCTTAACATCACAATCAGAGAATTGACTAAAAATAAATGGGGGATGGTCCGGAGTTGGAAGATTTGAAAGATAGTTCACAGTAGCTGCCTTCATGGTCCCATTACTGTGGGACGAAAATGAGAAGTGTTGATTCAGTAGATCAATATCTAAGTCTTTTGGAATCGATTCTTGCCGTGATTTTCCAACTCCCATGGACTTAAGAAATTTCCAGACTTTTGCTGGATCTCCGTTTTCAACTGAGGTGTGGATATGGCGGCGTTGGGCGTCTCTACACACCTTATTGCAGCGATTGCGTGCATCAACAAGGATCTCCCGGTTCGACGGCGATGGCCGACACCTATATTTAGTTTTGGTTACAGCCTTTCTGTGCATGATAGTCCTAATATCATCTGTAAGCCATGGCGCCGGAAGATGTTTGATTTTCACTGCACGAATGGGAGCGTGAATATCGTACAACTGCACAAGGTTATCCGTCAGCAGATTCACTTTATCATCAACCGACTCAGCATTGACTAAAGGAGCCCAATCAATGTTGTTAGCGTCTCTTCGGAGATCATCTGTATTCATACCACCAAAATTGCGCTGCAGGAGAATTTTAGGTTTTGCCTTAGGTGGGCGAATTTTATAGGATAGGAATAATAGGTCATGGTAAGAAAACATGTCAGCTGGGCATTGACCATGCTTGCTAGCATGTTGAGGAGAGGAAACAATGAGAAGATCCAATAGTGAAGGATTACAGTTTGGAAAATGGTGTGTGGCACTTAAAGGAAGAATTGATAAGTTCGACGACTGGATAATTGATCGAAGAGAAGAAGAGCGGGAATCGTTTTTCAATAAGCAAGTATTGAAATCCCCCATAATAACTGTGTGACTGTAAGAGGGTGTTAGGTTTTCTAGGATCTTTTCAAAGGAAGACAAGAAATTTATACGTGACGAAGGGCTATAATAAACACCTAGAAGAACTTTCACGTGGTTCAGGTAACAAAAACCTCTAATATCCCAAAAAAATATTTCGACTTGATCAAACCTGTGAAAGATGCTCATATTAATTCATCAACTAGAAAAGAGCTGATAATCTTCAAACGGCTTAACTGATTTTTTTAATCATAGAATAATGTCAAAATCGGTTCAGCCATTTTAGAGCTACGATGGCGCAGACAGATACACACAACTTATAACACCCCTCTGTTTTTATCGGGGGTTAAAAATTGTGAAAATAATGTTAAAGATTATTCGAGAACAGTTTATTTAAGTACCTACCTAAATTATGGTCGGATTAACATAAAAAGGTGTGAAGTTAGTTAATTCATAATTAACAACAAAATGAATTATGATAACACTAACAAGTTCAAAGCTGTCAGCTATCGTAATAAACGTGTGTTAGAATTTTGACACTGCACGTTTTCTCATAACACATCTGACATTGGCAGAATTGTCGACATCGGCACCGTTGCCATAGAGAAAAATAGAATAGTCTTGTCAATGTTGTGTTGTTAATGTTGGCAGTTGGCATTAGTTGTAAGAGGTGAGAACTATCAATGTTAATGGTACGTTTATCCAGATTATTACTAGAGCAACATGGAAGGTGGTGACAATGAGCTAATAATACAATTGAACATTAATAATGTCACTCAGTTTAATTTTCTGTAACCCTTTACAGAAAATTAAACTGAGTGACATTATTAATGTTCAATGACCGCCCGCGCCGCCGCCGCTGCCGCCCCGCTGCCTCGAAATCGTGGCAAAATTCGAGGCAGCGGCCTTAGGCCGAATGTACGCATAAGATCCTGCCGCTCCCGCGCCGCCGCCGCCGCTGCCCCGCTGCCCGCAAGATTCGAGGCAGCGGCCTAATTCTGATGTTTCCCTGGTAAGACTTGCCCAGTAAGAAAACATTGATTCTGAGCTCTCTTGTGAGTTAAAATAATTGATAACTACTGATGGAAACAGAGAAGAATCATCAGCCTCATCATCATCTGCCTAGCCTTCCCAAACTATGTTAAGGTCAGGTTCCAGTCTAACAATCCATGTGACCATCTTCACATACAAAGACCCTCCGTGCCTCGGAAAGCACGTAAGCTGTTGGTCCCGGCTGTCATTCGTGAAACTTTGACAGTAGTTACGGTTTGTCAGAAGCCCGAAACTTACCAAGAGGTATCGTATTAACCAGTAACTGGATTGTGGAGGTAAGGTAGGCAGTCGTTCTATGTATGTTATTCAGCTGCATCCGGTTAGACTGGAAGCCGACCCAACATAGTTGGGAAAAGTATAGGCAGATGATGAGATAGCCAGTATGGAATTTAGAAGTCATCGTAAGAAACTTGGCAAATAAAGAAGCAGCATTGGCCTCGCTCTTTCTACATATTTTAAAATTAACAATCATCACGGTCAAGTTTTCAAAACAAAATCGGACCGGCATCGTTTAGCAATAGTTTCTATAAAAAAAATAACTGTTTGGGGCGTCATTCCATGAGATTTAATAACAATTATATAGACGAAATAGTATGTTTGCGAGGTCAGTGAAATTGTATAACAAGATATTACGTTATTTTACTTACTAGCGACCCGCCCTTGCTTCGCACGGGTGCAATCTACTGATGTGGCGATATTTCGAAACATGAAGATTTTTTTGCTATAGTTACATAACAATAATAGTCTGCTAGACCGAATTTCAGCCACGGTAGCCAATCTTATCGGAGACTAGCCATCTACGCAGGAGATGTTATAATGCACAAATACGTATGCGCGCAGACACACTCACTCTCATAATCCGATGGGACGGGACGGCAATCCGACACGACCGGAGAGAGATCAGGCGTCGCCGGACCAACGACTTAATGTGCTTTCCGAGGCACGGGGGCACTCGTATCACACCGCCAACTTCCAAAATCCGAGTCCAAAGAGAAACAGTATGTAAGAAGAATTAGGTAACAGTATGTAGAAGGTAGGACGTAAGTTACATTTTCAACTTTCTGGAATAAAGGTTTTAGATGATGGTGAAAACCGAATCAAAATCTATTGTGTTGAATATATTATTAAAGAAGGATTAATGTCAAAAAATGTTAATGCAGTATTTACTAATGTTATAATAGGTAAATAAATCAAATGATTATATTACCCTCAGACATACACCTAGTTCGTTGAACTGATATTCTTCGCGTAGCCAAGTCTTCAATTGACTATTATAACAAGTGCGATATCCGAGATGCGGTCAACAACCTCAACACCCAAGATGTTACAAGTCGATTCAATGATATCAACTCATAACAATCTACATATAGGTGTGTTCTTTAACGTCCTTAAATTACAGTAGTCATTAAAAATGGGAATTATCGGGGACTTATCGCAATGCCTGGATATTTTTCTATAACTCGTAATAATGATATGAGAGAAGATTAAGATTAGTCATGGGGAATAGAAAAGATTTGTCATTAATCTGTCATCCCCAGCTGGATGGATCAACGTCCTTAAAATGATGATAGGGTCAGGCCAGGCTTAAAATGATGATAGGGTCAGGTCAGGAGGGAAAGAGCCTCACGTTCCAGACGCCGCGGGAGACGCCCCGGGCGTCGGGAGCCGCGTGACGACTCCCGGCCACCGTACGGGGGCCTGCGGGCGGAGAGTAATGGGTAACTATCCGTCCGATCAGGACCAGGCCCATGCTGGACGGCGCGTACGTGTTCCACGCGCGCCTAAAACAGATGTCAGCAACAAGGAAGGGGCCCGTAAGGGCCGTAGCCTGCCGGGGGAGCGGATTGTCCGAAAGGGTTACCGCTGCCTGGAACATAAAGGGCTAAGGAAGGAACACGGGTGGGTTTTAGTCAGTAAGAGTCTGACACTCCCTCCTGCTCCACCCTGAGCGGGAGGGGTCATTTGATGATTTCCCATCCACAAAAAAAAAAGGGTCAGGCTGAATGCAGAAGGCGGGTAACTAATATCTGTTCCAAAATAGCTGGTGAAAATGTAAACAAACCCTGTTCACTTGTTCAGATTCCTATGCATTCTTATGAATTATTTTACATTCACTATCTAAAGGCAAGACATTCATGTATATTTAGAAGGTTTCAACTTTATATGTCACCACTTTATCAAACAATTTTTTTTTGAAAAACATAATTAGATTGCGAAAATTGAGGTTATACAATTAACTTCAATAGTAAATAAAACATATTTATCGTGATATTTAATTAAAATTTCGGGTTTAAGTAATAAATAATCAAATCAAAGCAAGCAAGTGGCACTGAAATGCATGCGTCCACAGGTTTTCTTATCCGTTTGTTTACATTTTCATTAGATAATTTTGGAACAGACCATAATACCTAGGTGTTTTGGTGCAACTTGAGGGAGAGATTTATGTCCAGAAGTGGAATGCGATGAGCTAAGTTGATTAAAAGAAATTAAAATCAAACAAACGTTTATGAAATCATCTACATTACTTTCGAAACCATCGATTTTAATTAGTTCAAGGCTAAAAATGATTTACGATTCGTTTACGTAACATAACATAATATATCTATTTTGACAATTAGGTTAAAGATGTGAGAAAACTTTGACTTTGATTTTGTAGTAGTTCTTAGGACTTTGCATAATTTCTGTATGTTTTTTTGGCAATTTGGCGACCTCGTTATTGTAGGTAACGTGTAGCTACACACGTTTGTGCGCTAGAAACCGCGAGCTTGATTTAAAACTAATATTTGAATAGTCCGAAGTAGTCTTATTTACACATCATTTATTTATTTATTACACCATTTATGTACACACATATATAAACAGACAAGAAAAAAACAGAACCGAAAAATAGGTACAAAGGAATCGCACATCACATCTCATGAAATGAGTCACTTTTAAATTGTAGAAGATACTTTTGTGGGATTGGATAGTTCAGATTTTTCAAAATCATGATTTAAAAGTAAGGACTTGATACTATAACATATTTAATATAATCATCCTATGATGTTCCCAGTGCTGGGACACAGGCTTCCGTGAGAGGGAACTAGGTACGGTCAGCAGCAAAAATCGATTAACACTTCAGTGTTTTTAATCTCAGTTATTGGGCAAAACATTTGTTCAAAATTGCAGCTGAAGTACAATTAAATTTCGAACAAATATTTTGCTCAATAACTGAGATTAAAAACACTGTAGTGTTAATATTTTGCTCAATAACTGAGATTAAAAAAACTGAAGTGTTAATCGACTTTTGATGCTGACCATACTATGATTTTCCCTAAAATCTGTGGTGACTCTTATATTGTACCAGATATTTTGATGGCATAGTTCTGATTTTTCAGGCCCATTACTAAGAACACCTTTTTAAAAAAATAAGGACTAATGATTTCCCCTAAAACCTTTAAGGGTCTAGGTATGTTATGTATAAAGAAACTTACAGTAAGGAATGAAGTAAGGGCTCTTCCTCACCGTGAATTTCTCTTTTCTCTTTTTTCTAGCAAAGAAGCAAAAAACTTTGTGTATAAGATATTTGTGTTCTCTTTAAATCATCATCGAGGTCAAAAACGGGCCTATTAGAAGATACTTTTATGGGATTGGATAGTTCAGATTTTTCAAAATCATGATTTAAAACTAAGGACTTGATACTATAACATATTTAATATAATCATCCTATGATGTTCCCAGTGCTGGGACACAGGCTTCCGTGAGAGGGAACTAGGTACGGTCAGCAGCAAAAATCGATTAACACTTCAGTGTTTTTAATCTCAGTTATTGGGCAAAACATTTGTTCAAAATTGCAGCTGAAGTACGATGAAATTTCGAACAAATATTTTGCTCAATAACTGAGATTAAAAACACTGAAGTGTTAATATTTTGCTCAATAACTGAGATTAAAAAAACTGAAGTGTTAATCGACTTTTGATGCTGACCGTACTATGATTTTCCCTAAAATCTGTGGTGACTCTTATATTGTACCAGATATTTTGATGGCATAGTTCTGATTTTTCAGGCCCATTACTAAGATCACCTTTTTAAAAAAATAAGGACTAATGATTTCCCCTAAAACCTTTAAGGGTCTAGGTATGTTATGTATAAAGAAACTTACAGTAAGGAATGAAGTAAGGGCTCTTCCTCACCGTGAATTTCTCTTTTCTCTTTTTTCTAGCAAAGAAGCAAAAAACTTTGTGTATAAGATATTTGTGTTCTCTTTAAATCATCATCGAGGTCAAAAACGGGCCTATTCAGCAATAAAAATAATTTACACGATTGCTTTTTCAACTTAAAGTGACTCAAATGCACCATATATGGCACTCGGCGAAATACCATCAAGATCCACCAAAAAGATGGCGAAACTACATCAAATGACACACTGATCTCAAACACGGCCGACAATTTGTCAGTGTTAATATTACACTTTCCTTAAACGTAGCAAAAGTGTCAATTTAGTGTCTTCGTTCTTTATGTAATGCCAAAGTAACGTTACTGTTAACTGCGTAACGAAGCGAGGCCAAACGACCGGTTTTAGGCCGTATTCCCACACCAAGATGAGCTGAAAATGGATTTTAATTTTTAGGCAAAAACGAAGATCTGCGGAGTTTCGCTAGCTAATTTAATCTGACCCTGTATAGATTGCAATCGAGACGCTAAAAAGATAATACTTAAAATATCGCGAAGGAATAATAAGTGCTAATAAAAATCATACAATGGCCCCGATTCTGTTGTTCACAAACTAAACTAAATTTAAGTTCAGTGCATCTTTTTCTTTCTATTTCATTAAGAAAAGGACAGAAAATAAATATTAGTTTAGTCCCGTCAAATTAGATAATCCATAGACAAGTTTAGACATGACATGACAGTTTAGATGTGATTAAAAAATTGGCTACTAAAAATACGTCAATTTACGTCAGGCGCTGACTAATTTGACAGGACTAAACTAATATTTATCTTCTGTCCTTTTCATAATGAAATATAATTTGTCGCTTAGCATGCGTTCTTTGCTGGAGGCAGTTCATTAGAGTACCAATTTATTTACAATAAATCTCTATTAAATTATATATCCCGGCAATGATTCAACTTTGTATACTATCTTATATAACATCTTGCAATACATTTCTTTGTAAAGGCTCTCGCAAACAGGCGCGACGTGACAGTTGTACTCGAAACTAATAAAACAATTTCCATGAAGTTTTCATACTAATTGTTCTACTAGAGTTGCGTCGCGCTGTCGCGACGAGTCTGTCTGCGAGAGCCTTAACATGACTTCTCTGCATTACACGTTTTTTGGCCTACATTTGTTTACAAAATATTTGAATTATTAAGATTTTAAATGTGCAATATTGGCATTTTAATGATGATTTTAATGTATTTGCATAGTATAGTCATTTATTTTGATTAACATTTGGGAACATTTTGGTTGGTTTTAAAGCAAAATGGATTTCGGATTTTCATTGTTGCAATACTATACATAATATCATAGATTTTTAGTTGGAATGCTGATCATAACGTAACATAAAAAACGATTTAGATTGGCCTAGAAAAACTAGTATATCAGAATCGGGCTTAAAGAAACACCCGAGTCCATAAAATCATCAAATATGATACAATCAAATATATTAATTAAAGATGTATGAATGCGAAAACACGTTTTATTTAGGCAGACCGCCAATATTCCGCTTCTTGCCTTTTTGACCATGATATGTTGCTAAATAATTAATTTACATAACATTACGCTTGTTTTTCTGCAAGTTAAGCAGAGGGGTAGGTACCTATACCACACACACACACCACATTTCGTTAATTACTTGGTTAAGTCTCTAATGCGTTGTATAGCGTCTGCAGTGGTATTCTGTAAAAATCGCACAGTGAAACCTTAGGTAAAGTGAGCTGTCAATCCGGCTGAAGCTAGGAATTGACAATATTGACAACTCATTTCACCTAAGTTTTCACGGTGAGATATTTACCTACAGAATAGACCGGCTATATAGTTAGTTATATAACGTTTTGTTTTCTTCTTTCGAAAGTCAAATTACTGACGACTGAAAGAGAGAAATCGGTGTCTGTTCATCTGATATAAATACTTTTATTAGTAAGGGGGTAAGCAATTAAATGTTTTATATTTCCTATTGTCATCAACCTGGCACAGATCGGGACTCTAGGCAGCTACTGAGCGGTGGAGCATACGGTGGAGGCCTGCCCCGCATGGGCGGAGCACCGCCGTGTTCTCGTAGAGGCGATCGGCAGCGGCGGCGACCTCTCGCGCCCGGCCCTGGTTCAAGCCATGGTCCGGGGCGAGAGGGAGTGGGAGGCAGTCGCCTCCTTCTGCGAAGGGTTACCCCGCGCTGCCCCGGAACATAAAGGGCTAAGGAAGGAACACGGGTGGGTTTTATTCAGTAAGAGTCTGACACTCTCTTCTGCTCCACCCAGAGCGGGAGGGGTCATTTGATGATTTCCCATCCACAAAAAAAAGACAGCTACTGAGAAATTCTTAATGGAAAACCCAATAACACTTTTCCCGACCTGGGGATCGAACCCAGGACCTCATGCTCAGGAGACCACTAGATCAACAAGGCAGCCAAGTGTTGCTAAATAATTAATTTATAATTTTATTATAACTCAGTCAAAGTTTCTGGTGGCGACCAGCCAATAGCGATGGAAAGTTCAAAACCCTCATCAAACGTGTCCTTATCAAAAAAGCATATTATAAGATTAAAGGCTACGTTGAAGACAAGGTAGTTTGGCAATAATTGCTTCTGCACATGTGCCTTCCCTGGCATCTCATTAACGGCATAACTACATAAATGTCTATTAACTGCTCTCAAATTACGATTTTTATTTAATTTTTACATACTTCTTTGACATTTAATCTTTTTACTAATCCTCCAACTCTTTTTAGTGGTTGTAATGGAAATTATGATCACTTGGTTTTAATAGGTTTTTATATTTTATTTATCTTTTTTTGAGTTTTTGATTTTGTAAATGTGAGGACTTTGTAGGCCCTGTAGATTTTAGATCTGTAGATCATTTTTTATTTTATCAAGTACCTGGCACTTGTTGACAGGCCTACGCTGTTCTCCCATACCTACTGTAATTAGATAACATTGTAAAAGCCAATTATTTTTAAAAGAGTAACCGTGGAGTTTCTTGCCGGTTCTTCTCCATAGGAAAAACGACCAATTGGAACCGTGCACCTAGCTTCTGACGTTTCATAAGTGCCCTTGTAGGCTTATGTGAAATAAAATATTTTGATTTTGATTTTGAATAACTGAATTCAAAATTAAGACTTTTCTTCGATAAAGCGATATGTACTTAGGTCTGATTTAATATATTTAATATATGCATTGAGAAATGATTTATCGATTACGTAAGCAATATGTTAAATTTACCACAACCACCAATTAATATCAATATAATTTATTAGTATATTCACGCCACGTCTATTTTGTAGATTGCCTAGATTGCACGCATATAAATATTGCGGGTGGAATCTGGTTAATTATTGTCAGTAATAACCAGTCAGTGTCGTAAATTACTCTAATCCAGAAAACTTGCATGTTGCGTTTTGTTTTGTAAGAAATGATCGATAACTTTATTATTTCATGTAAATGCTTTGGTAGCTAATCCGCGGATCATATCGGATGTTTACAGTGTTGGCTGAAGCAAGAAAAATCTGCTCAGGTGGAAATTTACAGATGATTACGCCCTGGAGTGTAAATGTGGTGCTGTTCCACAAACAATGGATCACTTATTATCTTAGCCAGCGTGTCCTGAAGGTCAATTCTCGTAATTTAAAAACGTTCAAAATCTAGTCGCAGTCTCATCTCGGCGACAAAAAAATGTAGAGGATTTTTTGATAGATTGAGACTGAGATCAGACTGTGAATGTTTATAAAATTACGAGAATCGCCCCTCTGTTGTCTGCACGTAACAGGAATAAATGGAGACTACTGAATCTGCCAAGCTTGTAGCCAAAATCTGGATCAACTCTATAAAGATTGCCAGCGATACGCTAAGAAGTGTTTGAGCCGTTTATCATTATTATTTCTACGTAACCTGAAATGAGTATTACGTAGGTAGTAATGACGTTTGCGAGAGCCAATCAAAACGCGGAACTCAAGTTGGGTTCAGTCAAGTGTTATTAAAGTTGAGAAGAAAATCACATTTGAATTTCCTGATGTGACATGTCATACAAACGCGGCTTGTTATTAAGTTATTTTTAAGCATTTATTTATGCTAATATTTCTGAATTGAATCATGTCATTTTTGGCTGCTACCCAACAGAAAAATACTATTGATCACAGTAATAATATAAGACTAAGTTTCATTAAAAAAATAAGACAACTTAGTGATTATGATAATAGAACAAGTAAGGGCATTTTGGCCACTTATAAGTCTTCTTTCAATCCTCTTGAAATGTGTAGTGACAAAAGTGCGATCTTGTTAAAAGAATAGAACTCTCTCTTGCCGTAGAATCCGCGGCTGCTCAGCTCACTCTATTCGTTGCCGGAACAAAGTAAGTTTTAAGACAAAGTCGTAAGTACCTTCATAGGTTACGAGTAGAACCTACGTTGACAGTGCTTATAAGGCTTAAACCTACAACCTTGTACCTTTGAGGCAAAGCGCACTGTATGACATTTGCGGGCGTGTCAGCCTTGATCGTTGACATATACCACGGTTTATGAGGCCATTGACATTTATCTTTTAGTGCACTTTCATTCATTTAAGTATACTTTTGATTACATAGTTGTTTCATGGAGTTACCGCAAATAGGTTTGCGAAGGTCCGATTAATCGATCACCTGTTCTGTCAATCAGAGGGGCAAATCTCGTCATTTTAAGAACGTTCACAGTC
Source organism: Globia sparganii (assembly GCA_949316385.1). NCBI lineage: Eukaryota > Metazoa > Arthropoda > Insecta > Lepidoptera > Noctuidae > Globia > Globia sparganii. The sequence continues at coordinate 2,108,332 of OX438654.1, forward strand.
TGATCTCTTTTCTCAAAAAACCTCTAACTTAGAGGCGTTTTTGACAGATAGAGACTCAGTCTGTGAACGTTGGCCCTACATTTTTGACACGTTTTTGACATTGATTGTGGCTGAGATGAGGTTGCAACTAGGTTTTGAACGTTTCTAATTACGGAAATATGCCTTCAGATTTTCCTTCGAAATGTTTTGTTTCCGTTTTAGCCAGTCTGAGTTAGTACTACTGTATAAGAACATCGTAATAACGAAGACAATTAAACTAATCTTTGTCTCATCTATTTTGATGACCTACCGTTTATTTTTAGGGTTCCGTACCTCAAAAGGAAAAATGGAACCCTTATAAGAACACTTCGTTGTCCGTCGGTCAAGACACTTTTTCTCAGGAACGTGTGGACTTACAAAGTTGAGATGAATATGAAATATTCAAGGATGCAATCCCTTGAAGCAGTGAAAAAAATCAAAATTTAGAAGTTTGATTTTTTTTAAGATACGGGCGTTTATGTTCCGAAATCAAAACCTATAGGGTACTTCCCGTTGACGTAGAATCATGAAATTAAAGTACACAAGTAAAGGAAAAAATCTGAAAACCGTAAATTTGTAGTTACATTACAAAAAAAATCAATCTCGTTATAAACTATTTACATACCGGTCCGTGAGGCCGACTCGCATTTGACTGGCTTTTTTTTTATAACCGACCAAAATTTTCTATGCTGGGAAGTCTCGAATCATGTACCCGCAAACTGTAACCGACTGAACTGTAACTGTCGGTGTATACCTGCCACTCTGTATGTACCTAGTTGTAGAATAAAGGTTGACAACTTTAATCAAAGCAACAGGAAACTATCTAAAAACTTGCTTGATTTTTTATATGACCCTGTACCAAAATCCAATGTAACCTAATTTAGTTTCAATATCTTTCATCTTACACACAGCGGATATAAATTTTATTATCTATATATCAGATTGTTTCGCGAATATATCCGTTCAGTCATCACGCGAGGACAAACACATTAATGTATGTAGATCAGATTGTACACACTTGTTAATTATTATTTCTTGATTAATTAGATGTAAATTAAAAATGCGTAGAGCCTCAAACCTTGCAAAGAAGTAGGACAACAACAATTGTCGGTGGTAAAGAGTTTAGGGCCTTATCACACTGGCGATGATGCATGTAGTTTTAACGATACATGTAGTTTTAACGATACATGTAGTTTTAACAATACATGTAGTTTTGACGGGAGAGTAGATCTTTAAAGACACTTTTACACGTCAATATTTTAACGTAATTTTCTCGGAGGTGTCGAAAAAGCAACGCAGGTAAACTATCAAGAAGGTAACCAGTGAAAGTCGTTACAGGTAGTCACGAAGCCCGAAAGTCTGCAGCCAGTCTTACCAAGAGGTATCATATTACCTACTAACTGGGTTGTGGAGGTCAGATAGGCAGTCGCTCCATGTAAAATACTGGTATTCAGCTGAATCCTGTTAGACTGGAAGCCGACCCCGATATAGTTGGGAAAAGGCTAGGCAGGTGGCTTTCTCCTGTATAAGACTAATTAAAAAAAAAAATCTGTAGTGGTGCGGAGGCCTTGACCAGCAGTGGACATCTTTTAGCCGAAACGATGATGATGATGAAATAAAAATGTTTTGAAAAAAAAAATCATTTTATGATTCAAACAGCGCTAGATAAGGGGTTATCTAGCGCTGTTTGAATCATAAACGTCGAATAGGACATTTCTGTATTGAAGGACCCCGCTAAGCTACCTAAGTACCTAATCTTGCACTCTTAAAATAAACAAACAGAACTCAACTTCCTTTTAGTTCGCTCGTGATTAATGGACCGTGATTGTCTTATCCTGGCCGTATCTCGTGATCTATATGTGAATGAAGTTTTAATTATTTCGTGTTGTTGCAATGTGTCATACTGGATGCGATGTACGAAGGTTGAGTTGTTGGAGTAGTCAAAGCATGAACACGTTGCTGACAAAGATTTGCTGTGTCGAAATCACATGCATGTGTGGCTTTAATAACGAACGTCGTACTTGCAACAGTTGCAACTTGCCCATGGAACTCTATATCTGAGTTTAGACCTTCGAATAGACCTATTAAAGTTCGCCACTCGTGGCAAAATTAAACAGCAATCTTCTAAGGACTGGACCAAAAATAACTTCTACAAAACGTACATCTTATAAAACGGATCCAAGGACCAATGAGTCAAGATTGGTCCTTCGAGCTGTGTGCACGAAAATTGTGGCAGATTACTCTTCTATTACTTTGAACCCCATTAGTAGACAGAGGGTTTTTTATGGTATTGGATAGCAATCAAGCTGACCGACAGCCCACCTAATGGTAAGTGGTCATCGATAACTATTGGCATCTGCAACACTAGGGGCATCGCAGATAATTGTCAGTCTATTTATTTGCATCTTCCTACCCATTCTCAGCGATTTAACTAAGCTTTTTGATGTTCTTTAGTATAAAGCCTTTGTAGCATATCAATGCCATATCCACTGTCTTCTCGGCTCCTGTCGGTTGCAGCTACCGGAACTGGCAGCCAGCCGGACTCATTTGAAGGGCGCGCGATCGCCTCTCTCCGCCTCGACAAACTGCGTGCTAACACACTACCTATTTTTTACATTTAAACATACATTTTCAGGTGTTTCGTTGTTGTATTTTATTTAGATTAACTGTTGACTGGTAATGTAGAAAATACGATCATGATTGATGGGGTGGTTCAGTGCATTATATTGGTAAAAAGACCAGAAAGTTTAATGCATTAGAAACACCAAAGCAGGGTTTAATGGCAAAGGCAATTTTGGGCAAGTTGAGGGAAAAATCTTTCGTTTCTAAACCGACAATATTTAATGAACAAATTATTTACAGAAAAATGGTAATACTTAGGAAAAGAACACGCATTTAAGTTAACAATATAAATAGTTTAACACTTGGGAAGTTTTGACCCACTAGAGACCCAAATTTATAATTTAGATCACTGTGGCTATTTTTATGCCACTAACCCATCAATTCTAAAATCAAATCATACCCCATCACAGACAGTATGTCATCACGACTGATAATCGCGTCGCAGTGGCGCGTGCGACTAATCCCTGCTATACGCAACGTCGTGTCGCAAGCGGAACACGGGTCGGGAGAAGGAAACTGCGCGTTAAAATACCTGACCATTGCGACATTAGTGACACTGGCGATTTGGTGCCGACAAGGGACATTCTGATTATAATCAGTTATCTTTTTCGATCACTGTGGGGTGCTGAGAACTGCAATGGCGGCGAGTAACACAGCTGTGTGGATCTAGAGCGACAGCTCTAGAAAGATCCGTTTGTTTTAAAGTACAAGGAATTGAACAGCTAGATATATCAAAGATGGCAGATGGAATATGGAGGTGAGTGGTGATCGAGAATAGGTCACCAAATCTTTGGCACTTGAGGAACAGAAGATATTATCTGTTTGCTTTGAAGTACAAGGAACTGCACAGTTAGATATATCAAAGATGGTAGATGGAATATGGAGGTGAGAGGTGACCTAGAACTGTGGCACTTAAGGGACAGAAGATATTTCAAAAAATAGACACAACACTACATATAAGAATGGAGAGCAGAAAACTATCAGAATTAATTCGTGAATGATGACAGGCCGAGGAAAAAGTATGATTTGTAGCCTCGTAGGTTTACTTTTTCAATTTAGACCCTTTGACCGGAGAATGATGTGCAAATATACCTACGACCTCCCACAAATTAATAAACGTTTATCAACCCACGCAAGTAAACCAATCAGAGGGAATCAAGTAGTTAATCATGATTTATGTAGGCTATAATACCACAGCGAATATTACCAAATACGCGGAGTAAGTACAAACAGATCTGAGCTGAGTTTCAATATTATGCTGTGATGTAAGTTTTGTGATCGTTATTAATAAGGTTAAGAACGTTAATACAGGCTGTTTAAAATCCATCATTTTTCTTTCATGGCAAACATGAATAAAAGAGTTACTCTTTTGTTCTAAGCCAAATACTGATGGGACACAGGCATCTTCTCTGTGAAAGAGAGGCGGGTTAAAGGATAATGAACAAATCGATCACTATTGCATCATTGCCAAATTATCATACCATTAAATCTAGATTTTTTCACGTAGTTATCCTTCACCGTAACTCAACGGTGTCTTTTATTGTCTAAGAAAGTTTGACAACAAACGTTGAAAAGTTACCCCTCAATTAGATGGCCTTTAAAATGTTTGACCACGGCCACATCATCATCTGCCTAGCCTTTTCCCAACTATGTTGGGGTCGGCTTCCAATCTAACTGGATGCAGCTGAATACCAGTGTTTTACATGGAGCGACTGCCTATCTGACCTCCACAACCCAGTGACTGGGTAATACGATACCCCTTGGTAAGACTGGTTGTCAGATTTTCGGGCTTCTGACTACCCGTAACGACTGTCAAGATCCACGAATGCCAGCCGGGACCAACGGCTTAGCGTGCTGTTAGACCACGGCCACATTTTTAATTTTAAAATTACCCGATTAAATCTTGTTACGGGCGAAACTACGCAACGAAATATTACTAGGCATATACCTGTAACTACGTATAGTAAAGTTTAATTCACAAATCGTAGGATTAGTAAAAGTATGGTGTGAATGAAGGACGTTTGACCGGATGCATTGCGATATCACCCGATGGCATAGACTCGTAATGGACTGGGTAATGTAGCAAGCCGGATCGCACAGCCTTTGGGCCTTTAAACCAGGAGACTTTTTGCTGGGACACTGTCGCGACACAATCAGGACCCAATTTAATATAACTGATAATTCGATATATTTATTTGTTAAAAACTACAACATTGTCACATTTTCACGACAGATGCAGACAGGTTTGAGCAAGTAAAGGTTTAAAAAAGCCCAAAGTTATGAATGAACTTGCTAAGTTGTCAAATTGTTGTTGTGTTTTAACAAATAAGCCCCAGGACAGCCCTGCGCTCTCATTAATTTGTTTACACTTACACACACGTTCATAAACTCACCCCTTTGTCTCCAGAAACTACAGAATGCCACTAGCTATGATAACATACTCCTTTTGCTTCGTTTAAAATGAGTCTTCTTACCATAAAAAACAAAAAGTCAAAATTTTAATTTCAGACATTTTGTCCGCTGTAGTTTGGTTGTGGTAATGACATGTTTGAACTGACTCTAGACCCTAATAAAGCGAATTCATTTCGTCTTAGTCCAGTAAAAAAATTTACATTTTTCAGGAATTTACTCTTCAATTATGATTACATCCGTTTCTTGTTTAGAAAAATATTTATTTGCTACTAGCTTTTGCCCGCGGCTTTGCTCGTGTTAAATTCGAGGTAACACAGTTAAAAAAAAAAGAAGTAGCCTATGTCACTCTCCATCCCTTCAACTATCTCCACTTAAAAAATCACGTCAATTCGTCGCTCCGTTTTGCCTTGAAAGACGGACAAACAAACAGACACACACATACACTTTCACATTTATAATATTAGTATGGATTCTAAACCATAAAATAATATTTGAAATCAGAAAACCATATTTTATTGAATTAACATGAATATACACGGTGAAGTCGCACAACAGTCTCCCAACAAAAAGTTGCCAGGTTTGTAGATCACAAGGAATTTGGACAAGTAGCCTGGTTACCTTGTCCAGTGGTTCTCGGTTACGAGCACTAGCGGATAAGGACCCTTTCATGGTGTCGTAAGAAGTGACTAAGGGACTGCAAATTTGAAATAATGATCATTTTGAATGCCTTTGTTACAGTGAGTCCCTTCGCGAATGTTTCGTAATGTAGTTACGTGATATTAGAGCAAGAACAGCCTGCATTGTCCTATGAAATTGTTAGATTGTTTGGGTAACAGAATTCTGACATGATCGGAAGAAGGCTTAAACCTAGTGGCATTCGGCATTAAAAAATAGTGATATAGGTAACATAACAGAACTTAATGATTAAATAATGTTAAACATTGTGACTTTTAATATCGCCTTGGATAATTCTGTAAATATGTTATAATTGTGGTTTAAATAAATAATCGTGCCTGTAATGATAAGGGTAAATTACAGGTACACCTTTGGTACCTGTAATTTATCCACATAGATAAAGGATTTATGTGATACTAGCTGCGCCCCGCGGTTTCACCCGCATAAGTGTCGATCCCGTGGGAATATCGGAATAAAAAGTAGCCTATATGTTAATCCAGGGTGTCCGCTACCTCCATACAAAATTTTATCAAAATTGGTCTAGCCATTTGAGCGTGAAGAAGTAACAAACATATAAACACACGCACTCACAAACTTTCGCCTTTATAATAAATATTAGTGTGATAATGTGATTAGTGTGATACGTATTACCTAAAAAAATATAATGCACCACGCCACCATCTACAAATATTTGAATAAGTAAACGGATTAACTTTGTATGATTTTTGTAGCCAAGTTTTTCCCAGCATGTACAGACTCACATAAAGCTACCCGAAACTGTCAAATTTTCCCAATCAACATTGAACCTTATACTTTAGCAATAAAGTTGAAAATCTATTAAAGAAATTTGACAGGTTGTAGTAGCTTGATTTACTGGCGTCTGTACCTACATCTACAAACCAAAATCACGAATGAAGATAGGATAAGAATCAAGTTCTTCTAACTGAACAGACAGCTGTGCTGCTGGGGAGTTTGTTGCGCCACTTCTTCCCACCGAAAGCACTAGGAAGTGGTGAAAGAAGGGCATTTTGGGGACTGCTTATGTAATTTGCGTTCAAAAAGTGCTGATTCTCAGCCTAGTTTGAATAAAGGACTTTGATTTTGATAGGTTTAGAGCTTCGTCTTTACAATGGCTTAGCGTCAAACGGATTTAGCGTCACTAAAAAAACAAATAGCTACGTTATAATTTAGAAGCTACATAACAGGTGGATATTTTAGGTATATTCTGGGAATTTGTCCGAACCAGATTTGGTGTTTTTTATGTTACAAAATTTGCTTATAAAAATTTACAAATATAAAACGTTTTAATAATTACCAGATTGACATGAAAATAAAATTATAAAACTAGACCCATTAGTTTGTGCGCTAAAAAGCGGCCGTTACATATAGTTTTAAAATTGTTAATATGTAAAAAGCTATAATAAAAATAAAGTAAGTATTAGTTATGTATACCTGGTATACCTATGAGTAATAGAAATTATATGAAGACATTATTGATAGAGACTTTGTATTTTTTTATTAATTTAATGATATTATAATACAGAGGTGTTACTTAAATCTAAACTCGCCAATCTTTTACGTATGATGGCGAGAGGCGCTTTTTTAAATAACAATGCACCATCTTGTTACATAACTATTACTTAAATATTATACTGTTATGTTTCATATACAATGTATTTAGTTCTGTTTGCTATCCTGTATAATGTTTTTCAATTTTGTCTTATGTGATCCTTTGCTAATTTTTACTTTTTCTCTTAATAAATCTATTCTGTTAAACACTTTAGGTACCAAATTCTTAAATGTTCTCTTACCATAATAATTTGTTATCTGTGGTTGAACCAGTTTGTTCTCTCTAACCCTACGTGTGTTGTACTTATTTAAATTAAAATTAAATTAAATTTGGGATTCCAACAAATACAATAAAATGGCTTGATTTTTCAACAGCCTATTTAAATAGTTGTTTTTCTGACGTTAATTATATAGTCATTTACGACAAGTTAACATTCTACATTAAACCATAATTGGACACGATTAATACGTCAGTTAATGTAAATAAATTAATAAATACAAAGAATGTTGCAAGCATGTGTGAAAACTTATGATAATTTAACTGAATGCGGAAAATTATTTATTACCTTGAGATTTACCATTTATGGTTGAACTTTATTAGATTTAATTACTGACATAAATTGTAGCCATTTATATTATACTGGTGCATGCTCGCCTGTCTTTCAAGATACGTCAAGTAGGACGGTGAATATACTACAAACGAAATCATGCTTATCGAAAAACGACAGAAAATGTGTATTGCAGGATATGAGTAGGTTATATATTTTTTTTTGTATATTTTACTTATACTTACATGGCAATAACAGCCGCACAGGTCGGTCGATCAGGTAAGCTACGCTTGCCACGGTTGGTCTGTGGATGGGTAACCATCTTTACATACCGAGACCCCTCCGTGCCTCGGAAAGCACGCTTTGCCGTTGATCCCGGCTGTCATTCGGGGATCTTTGACAGTCGTTACGGGTAGTCAGTAGCACGAAAGTCTGACAAATACTCTTACCAAGGGGTATCGTATTACCTAGTAACTGGGTTGTGCAGGTCAGATAGGCAGTCGCTCCATGTAAAATATTGGTATTCAGCTGTATCCAGTTAGACTGGAAGCCGACCCCAACATGATTGGGAAAAGGCTAGGTAGATGAAGACTTACATAACTTTGCGGATATTGGAATACTTAGGTATTTTCCAAACGTTGCAGGTACATTATAATATTATTACATTTACATTTTGGCTTAGGTCCCACAAGGCCAAGGCTTTCGCTATTGACCGTGCAAAAATCCTACCCGGGTTGTTACAGAAAATTTTCCCAAAAATATGAAAACCCAATAACACTTTACCCGCCCCGAGGATCGGTCCCAGGACACCCACGCTCAGCACGTAAACTATAAGTAGTTATACAAATAGGATAAAAGATTTTTGTGTGGTGAAATCCTCCGTAGCATTTGTCACGTAAGCTCGTAAACGCTCCTACGATCGGCCTGTATATTGGTTTCCTTCCCTACTGACATGTTACCGTATATTTGTGTTACTTTCTCAAGACAAAATACCTTTTTTGTGAGTAAAAATTTACCCGGAACCCTTCTCTTGGCTACCTGTGAATTTACACCTTTCAGTTGTAGATTTATACTGTTACCTGACCTCGGCTAATAGCGTCATTTATTATTTCTTATTGCGCTGGATTTATACTTGTGACTAATAGTTTGTTGTTAAGAAAATATTTTATTTCCTTTTGCCAAAAATGCCATGTCAGACGAGAGTTTCAAGGAAACTACAATCCTTAGATTTGAAATGTACCTTTGTTCTTAATACATTATATCCTAATTTGATTTTACAATCTTTTGGATAATTTTTTACGGCTATTTCCGTTTGAAAGCTCGATTTTTTTTTCTTTCTTTGAACTAATTGTTACTCAATAAAACATAACATAACAAAACAAAACATCGAGATTTCTCCTCCCGGAATAAATGCTCTAAATGATCGGATGAAATCCATTACATAGTTTGAAAGAAATAAGCGGTCACACATACATACATGAAAAGCGCTTTGTTTTCTACTATATATGCTTTATACAGTACGCTATTGATTATTTTTAGTGCCATGAAAACTTAACATACCCATGTTTATATTGATGGAAGACAAAAGATGTTGCTGTCTTACCTGTAACAATAAAAGTACATACATTAAAATAGTGAAACATGATTATCATCATCAAACGGCAGTCTCTGGTTTTATCAAATGTCTGATCTGTACCTACCAGTACCTAACTACGTTCAAGGCAAAAGTTTATTGTTTTAATGGGTAAGCTCATATACGGTCACAGTAGGTGATTCGGTAGATAGAGCATTTAGGGATAAGTTCGGCACTGGGATTACCCCGACATGCTCTACGAAATATATTCCCGGTTACTTTGGCAATATTTTTTAGTAATGACAACATTGTGATCTGCGCCATTTTATTCTGTCCCGACCATCAGCTGAGTACGTTCTTATCCTAGTATCGAACTTACCCCAATATACCTTAGATAATTTGTTCTATTGGGGATCAAACCAGTGACCTTTACCACAGGAATCCAAGCCTCTGGCCACAGTCAATCGAGTAATCTACTCATACATACATAATTTTTCGATTTTAAATGACTAATCCATATCAACATTTTCTTGTTTAAAATAAAACAAAATCACATTGAACTTGTCATACCAGTTATCGTTTTTCCTGGGTTATAAGTGACCTCAATTAAAATAGTGACAGGTTTTACGAACTATATTGGGAAACACAGCATAGCAATAAAAACAGACGGTTTTGACATTTCCGAACTATGAAACTGAGGAAATATACAATGTGCATACTTAGTGAATTTAGGCAAGGTTACAGAAATGGCATCGAAAGGATTATATCAATCAATCAATCAATCATTTATTTTGTTAAACATAGGTATGGTTACAGATAGTATTATTGTTTAAATATGTTCACTATGTTTTTCCAATATATGGCGTACAAAATTAACATAAGCAATTACAATGGTGGCAGATTACATGAAAAAAATAATTCAGTTTAAGATATGTCAGTTAGGTAAGCTGGTTATTACAATTATATATAAACAATATTTATTTGTTCAAGACTTAAACATATTTCCAATTATTATTATACCTATAATTAGACTTTGTAACTTAGTGGCAAGATACAAGACATGAGCAACTGGGTTTAAACAAGGAGAGCTCTTGTGCTATAAGCACCAATTGCTTCCGTCACCATCACATGATCGAGCTGCCATTACGAGTGTGGTGCGGTGTAAATGTAAGTATTACAATATTTTTAATTAATTAATTACTTTAACAAAAACAGGAAATATTTTACATAATCCTCTAAAAATATTTTAACCTTCTCATGATGCTGATTTAAATAAATTATTCTATGGCCTTTTCTTATAGTTAGTCGCAGTAACTAAGTTAGAATACCCCGACTAAATTTGGGTTAAGTTTGTTTAGAATTGTAACTCCCCGTACAAGCCTAGCTACATTTACATACGCCCGCAGTAACTTGGCTAATTAATATTGTAGGATCCTAAAATATTAAGTACTAGCGGCCCGTCCCGGCTTCGCACGGGTGGAAAAAAAAATGAAAAATAAAGCCTATATTAATCAGTGATAATGTAGCATTCAAAGGGTGAAAGAATTTTTAAAATCGGTCCAGTACTTTTTGAGTCAATTCATTACAAACATAAATACAAATCTTTCCTCTTATAGATTTGAAGTTCACAAAAAGAGGCGATTAATTATATTCGAATGTTCATTAATATTATTAGGAAAACCAAATGGGAATTATTCGAGGATCGATTAAATACATACCAATAAAATCTGGTCTGTGATGTGTCATGATTGTTCAATTAAAACTAATGCTAATTTATTAAAGAAGCTGCTCCATAAATAAGCATTATCTATATTTTACCAATTACATAAGAATCACGTTATTAGGATAAGCACGTCACTCTTATCTAATTGGAAATATAATTATCTAAAAATATAATTCTTGACGAGGAAATATAATTCTTGGGTTGAGGTTGACTGGTAGAAAATGCCTATGGCATTAAGTCCGCCTCTGTACATTTATGTGCTTGAAGTATTAAATAAATAAATAATATTTTTTGTTTCGTTTTGTGTGGGTTCACCTATGACCTCTAGGAAGTATTTGGTCGGTTGAGGTAAACCAACCGGACCAAATACCTATTGTGTGTTCTTGTTTTAAGATATAGAATCTAGATTAACAGAAAGAATTTGATTTTACTTTGAATTCGGATATATGCTTGCATATTATTGTAAGAAGTTGAGGAAATTCTCAATAACATCGGAGATTTGGGTGCTCTAAATAATACGAATTGGCGGTCCATTTAAAAAAAAAAGTGGTGGAAATAACATCACATGATCATCATGGATGTAATTTATTGTAATGAAATATGTTATACGGAACTCATTTATGGTTTGATTTTTATTAATAAACAATTCCATAACCCACGATGTCTTCTTCATAACCTAATTTTCTAAGACTAGTATGATAGATCGCACTTTTAAGTTCACTAGCACCTTCGTTCATGACATTGTGCATAATATCTGGTTTTACGAGGTTTAACCTATCCACACCTCAGGTTCTGATCTAAGACATTGCGAAGGTTATAGAGGTCAGTACCGTATTGCGAAAGTCTTGCTTTCACAGTGTAATGTTATTGTTGTGTATTGGTTATTTGTTGTTATATTAGTAATTAAGTAGTTGTGTTTGTTGATTTAAATATAATCAGCATTTGTTATTTTCGCAGTTCTCACTGGCCAGGAATACAAGATGTGTGATAACACAAGATCAGTGTGGGTTGGTTATTAATAGTGTTTGTACTTTATAGGAAAAAGAAAAAAAAAATGAAATGAAATTATTTATTCTGTAAACAGGGATTTATTCTATCCTACTAATCCTACTAATATTATAAATGCGAAAGTTTGTGAGGATGGATGGATGGATGTTTGTTACTCTTTCACGCAAAAACTACTGAACGGATTTTGATGAAACTTTACAGTAATATAGTTTATACATCAGAATAACACATAGGATACTTTTTATCCCGATATTCCCACGGGATCGAAACTTACGCGGGTGAAACCGCGGAGCGCAGCTAGTAAAAAATAAATAAGCTAGATGAGGTCGGCGTTTCCTATCTGATTACTCTGAGAAGAAAGGCCAAAATAAGCTGAGAGGTCACAGTCTCTTTTAAAGTCCATACATAATCTTGGTCAGATCAAAACTAAAGTAGCCAGCGATACTGACCGGCGGCGTAGTAGTTAACCCGCGAAAAAATCAAGATACATTTTACGTCATTAATAATATCATAACAGCGGACACTATAAGCACAGAATACATAATAGTACTACGGTTACAGGTTACATAAAAGCACCCAATGCGAAACTTGCTCCTTTTTTCAACATTATTTCTACTCACTGTCCTTTACAACATCACGAACTGCAATACACGTACGAGTATTATAATGAATTAATCACTTCAAAATGGAGACCTTCAAAATAAAATTACGGAGGTACAAGTATTTCGAAAAGCTCTTGACTTCGTTCGAAACATGATAGATGATGATCATTTGATACGGTTAGATCATTATATGGATGTAGAAATGATAAACATGCAGTTTGAATGTTTGATTTAACCGCACATGGAGGTCTAGAGATAACACATCAATGTTAGCAAAAAAATTGGTGAGATAAAGTAGATCAATCAAAATATTTTCCAGTATTATTATATTCCCCTCTTGTCTCCTCCCTCATTGTTGTTATTTTTGGTGCCTTTATAATGCCATGGTATTTATTTTGTAAAAGTTGAAAATGAAGAGAATGTGAAATAACTGTCTGAAAAATTATCCTTCAATGTTGATTTTCCTATGCACACTACCGAATAATCAACTGTGCGAAAGATGATATGTAAGCCGTATCATCTAATCTGAGTTCGCGATTTATTTGCCAAACATGTAAACAAATATGAGTTTATGGAAAAATAACTTTAATTACTACCCAATAAAGTTTACGCTACAACTTCAAACATTTTTATATTTTTTCAATGGTGTTAGTTACTCTGTAATCAACTTAACTACCACTGAAAAAAGATCATATTTGCTTAACTTGAAATAACATCAATTTGAAACTTTCTTAACTAAATACTGAGATGACGAGTAATAGAGAAGGATGGAATAAGAAGACATGATAAGCAAAAAAAAAATTAAAAAATAATAATTAATTAATAATTATTTTAATATATTAATAAAATAATTTTATATATATTATAAATTTTATATTTATAATATATATATATATAATTTTTTTATTATTTTAATTATAATTTTTTAATTTATTCAAATAAATTGGGATAAGGGTGACAAATTTATAATGACTACAGATTTAGAAAGAGTATAAGAAGGCGGCCTATGCAGTATCCCATTTCCAGTGGTAGACATCAACGCAAGGCTTTGGTGTATATTGAAAATAAAGCTTTAACAATCCATATTACATAATATTTTGCATATGGGAACGCACTGGCCCAGTTTGTGAAGGTTCCATAAAAACAATAGCTTTTCTTTGTTATTCATATAATGCAGATTTTCCCATATTGATTGCTTTTGTTGTTGTTTTTTTCCGGACAATTTGGCCGATAGGCCCATATTAGTCCGACGGTTTTTTTTGCTAAATCATCGGTAGTCGGTATTTGTTAAGATAAAGGTGGGTTTTTTCATGGCATTTTATTATCAATTAAGAAATAAATAATATATTCGGATAACATATATTACTATTAATTTAAACATTTATAACATTTATCTAATTAAGATCCAACTTTTATTACTTAACTAGCTTCTGCCCGCGATTTCGTTCGCGTATAAATCGTAAAACACCAACCATTTACCCAAATAACAGCCACATTTTTATAAAACTTTCCTGTATACTACGTTTGTAGTTTTGGTCTCAATAGCCAAAATATGAAGAGAGTCAGAACTGGTGATGCGTGAACAAGCAACGTACAGCAGAAGCAGCTCGTTCTGAGGTCGAAACCCGTAGCTTTCAGTAGCACTTTCCCATTGCTTGTGATGTGTTCCTGTATACACTACCTAATGTAATACTCATACAATAACTGTTGCTTTCATATAGATTATTCTTGACGAACAGCTATAACTAAAATAATATTACAAGAGATTGTAAACAGACGGGATTTCTCATTAACAGTCACCTAACTATGAACAAAATCTATCTGGTAGCTTTTGCGTGATGCTGGAACATACATACAGACAAACAGACTAATAGATAAAAAGACAAAAATAAAATAAAAATACTTTCTGCATTAGAATCGTTTCCAGACCTCACAAAAATTACAAATAAATACAGACTAAGATTTTACTATACATATTATGTATATATAAATATCTTATTCATTTAGACACCAATAAATCAATCCACTTATTGCAGTAGCATCTAATTTAGTCTAATTAATATTTATTTACCTATCTGTTTCAAAAAAAGGTTGACCAAGATATTAATTATCATTTTAAAAATTAACATTAGTATTCACACCTCATTAAAAATCAAAAAAGAAATAATTCGACCATCTCCGGTTCTTATACAAGGTCACACAAACAGTTGTTTCACAAAAAATGGTCCTATGGAATAGAAGCATGAAGAAAGTCGAGGTATGCCGCCGTCCCACTGCAGCGCGAAGGCCTAATGAGGCCTTTATTTGAGTTAAAATCACAATAAACTGAGAAAAGTGGAATGCCACTTTTTCCAGAATATAGCTTTAAATTATTTTTAACTCATTCATCTTATAAGGGTCCAGCTTATATTTCTATTTCTTTCTGGGCTTACCCCTTCAATGCGAGATTCTGGGCAGTGGTTTTTCATATATCCAAAACTATCTATAATTTATAAATATAATAAAATAGTAACGAACACAAAACTGTACCTGCATTGAATATTTACGAAAAAAAAGTAGTTGCTACGAGGTGTGGGAACTAGTCTGATGCCGAAAATATAGTTTTGAGAATTTTTGTCCATTTATCTGAATGTATATTCCGGAATGGCGCAAAACCGGCTGAATGGATTTGGATGAAATTTGGCACAGAGATAGTTTATAATCTGGTTGAACACACAGGTTACTTTTGATCCAGGTACGTTCCGTATGTCCCCGTAGGATATTTTCCGACATCCACGCGAGTGAAGCCCCGCGGGCAAAAGCTAGTTTGTCATAAAATTAAGTCATAAATAATTTAAAATGTGCTTTATATGGAGCAAAGAGATGAGCAGGCATAGTTTTTGTTTGTTTTGTTTTTTTTTTTTTTTTTAAAAAAAAACGTTGCCCCACACTAGGAATTACTCCTGTATCGTGGGTGCGTTTACAAACATTTAATTAAACTCACATACACAAACAGCCAGACCCGGAACAACTACTTGTTCCGTATTAAATATTTGTTCCGTGCGGGAATCGAATCCGCGGCACGCAGCGCAGCAGACAATCGCTTATCCACTGCGCCAACCGTGCCGTCGCCGTGCAACCGTGCAGTTTGCATAAAGAGTCATGTGGCGTAGCATGTGTGTGAATATTACGTACACTATACATCTTCTGCAATGATTATTTTTGTCTTACCAGCCAAGGTCTTAAACTTAATTGTATAATATGATAACATACATTATGTAGGTAGGTATGTATATGACCCAGTTTTGAGCGCAGTGCTTAGGTAATTGTTTTAAAACTAATTCAAGTTTTCTTTTGTTAAGATGAGGAACTATTTATAATTAACAGTGTTGGTGCAAGGTGAACATATGCATTGCATTGTATCTAATATTATACTACCTAGTATTTATGTAATGCTGAAACCAATATTAGACGCTTCACTTTTCGGTTCTTTGCCTTACATTCGGCATCTTTCACTCGAAGTGAAACGTCTGAAGACAAACCTAATGAAAAGTGTCAAGTCTTCGGGCTGCTAGAAAAACCTATTAACACTTTGCCCGACCTGAGAATTGAAGCCCGGACCTCATCCTCAGCAGTAGAGTTTGCAACCACTAAACCAACGAGGTCGTCAAAGTAATACTAATAAATTATTAGGTATTTCCCGCTGACATTAGCTACAAATTAATAGGTCAACAAAGTTCACAACTCAGCTAAACCAAACAATGACATTTGAACTTATATTAAGAGCAAATCTCAAGGTGAAGCGATTAAATCTTGAACTTGAATGTAACCTTTCTAATCTTTGGTTCACATTCAAGCCCCATATTTAACAAATGGTACGTAGCAATGTTGCTGCAACAGGACTTTGTGTTGCTCGTTACATGTTGCATATTGTACGCAGACCCAATAACGTAGCAGCAATACATAAACGTGTTGCAGCAACAATGTTGCACAACTTTAGTGGACAATGAACACAGGACAGGGATACTTCGTTGGTCTAGTATTTGCACGCGCTGCTGTGCTTGAAAACCTGGGTTCGATTAACAAAACACCCAATAATACTTTGCCCAACCAGGTTGTTATGGGTTTTTCAATGAGGAATTTCACAACAGCAGAGCAGGAGGCTCCGGCTGCAGGAGTCCGGATTTATGCCCTATTGATGGCAATCGGTTCGCTCCGTATTTCATGGGACTTCATCATAACTGGCGGTATACTACAGGTATACCCTGCCTACCCCTTCGAGCATTACAGGGGTACACAGTATACAGTCTTACAAGCGACATGTTTCCAACCATACAAAGCACACTGATTCAATTAGTAACTTTGTATAGTGTTTGGGTCACCAAGATACAGGTTGTGCGTTAGTTTGGGACCCGCTGTTAAATCGGTATAAGTTCTCTCTTGGCTTGAACTGCATGATAATACTTGTATGTTTGTGAACGATTTATTCCCGTCTGACGTCTGTAAGTTAAATAAATGAATTATTATTATTTATTATGTTAAAAACATGTTGCTGCAACAGTATTGCGCAACGTTTCCTAAATAGTTAGGAAAAGTTGCGCAATATACACTCACTCACACTTCACTTCACTCACTTACACTCACTCACTTCACTCACTCACTCACTCCAAACTTCTTCTTCACTTTAAAGGTTACTAATAAATTGACGGGAAGTAGTATAATTTAGTTGGAAGCTGTGCGTGATTGAGATGTGTGTGAAAATGTTTAACCCCATTTTGTAGGAAGTGGTTGGGTAAGAGCGAATTGAAATGTCATTGCGGAGTGAGTCATAGATTTAAACTAGCAATTATTATAGTAATGAGATAAATTCATAGCCCTTTCTATGAGGTTAATACTCTTTTACTTAAATTACATACTCTTTTTATATTGAATGGGCTTTTTTGACTACCTTTGATGTTAAAAATGATGACGCGGTCGACGATGGTGCCAATTTATTATCTAGTGACTTAAATATTGAAATCACTTATTCAAGCTAGCTTTTTCTAGCTTATTTGGGATTACTTTGAGTCATATGTCTACCCAAATACAGAAGAATGTCTGCAGAAAATCTTAGATAAAGATTAAGGTATTCAAGTTCCCATCCAAGTTGGAAGGCGGCTGTATTTTACATGGAATAGCCTCCTTTGAAAGTACAAGTTCATTGCATTGCAGCGCATTCAAGAAAATTATAATGATAAATAATATACTTATAAATTACTTACTGCTATTAAAACTGAGTGTTATGATAATGACACTGTTACAATCCAAATTATCTTATGATCTATTTCAATCTCATAATTCACTCTTAAAACCTGACCTTACCGAAATTGGGTGAATGTTAAGTAAACTTATTTACAGAGAACTTAATACTAATGCTGCCATATCGAATGTTTGACCCCGATATATGATAATTTGTGAATTGTGTATTGAAAGAAATAGAGCATTTATATATTACTTTAAAAAAGAGCTTTATTTGTTCAAAGGTAAGGTGTGCTGAAATAATTAAAACGCTTTCAAAGGAACGTACATATATCACCTGGTCTAGACATGTGTGCTATATACTATAAACCTGTAGATACACCTAGATAACACAAGAGCAACTACTTCGCGTGCCAAAAATCGCATCAACTTACGTTCAAAAATCGTAAGCCGCCACTTTCGCACTCAGTCCTGTGTACTGCTGGCTGGGTGAGCGTGAGTGAGAAAGAGTGCTTGTGACGTCATAGTAGGTAGTCAAAAAAATGGCACGCTTGGTTTTCATACAGATCGTGATACTTGCGTTATCTAGGTCTATCTATATCTGTGACTACAACGAATAGGTACGTTTATATTTTTTATAATTATCTCCTAGAAAGCATTGCCCTCTTGTTTTTCATACCTACTATAATGAACTGACCACCTATTACGAAACATGACGATTTATTAACACGACTGATCTTGGAAGAAATTCATTCTTGAAAAAGGCTTATAATTTCCGGATGACATTCTTATTCCTTTGGAGTCATCATCTGCCTAGCCTTTTCCCAAATATGTCGGGGTCAGCTTCCAGTCTAACCGGATGCAGCTGAATAGGTACTAAGTATTTTACATGAAGCGACTGCCCACCACAGCTCAATTACTGAGTAATACGATACCCCTTGGTAAGACTGGTTACCAGACTCTTGGGCTGCAAATCTTTTATCCTATTTGTATAACTACTTATAGTTTACGTGCTGAGCGTGGGTGTCCTGGGACCGATCCTCGGGTCGGGTAAAGTGTTATTGGGTTTCATATTTTTGGGAAAATTTTCTGTAACAACCCGGGTAGGTTTTTTGCACGGTCAATAGCAAAAGCCTTGGCCTTGTAGGACCTAAACCAAAATGTAAATGTAATAATAATATAATGTACCTGCAATGTTTGAAAAATACCTAAGTATTCCAATATGCGCAAAGGGTCGGCTTCCAGTCTAACCGGATACAGCTGAATACCAGTATTTTACATGGAGCGACTGCCTATCTGACCTGCACAACCCAGTTACTAGGTAATACGATATCCCTGGTAAGACTAGTTGTCAGACTTTCGTGCTACTGACTACCCGTAACGACTGTCAAAGATCCACGAATGACAGCCGGGACCAACGGCTTAACGTGCTTTCCGAGGCACGGAGGGGTCTCGGTATGTAAAGATGGTCACCCATCCACAGACCAACCGTGGCAAGCGTAGCTTAACCTGATCGATCGACCTGTGCGGCAATTATTACTTAGCCACAAGCCCCTTACATTTAGTTTATTCCTTTGGGAGGGGGCCTTTATAAACATTACATACACTCTACTATATAATATCTCTCAAAATATGACAATAAAGTACATAGAAACGACTCATAATATATAACAACACAAAGAAAGAATCAATGTTCTTTTATTTTGTTCGGCGACTCGTTCAATGCACCAGATTTAGGGTGAATTCGTTCGAGTTCAAGGTCGGCGGACACCGGAACCGGTCGGCGAATAGACACGGAGCTGGAGCTGCAGAATTTTACATCATTGATTTTTGTTGGTATTAGGTACCTATGTTATGGATGTACCTACGACTTACTATTTTTATTATGACAGGTTTCAGTTTAGAAAAATTACTAATACATGTGGGCCTTCTAATCGATAATTTCATTGTGAAGTGTGTTTTTTTTTTGTATAAATATGTATTTTTAATCACTTAAATATCTCATATCATAATTTAATCATTTAAACTTTATGTGCTGCTTCAATTAACAAATTATAAAATCTAACGTGCAACATAAAGATTCATATAGATAAATCAATTGTTATAACCTATATCTTCGTGTATCTTGACATTTTCAAAATAAGTCACGGTTTGATAATCATTATTAACATTTAATTAATACATGCTTTAACTCAAAATTATCCGTTTATGTAAATAGGTGTTAAGTTCAAGACTGGTAACTACTTTAATTTATGATACAAATAAAATGTTTGATGTCATTTCCTAGGAAATGCATCTTCAAAATTAGTTTTGCTAATTTATATACTTGACTTAATCCTTTTTTTAATGCATTTGTTATATAAATTTACACCCACTTTTAGTTATAAAATTATGGTAGGTATTTACTCGAGATAAATAATTTAATGAAGTCCTAAAAGGTCATCCAGGCTCCGAGCCTACAATAAGATTGTTTGGCACGCTTGATCGCCTTAAGCCTTTCCAATATTCAGTATAATTATAGATACTTATTCATGTACCTAAATGTATACTGTGTGGCATGCAAATCGATTGATTTTTACCCTGTCAACGAGAGCGGAACGGTCTAAAACCGTATTTAGAATTGCATACGATTTCTTTTGGGTGTTATTATTGTTTGATTTGTATTGCTAAGGTATCCATTCACCGTTTTTTAACTTACTGATTGCTTGAAGCAGGTAATCCACTAATTCACAACTTCAAAAAGAAACCGACTTTAAAAAAAAAAATTACAAAAAACATTTAGTTTATTGCCAACGACTTCCGAAATTAAAGTTATTTTTCACTTTGTAGGGTTTTTTTTTGGAAATCGGTTTTTTTGTTTAAAAGTTTTTTTTTTCGCTTTTTAGTCGGTCTTTTTATAATGTATCTAAGTTACAATAATAAGTGCCTAATGTCAACTTGCTCATCGCCTTTTACAAAATATTGCTTTTCCCGATGCAGGGACCTTAATTCTTGAGGAGTTCTCCTGGTACTCCACCATCAGCTCCATTTCATCATTCGCATTTTGACGAGCATACATTGCTTAGCAACCATATTAAAGTAACCGAATCGCAACCCGTGAAATACTTATTATTGAATAGTTCCGGTGGCCATCTGTGGTCATTCAGTTCCACTTCATCAAATGGTGCTTTTCCGAGAGCAAATGCACGAGTTACTATAAATAATACCCAAATCGCTATAGATGTGCCTATAATATTTGAAGAGTTCTTTCAATTTCTCCAGGATCCCATCATTAGAACTGGATTTTGACGAAAATGGGACCAATCTGGAAGTATATTCTTTTAAATAAAAAGGAATTTTCCAAATCGGTCAATAAATCCCGGCGGCGTGCTGAGGTAACAAACCTCCTCGTTTTTTGAAGTTGGTCAAAAAGGTCTCTGAAATAAAGGTATTGGAGCGTCTTAGAAAAAAGTGGCCAAGTGCGAGTCGGACTCGTATACGAAGGGTTTCGTACTCCGTATTTATGCTACATAATTATTATAAACTCGTTAATTTTTAACTTTGTTAAATTTGTATTATTTGTTGTTATATCGGTCATAATAGTACATACTCCGTGATCTTTCAAGTGTCTACCTTTAAAAGATACAGCCTTGTGACGGGCGGACACACAGCGAAGCGTTAGTCATAGGGTCCCGTAGGCACTCTTTGGGTCAATTCATTTCAGACGAAAGACTTTCACAGCTGGAAATAGGCCTACCTTTATCCGTTTGCTGTTTGATACTTCTTAATGATATATTTCCATTAATAAAAAAACCGAGGTCATTTTGGCAGAAACCGCATGGTCAATCAATGTCAAGAAACAAATCATTACCTATAAATACAATATTAATAATATGATTTCCTAATAAGTTTTTGATGATATAAATATGAGCACGTAGCCAATTTAGCCTCCAATAGTTTTATACATCTAAGGGCTACACACGATTTCAATTTGCCTTTAATACCTAGTAATAATAATGTCAATTATTATTATTTCTATTAAAAAAGGAAGTGACTGGAAACATTGGCACTTTGGCAGTGTTTTAGAGGTCAAAAATTGTATCAAATCGACCACGATTTCAATTCTGGGTCAAGATTCGGAGCTGATTACGTTAAACTAGAAATGTACTTCCTTATAAGCGATTGTTTACAACAACATTTACACATTCTTGACCTGAATATTTTAAGATAAACAATAATAATTATAAACAGCGGATCTATTCTGTAAAAGTCTCACCGAGAAAACGTAACTGAAGTGAGTGTGAAGTGGCCTAGCATCAGTATCATCCTGGTGGGATGAGAGTTAACTTCAAACTCACTTCACTTAAGTTTCCACGGAGATATTTTTACAGGATAGCACTACATTGCATTGCATGTGATATCTACAAGACCGCATTAAACCCCGGGTGGTGCATTATGGCATTATCAGCCTATAATGTTCTCAGTGCCGGGACACAGGCACCCTCTCTATGAGGGAGTTTGCCATAATCCACCACGCGGGCCCAGAGCGAGTTTGTAGATGTTACATGCCTTCGAATTTTTGGTTCTAAGAAATGCCGTTTTTCTCACAATGTTTTCCTTCACCGTTTTGAGACCAGTGGTGATGAAAGTATATACAAAATGTATAGTGTCTGCCTGGGTTCGACCTTACGACCTACAACTCGTTAAGCCGGGCCTGATACCACCGGTCCACCACTGCTATATGATATTGTCATCATCATCATCAGCCGGAAGACGTCCACTGCTGAATAAAGGCCTTTTTTTTTTTGTGGATGGGAAATCATCGAATGACCCCTCCCGCTCAGGGTGGAGCAGAAGGGAGTGTCAGACTCTTACTGACTAAAACCCACCCGTGTTCTTTCCTTAGCCCTTTGTGTTCCGGGGTAGCGGTAACCCTTTCGGACAATCCCGCTGCTGAACAAAGGCCTTAGACCACCACGCCGAACGACAACCCGCCACTTGCATCCATCGGTTGCCCGCGACTCTCACGATGTCGTCGGTCCACCTAGCGGGAGGCCTGCCTACGCTGCGTGTTCCGGTTCGTGGTCGCCACTCAAGAACTTTTCTTCCCCATCGGGTATCAGTTCTACGAGCGATGTGGCCTGCTCATTGCCACTTTAACTTGCACATTTTAAGAGCTATGTCAGTGACTCTGGTTTTTCGTCGAATGTCCTCGTTCCGGATATAATAATTTTACTATCCGCCAAATAAGTCCTCAGTGAATCGAAGTCCTATGTTTGACATAGCATAGGACTTCAATGCGCTGAGGATCGATTTGGCGTAGCCTTAACAAGCAGCTGAACTATTCATGGAACAAAGATTAGAAATTACTTAGATTGATAAAGATCAATATAACACATAAAATATATTAATAGGTTTTACTCATTTCCACATTGTAAAAGGTTCAACAAAAAAGGTTCATATATACGGCAAACCTCAACATTATATAAATTATAGTGTAACGAAATACGTACGCAGTTATGCGCTAGTAGAGACCTAGGTATTAGAAACTAAGTAATTACTATAACATATACATAATTGAAACAACCTCAACAGTCACGTTTATTTGATTCCTCAACTACTTATAATTTATTAAGGTGCTAACCGGAATACGTCATATTACAACGAAATATAGCGTTACCAACATTGTTTAACAACATAATTTGATCAAATTGCAGGCACATCAAGTATTAGATTATGATTTATTTTGACCAAACATCCGGTTTATACCTAAAATGTTATTAGCAAATATCCTTAAAGAAAATAGCATTTGGATCCCGGTATGACTCAACAACATGATATCCTGTTATACAATTTTGTGAATCGATTACAAAAATCATAACATACTTTCGCGCTTTGATTCCCGAAGGATTAGGCAAAGGTGTATCCATATTATTATATACATCAGTGGCGAAGGTACCATATAACTCGATTCCCGCCGGCTTCCCTTCGAAAATTCAGAATACAACCACTCTATAGTCAATTCATCATTGAAATATAATGAAACGGTTTAGTGACATTTTTTCTTGCTCCGGCTTACCTCTCTCATAAATTCCCCCTTCGCCCCTGTAGGTAAATGTTTGTGTACTCTGCCTAACCCCTCGTGGGATACGGGCGTGATGTCATGTCATGTAATTATTTAATTAATTAAATAGTCTTCTACATAATTAAATAATTTACCAGGTTTAGAGTACCTACTGATATAATCTGACTGAAGAAGCTTCCGTCGCGAACCAAGTGACCCGACCTGTGTCTGACGATAAAAATTAAAAACGTTAAATATCATTTCATTAACTTTAATGACAAATTATGTAATGAAAATGTACTTAGAACCTGTATGTATTTATATTTACATTTGCCATAAAATAATATTTACAGTACATTAAATAGGAAAGCTTAATGCACTTGATTTACGTAATAGTACATAGGTTTTATTATATTCCTATTAGCTTATGACCCGAGACCAAAGTCTACGAATGTTCTCGGTTTTCTACGAAACCTTAAGTGTAGGTGTAAGTACAAACATGGAATCTCAAAATGGGTCGAGGTTTATGACCTAAACTCTAAAAATAGGTCTTGTTAATGGGCACTATAAGCGTAAAACGTAAATAAGAAAACAACCCACTTCCAAAACACTACAATGTGAAAAATAACATTAATTTCAGAAGTCGGTGTCGTTGGTTCCGCATTTTCGTTTTTTGACACCGACTTCCGAAAATAAAGTTATTTTTCATTTATAAGTGCT
The DNA here is from genome assembly GCA_949316385.1 of Globia sparganii. NCBI lineage: Eukaryota > Metazoa > Arthropoda > Insecta > Lepidoptera > Noctuidae > Globia > Globia sparganii. The sequence goes on from OX438654.1 coordinate 2,133,062, forward strand.
CCACACACATTCATTTAACACTACTTGTTATGTAAATATCAGTGACAGGAAGTCATTATAACATCCATCAATACAAATTAAGTGACAAAAATAGGTATTATTGAAGCTAACTCAAAAACTACTCAAGCAAAGTTAATAAAATTTATATGGGACCACCCCTAAAGTATACCCTATCTATTAAAACAAAAAAAAAAAAAGTTTGCAATCAATTTACAATTGCCAGAGAAATCGCGTTACAAACACACACAAAAAAAAAAAACTTACAGTCGAATTGCGAACTTCCACCTTTTTGGAGACGGTTTAAAAGCTTTGTTTTAGCAAGTGTTTATTAAAAATGAATTATTTTCAACGTCAATCATCAATTCACAACGACAGGTCTCTCCCAGGCTACACCACAACACCTTTTTATATAAAAAAAAAAACAAAAAAGTATTATATTATATAATATTTTATAATATTATAAAGAGAAAATATTAGAATAATTTATTTATTTTTGTATGTTTGTTTATTACGCTTTCACGCTAAAACGGCTGAACACAATGGGATGAAATTTGGCACATGGGTAGACATGGATTAAGACAAATGATACTTTTTATTCTGATATTCTCACGGGATCGAGATTTATGCGGGTGAAGCCGCGAGATGTAGTTAGTGTTCTATAAAACTTTAGGTCGACCGTCTTAGGGATTTTTATATAATAATTAATCTTGAATCGTGTAATAAATAACAGTACCTGTATTGTATGTACTAAACCAGTCTGCGTATTTTTCAGTACTTGTACTAAAAAATGTATATACTAGTTTTCAGTGTTATGCCTAACTGCCTAAGTTAATAATAATGTTACATATGTTACGTCAATCGATAAGTCAATGTAGTGCGATTTAATGAGGTGACCATACCGCGCCTACTTATTCGTTAATTACAAGCTAATGACGCATTACTCGCGAGAACTCAATTAAATTGAAACAAATCATAAAATAATATGCGATAATTATACAGGAAACTTTTTTTTTATCGAGTACCTACTTAACACTGAAAGGTATCGAGTCCTTGCTTATGCCAAAATGTGATAAAAATTGGGACCCACGCGGAAATAAAATCGATTCTCATACCGATTGTTACCTATTATCGATTTTTATTACTGATTTTTGTAATCGACTGCCTTGTTGGTCTAGAGGCCGCAAGTTTTACTGCTGAGCTGAGGTTCCGGGTTTGATTCTCAGGTAGGCATATTGTTATTGGGATTTTTATCTGATATTTCTCAGTAGCAGCCGGAGTCTGGATGTACCCAGTTGATTAGCTATCATTACAGGTGTATACATAATGCGACAGCGTGGTCTTAAAACTAATAATAATAATAGTTTATTATTGCAAACATGGGTAAATACATTAGAGATGTTAGGGTACATTTAAGAGATCAGCCATGTTTTACCATTTGGCATGCAATTTACATTATTCAATTAAAATTAGGTATGTTAGTGTAATTTATTTATACTACATAAAAAAAGACAAAAAAAGATTAAACCAAACAAAATTTATAGCATAGCAGTTTAAGAAATATTTTTCTCAACTAAAAATTCGGTCACACTGTAGTAGGTTTTATCTACTAAAAATTTACGTAATTTAGCCTTAAATAGTACCGTATTTGAATTTTTCCAGTCACTAGGTAATTTATTATAAATAACGGGGGCCATGCAATAGACACTCTTGCGCATCAGAGCTGTTTGACACCTTAATTGACATAACTTACTATTGTCACGCCTATTTCTTGGTACCACATCAGCTAAACGTTCAAATCGACATGCATTTTGTTTAACAAACATAGCCACTTCCAAAATATAAATACACGGCAGAGTCAAAATGTTATACTGCTTAAAATAAGGCTTGCAACTGTCAGTAGTTTTAAGCTTAAACATTGCTCGAAGACATCTTTTTTGAGCTTTAAAAGCTACCTCTTTGTCAGTTGAGTTCGCCCAAAAAATTACACCGTAACGCAAGTGACTTTCAACTATACCATAGTAGGCCGTAAGAAGTGTAGACGTGTTGACTATTGATGATAATCTATATAAAACATATGCAGATGAACTTAATTTTTTACACAGCATTTCTATATGTGCTTTCTTTCTCTATTTCTTTATCTATTTCTTTATTTATTTCTTTATCTATTTGTAGTCCTAAAAATTTCGTATCACATACTTCGTCAATATTGTCATTTTTATACATTATATGGAGGTTCGGTACATTAGGTTTACGTTGTCTGAAGTGCATTATCTTAGTCTTACTTAAATTGATTCTCAAATTATTTTTGTCTAAATAGTCAATTATACATTCAAGAGCATTATTTATGTCATTTTCATAAGTGATTTGGTCTTTACAAGGAATAGTAATGGTGCTATCATCAGCAAACATAGTCACAGGTTGATCAATAGATATAGGCATGTCATTAACATATAGTATAAATATATAGGGGCCCATAACGCTCCCTTGTGGGACACCGAATGCGATTTTGCGTTCTCGTGAACGTGAAACCTCTTCATGTTTAACTTACAATTACATTCTAACTTAACTTACATTCTAACTTACAATTGATGGCCAATCTCGCCCCATATTATATGGGACCTATAGATATAATTGCATTACATGTATGAATGCTGATTTATATCACTTTGACTGATTCAGGTACTGTCAACATCCTGGTCTCTAAATAATTCAGATTCAAAAGCCTGGATTTTTTTATCTGCGGTCCATTCTATGACAAGACAATGTTTATACCTATCAACGAATGAGATAACTCGATCAATCATAACAGCTATACGTACCTAGATTTTACAGCAGATCCAACCTACGATATCACCTACAAGTACTTCGGGATTAAAGGCAACTGAAAGTAGATAAAGATCATATAAAATCTAGCATATTCATCTAGGTACTTAAGCAAACAGTACACAACAATGTCATCTTTATTTTTTTATTTGAAGCTATGTTTATTAAATCTATATATACAGGGTTACTTTTCAATGACCAGCCAAATTTAAGGATGTAGTACAGACCATCTAACTAAACAACTTTCTCCATGGGACCAACATCGTAATCGCGAATAAAAATTCAGCCGTCCCATACGTTTAGGTCGAGTTAGGTATTGAAGTTTTCTATGGGACAGTTGATAAATTTTTTGCGATTACGATGTTGGTCCCATGGAGAAAGTTGTTTAGTTTGATGGTCTGTAACACATCCTTAAATTTGGCTCATCATTGAAAAGTAACCCTGTATAAAACAAATTCGAGTTAGTTACATCATTTACAACTCAAGAACGGCTGAACCGATTAATTTTATAATATTTGATTTGTTGGTTTTGTCTCCGCCTCGAATAGCAGAATAACTAAGTATTAAAACATGAGAAAAACACACGAAAACATTCATATTTTGAGGCGGTTCGAAGTTCGCCGGGTCAGCTGGTTATAAATATAATCGTGAGGAAACCGGCATGTCCTAGAACCAAGAATTCGAAGACATGTTACATCTACCAACCCGCATTGGGCCCGCGTGGTGGATTACAACCCTAAAGACGAGGCCTGTGTCCCAGCACTGGGAACATTATAGAATGAGTTTGCTACATAAAATTAACATCATATTGAATGAATGAATGAATGAATGAATGAATGAATGAATGAATGAATGAATGAATGATATATTTATTTGCAAGAATATAGGTAGCTAACATAAGTTAAGTTCTTATGATGTCTCTGGGTTTCACTATAGTCGGCATTTCAGCCGTGCAAATATTTATATTATTAAATGATTCTGAAGCACACACGCACAGATAAAAACTTTTAAAACGCAATAAAGTCGAAGCCCTATAAAACAACTGATACTATTATAATGATATGAGAAATTACAGTAAATGAATCAGTATTCGATCCAGGTCATGGTTGAACCATATTATCCTAGTAGATAGATAGGTACCTAGTTACGCATAATTATATCAACGGACCTGTCATAATAGATATAACGTATTTAGAGACAGCTGCATTCATTATGTACCACCTAACTTAAATAACACAAATACCTTGGGAAAGGTGGTAAAAAATTAAATAAGTTGACACTGGCCCCGATTCTGTTGTTCACAAACTAAATTTAAGTTCAGTGCATTTTTTTCTTTCTATTTCACTAAAAAAAGGACAGAAGATAAATATTAATTTAGTCCTGTCGAGTTAGTCAGCGCCTGACGTAAATTGACGTATTTTTAGTAGCCAATTTTTTAATCACGTCTAAACTTGTCTATGGATTATCTTATTTGACAGGACTAAACTAATATTTATCTTCTGTCCTTTTCATAATGAAATAGAAAGAAAAAGATGCACTGAACTTAAATTTAGTTTAGTTTGTGAACAACAGAATCGGGGCCAGTACCAATATTTAATTTATGATCCTTATTCCCCTAGTTTCCAGTCACGCAAACTAAAATTTCGAATAGATAAAGGGTTACTAGGTACACTAAAGTAGAGATTCTACTTATCCCTTACAGGAAAAGTCGTGAAGATAACATTATTAAGTTTAGAAAGATTCATCGGAAGGCTGAGGGCGCCCTATAACATGTCTACAGGATTTTGAAATGTGGTTGTGCTAAAAGCATAATCCTTTTGAAGAATACGGGCATCATATTAGGTCATGTTGTAACTAGAATGCCTACAGAACACACAATTTACTGTCGTAATCAGCCCATAATGGTCTCACTGCTGGAAAACAGGCCTCCTCTCGCTGAGAGGGCGTGGGCCGTAATCCACCACGCGGGCCCAGTGCGGGTTGGTGCATTACGTACTGATTAAGCGCTTAAGTTTCCAATTTCAGTCACTCTTTCGCAACCTATGGCTTCGTCTTCTCTATCCACTAAGGGCTGGTTTTTCAATATTCAGATAACTTTTATCTGAGGAATAAATATTGCGGTTTGATAGATTTTGTTTAGAAAATATGTCAAACTGTCATAATTACTCTTCAGATAAAAGTTATCTGACTATTTACTGCTCAAAGAGGATAAACCTCCCCCCGTATGTAGCAACTCTGTGAAGGTTGAAGTTTACCGGTTCATCAAAACATTGGGTCAAAGTTCCACGCCTTGAGAGAAAGAATTAACAAAACTTATTAAATCATTGCATAATCATTTAATTGCCTACTTTATCATTTAATCGAAGGCAATCATTTCAGAACTTGTTTTATCTTGTCTCCTATAAAACTGTATACTATTTGATTTTATTATGTTTATCAATTAACAAGAGATAAGCCAGCCTTGCGGATAAGTCAGTCTTTTTATATATCAATACAAAAATAAAAAATGACTTACCCGGGAATCGAACTTAGAAACTAAATATAACAATAACAAAGTATGAAGGACTTTCTTTCAAAGGGTAAGCAATAATATGTAGTCGAAAGAAGCAATGATGTTCTTGTTTTGATCAGTGAGATTATAGACCAAGCTATGTATCTGTATATTTCAAAACAATTGACGTCACCAAAACCCAAAATACATTTCGAAATATTTTGGGTTCTGTTTCATAACAAACATTTTACACACAAATCTCATAATTTTTTTATTTAACATCGCCCACTTTATTGACTTAATCAACCAAAAAGTAGAACAAAAAAAAGGATATGAACTAATATCGTTCCTCGTAAACAGTTAGACATCGAAATAATTTACGATCTAGACTATTACCGATATACGCAAACTACAATTATTACGGACGAAGCTGTAATCTTTGTACAGGATGCCGACGAGTATTAAATATCAAGCGGAAACACTAATATTTACTTCAAGATACGCAATTGCAAAATACACGTAACTAAAATATACAGTGATCTAAAATCCGAAATTCAGCGTATGAACACACGGAACGATTATTATCAAATCTCAGAAAAGCATTGACTATTATTGAATCGAAAAAAAAAGAAGTAATTAGAGCGAAGAATTATTTAAATTATTTTTTTTTAATCCGAACGCGCGGCGCGTCTGTCTTCTGTCCGACGGCTAGCCGAATACGAAGGACTCGTACACAAAACAGCCTATTCCCGCTAGGGGGGCAATGGCGAAAGTATCGCCAAATAACCACCTATAAAAACACACAACACACTCAACACAGTATCCAGTTCGATTCCCGACACCAACCACCGTTGAAGAGGCATTATGAAAACAACGGTGAGTGTGTGAAGTACAGTGCAGTGCGAGTGATGACTTCAAAAAAGTGATACAGTGTGTCCCGTGCTTTGTGAAACAGTGATGCGTAGGGCCTGTTGTACCATTGTTTACTAAATACGGTTAAAATTAAAGTGATTTTTCTTAGTCGCCGAATTAATGTTCAAATTAATCTTTGTTTGGACAATGGTGAAACAGGTTCTACGTCAAATATCATCAGAATTTACGTGTGCAAAACGGGATGTGACACACTTTTTTGAAGTCAACATTTTGCTATTAGTTTTAATACCAATTCATCAATAATAAAAGTATTACGAAACGTTAACGGATAGTTACAATATTTATCATCGAAAAAAAAATGTAGATATAATAATTATTTATATGTAGAATAAAACCGGAAAATACTAATTTACTGCAACATTCGGAAGCCTAATTCAAAAAGATTTCAATCCAATATTTTTATCCTACTAATATTATAAATGCGAAAGTTTGTATGTATGGATGTATGGATGTTTGTTACTCTTTCACGCGAAAACTACTGAACGGATTTTGATGAAACTTTACAGTAATATAGCTTATACATCAGAATAACACATAGAATACTTTTTATCCCGATATTCCCACGGGATCGAAACTTACGCGGGTGAAACCGCGGGGCGCAGCTAGTATTCCAATATTTTTCCATTATCAAAATTTGAACTCACAATAATACAAAAGAACCCAAACGACCTACTGGTAATGAAAACAAATCGGCAAGCTAAGAGTATATACATAAATAAGACAGTTTAAGTCTAAATCATTGCTTGCATTTCTCATGATTAATCCCATGGCATATTACATCACAATAGAGAATTCACTCTCGATCAAGACTAACAGGTTTCAGTCCAGTTTAACTAGGAAGAGAGCCCAGGAAGGCATACGTCAATGCAACGCCCAGTTAATGCGTGATTTGCGTCAAGGCACCCGAGGAAATAACTAGGCAGAAAAATACACAAGACGTAATGAGAGAAACGGAACAACGGGAAAATATACAGAAGGATTTTTACGAAAAAAATTAAAAGAAAAATGAAAACACAAAGAAAAATCTTAGAAGTTTCTTTAACAATAAATCTGATAAAAATAACAGCAGATTCTTAGATAAAGTTATTAAAAGAACATGACACCAGTTTTTCAAAGCAGTGAGAAAATTTTACGCAACAATAGTTTTGTAAATCGACCCGTGAGAAAACGCAAGAAACTTGTTAGTTACATTCAGAGATTGACTGCTAAATACAACGGTCCAATGTTAATTGTAACACTTAAGATATCATCAAATAAACTCTGCGTTTATTAAAAGTTCAAGTATTTGCCATTGCAAACCAAATTCTGGTAGCGATTTATGAAAACACACAGTAATTTATTTTGGCCAGAGCCGCTCTCACGTGTAATTTTGTTTTAATAAAACGTTGAGCGTTTTTTCACAAAGCTTTTGTTTTTCTTAGATATATAATATGAGAATTCCATGAAAAAATGCATATATAAGACAGATTTTCTAGGCTAATTTCGATTTAATAAAATTTATGTCAGCTTCCTGATCAATTGATTAACTTTTGATTACTGCTAGATCAGAGAGCAAGTTTATAGGCTCAGTTTCAACGAACATAGTGAAATAACTTATTCAAAGGCAAGCGCTAACAGAATTGCAAAGCTGATAATAATTATAGTTTCCTGTATAAACCCGGTTTGCCTTATAAGGTTTATGTTATTAGTCCTAAACTGGCAAGTTCTTAGATCTATTTTTGTTTGAAAACATACGATAATCGGCAGTTTGAGCGCTGCCGCACTGTCTTGGAATAAGAGACAGAAAAGCTGATACAATAAAAATGTGGTGGTGAAATTGACATTCTTATGTCCGATAGAATTTTATATTGAAAAAGTACTTTATGTTGTAAGTAGTACTGCTGCTCTATCATCCAAAAAGCATTCCAGTATATATTGTATACTCATATTTTTCACGATACTTTATTTATTACCAGACTAGAGCAGAAAAATAAACAGGCAGGATGTATTCGTTATCCTCACCTGCAGTTTTCATATACACCAGTTAAATTCAGATCGGTATATCCAAAATACCGTCGCGTCCCCGTCCACATTTCTAACCCGTACATTTTCTTCACCTCGCGCTCTGCTCATCAGCGTGTTATCTCGTCAGTTGAAATAATATTAAAGATGTGCATAATCCCATGTCATAATCCCCAGATCAATGTTTAAAACCGTAGTATTACGCGTTACATAAGAAAAGTAAAACTGGCACATTTTCTGTATTAGTGACCCGCAGCTTGCGATCTTTGGCCATGTTTGGTGGCAATAATTCTTGGTATTAGGTTGACGCAAGGCTTGATAAAAATCATGTGTCTGTAAGTACTTCGGTTGGTATTGCTACTACTTGGTTTGCAATGGCTTTAAACCCGGAAGAAAGATCTAGAATTAAAAGTAAATTAAAAAATAAAACGCGTGGCGCGGCGTTCTGCAGTTTCTGTCCCATGGGAAGAAAGCGTGACTTTATGTATGTATAAGTGTTAAAAGATTAAAGTTAATAATTTTGGTAGGGAATAGGATACTAAAAACAACGTTTAAAAATACCATTAGGTGCATTGCTCAAAGTAAGTTCTTTGTTTATAAAACTTCAGAACACCACAAATTAACATATCACAAAAGTTGCAGGTAGGTAAGTATCTGCGACCCATTTCCTTCGTTACGAAACCACCATAGAAGTAATATTATCCCACGAGTCACTAGCCGAGGCAACCCGATCGCCGACCGACCTCGTTCTCTTTCTACTGATTAGCATCTTTTCTGTCAAAACAATGCGAATGAAAATGTTTGCGATACAATTTTCAACTATTGTTTTGGTATGAGAATCGAATAGTACGTAAATATCCTTTACTTCTGTTAAAATATTATGACGTTTTATCATATAAATATATTCATAGATAAAGATCTTAGAACCATTTTGAGTCGTGATGGTGAAAGAATTTGTTACACATCTGTCAAAATCTGTGCACCGTATTACTCAAATGTAAATTTAAATACAAAAAAAAAAGAAATCCAATAGTCATAAAAACGTGCTGTTTACATACACACAATGTTTTACTGCTACCACGTGCCAAAGAGGTCATTTTTACGACGTTGCAAGAGTATGAAGCTGTCAGATGACGTCACAGAGATGCGAAATTGCGGTTACAATGCTCGTGATACTTTTTCTCATACAGAAAGATTTAATCAGACAGTTACGTACAAAGACGCGTTCGTGTATGTTGCGGATTATGTCGTAGTAATGATACGTTCTCAACAAGTGCTCGGGTTTTGTAATAGTAGATGTGTAAGTAAATAGATCTGCTAGTTAAGGTATTCATTACGCAAAATATAAGCCACTGAATAGGGCACATTACCAACGCAATTTCTTTGAATGTTTCTGGAAAATTCATAACTATTCAAAATTTGAAACAATACAATGTCAGGTTTGTGCAATTTTTGTTTAATCTCCCATAACAAAAAATTGCACAAAGAAAAACAAAAATACTGGGAAAAATTTTGAACAAAGAATGCTCGATGCAGGCCGGATTGCACCACAGAGGGTTGCAGACTTGCAACTGGTAATAAGTCAGTAATTATCTGTGGTGATTTTAATATTAATATTTTAGAAAATAATTTAAATACCAGTAGATTTCTAAATTTGTTTAAATCATTCAATTTGTCAAATGTGTTTATAGAACCAACTCGAATAACTACGACAACTTCAACGTGTATCGATAATGTTTTTTGTTGCTGCGACTATTTAGATAAAGCCATTGTTAATTATCTCCCTTCTGATCACAGCGGTCAAACTGTAACTTTTGAGTCCAACATGCCAATTCAAAAAGTGCAGATCCAATCCAGATCAATAACATCTGCTAATTTAAATAAATTCAATAGCACTTTAGTTTGTAAATTAAGTAAAAAGAACCTTACAATGGACAATGTTAATATTTTGTATAAAGAATTATTTTCGGTAGTCCAAACCGAATTCAATAATTATTTTAAAAAGAAAACTAAAAGTATCAGCCCTAAGTTTTTATTTTGTGACTGGGCAACTAAAGGACTTAGGAAAAGTAGGGAAAGACTTTTCGAGCTGTATGGCCTTAAGCCTTATATCAACACGGAAACTTTTAATAAGTATGTTGCTACTTACTCTAGAACATTTAAGAACGCTTGTAAGGCTGCTAAAGCCTTATACATTAGCAATAAGGTTAAATCAGCAGACAATAAAATAAAGACGGTTTGGAAAATTATCAATAATGAAACAAACAGGAACAAAAAGCATAATTCTGATTACACCTTACAGACTTCACGTGGTCTCATTTGCGATTACAAAGAAGTTGCTCAAGAATTTGTAAATTTCTTTACTAGTATCCCACTCAAAACAACTGAAACCTTAAATTCCTCGCCCTCGCTCGCTTTTAATTTAGTAACGGCGAATGTTTCAGCCTGCCCGATTGAATTTAACTTTAGGCATATTAACCCCGTAACAGTAATAAAAGCTTTTAAGCAAATAAAGATCAAATTGACCGAAGATCTTTGGGGAATGTCCATTAAAGTCTGTACCTCCATAATTGAGACTATTGCGCCTTATTTAGCCTTAGTATTTAATTCGTGTGTGGATCAAGGAGTCTTCCCCGATTTAATGAAATACAGTAAGGTAATACCACTTTACAAATCTGGGGACAGTAAAGACACTAACAATTATAGACCCGTATCCGTGTTACCGGTGTTCAGCAAGGTGTTTGAAAAGATAATGCTTAATCAAATGCTCAATCATTTTAACACTAATAAAATCCTTCACGATCAACAGTATGGTTTCACCAAAGGACGTTGTACGACCGACGCCGGTGTAACCTTATTAAAACACATTTTTAACACATGGGAAGAGTCGCAAGACGCCATAGGAATTTTTTGTGACCTCTCCAAGGCATTTGATTGCGTCGATCACGAAACCTTGCTTTTGAAACTTGAACATTACGGACTTGGAAAACTTGCGCTTAGTTTAGTTAGTTCTTATTTAAATGATAGACAACAGCAAGTTCAAATAAATGGTGTCAATTCACTTGGTTTAACAGTAAAAATGGGTGTGCCACAAGGCTCGATATTGGGTCCTTTCTTCTTTTTAGTATATATTAATGATCTACTCCATTTATTAAAAAATCAACCACAAATGGTGTTATTTGCTGATGACACTTCCTTAATTTTTAAGGTAAATAGACGTGCTACAAATTTTGACGACGTAAATAACGCCCTACTGCAGGTCCAAAATTGGTTCACTGCTAATAATTTAGTATTAAATGGGAAAAAAACTAAGTGCATAAGATTTTCTTTACCAAATGTCAAGGGTAGTGATTGTGAGATAATATTGAATCAGGAGAAACTTGAATTCGTCGAAAAAACAGTTTTCCTGGGGATCACGCTCGACTCAAGGCTACAATGGGGTCCTCATTTAACATCTCTTGCAGGACGGCTCAGTTCGGCAGCTTATGCTGTCAGAAAAATCCGTCAATTTACTGATGTAGGTACCGCGAGACTAGTCTATTTTAATTACTTTCATAGTATCATGTCTTACGGTATTTTACTTTGGGGACGGGCTGCAGACATCGATTCTATTTTTATTCTGCAGAAAAGAGCCATCAGAGCCATATATAATCTCCGCAAGCGCGATTCTCTAAGGGGACTGTTCAAGGATATTAACATCATGACGGTGCCTTGTCAATATATCTACGAAAACATCATGTATGTAAGGAAAAATTTACATCTTTTTAGCAAAAGAGGTGAAAGACATAATTATAGTACTAGAAATAGGGACCTATTAGTTCAACCAGGTTTCAGACTAGCAAAAGTAGACTCATCTTTTATGGGGTACTGTTTAAAATGTTATAATAAAATACCTCCCCCCATTCTTCAACTGAATGAGACAAAATTCAAGTCATGTATAAAACGCACACTATGTAGGCAGGCATATTATAAGTTAGGAGATTACATCGCTGATAAAAATGCCTGGCTCAATGCTGGTCCTGCTCCACAACCACAACTAATTGATTAACACCTGAAAATACTGTTGGAGCTGTTGAAGATTGTAAGACTATCTTTGCATTGTATAAACTCAATTTCCTTTGTATTGTATAACTGCATAGCACAGATGTGAGTTCTATGTACTATTGAGCTACCATTTACCGGGTAATATGTTTTTCATTGACTAGAATGTGCCCTGGCGGCTGATAGTATGTCATGCTCGCTCAAGTGTCTCGCTGACGGTGGCGTGTGTGTTGGACCATTCGGTTCCCTACAAAATGGTTGAGCTGGATGGGGCTGATCCATGCGTCATGTTCGTGAACGGGCGCCGTCAGTTGGGGCTGGTCATCTTTTAGCTGCCACGGCTTATTTTTAATTATTTTATTTTTGGATTGTTATTTTGTTACTATTTGCTGTACTCTGGACACTTTTAACGCGTACTTGATTTTTATTTATTTTTTACATCGTTCTCACATATTATAAATTCAACATATGATGTAACTAATAATTTTGTAAAAATATTATTTAAAAAGAGTGTCCATGGAGTTTCTTGCCCGTTCTTCTCCATAGGTACCTACTACGCTTTGGAATGGGCAACTAGCTTCATTTTTTCCTGACTGACCGACTTCTTGACAATTCAAAAGTGCCTGTAAATGGTTTAATTGAAATAAATGCTTTGAGTTTGAGTTTGAGTTTGAGGTTTAACTTACCGATTTGTGACCGATGATTATAGAGCGGTTACCGAGCCGTTTTGTATCTACCGTGATATTATTTAAATGACTATTGCAAATAGATGTACGGGTTTAGTGTAATATTTCTCAACTTCTTGGTTTATTTGTATGTTTTTATTGGGAATTAGAATGTGAGACAGGAAATGTGTAGGTGCTGTAAGTAAGTGATTGGGAGCATAGACGGCAATGTGAACTGTTTCAACAAATCTGGTTTTCATAGACTTGCGAAGGCCAGAAAATTGTCATGTTTTCTGAAAATTACACGCATAGCACCTTCTAAACTTACCGACATAGCACCTATTCAAGTTATTTGTATTGAGTTTTCAATTCTTGAGCTTTACCTACTCAGCCATTTTCAACACAAGCCAGTGACTTAGCAGATTTTGGTTTACATTTACCAAGGTCATTATTACGACGTAACTTTCAATTACCCATTTAACAATCAGGAAATAAAATCTAGGTGACGTTGATATCTCATCAATCTTGATATTGTCCGGGTATTTTGCAAATCGTCCAAACAACATACAAACCACATGTTTCATTAAGTAATATTATCGCGACTTATTGAACGGTTTAGTATAAGTAAAGCTTAGATTAATGTTTTGTTCACTTGTTCGAAAGTTTATTTACGTAATAAGTTTGAATAGGATTACCTTTGTGAATTAATTTGCTTGGCGTAAGCTTATGGATAGTGATTTTAACAAGAGAATAATTAATGGTATGCGTTACGAGTACATTTCATTTTAATAGAAAGTTTACAGAGGCTTTTATGATGTTGTTAGTTTAGCCTGAATGTTCTTTAGCCTTTTATGGGACTATAGAACAGATATGAATAATCAACTACACAGATATTGCAATACAAGTTATTGATGATAGTCATTTCCATGTCACCTGGTTGCAAGAACGGTTTCAAAACCTTGATAAACTATCTATTTTCAATATTGTAGTGAATATTAAACGTTCGTTAACGATACGTTAAACTCTCGTTATATAACAACGCGTATTGACACGATTTGCATCGATGCTTCTAGTTCGATTACGACAATTATGAATTAATAAGGCATTATTTGGAACCGTTGTACAGCATTAAGTAATTTCGTTGATTTAATAGGCTTTTTATGAAGTTATTATTTTGTAAACTATTTCTTACAATAGCGTATATTGTAAAAACGACTTTTTTTATAAAACAACTGACATTTGAATTGCGTCTTCTAGAGTTTAATAATTTATTATGATATTAGTATTGTAATTCCAAATTATATAAGGTTTTTGACATTGAAATGGATAATCTAGTTCAAATGCCACCAAAACTTGATTCATCCCGGATAAAGTGAATCTCATCTTCAGCATGATCACAAACAATTTAGGTGCAAGTTTATATCTCGGCTATAAATTTAAAAAAAATATGCTAGTAAATGCGTGCCCGTACCAATTCTTTGTCTCTATGTTTCCATCATGTTTTCTCCAACATTTATATTTTTAGACCACAGTCGTTTTCCTCTGTTTTTCATTAAATTCCTTTCCACACTTGAGTAGGCATTACAGTCGCTAATTAACGTTGTAATACGATAATACATTGGCATAATAATTACGGAACAATTATGACATAACGACTAATTATAGGATGAAGATCCAATTGATTGATGATATCGTTTGATGCCCTGTTGCGCGTGGGGATTCGCATGTCGCTTGCTTAGTATTAAAGTGACCGAATTCAAAATCAATCATAAATGAGTTAGATACATTGTCATCTTACAGTCTGTATAACTCTAACTTTTTAAGAGTTTCTTAGAGTTTGTCACAGATGGCGTTGTTTTAAAGATGACAATGTATCTAACTCATTTATCCCTCCCTATGTCCCAGTCCTACAAAGCGCACGCGAAACGAAACGTAAACAACAAAATGTCCGCACGCCCGAAAGTTACCACGAACGTTTTAAATCACTGTAATTTTGTTTTTAGAGCTACAACTTTCGTTTTATTTTTATTCGATAGTAAAATTAACGTAGTTTAATACGCAAAACATTCTGAGGCTAAAATGGGTCTACGAAATGTGAAATATATAGGTTGAAAATAAAAGAGGAATAACGTTGTCGTGCGGTCGACGGGCGGTCCGCCCGTAGTACATCAAACATTTGTATGCGATTTACGAAATCAGTAGGCCAATTCTCGTAATTTAAAACGTTCAAAATCTAGTCGCAGTCTCATCTCGGCGACAAACAAATGTCAAAAACTTGTCAAATTGTATGGAAGTTTGACGTATTTTTGACAGAATGAAACTGAGATCAGACTGCGAACGTTCTTAAAAATTACGAGAATTGCCCCTCTGATAGCCGTACCTGTCAGTGGATTGATTGATTTTGAATTCGGTCACTTTAATACTAAGCAAGCGATGTGTAGGTACCTACGCCCCAGTAACTTGCGGTCTTCGGGCAAAACCTCTGTGCAAAGCAAAGAGAGAGTTGGTGTATAAAATCTTAACAATTGTTCTGCATTGTTCCAGTTCTGCTTAGTTTTCCTGCTGGTAGCAGCCGCAGCTGCCAGCGAGAAGAAGACGACAGAAAAGAAAGCGGAGCCATTGGACAAGAAGTTGGACAAACGTGGACTCTTGAACCTCGGCTATGGATACGGCATCCACGGGCTAGACGTCGGCTACATCGGCAGCGGCCACGGACTCGGCGGAGCATACAACTTTGTTGATGACCACGCCTACAATGGCTACGGATCCTATGACATCGGTCAACACACCCACTCCGACACCACGAGGACCATCACCCTCGTGAAAGGCGTCCCCTACGCCGTGCCCGTCGAGAAACACATCCCATACCCCGTGGAGAGGCCCGTGCCTTACCCCGTGAAAGTGCCCGTACCGCAGCCCTACGAGGTCGTCAAACACGTGCCTGTTCACGTGAAAGAGTACGTCAAAGTCCCAGTTCATGTGCCCGCGCCTTACCCGGTTGAGAAGAAGGTACCTTACCCCGTCCACGTTCCCGTCGACAGGCCCTACCCCGTGAAGGTCCTCGTCCCTCAGCCCTACCCCGTTGAGAAACACGTCCCCTACCCCGTAAAGGTCCCAGTGCCCCAACCCTACCCCGTGGAGAAACACGTGCCATACCCGGTCGAAGTTAAGGTTCCCGTTCCCCAGCCTTACCCCGTGATCAAACACGTTGGTGTCCCCGTCAAGGTGCCCGTTGACAGGCCCTACCCCGTACACGTACCTGCTCCCTACCCCGTTGAGAAGCCCGTCCCGGTCGCTTACCCAGTTGAGAAGCCAGTGCCAGTGCCCGTTCACGTCCCCGTCGACAGACCTTACCCCGTCAATGTAGACAGGCCTTACCCTGTCCCCGTGAAGGTGCCCGTGCCTGAGCCTTACCCCGTCTACAAGCACGTCCCATACGCAGTGGAGAAGCCCGTGCCCTACCCCGTGAAGGTGCCCGTCGACAGACCGTACCCCGTCCAAGTCGAGAAGCACATCCCCGTGCCTGTTGAAAGGCCTTACCCCGTCCCCGTCAAGGTCCCCGTCTTGGTCAATGAACACGACCACGACCACTCCAGCCACTTGAGCTTTGGAGGCTCCTACTATAGCCATTAGAATAATACTAGCTTTAATATAAAAAAGTTTTCATCCGCCAAGCGATCATTGAAATATTATTTATAATCTCGCCTAGTAATGGCCGGGACACCAGCAAAAAGAAAACTCTTCATTTTTGTATATTTGTTTGTAAACATGTCTTGCATGTATGAGCGTACGTGTACGTAGTGATATAAAGGTTACCATTTTAGGTTAAGATGAATGTAAAAAAGTATGAAAAAATTAAATAATTAATAATTATTTCCTTTGTTTGAATTACCGCACAACTAACCCTGCTATTTACAAACAGAGAAAGTAAAGAGATTTCGAATTACACAGTATTCGGCCACAAAAAAATAATAATTAAATTATGTTTTAATTAACTTTGAGTTCTTAAAATTCATAAAACATGAAGTTACCTTTAATTAATAAATAAATAATTGCATAAACACATTTAAAAAAACCTTGTCACTGGTTTAAAAAAAAACAATGGCCACCAATGGTTTCCGCTATCTTAAAAAAAAACGCATTTTACGAATTCGACCTCCAAAATCACAGGCCTATTTTTTTTTTTTTAAAGGAAATAACCAATCGATTGAGGAAATGAACAAACGCAATGTGAGCTGTAGCTAAATAATCATAAAGGTTGACCTTCACTGACTGCCTCTCGATTCTATAATAATATTTTATTTTATTCGCGAGAATTGCAGCTATTATAAAAGAACGAACTCAGTAGATGTGGACTTGAGATTTTTTATAGCAAAAACTTTGTATATGGAATGGGAAAGGCCAGTCAGGAACTCGAGTGTATTTTAATATTTTTTGTGTGATTAACCATGAAGTTCATCGGGGTTATTGTATAACACACTAATAATGAGGACGCCTTTCATTTTGAAAATTTTAAAAACATTTATTGCGCGATTAAAGTACGTAAGTAAGTCGTCGAGCAGACGAATTTGTCGAACATATGAAGCAATGGATTAGCAATATCTTTCAAAATCCGTCGGATTGTGATATAAAGTGTATTACGCGATTGGGGTGCAAGTACCTGCATGTATTTTAATATTATTTATATTATTCAAGTCAGTCTACAAACCCTTTATATGTGCATAGACAGTGTTTTATTTTCAAGAATAAACAAAAGTGAAGACACAGAAACATATATATTAGCTATAGGTAGCGACATTTATGAAACAGGATTGTATCTACATATAAAGTAACCCTCTAAACATAAGCAAATAATGAAATGAAATTCTCAGAAGATACTTAAATATGTTCTTAAAGTAGTTCTCTCGCTAGATTACATTCTGAAGCGAGAGGACCTACCGCGACGCATGGTGTTCACGGTCACGCGGCGCATTTTAGCTGCGTAGATTAATTTGTTTGACAACGTGGATCTACGTTTCCACTGCAGTACACACTACACACCCACAACTAAGTACAACTGTAGCGTGGCCCACCGCCACGCACTGTGCTGCGATACAGTTGTACAGAGGCCAGCACATCAAGCTACCTCAATCTGTCAAACTTCTTTGATAGATCTTCAACTTTACTACAAAGGAATAAGGTTCATATTCAATTGGGAAAATTTGACAGATTGGGGTAGCTTAATGTGCTAGCCTCTGTACATAGTCGTGGGTTAATATTCGTGTATAGTGTGTACTGCGTGCACAGCGTGCATAGTGTTGACAGCGTCGAGCTATGAGAGCGCCATAACATTCGAGTAAGCCACGCACATGCGCAAACGCTACGCATCAATTTGACATCCTTAGTACATACTATAATGACGTCTACTGATGCGTAGCGTGTCCGTGGTTTGCAGTGGACACAATCACATACATTTTCTTGCAAAGCAAAGCATATCACACGTTCGTGGCACAAGGTCACAGAAAAATAAATCGCTGTAAAGCAACAGTTATAATAACACGTAGATAGTGTAATAATGACAACTTTATCTGAGACTCGGCGTTGTGAATATATTTAAGGAAATTACATGCTCTTTTTAACGTAACACGCCTTGTTTCGCCGAAGGTTGGGCAAAGGGGTAGGGACCGATAGTACCCAAATTTCGCCATTAATATTTAAGTCCCATGTAATAGGGGGCGAGCCTATTGCCATCGACCGGGCACACAACCAGACTGCTACTGAGAAATTCCAGAAAGAAAAACCCTTTGCGCGAGCTGGGAATTGAACCCAAGACCGACAGCAGTAGCGCTTGCGACCATTAGCCCAACGAGGCAGTTTCATGTTTTTTTTTTTAACTACCTTATTTTTCTCATTTATTTTGATCTCAAGTCGCCAGTCACCGTGGTTATTCATTACGTGAGAATAGCTTTTACGTAAGATGGTTAATGTTAACAAAAATGGAGTAAGCCGTCCATTTTATATTATGACCTTGTATTGTACGTACAGTCACCAAAGGAGATAGGTAACCAGGGTCGTCGGATATTAATAGTTGAAGTTTAGTAAGAAACCGGTGGATATAAAAAAAATATTTAATCAATAGAAAACAAATAGTTCATCTATCAAATTAAATTTCAATCTGCATACCCATACATTACATACCCGCGTCATGCATCGCAATCCATCTAATATTCAGCGGAGAGGCCCTGAGCCCCTGACCTATTACTTCGGTAAGGCTTCTACCATGATTTCATCTGCCTAGTTTTTTTGCAACTGGGTAGGTATATATATGGCAGTTGAGTTTGAGTAAGTACCATAATATGCATCTGAATACTGGAGACAATACTGTTATATTATTCAAAATCACATTATTTATGTACGGTCATCAAAGGAGGTAAGTAACCAGGGTCGTCGGTATAGTTGAAGTTTTGTAAGAAACCGATGGATGTTATCGAATAAAATTTAATTTATTTAATAGAAAACTAATAGTTCATTGGTTTAAATTTCATTGGAAAACATCCATCGGTTTCTTACTAGACTTCAATCATATCCGACGACCCTGGTAACTTATCTCTTTTGGTGACTGTACTTCTAAAATTTTGACACGCTTCTTTAATTCGGTCAAGTGCATGTTTGTCTTATGAAAATATGAATCGATTAGTCATATTGGATGCAAATAAATGTGGTGGAATGTTAATAGTTATCGTCGTGGTATTTTAATTCATTACACACTGGCTGACGCAACAGACGTTGTCCTGTCCTAATAAAGACAAAAATCTCGAAAAATTTTCGAATTCGGCAAAAACTGAATGTCCTTCATTAAGTTTTTGCCGAATTTGAAAATTTTCCGGGAAACATTTCTGAGACTTTTATAATAATAACTAGGTGACCCCGCAAACGTCGTTTTGCAAAAATAAAAAATAGATAGTAGCCGATTCTCAGACCTACCCGATATACACACAAAATTTCATACAAATCGGTTCAGCCGTTTCGGAGGAGTATGGTAACTAACACTGTGACACGAGAATTTTATATATTAGAAGAAGAAGATAATAATAGTTTATATATTATGAAAATTTGAAAACAAAAAAATAACCAAATCGGTCCAGCGGGTTTTAGTCCTCTTGTCTCAGAATCTGAGCATTAACAGATAAAAACCACATACTATGTGGATTTGTGAAAAATGTTTGATTCTTCACACCAACTATTATGCTACATTGCATGACAAAATAAATCACCCGTTTTGAAGTGAAAACTTCTTTAGGCGCTTTTGGACTCTTTTCGAATAGTGAACGACACTGAACCGTCACGCTCGGATCGGTGACGCTGAAGCGGGTATATTCGGCGCTAAATCGCGTATACTCGGCTCCAGTCGTAAGATTTCACTTATATCATGTGGTCACAAGCACACACCCTTTTTTTATCTTCCACGTAATTCCTTATCGATGCAGACAACAATATAAGAAGTGTTAAGTCACACAAATTACACAGTTTCTCAGCCATTGCACATCTAGCATCAACTTACATGTTCGTGTGTATGTACATTGTAAATATGTATTAAAATGTTACTACACGGCACAAAGCATTCTTTGTCCCATTGTTACTTACGTGCTCACACGCAGTCGTGAGCACACGAGGAAGAAAAAATGTACACACAATAGAGTAAAAAAATATTTTGATAATTACGTTTGAATATTAATTAGGCTTTTAAATGGATATCTCGATTAGTGAAGGATAATAATTATGCAATAATATCTCAAAACGGTGAATGAAGACATCGTGAGGAAACCGGCATATCCTAGAACCGAAAATTCGAAGAAATGTGACATCTACCAACCCGCACTGGGCCCGCGTGGTGGATGCCCACTCCCTCTCAAAGAGAGGAGGCCTGTGTCCCAGCAGTGGGAACATTATAAGCAGATTATGAAAATAATTTGAAACTTTGAAGAATTTATTCATATCCACCATTTTGTTTTTTTTTTTTCACTATTTACGTAAGAATAAGGTAACTACTAGGTACACTGATTTCCTTTATTAGGTTAGTACTTAATTACCTGCTGACTGCCCCGTTGGTCTCGTGGTTGCAAGCGCGACTGCTGAGCGTGGGGTCCTGGGTTCGATTCCCGGGTCGGACAAAGTGTTATTGAGTTTTCCCATTAGGAATTTCTTAGTAACAGTCCGGAGTTTGGAAGTTGGCGGTTTAATATGCCCGTGCCTCGGAAAGCACGTTAAGCCGTTGGTCCTGCGCCTGATCTCTCTCCGGTCGTGTCGGATTGCCGTTCCATCGGACTATGAGAGTGAGGGAAGAGGGAGTGCAACTGTGTCTGCGCGCACACTTGTGCACTATAATATCTCCCGCGTACCCGGCTAATCTCCGTTGAGATTGGCCACCGTGACCGAAATCGGTCGGGGAGGCTATTACTTAATTACCTACCTAGCCTTATATATCCCAGTCTATTTTGTAATAACAAGACCACGAAATAAATTATGATCCAATTTCCACAAACTTAACTTTAATTACTCGTATCAAACTAGAATCAGCCGCAAACCACGTTGCCCAATGACTTAGAATGCAACCGTAATTGGTAGTGTGCAAAAATTATAGCGTATACCTCGCATTGTCCGCCAGTGTAGTGTATTTGCAAGTTGCATGGGAAAAGCTTTAATTCGTTGTTTTCATTGCGAAAGAGGTTGGTAGTGCAACGTGATAAAGTAAATACTGACTGTTTTTTTATGTGCTTAAACTGGACCATTTGAGCTGAATAAAGGATTTTTAAGTCATGAGAAGTATTTTTATGAACTTGAGTAGTGAGAATTAAGGTTTGGTTTCCTAAGAAAACGGCGAACGTTCACAAAATAACGACAGTCTTTACAGAGCGTTTTTTTTACCACTTAATGTCAAATACTGGTGAAAATTATAGATTTTTATGAGATAATCCGATCGGATCCCTTCAACTAATCCCCTGGTAGTTAATCAAAAAAATCTGCTGTTCCCTACATTTATCTTCGTCTATCTCGTCAAAATGTAGGGAACAGCTGATTTTGTTCGCGATTTCAGGTTTGGTCCCATAGTAAAAGTTGTTCATAATGATGAGTACAATGACCTCTTAAGAGGTTGCTGGTGTTTTACAAATAACCCTACATATAGTAACTAGCTGACCCCGCAAACGTCGTTTTGCAAAAAAAAAAAATAGATAGTAGCCGATTCTCAGACCTACTCGATATGCACACAAAATTTCATACAAATCGGTCCAGCCGTTTCGGAGGAGTATGGTAACTAACACTGTGACACGAGAATTTTATATATTAGAAATTCTACCCATGGAAAAGATCAATTAGATGTTTAATCCCCAATCTTACTTATCTTTTTACAGGACTGACACCTAAAGATCTAAGAAAATTCCCAGCAGCACAACTACCCGTCTTAATTAAAATATCTTCTAGCGACTTCTACCTACCCCTTCCAGGCGTACGGGATGTTAGTTATATTAGGGGCTGCCAAACTGTTGCAGTTTTTAAAAGAAGAGTAAAAGAGCACTATCTTTCAACTTCATCATAGTTGTGTATGTATGTATTTATTATTTTGATTACCTACGTTATAATTATTAAGATTGTAGTGATATTTATTTTAGAAGTATGTATGTTTATTTGTATTTATGTAAGTATATTCTCATAATATTTGTTTAGTTTTATTAAGTGAATTGATTATGATTGATTTTTTGTAGTTTTTTTTGTCTCCTTTATTCTTGCACACGCTGTCTACATCTCTCTATTTATTGTCCTATCGCAGGTATGCTGGAAGAGATTTCTTATGAAATAAGCATCACCTTTGTACCTATTTTTCTGTTCTGTTTTTTTCTTGTCTGTTTATATATGTGTGTACATAAATGGTAAAATAAATAAATAAAATGATATTTACTATGTTTTTATTATTTATTTATTTATTTAAGGAAGATTATTTAAGACAGACACAGTGGAACAATACTAATAATATGATACTAATTATAACCTATTTTATAATTAATCACTATGTTCTCATCTGTATTTTTTTATGGCAAATAAAAATTATTATTATTTATTTATTATTATTAATAATACCGGAGTTACCAACATAAGTTGCAGAGTAAGCAAACTGAAGTGGCAGTGGGCTGGCCATGTTTGTCGAAAGACCGATGGCCGGTGGAGCAGACAAGTCCTTGAGTGGAGACCGCGTATCGGCAAGCATAGGGTGGGACGTCCCCCAGCTAGATGGACGGACGATCTAAAGAAGGTGGCTGGGACAGACTGGATGCGGAAGGCGGAGGACAGGCTGTTGTGGTGCAGCCAGGGAGAAGCCTATGTCCAACAGTGGACTGCAATAGGCTGAGTTGATTGATTAAGTGAGACAATAAAGTCTAGCTAGAAAGATTTACAACCAGAAGAAGAATCATAAGTACGTTATCCTATAAAGCATACTCAATTACTGGTAACTACAGTTTACAACTTCTTGACTGAAGAAAACCTCCTTCCTTTGTTAAAACTCATTGCTATTTTATTTTCTAAAGTACTTTTAGTTTATCCACCAACTGTTTTGACGGTAACATTCTATATACAGCGCCATCTACTTAAAGTACTTGTAAACATTAAATTTATATCAAGTTAACGCTAGCACGTGGTTTAGAAAGTATAGATGACTGTGTTTCTACACAATTTAATAGTTCTTGACGGCAACGGCAGAGGGCGTAGTGGTCGGATAGTAATTAAAATTGATTTATGCAAGATTAGACCTAAATAGTCTTTTCAGGGTCGGTTTTTCAAACTTCAGATAACTTTCATCTATGGAGTAAATAATTATGGCGGTTTTACAACTTTTGTTTAAGAGTTATAGTAAAACTGTAGGTATACATATTTATTCTTCAAATAAAAGTTATCTAGTAAAAAATCAAGTCTCAAAAGGTAGACTTCTGTTTGCAGCTGCAGTATTCAAAAAACTTTCATAAGAGGTGACATGTATAACGTTTAGCGCATCAGTCCTGGGCAGTCAGCCTCGCCACCACCTAACTACTGTCAGCTACAGTGCTGATTATAATATTTTTTGTATCCATAAAAGTTCGTAGTGCTACGAGAGAAAAAGAAGTTTGTAGCAGCGTAGCGTCGTAGCGCGTAGCACTGTCTTTTTTTTTACATATTTTTCTTCGGGATAGCCTTGTCTCCATCCTTCATGTATTATAAGCTCCTCTAAGAATAGTATGGTTTTAAAACTAAGAATATTTTTTTTTAAAGAACGTGTACACATTCGCGAAAACTTTAAAATTATTATTTCGCACGTAGAACTCTGAATGCGATCTTCTATGCACGTTTTTATATGTAAGTAAGTACCCTAACATGCGAGAACTCGAAGACTCGCTTTCACTTTAAGAATAAGTTTAATTATTATAAAAAGAAACATTAAAATTTGACAGTCATAACTCATACATAATTACACCACATTTTTTACTCTTAAATAATATAAATAGTGATTTGAGGAAAACGTGAAACGAATTTATGACGTCCACATGATATACAATCAAATCAGGTATCAGAAGGTTTTCGAAGAAGGAATAGAGATGTTAGATACAAAAGACAATACAGGTAATAAAAAAAAAACATAAAAAAAGGTGAAAAAAAAACAAAGAATAAAAAAATAAATTGACCCATAGACACCTCAACATCTATAACGGTCGATCACTACTGGGCGGTGTGTGTCTCATGGTTGCACCAAATTGGAGTCCAGCTCAGCATATGCCAGGTACAATACCTGACGCTGGTATTCTGCTGCATCCCGTAAGTAACACACGGATGTCGAGAAGACTTGACTGAGTTTCAACAAAATAGTACCTACATAGTGCGGCGCGTATATTATAAAGGTGGTAAGTACCCACATCTTAATTGTTCACCTTAAGCAGTCTTGCATTTGTGACAGACTGCGTTGTATATTTGGCAGATGAATATTTTATCAGCTACTATTGATAATAAGCTATAATTCCATCACAGAGATAATTTAAATTTACAAGACAGTTTTTATTTCCATTTCCTAGCTAATTTAAAATTATTCAAAGAGAGTCTGTGGAGTTTCTTGTCCGTTCTTCTCCATAGGAACCTACTACGCTTTGAAATGGGCAACTAGCTTCATCTTTCTGACTGACCGACCCCTTGACAATATAAAAGTGCCTGTAATTGGTTTAGTTGAAATAAATGCTTTAATTATAAGTTGACAGAGTTCAATTCACTTTTTTGCAGAGAAAATCTGTATATAGTTGTAGAGCCAAATGCTTTACAAGCAAAATCATCAACACCCGGTAGTTAAAATAAATACTATATTCAAATCATCATCATTCACGAACAGCCTACTGAACTTGAATTAAACTTCTGTCTTCACCATTACCCACATGCTAACGTGAAAGGCGTCACAGACAAAATAAAAACAAAAATGTAGTTACACCTTTTTAATTTATCACTACTTGTACAGTTGCGTACAAAAATATGTATACTATTAGAGAAATTATGAAGCAATAGGAGTGAGTAAGAATCGTAGCAGGAGGCTTTCGTAAAATTCTGCGTACCTCCATGATCAGAAGGCGTGAGTTTCTGTATATATAAAATTTTAAAAAATCAAGCTTTTACTCGTCTAATCTGAACGTTAACGCCCTTATTAATAGACCCGGAATATAGTCTAAAGGACAAAAATAGTTGTAATGCGACATACATGACTAGTTACCTACTAATAATAGTATTTTATGTGCAAAACTGTTACAATTTATGGATCTTGTAATTTTCAGAAATAAAATGATTATTATTATTATAACATAACTGTTTTTGAGTTGAGTTGCGCAGAGAGCCATGGAGCGCTCCATGTTCGGCATAATATTTAAAAGACCGAATTTCAAACGTCGACATCCGAATACTTACGACAGTATTCTTCAACGGACAACGAGTTATGAAACTCAACTAGAATTGGGCAGGGCATCTGGTAAGTTGCAGTGACGTCAGGTGGAGTAAGGTAGTGATCAAGTGGCGTCCAAGGACTGGAAAACGAAGTATCGGTCGTCCGGTGGCGAAATGGGCAAACGACATAATTACCATCGTGGGTAGAACCTGAATGAAGCTACCATAAGAACATAATGCAGTAATGCTTCAGGAGAAAATAATGGATAAATTTTATTAAGAAGTATGCATCTTTTTGCACGTGAGTGTACAGTTGTGCAAACCAAAAATATGTGTGTGTGTGTGTGTGTGCAATAATTTATTAATGTGTGTACTTAACACTTGATACATTATAATACGGCTGCTTGACGCAAGCAGTTACAACATCTTGAAACAAAAAATGTATGCGTTACATTTTTTTTTCATTTTGTTATTGATGTTGAGACACTAACTGGTTTTTTTTTTACTAGAATGTTTATGTTGCAAATATTCTTATAAGTAACCGGTGTTGATTGAAACTAAAGTGATAGGATAAAATATTCATCACAGTCCGGCCGCCGTGAGAATGCATTCCCGACACCTATGAGTGCGACAATTCTAGTAGCTAATAAAGATCATATTCGCAAAACACAGACCGTGTCAAAAAGCATTCTTTCTTCGGCTGCACTGCAATTTTGTTTTTTAATGTCTAGAGTGAATCATTTTATTTGGTACGATGTTGGTGACTGGAAAAAATGTATTTAATTATTTACGCGGCTTCACCCGCACAAGTTTCGATTCCGTGGGAATATCGGGATAAAAGGTAACTTAAATATTAATACAGGGTGTCAGCTACCTCTATACAAAATTTTATAAAAATTGGTCCAGCCGCTTGAGCGTGAAGAAGTAACAAACATTTAAACACACACACTCACAAACTTTCACCTTTATAATATTAATGTGATATTTGTGTTATTATCGTTTCAGAAAAATAATTTGAATTCTAAATTATTTATAAAATAACGTTGGAGATGCAGAATAAAATAAGGCTAAATAAGGCTTCCAAAATGAATACAATATTTTAAGACAACACTCATGTCGAAATTTGGATTACGAGTTAATATTGATAGATTAGGTAATGGTATAAAGAAATAAATTCTACTCGTCATATTTCTTAAGCTGAGACTTAATTATTTTCATCTATTTGGCTATAAATTACAAAATATAAACCAATCAAATAAAAATTATATCAAAATCAATCAATTGAAAAGCTGAACATAATCCTTTGAAGTCTTAAGCGGCTTTACGGTTAGATTATTAATTTCAAGCTTTATTTCAACCGGAACATTTAGAAAGTATGCACACACGCCTTCGTTCCTCCACTCTACACACTAAAGTTAAATGAAGGTGTTATATCAAAGTTCCTTTTTGGATGATCTAGCAATAATAATAGTGAAGCCAGTTCTAGATTGGCCAACTGCAAGTAAAACGCTAGAAATGCCTAGTGCTTTAATGTTTTTAATAAGTATGTATTAGTTTATTATTTTATAAAACTATTTTGTGTATTTTATCTATGGACCTTAGTTGCCTGATAATAAAATGATTAATAATAGGTCGGGGCAAAAATATTTTCGTATTTTGAATCTATTGTTAGTAATCAAACCTTTTTGGCAGTACTGAATGTAACTGGCTGGTTTTAATACTAATAAATGTTTTAATACTAATAAAAGTCTGGGTACAAGAAAAAACTTGATATTTGGGTACCACTGATCTCACTGAGAGAAACTTAATGTAACGTGTTTCCATTTGCGATTCTTTGTTGAAACGTAATAATTCCGACCCATTTCTTAAACGGTTGATTACGGGTGATGAAAAATGAATCACTTACGATAAGAATGTCCGAAAAAGATCGTTGTCGAAGCATGGACAAGCCCCACAGACCGTGGCAAAGCCCGGCCTGACTTGGAACAAAGTGATGCTGTGTGTTTGGTGGGATTGGAAAGAAATCGTCCACTATGAGCTTTTGCCGCCGGGTAAAACTATCGATTCTGACCTCTACTGTCAACAACTGATGAGGTTAAAAGAAGCTATTGAGAAAAACCGGCCGGAGCTGGTGAGTAGGGAGGGCGTGGTGTTTCATCACGACAACGCCAGATCGCACTCATCTATAGCCACTCAGCAAAAATTGAGAGAGCTTGGCTGGGATGTGTTGACGTATCCTCCGTATAGCCCTGATCTTGCTCCATCAGATTTTCACCTGTTTCGGTCACTTCAGAACTCTTTAGGAAGCATAAAGTTAACCTCAAAAGAACACTGTGAAAACTACCTGTCAGATTTTTTTGATAAAAAATCTCAAAACTTCTACAGCAATGGAATCATGGCATTGCCCACAAGATGGCAACAAGTCATCGATTAAAACGGCACATACATATTATAAATAAATAAAAAATTAACCCAAAAAAAAAAAAAAAAAATTGTATGAAAAATACGAAAATACTTTTGCCCCGACCTAATATTATTATCTACTACACTTATAATATTATAAAGAGGAAAATTTGTTTGTTTGTAATGAATAGGCTCCGAAACTACTGGACCGATTCAAGAAATTATTTTTGTGTTAAATAGTCCATTTATCGGGGAATGCTATTGGTTATATAACATCACGCTACAACCAATAGGAGCGGCGCAGTAATGAAAAATGTTGCAAAAACGGGAAAAAATATTCCTTTTGAGAGCTTCCGTTGCGTGCGCTGCGTAAACGGTTAAAGTTACGCAAAAATAATGTATGACGGAATTGTTCCCCCTTAAAAGTTCTAAAAATACCGTGACAGCATATGACTATCTTTTAATGTTGACTCATTATAACCTTTTTTATGGTAATCGTTCTAAAATAATGCATTATTTGCGAAGGCATTAAAGCTATTTTTCTATAATATTGCATCTACCATTTTGACTCTTTATCTCTAAGGTAGACTGGTATAAAATTCCTAAAGCATCAAGGCCGCCTTTGTACATTTATTTTAAATTGTGCAAACAGTTTTAATTAATAAATATTGAACTGCAAAGTCATCGCCATAGGCTTCACACAGACTTCCCTGTACTTTGTCACTGTGAACTTTAAGATATAATAGTAGCTTATGTAACAATTTCCATTGCTTCTGAGTTCTGGTGTGAAATATAATAATAGTGCTTTAGATTTCCTGTAAATTGTAGGAAATCTATAACTTACAAGATATATGGGAACTGAGTTACGGTTTGAATTTCTCGGTTATTATTTAAATGGTTTTAGATAAGGGCTATGTTGAAATGTTTTACTTAGAATTTATATAAATTAAGTAAAAAGACCCAGGCAAGCGCTTTACTTTGTGTAAATAATTTAATCACCTCTGCTCTCAAAACTGTGAAGGAAAAGATCGTGAGGAAACCGGCATGTCTTAGAACCAAAAAATTGAAGACATGTGACATCTACACATATAGGTAGATTATAGCTCACTCCCTTTTGAAGAAAAGAGGCAGAGGCAGAGGTCCTAGTCATAGATTTCATATTTCTATGGACCCAGCAGTGAGAATAGGCTAATTATGATGATATTGAAGTAAAGATTGCGTAGAGCTGTTCGATACTGGTAAATCATTCAAAATGAAAAAAAAAAATGCATTATGATTTCTTTATTAGAAAGATAAAGATGTGTTATGTTAACGCACCAATGTTATAGGTAATCGGTTACTCGGTCGGTTAATCGGTCGGTCGGCGGTTTAATACCCCCGTGCCTCGTAAAGCACGTAAAGCCGTTGGTCCTGCGCCTGATCTCTCTCCGATCGTGTCGGATTGCCGTCCCATCGGACTATGAGAGTGAGGGAAGAGGGAGTGCACCTGTGTCTGCGCGCACACTTGTGCACTATAATATCTCCTGCGTACCTGGCTAATCTTCGTTGAGATTGACCACCGCCCGCAAACCCACGTCAAAGCGCGTATTTTGAGTACGACTAAGCAAATCGATTTTTCGGTTCACCCAACAATGTAATAATTATGCACTTTACAAACAAACAAATCAATAAATTAAAGAGTTAATATAAAAATAGATACAATAAAGGTTAAGTTTAACTATCCATGCAAACAGAAGATTAAATTAATTGCCCACACGAAGATGTTAAATATTTTGGTGATCAAACGGATACACTAATTCTTCGGTATTTAAAATCCGATTAACATGCAAACAGTGGCCTTAACATGTAATGCTAACATGTAATTCATTCATTATTTATAGGGCTGACACGCAAAAAAATACAATGGCAATGGCGAAAATTAATGGACTTTTCTGTAATCCCACAGTCTCCTGACGAAAAAGGCTTTTGATTATGCTCAGTAAATAAGCAGTAGGTACTCGTACATTTAAACTCAATATTTATTTTACTCCTATTTATTTACTTAACCATTTATGTATATACAGTCACCAAAAGAGATAAGTATAGAGGTATATAAATAAATATAGTTTATTTATTTATTTAATACTTCAAGCACATACATGTACAGAAGCGGACTTAATGCCATAGGCATTTTCTACCAGTCAACCTTTGGGTGATGCAGAGACAAACAGTAGTAGGTGCAATCATTAGAAGAATAAATATTTTTAATATAAAGATACGCAGAAAACTATTTAAACTATAAATATAATATATACCTAATTACAGTTGAAGTTTAGTAAGAACCCATGGATTTTTTCGTATGAAAATTGATTTGTTAAATGAACAGTTTGTTTTCTATTAATTAAATTAAATTTTATTCGAAAACATCAATAGGTTTCGTTTTAAACTTCAACTATACCGATGACCCTGGTTACTTATCTCCTTTGGTGATCGTACACACACAAGAAGAAAAGATCAGAAAAATACGTACAACGTTGATGCTTGCTTACTTTTGTTACCTTTATCTATTGTGTGCACAGAAACAGTCGTCATCATCATTTCAGCCCGGAATCACTCACTGGAGGGTATAGGCCTCCCCTTTTTTCTGCCATACTCGCCGGTCCTGTGCATTCCTCAAAAGCTGTGACCGAATGGTGGCTAAAGTTTGGCCAAAGAAATCCAGCGCCGTCCAAAAGCGCGTTGGGTTAAAACAAAAATAGTAAGTAAATAAATAAAATAATCATTAACCTTCTAAAACTAAAGTAGTAGGAGATCTTACAGTTATCCTAGAATTTATAAACATTTATTTATTGGTTCACCAACAATTGTTTATACAGGTTGTATGCTAAAGTAACGTGCAAAAATGTAAATGCAACAGTGCAACAATCACTTATAGGTAAACTCCATGAATGTAATAATAATGTAACTAATAATGTAACAATAATGTAACCATTATTTGTAAGACATCACTCTCTGAATAACTGTTATTAATATGCACAAAAAAGCTCAATTGAAGACACAACTTTGCCGATTCCCGATCATCGTAGGCTTGCGGACTGCGAGCAATAGGCAACTCGCCGTCCGGTAAGGACCAGAGGGGCAATTTTCGTAATTTTTAAAAACTTCACAGTCTGATCTCAGTCTCAATCTGTCAAAAATACTTCAAATTTCTCTACATTTTGACAAGTTTTTGACATTTGTTTGTCGCCGAGATGAGACTGCGACTAGATTTTGAACGTTTTAAATTAGCAGAATTGGCCTACTGGCCCGGGTCGACGGCGCGTTGAGTTCCACGCGCGCATCAAATAGATGTCAGCACTAACTGACGGGGTCCGCTAGGGCCGATGCCTGGAAGTGTCGCGGGTTGTTCGAAAGAGATACCGTGGCCCCTGGCACAGGCAACTTCAGGAACACGGCTGGGTTTTAGTCAGTAAAAGTCTGATACGCCCTCCGACTCCGCCCAGAGCGGAAGAAGTTATTTAATAATATCCCACCCAAAAAAAAAAATCAAAACTTCGCAGCCCTATTCCGCTATTAAGTAAATCACTATACTTACTAAATAGTGAGCTAGAATTTGTAGCGCCATTTAAAATGAAAAGGCCTCAGACAGACGATAAACTCATCCACTCCAGATTACTTATGGTAATGTTATTGTTTTGATTAATTTATGAACTGGATTTACATAAGTTTCGCGTGAAACAGGCATTAAGTCGTACTAAATGAGTTTGGAGTATGAAAAATTAAACAGTTTGCATAAATTGAATGAATTTGCGATATATTGTCAAGGTAGTGTAGCTAATCTGAAAAAATCTGCCTAAATTCGATTTTGGTGAATCTCATCAAAACCTCGTATTGTGTAATGCAGGCTTATTGGTTTTTTTTTTGCTTGTTTTTTTTTTGTTTGGCCAGTTTCTGCCAAAATAATCGTGGATGCCATTAATATTTTCTTTTTATTTTGTTTTTCTTTTGATTATTCGGCTTTTGAACATAGTTTTTCAAACGAAATAGTTTATATTTTCTGTTTTAGAGTAGGCCAACCTTAATTTTATTTATTAATATTAGGATAAACTGGGTTCAACCTCTTTAGTTAGTATTTTTTGCTACACTGTGACAGATGTACTAACTAATAATATATTTGAAATGGACATTATTTAATCTTCCGGAATCGTTTATCTGAGTTTAGCAAGAAATGTTATTATGTGTAATATAACCTAAATAAACACAGGTTAAAAAATATTAAAATAAACATATATTCTCATATGATATATCAAACGAAAATGTAGGCACAGATTTTAGAGATGGGTAGGAATGAAAGATCAATTAAAAATATATGATGATAGGTATGAAAACAGTCGCTTTCTAACTATAACATTTGTCTGATTATAATATTAGATAGTAGCTTCTGCCCGCAACTTCGCATGAAATTTCTTGTTACCCGATCTACTCCGTCGCATCGCATCCCCTGTCCTATTACTTCTTTTTTGCTTACCGTTCGTTGTTATTTTTTCTTTTTACTTGGCCCCTAAGGGATGTAGTGTTAGATAGCCTTTAGCCTTCCTCAAGAATTGGGCTATCAAAAGCAAAAAAGAGTTTTTAATTCCGACTGGTGGTTCCAGAGATTAGCGCGTTCAAACAAACTAAAAAGCAAAACAACTGTTCAGCTTTATAATTAATATAGTAAATAGATTAGTAATAGATTAGAATAAAAACAGCCGCACAATCGATCAGGTTAAGCTACGCTTGCCACGGTTGGTCTGTGGATGGGTGACCAGCTTTACATAACGAGACTCCTCCGTGCCTCGGAAAGCACGTTAAGTCGTTGGTCCCGGCTGTCATTCGTGGATCTTTGACAGTCGTTACGGGTAGTCAGAAGCCCGAAAATCTGACAACCAGTCTTACCAAGGGGTATCGTATTACCTAGTCACTGGGTTGTAGAGGTCAGATAGGCAGTCGCTCCATGTAAAATACTGGTATTCAGCTGCATCCGGTTAGACTGGAAGCCGACCCCAACATAGTTGGGAAAAGGCTAGGCAGATGATGATGATAGTAAATAGATTAGTATACTTAGTTAATTCATTATAACAATACAAACTTTATGTAATCCTTTTTTTTTTTTTTTTTTTTTTTGTGGATGGGAAATCATCCAATGACCCCTCCCGCTCTGGGTGGAGCAGAAGGGAGTGTCAGACTCTTACTGACTAAAACCCACCCGTGTTCCTTCCTTAGCCCTTTGTGTTCCGGGGTAGCGGTAACCCTTTCGGACAATCCCGCTGCCCCGGCAGGCTTCGGCCCTTTCGGGCCCCTTCCTAATGCTGACATCTCTTTGAGGCGCGCGTGGAACACGTACGCGCCGTCCGGCACGGGCCTGGTCCTGATCGGACGGAGAGTTACCCATTACTCTCCGCCCGCAGGCCCGCGCCTACGGTGGCCGGGAGTCGTCTCGCGGCTCCCGACGCCCGGGGCGTCTCCCGCGGCGGCTGGGACGTGAGGCCCTCTCCCTCAGCCGTCCCGCCACCTCCTTCGCTAGCATGACTGCTTCGCAGAAGGAGGTGACTGCCTCCCACTCCCTCTCGCCCCGGACCATGGCTTGAACCAGGGCCGGGCGCGAGAGGTCGCCGCCGCCGCCGATCGCCTCTGCGAGAACACGGCGGTGCTCCGCCCAATTGGGGCATACCGCCACCGTATGCTCCACCGTGTCCTCCGGGCGACCCTCGCAGTGGTGACACCCGGGCGTATCCTCCCGCCCGATAATGTGCAGGTACCTCCCGAAACACCCGTGTCCGGTGAGGACCTGCGTCAGGCGGTAGGTGAGGGCGCCGTGGCGCCTCTCTAGCCACTCCTCAAAGAGGGGTCTTACCGCCGCTATCGCGGCGTGCCCTGCGCTGGGTTGCGACAGTCGCTCTTTCCATGCCGCCATGAGATCGCGCCGGAGGTCGGTCCGCTCCGCTGCGATTTGCCGCGGAAGCGGAGTTTCCCCCCGGCGTAGTGCCTCCGCGCGCCACTCGTACAGGCGCGCGAGGACTATCGCCTCCAGATCCCACGGCGGCAGTCCGGCAAGGAGGCTTGCCGCCTCGCCCGAGATCGTGCGGTACCCCCGGATTAGCCTTACGGCAACCACCTTCTGGGGCGCGTTCAGGTAATGGGCGGCTCGCCGCCGCAGTGAACGCGCCCACACCGGGGCCCCATATAGGGCCATGGACCGCACGACCCCCGCGTAAAGCCTCCGGCAGGAGGCGTTTGGCCCCCTCAGGTTGGGCAAGAGCCGCTTGAAGGCGGCCCCGGCCCGTTCCAATTTGGGAGCCAAACGTCGAAAATGCTCGACGAAGTTCCACCGGCTGTCGAGGACGAGACCCAGGTACCTCATCGTTGTCTCGACGCCGATGTGAACCCCTCCTACCGTTATTTGGGATCCCGAAGGCGGCCCATTCCGAGGCCCATGAAAAGACATGGCCTCGGACTTGTGCAATGCCACCTCGAGACCCAACTGCCGGATCCTCTCCACGACTATCGCAACCCCGCGTGTCATCGCGTCGGCCGCCGCCTGATGCGACCTCCCCTGCGCCAGGACTAGCGTGTCGTCAGCGTAGCAAACCACGCTGACTCCATCAGGGAGATCGGCTCGCAGCACCCAGTCGTAACCGATGTCCCACAGGAGCGGCCCCAGAACCGATCCCTGTGGGACACCGCACGACATCTCTCGCCGGTTCCATTCCCCGTTGCGACCGGGGTAGATGACGGCTCTGTCCGTCAGATACGCCCCGACTACTCGACGGAGGTAGGTCGGCACCCGGTGATACCGGAGGGCCTCCCCAATGCAACTCCAGGGCAGGGTGTTAAAAGCGTTGGCGATGTCGAGTGACACCGCCACGACCACCCCACCCCGGGACACCGCGTCCCCCGTCGTGAGGGCCCTCACGCGCATGATGGCGTCCACCGTCGAGCGCCCCTTGCGGAAGCCGAACTGGCTGTCCGCAAGATCCGGCCCCGTCCTCACCAGGTGCCCGACGAGGCGGCCCGCAATCACTCTCTCAAAGAGCTTGCCGACCTCGTCGAGCAGCACGATGGGCCGGAATGCGGACGGAGAGTCCGCAGGGCGCCCTGGCTTCTGTATGAGGACCAGCTTCCCCGTCTTCCAGCGGAGTGGAAACTGGCCCCTCTCCATGCATGCGCTTAAGAGCGCCTCTAGTCGGGGCCCGAGAGCCCCTGAGGCCAGGACCCAGGCCTTACCCGGCAAGCCGTCGGGTCCTGGGGCGGTATTTTTGGCCTTCAGCCTATTTACCGCCACTCTCAGATCTACCCCGGTCACTTCAGGGATGTCGTCGTCGTCCGCGTGGTCCGCTTCAGGCACCGCAAGTGGCGGAGCCATGGGCGGGGGAGTATGCTCCGCCCGTGAAGGGAACAGAGCGCTCACCACCTCCTCCACCAGCTGGGGGCGGAGACTCTGCGTCAGCGGGGGGGCCCAGGTGCGGAGTTTATTCCGCACCATTTTATAAGGGCGCCCCCATGGATCTCTGTTCAGAGTCTCCACCATCTCCTCGCGGGCCATATCCTTGGCCCGCTGGACAGCCTCGCGGAGGGCGGTCTTCGCCGCTCTGTACCCCTCGTACAGCTCCGCCTCCGTGGCTTCCGCATCCGGAGGGCGGATGCGGAGCCTGCGGTGCCTGGTGTACAGGTGTCGCGCGTCGACGCACGCCTTGCGTAGCGACTCCACCTCCCGCGACCACCAGTACACCTGACGTCGGGCGCGTCCTGGCCGGACTCGGGGCATTGCCACGTCGCATATTTTTTATGTAATCCTTAAGTAATCCATTTCAATACACTGACCATGAAAAAAAATTACTAAAAGTTGAAACATGCATAACAGTACGATTATGCAGATATATTGCACACCTAACCCAATTCGCATGCTTACACCAAAAAGTATGCTTGCATTCTACGATGACACGAATCACGTAACTCTTATATTCAAGGCATAAGGCTTAGATTGCAGTGACATTTGTTTACAGATGTATCATTGCTCCTCATTTTGGTGTGAAATTGACAAAATACCCTTTTAAAATGTCGCTCATTGAATTCTTGCACTTGCACAATGGGGTTATTATCTTAATGTACGTTTACGTTTTTGGCTGGTTCGACGAATTACCGCCTACATACATGGATGTGCGGTTTTTTCGGTTCTTAATGGAAATTGTCAATTACGACTTTTATCTTACTGTGCAATTTATTTATTATGTGACTAGCTGCGCCCCGCGGTTTCACCCGCTTAAGTTTTGATCCCGTGGGAATATCGGGATAAAAAGTATCCTATGTGTTATTCTGATGTATAAACTATATTACTGTAAAGTTTCATCAAAATCCGTTCAGTAGTTTTTGCGTGAAAGAGTAACAAACATCCATCCATCCATCCTCACAAACTTTCGCATTTATAATATTAGTAGGATTTATCACGGAACTTCCTATACTTTTTGTCTGATTAGTGATAGTGTAATGATTCATGTTAAAGCTCCGGAGACAGGCGAGACGCGACAGCGCGATGTGACTCTAGTTGAACATTTTCTATGAAAACTCCATGGAATTTTTTCTACCAGAATCGCGTCGCACCGTCGCGTCGTGCCTGTCTGCGGGTGCCTTTAAGACTGTTTGTTCAATCCGTAGGAAGCATGTGTTATACCTATACATGACATTACATAGACCATTTGTACTGTCGAAATTTTAGCTCTTCTTAAAAATGATTTTTCACATTTGATACCCTATCTTGTTAGATGAGATGCGAGGTGCTCATGGCTAAAGACTATTATTACTACATGATCTAGATTTTAAATTTATGAAATGCGCATCTAAAAGTTAACTCCTTATCGAATAGCCAAATATAACATCCTGGAGGTGGAAATACCTAAATACTATTCAAAAATATCGTAGAGAAGGAAGACATATTTTATATCTTGACGAAACTTATATCAGCCGCACGGATCGATCGAAGGTTTTTTAATGCTCTGTCGTCGTGAAACCAGATCAAATATAATTTTGCCCGTTAAAAATGTTTGTAAATGAAATTATCTCATCAAATGCTACGCTTGCCACGGTCGGTTCGTGAATGAATGACATCCATTACATATTGAGACCCCTTCGTGCGTTGAAAAGCACGTTAAGCCGTTGGCCCCGGCTGTCATTCGTACGTTTTTGACAGTCGTTACGGGTCAGAACCCCAAAAGTCTGACAACCAGTCTTACGAAGGGGTATCGTGTTACCCAGTAACTGGGTCGTGGAGGTCAGATAAGCAGTCGTTTCATGCAAAATAATGGTATTCAGCTGCATCCGGTTAGACTGGAAGCCGACCCCAATATATAGTTGGGAAAAGGTTAGACCGATTGATTTTTTGTTAAATGATTCGACTCTATATTTTGGTATGAATCAATCAACTAATCCCTTTAGTTGTGTGCTTTTTGGAATTCTGAACCATTAAAAATAAAAGGCTCGTTTATGGATTTGACAGAGGAGAATATTTCAAAGTTTTTTTGATACATATTTGAGAGCTATAATTTGGCAATATTTCTATTCAAAGTGAAAAAATACCTAGGAAAAATTCCTCATTGTTTGCAGCAAGCTGCAAATGTTATGAACTGGGTTACTTCACTCTAGTCATTGTAAAATAACATTTATAGAACAATGACCTTTGACACCTATGAGCATTGTAATCTTTATGATAGAATTTTTGAATGTCATACGATAGCAAACGGCCGTGGCTAAATAATAACAGCCGCACAGGTCGATCGATCAGATTAAGCTACGCTTGCCGCGGTTGGTCTGACCAACAGACCGAGACCCCTCCGTGCCTCGGAAAGCACGTTAAGCCGTTAGTCCCGGCTGTCATTCGTGGATCTTTGACAGTCGTTACGGGTAGTCAGAAGCCCGAAAGTCTGACAACCAGTTTTACCAAGGGGTATCGTATTACCCAGTAACTGGGTTGTGGAGGTCAGATAGACAGTCGCTCCCTGTAAAATATTGGTATTCAGCTGCATCCGGTTAGACTGCAAGCCGACCCCAACATAGTTGGGAAAAGGCTAGGCAGATGATGACGATGGCAAACGGCAAAACGTTGTACCGAAAGAAAACTGCTTACCACCGACTATAAATAGGAAGGTTTGTCACACACTTCGCTTGCCGATACGCGGTCTCCACTCCTAGGCTCGTCTGCTCCACCGGCCATCGGTCCTTCGACAAACATGGCCAGCCCACTGCCACTTCAGCTTGCTTACTCTGCAAGCTATTTCGGTAACTCCGGTTCCTTTCCGGCCCCCCAGCTAGGTGGACCGACGACCTTAAAAAGGTGGCTGAGACAGACTGGATGCAGAAGGCGGAGGACAGAGTGTTGTGGCGCAGTCTGAGAGAGGCCTGTGTCCAGCAGTGGACTGCGATCGGTTGAGTTGATGAAGTAGGTTTGTGCAGACGCAGGCATAACAAGCTACTACAATCTGTCAATTTTCTTTAATACCTAGATTTTCAACTTTATCGCTACAACATAAAGTTCAAAGTTGATTGGAAAAATTTTATAGTTTCGGGTAGCTTGATGCGCTGCTGGCGTCTGTACAAACACTTTACACGTCAATCATATTTTAAAAAGAGATAAGGTCTAGATTTATGTGAGGTCGGTTTCTTATCCTGGTACTCTGAGAAACAAAGCCGAACGAATAAGGATGGTAGTGGTATCTCCATGGACGAGCCCTTTCACAGAAAACATAGCAACAAGCGAGATAACCACACTGGTACCGTTATCAGATGAAGGTCAGGCAATGTCAGTGACGACATATAGGTTAATATCTTGAATGAACAAATCGTGCGCTTGTTAATGACTGTGCCGCTTCTGAAGATTCTTATATCAGACACTCAGAGATGCGTGACTTATTAATTTAATCCATGAATGAGCGACACTACCACTGCATAAACTTTTATGCATTGAAGTTAAGAAAAAACCGGTCAAGTGCGAGTCAGACTCGCGCATTGAGGGTTCCGTACAAAGTGTAACTAAAAATGTAATGTAACTACAAATTTACGGTTTTCGGATTTTTTCCTATAGTTGTGCTACATGACCTTGCTTCTTGCCAAATTGTATGATTCTAGGTCAACGGGAAGTACCCTATACATTCTGATTTTCTTGGGAGTGTCAAAATATACGTTTTTTGCTGGCATAAACAGCCGTATCTTTTTTTTAAGAATTTTGATTTTTTCACAGCTTCAAGGGACCGCGGATCTTAGTATATGGTTTTAATTTCAACTCGATACCTCCACGCGTTCCCTAGATAAAGAGTCTTGACAGACAGATGGACAACAAAGTGATAATTATAAGGGTTCCATTTGAGTTACGGAACCCTAAAAAGTACAAGTTTTATAATATTTAACTCTTATCACTTCTGTGCGTTAACGGGGCGTGTTCTCTTTTCCACAGGGGAAACATAATCAGGAAAAACAAATATTTTATTTAGGAATAGTCACGTGTATCCTTTCCTCTATACCTACTTTATTGCATAAAATTCAAAATGTGCCAATTGCCTAATACATATTTCTGGCATTGCGTCGACTCGCCCACAAATAAATTAACATCGTCCGAGTCACCTGTATTTAAAAGTGCCCCGACTGCCCCGTTGGTCTCGTGTTTGCAAGCGCGACTGCTGAGCGTGAGGTCCTGGGTTCGATTCCCGGGTCGGACAAAGTGTTATTGAGTTTTTCCATTAGGAATTTCATAGTAACAGTCCGGAGTTTGGAAGTTGGCGGTTTAATACCCCCGTGCCTCGGAAAGCACGTTAAGCCGTTGGTCCTGCGCCTGATCGCTCTCCGGTCGTGTCGGATTGCCGTCCCATCGGACTATGAGTGTGAGGGAAGAGGGAGTGCACCTGTGTCTGCGCGCACACTTGTGCACTATAATATCTCCTGCGTACCTGGCTAATCTCCGTTGAGATTGGCCACCGTGACCGAAATCGGTCGGGGAGGCTATTATTATTTAAAAGTGACGATTCGCACGTTTCGGGCGAGTAAATTCATGCGTATCGACTAATAAGCCGCTGGTGTTGGCGACAGCAGGGCAAATAATGGACTGGTTTTTTTCGTGAAATGTCATTTTAGATTGATGAATGCATTCGGTCATGCTGCAATATGTCATCGAGTTTAAAAGTGTCTTCAATATATACTTTTTTTGGATGCAATAAGTGTTGAAACTTCTGATAAAGTAAGTTTGCGGTTTTATCAGTGAATCGCACTTTTACTGAATAATCTTCGTCTTTGAGAAAATCCTGAGGTCAACGTTAACCTAGTCACTTTCAAAATGTACAAAATGCCAACGGTATCGACATGCCTAGAATATTATGAAATGTTTCCTTTTATATTCTTAAGTATATACTTACATATAAAAAAATAGTAACGAAGAATTTTTGTCAATAATCAGCCTTTATAAGTTCCCACAGCTGGGACATAAGGCCTCCTCCCTGAGAGAGGGTGTGGGCCGTAATCCACCACGCGGGCCCAGTGCAGGTTGATAGATGCCACACATATTCAGAATTTTTGGTTCTAGGACATGCCGGTTTCCTCACGATGTTTTCCTTCGCCGTTTTTGAGAGCAGTGGTAATGAAATTAGGTACTTGCACAAAGTAAAGCGTCTGCCTGGCCACGTTCGAACCCACGACCTAATTTAACTCATAAGTCGGGGATGTTACCACTGGGCCACCACTGCTCTCGTTTTGTCTAATTTTTGTCCGTTTGTCTGGTTTGGCGCAAAAACGGCTGAATAGATTTGGATGAAATGTGACATACAGATAGTTTATAACCTGGGTTGTTTTTAATCCCGGTTGTATGTTTCCGTGGGATATTTCAGACATCAACGCGGGCGATGCTGCAGGCAAAAGCTAGTTAATAATAAAACTTGAACGCATTGAAGACTTTACGCAATATATAACTTGATATTAAAGGTCACTTACTCATCTCTTTTTCGAAAGTGAAGTAAGTTCTAAATTTGAATCTAGTTATGCTTGAATCCCAATCAATCTGCCTAGCCGTTTCCCAACTATGTTTGGGACGGCTTCCAGTCTTACCGAGAGCTGATACCAGAATGTTACATGAAGCC
This sequence comes from Globia sparganii, assembly GCA_949316385.1. Classification (NCBI taxonomy): domain Eukaryota; kingdom Metazoa; phylum Arthropoda; class Insecta; order Lepidoptera; family Noctuidae; genus Globia; species Globia sparganii. The sequence goes on from OX438654.1 coordinate 2,174,467, forward strand.
CATTTGACTTCCACAACCCAGTCAAAATCAAACTCAACTGTGTAATACGATATCACTTGGTAAATCTGGTTGTCGACTTTCTATATAGGTATCTTACCGACATTCAGCTTATAGGTAGGTATGCATTTTAGACTTACAAAATGATTAAGAATGACTGCCAAACTAACAGATTATAATCTCCATTCAAAATAACAATTAAAAATTTCTAGCAGTACAACAAAGTCTATACTAATTAAGTTCAAAAATAAAAGAGAAATAATAATTTTGTATGAGCGCACGTAACGCCCTCTATGCTATGTGGGGCATAATGACTTTCGTAATTATAATGATTCAGTATCAAATTATTGTAAGGCTTGCGTTTATGAGTGGGTGTATGGTGTAAGTGAAAACCGAGTAGCGATAAATTACGGGTAATTTTCTAATATACGTAAAGAAAGAAAAAAAAAGAAAGAAAGAAAAAAGTTTATTTGGACACATTTCGTCAAACACAAAAACTAAATAAAAATAATGTTGCAAACAACAATTGTGGTACCTTACGGCTGCGCCAAAAAGGTTCATTTAAGCATTAATGCCAGACAGATGCTGTCTGACGCTGGATTTTTTCTTCTTCTTTTGCCATAAAATGGATGACGCCATGCATGAGTCTTGATTTTGGGTTGTTAGTACAGACGCCAGCACATCAAGCTACCTCAATCTGTCAAATTTTCCCAATTGAATATGAACCTTATTCCCTTGCAATAAAGTTGAAAATCTATCAAAGAAATCTGACAGGTTGCGGTAGCTTGACGTGCTGGCCTCTGTACATATGTTTGTTTGTGAAAATAAGATCGATTTGTTAACCATGGGCTTGGCAAGTGGATTGGTGATCATAGAAAAGTTATTAGATGTTTGAAAACATAGCGTACTATTTTATATGTATGGCCTATTGTATACCTATGTTTCACAAATAAACTTTAACTTTTTTTTTCAATTAACAGCTTAAAATTTAAGCATCTGTCGATGCTTGATAATGTGCTTCGTATCTGATAACTCTAGCGATAACTCTATTAGAGAAATGATTTTAATATTTTATCTTTATTCCAGAAAAATACTTATTAGTGTTCACAACACGTAAGAAGATTATATTGGTGATATTATGTTTAGTTACGAATGATACTCATAATCCCTTACTCATAATTTTCGTCTCCTAAAATCCACCAGTAATTGCCTTTTATGAATAATCATGAGGGCCTAGGCAATAAATGACGGGCAACGCGTGCCCTATTCCTAACAAGATTGTTAATAGGATTGACATAAGCTTTGTAGTATATTATGTCAGTCACATATGTTTTAATCCATTATGGTTATCACCAAGACCGCCCATTGTGTCACTTTATGTAAAATTTCTACATCTATATCTTGAATACCAGGTGTACAGACGAAACTGTCAAATTTTCCAAACCAACTTTGAACCTTATGCGTTAGCGATAAAGTTGAAAATCTATTAAAGAAATTTGACAGATTATAGTAGCTTGATTTGCTGCCGTACATAATACCTAAAGAGTATTCTATTCTATTCATGTCACTTCGTGTAGGCCATCAGGAGGTGTCACGTCTATAGACAGATGTTTGTAGCTTTACTGTTTCCTTTACACCTTGCACCACAGACCTACTACAACTGGACATCCGTACGTTTTGCTCCATATACGTAATGTGGACATCTTACTGCGACATTGCGTCACGGCATTTTTCTCAACGCGAAGGTAACGTTAGGAAATGTATACATACTGTATTACTTTGTGGAGTAATTGATCATGAGAGCATTAATTGAAGCTGCATAACTTAGAGGTCTTGTTAGAAATGTTTATTGCGAAGAGTTACTATTAAAATGCGAATGGTTTCGTCAGATTTTTGCGAGGAAAAAAATGATTTTCCTATTTGTATTATTTGAGCTATCAACCTTATTTAATTATTAATTATTTATTACTTACTAAAAGAAAAATAAAAGAAAAATCGTTTATTGGCATTATAGCCTCTGCCCGCGATTTCGTCCGCGTGAAATTTCTCCTTCCCCCGACCCACCGCGTATCATCGCGTCGCCCGCCCGCGTTATTACTTCGTTTTCACTTTTATTTATTTTCTAACTTTTTTTTGCTCGGCTCCTAAGGGTTTTAGCGTGATGTTATATAGCTTATAATCTACCTCAACAATTAGGCTATCAAATGCAAAAATATATTTTTATATCCGACTGATGATTCCAGAGATTAGCGCGTTCAAATAAACAAACTCTTCAGCTTTATTATTGTAACTACTATAGATTTAATTCTTTATTGTACACCACATAAAACAAAAAAAAAAAGAACAAACATATTTAAAACTAGTTTACAAAAAGCGGTCTTATTGCACAAGGGGGCATCTCTCATAGGCAACCTTTGGATGGACTTGTGCATTCGCGATTTATTTGCCAAAAATGTAAACAAATATGAGCTTATGGAAAAATAAATTGAAATCATACACAATAAAGTTCAGTTTACGCTACAAATTTAAACATTTTTATAACTTTTTCAATAGTGCTAGTCACTCTGAAATCAACTTAATTGCTATTAAGATAAAGTTGATATTTGTTTAACTTGAAAGAATATTAATTTGAAACATAAGTTTGAATAGACTTTAGCTAAATAACCTCACGCCTTCTTCTCATAAAGGTTGGCAGAAACCACACAACGCTACCTACAAAGTTTTAATTTTTTTGTATGTAGGTTTGTACAAACACTTTTACACGTCAGTCATATTTTAGAAACTAGATGAGATCGGCGTTTACTATCTTACTACTCTGAGAAGAAAGGCCAAAACTAACTCAGAGTTCACAGTCTCCTTTAAAGTCCAGACAGAATCTTGGTCAAATCGTGTGAAAACCATGTAGATTGGTGTCTGAATGGTCTTTTGAGGAAAGAACCGCACAAATTGAGTGGACCTGTCTAGTCTCAGATTTTTACATACTCCTTTGGATGTGAAGTTGTCTTTCAATCATTATCTAAAATTCTCTAAAATTATATAAAATTCTCGTGTCACAGTGTTAGGTACCTACCATACTCCTCCGAAACGGCTGGACCGATTTGTATGAAATTTTGTGTGCATATCGGGTAGGTCTGAGAATCGGCTACTATCTATTTTTTATTTTTTCAAAACGACGCTTGCGGGGTCAGCTAGTTACATATATAGAGCCTGCAAAACCTAGAAAGTATACAAAACAGACTGGCTGATCAAAACAAATGAAAGTGTTTGCCATTTCAAGTTTTGTGGATTACGCAATGACACTGCTGGTTATTTAAGCACTGCTAAAGTATATCACTTTCATAGATAATCGTAACTTTCAATCAGACATTCAAATTCAAAAACATAATCAATCTACCGTTTGCACATAATAAAATGCTAATTAAACTAAATTTTTCATATAATTAGATTCTAATGTCAATTTTAACATGTTATCTAATTAATTTTTTGATCGGATTTTGAAATAGAAGCCTTGTCGACCGTAATCATAAATCAAATACATTTCTACAAATAAATAAAATCGATGTCTTTTTTTAATGTCAAAATAACAGTTTTTACTAAATGCATGCATGGAAGTATATACGGTACATATAACAAAAAAACATTTTTAAAATGTTTGTCTGTCTGTCCATCTGTCTGCTTGTTCCGACTAATCTCCGAAACAGCTAGACCGATTTTGACGGGAATTTCACTGGCTGATAGCTGGTGTTTTAAGGAGTAACTTAGCTTCTTTTATTGTAGAAAAATAATTGGGGTTCCGGGCAAAATAAAGCCCATGAAACCCAATATGCACGCGAACAAAGTCGCAGACACAGCTGGTCTCAAATAGATTTGTTGGAATATATTAATTGATCCGTGGGAATAAATACAGTGAAATATTCTCAACGCTTTATTTGGAACAATGTGAGGTATATGGGCTTTAGAATATACTGTGCTACAAAGTGACAGCTTTAGGCCTTTCACGAGGCTTGCAACGCACATTAAGGAACAGAATTCTAATAAATTCTAAGCAAATTAAATGTCAAATGTACCTGAATTATGGTGCCTATATAAGAAATGATAAGATTTTTATAAAGTAACGATAACATTGTAACATTGTTATAACATAACACCACACCAGCACCATAATTGCGTAACACACTCGCAATCAAAATAAAAAAAAAAATAATAATAATAAATTGTTTATTGGACCAAAAATTTTTGTACAATCAAACACTTACAAACAACTTTTATGCAACTAGAGAAAAATACATATCATGATAGTAACAATAGTCAGTAGTATTTGTATTGAATTCTGGTACCCAAGGAAAGATTTAACTTGTGTTATGGGTACCAGGATCCTCACGCTACTTATACACTGTACTAAGGTTTTTGTAATATCTTAATTTGAAAGAGTGTCCTTGGAGTTTCTTGCCCGTTCTTCTCCAAGAGATCTACGTTTTGGAATGGGCAACTAGCTTCAACTTTCTGACTAACTGACCGACTAGTTAATTTTGACAATTCAAAAGTGCCTGGAAATGGTTTAATTGAAATAAATGCTTTGAGTTTGAGTTTTGAGTTTGACACAGCAGAAGTTACATCAGAAGGCCAGAAGTTATACACGTGAATAATTTGAAAAAAACTCTTTTGTGTGAATGAGGAGTCGTAATTTTGTGACAAAGAAAATCTGAATCTGAATTATTTTGAAGGAATGATCAAGTACCGGTTGATCAAGTGTCATTTCACGAAACAATTCCACAAATGTTTACCAACAGTAACTATAGATATTTGCGGGCACAGTTCAGACTCCGCGCTTCTACAGTAAATTTTTGTCCAAGACATTTTCGAACGAAAGACCTTACAGTCAGCAATCGCCATTGCGGCTACTGGACCAACGAAACTTTGAGCATAACGGTAACATGAGTTATAATAAAAATACAAACGTAAACACACGAGTTACATTATAATGTGAAATCGGGTATAACTTGCACAAGCGCATACGTGTCGGGTCAAACAGCATATAATTTGAAATTAACATTATACGCTGGGACATAAATCTTTGGGTTATACAATATGAAATGTAGATTCTATTGCAATTTACAAAGTCCACTTTTGTGGGATGTTAAAAACGAGAACTTCCCTTCCCTTCCATTTTGTTCCATTAGGTTTCCGACCCACATGCACCTACTTCGCTCGGTTTTTAAGTCGATTTTCTTTATGATATGCTAGTTTGATACTAATGTATTATATACATAAATCTTTTGGAACAAATTCTCTACATGATGGTGAAAACCACACCAAAATCTGTTCCGCAGTTTAAAGGAAAAACGCGGTCACTAAGACAGACCGAACTGCGACTTTAATTTCTAATTAGATAGCAATCATATGCAACCTTTGATATGTATATCAGTAACATTGATCATATACAAAAAAACAAATTATTAATCTTACAAGAGAAGGTAGATATTTTCTGGAACCATTCGTCACTAACCCTTCGTATAATAAAACGTGGATCACAAGAGACACAATGGTTTTAATTCTTTCTGTAATTACGGCATTAATCTGGTTAATTAAACTTACCAATAATAAGTTCCTTTAGGAAAGAATCTACTGCGCAGTAAGACTCTGCTATTGTGATTTTTATCATATTTATAGTTATATCTATTCACAAATCGTTATCTTAAGGAATCAATGTTATCAAATCGGGAAAATCTACTACGCCGCGTAGCAAGGCTACGACGTAGACTACGAATTATAGTAATGTTAAATTTAATAACGTAGTTTTTTCTAGCTGGTAATATGTTAATAACTATAATATATATTTACAGTAGCTATCATTTTTTAAATTATTATATATATGTATAACGTAACGTAGGTAATACTACCTACCTGAAAATGGAATAATCATCATTTCAGCTCTAGCCTTTTCCCAACTATGTTGGGGTCGGCTTCCAGTCTAACCGGTTGCAGCTGAATACCAGTATTTTACATGGTGTGACTGTCTATCTGACCTCCAAAACCCAGTTACTGGGTAATACGATACCCCTTGGTAAGACTGGTTGCCAGACTTTCAGGCTTCTCACTACCCGTAACGACTGTCAAAGATCCACGAATGACAGCGGGACCAACGGCTTAACGTGCTTTCCGAGGCACCGAGGGGTCTCGGTATGTAAAGATGGTCACCCATCATCACAGAACAACCGCGGTAAGCGTAGCTTAACCTGATCGATCGACCTGTTGTTATTTAGCCACTGGTCCCTCTCGAAATAATACGAATGCCGCCATCGAAGTGGTCACCTATGGCACCCTGGGTAATACGATGCCCCTAAAATGGAATAATGTCTTACTTTTTTTGTGCGGATTACATTTTCATAAATATCATGGTTATTATGAACATTATGTTTGAATTAGTGTATTTTGTTAGTTACGGAAGCGAACAAAATAAACAAGATTAAAGTAATATTGAGTATTAAAGTAGGTACATAAATATACGTGAAAAATGTACTCCACCGAATATTTGACTGAAATCATGGGGTTCCCAAGAGTTGCACTGTTTTTCACGTTTTTACTGGTGATGGAATTTGCATCTGCATATCACTCTTATTATTTGAGACATGTACCAGGTATTTATATTTTATAATTCTCATTAATATAATATTTGATTGTTTAAATTAGTACAGTCGCGAAATGAAATGATAAAACAACTTTTATTTCCATTGTGCGTGAGATAAGGCCAACTCTCGTAATTTAAAACGTTCTTAATCTAGTCGCAGTCTCATCTCCGTCGGCCAAAAATAAATGTCAAAAACTTGTCAAAATGTAGGTATTTTTGACAGATTGAGACTGAGATCAGACTGTGAATGCTCGTAAAATTACGAGAATTACCCATATGGTGTCATTCGGGCATGGAATGTTTTTGACAATTTCGTAACCCTAAGGCGCCATCTCCACGGGCGAGAGAATCGCGGCGATAGTCTCGCCGTGCCATCAAATTATCGTCGCGATGATATCGCCGTGTGGAGACTGATTCATAGAATTTCTATTGACTTTGATGGCACGACGATAATATCGCCGCGATTCTCTCGCTCGTGGAGACGGTCCCTTACCGTCCTCGACTACGTGCAGGTGCTTTTCTTTAAATAAGATAAATTTACCAGAATACAAGTGCTTGAACCAGGTGGTAATTTAGGGTAGGTACCCGCACTGGGCCCGCGTGGTGGATTACGCCTTCACTGAGAGGAAGCCTATGTTCAGCAGTGGGAACATCACAGGCTGATTATGAAGTGTCTAAGTCCATAAAATGATTTTGAAACGTTTTCTAAAGGAAAATATCCTCGTGTAGTGGAAAATTTTATACAATGAAGTAGATAGCTAGTACAGTTTTGTCTCGTTTCCAGAATGTTCCACTGATCTGATATGCATAGAAGAATACGGTTCGGGCTGTAACTGTCTTTATGGGAGTTGACAGTGCTACGCACTTTCTTGAAGACAAATAAGGCGCAACTAGACTGCGGTGCCATCGACCGCTCAGCCATGCTATTCTCTAAGGGGCTGCGCAAACGTAGAAACTTTTTGTTACCGACACGGCACACCATCACAGGAAACCGTAGTGTAACCGCGCAGGGAATGGCTCATTTCATACTGGATATATAGAAATCAAATATTCATTGGTAGCTTGTATCCGACACAAGACACAAAAGTGTCCATGTTTGCGCAGCGCCTAAGGATACAGCCTTGCGGGCAGCGCTGTCGCAGCGGTGAAAACAATAGTTTCAGCGCTGCGACAGCGCTGCCCTCAAGGCTGTATCATTAGAGAATAGCTCCTCAGATTGGATTGGATTGGTGCACGGTAGCTGGCACCCTAATTGCGAAACACACTTTCAATCAATATCTGAATAATTTTGAAGGATGTTACCAATATATTGCTTTATAAAAAAAAATACTATTTGTGCTTTGTAAATAAATAAATAATATGTTCAAAAAATTTGTCTGCTCAACAACATAAAGAAAACAGCAGTCAGCAGTCATTAGACTGCTGTTGAACTATCAAAATGAAAACCATTGCTATTAATATGTTACGCAATTACACCGCGTATCATGTTTATCGATCCATTACGTGTTAAGGCGAATAAAATTGATTGGTCGACATCGATTAATCGCAGTGTAGTAGCTCCTTAATCTTATACGAAAATAATGGAAACAATAATAGTTGTTTACATTTAATTTATTATTTCATAAAAAGTTCGTAATAAAGTTAGTTTTACCAAACTCGTTTTGAGTTTTATTATTTTATACCTAGCTCTTATTATTTTTTTTATTGTTCCAGGAAAAGGCTTACAGTTTAAGTTCCTATTTAAATTGGGTGATCCAAGTCCCGATGACACTCAGAATTATGGTGGTGAAGAATATAGTCTTCAGCAAAGACATTATTTTACTGAACAAAATAGGCCTCAACCAAAATATCTAAATTCTTTTATTGAACATAATAGGCCTCAAACAAGATAACAACATTCAGTTATTGGACAAAATCAATCCAGATATAGCAGTTCTGGTGTAAAACAAAATAGACCTCAACAAAGATATTGACATTCTGGTATAAGACAATATAGGACTCAACCAAGATATATAAATTCTGGTATAGAGCAAATAAGGCCTAATCCGAGATATATCAATTCTGGAATTAGACCAAATAGGCTACAACCTAGCCGAAACTCTGGTACTGGACAAAATAGCGCTCAACTAAGATATCGAAATTCTGGTATTGAACAAAATAAGCTACACCCTAGATATCGAAATACTGGTATCGATGGTATCGGACAAAATAGGCCTCACCCAAGATATCGACATTCTGGTATTGTATATTCTGGTATACAAGATATAGAAATTCTGGTATTAAAAAACACAAACAACAACCAAGATTTTGAAATACCTTCTGGTAAGTAATTGTATTGTAAACATCAAAAAAAAAACTGTATCGTTTCATGTAAAACTCATGAATATTATTTTTATTAAAAAAATATTAATGAACTGTCACATATGCATGGATAACATTACTATCAATTATTGATAATAAAGCTCCAGCTAATATACACTAAAGTACGAATGATTGAAAGTTCTTGTACTTGTTTCCGATCACATTAAGCCGAAAAGAAGTCAAGACAAGAATAATAAAGTTATTATCAATGTAGTACCGTTAAATTATTGTTGATATCACTTTCGTAACCCACGATAATATGTGGGGAGACATGCTCCACAAAAATGAGACCGGTAATTGTGACGGCCTGACAGCGAACAGCCTCGTCATGCCGAATACGGCTGAATGAAATTCTGAAGAATGTAGTCTACCAAACTGCAGATGGCTTAAGGCTACTTAAGGAATAATTTTGATGTAAATATAATTTGATTATGAATTGAATTTTTGATTTGGGTCTGGCTGTTTGTGTGTGTGAGTTTAAATGTTTGCAAACGCATCCACAATACAGGAGAAATTCCTAGTGTGGGGCGACGTTTTGACGTGATAACGTCTTATAAATCGAAGAACACCGGCTGCACGCACGAAAAAGTGTCACGTTCCGCCTGAGCCTGACCGTGCAAGCGAGAGCGCGGAACAAGCGATAGAGAGGCACGATCGGCCCAAGTGTTGGCTAGTGACTCATTTATTCATCAATGTTTCTTTATGACGTTATCACATAAAATTATTGTCCGTAAACCGAATTTACAGACAACCAATTTTTTTTAATAATACAAGCATTAAAATGTCGCTTACAGAAGCAGCTTGCATGCTTTTTGCTGTTTATCGCTTCTCTATCTTGTTCTTTTAAAGTTACGACAAACGTTATTATATATTATAAGTGGCAATTAATTAAAGTGAGATATTATAAGTGGCAGTCAGATGTATGATTTTACTAAGACTGATGTCAGACTTTTGGGCTACTGACTACCCTTAACGACTGTCAAAGATCTACGAATAACAGACGGGACCAACGGCTTAGCGTACTTCCAAGGGACGAAGCGGCTCGATATGTAATAAATGGTCACCCATCATCGAACCGACTGCGGCAAGTGTAGCCGTTAACCTTCGATCGACCTGTTATTACTGGAAGTACTTACAATACCGTCGATCGACCATGGTCTGGTTGCAAGCAGCGAATAACACACACAAGCATCCATGTACTAGTAAGTACCTACATTATGAGGAAAAGCCGATCGCGAACGATCAAGAACCGCTGCGGCAAAGTTCCTACGGAGCCCGAAGTCAGCGTGCGCGCCGCAAAGCCGAACACACCGGTGTACATCTCCCGCCTACACTACACCACTAAGGCGGAGGACATCGTGGAGTACGTGCACCAGGAGAAGAGGTACACACCGAGGGTGCAGTTACTGGGGTCGCACCGCAACGTCAACTTCAAGGCGTTTGTGGTGAGCGTACCGAATTGTTACCTACCCACCGTCATTCAAGAAGACTTCTGGCCGCAGGATGTGGTGTTCCGTCGCTTCCGTAGACAAATACCACAGAACAGCACATGAACAAGCTAGTGAAGTACTATCTTATAGTAAAAATATGTATAGGTTAAGGTATTTATACATATACCTATGCTAATATATGGGATGAATAAAATAAATAAATAATTATGTACTGAATATTTAGCAACATAACGCAACTGAACTGAACTCAATATAATTAAACAGCATAATCCTAATAAAAATAAGGCAATTTAAAAGAACAATAAGGACCTTGGCATGACAATCGCTTCACGAAAACCGTTCGGTGGGAAACGTTTGCGAAATAACACTTAAGAATCGCTCGGATCTAAGGTGTTGACGCACTGGTGAGAGAAAACGCCGCGGTTGGAATGCTGCGTTTTGTTTCACACAGTTACCGTGCTGTAATTGCAAGTGTCGGGCGAGTTGTGGGCGGAACATGATGATACGCAATGAACGTTTAAAATATATCTGTCCCGTATTCAATATGCGGATGACCTGTTGAAAATTGACTGACCTTTAAGAAAAAATATCTTTTGATCAATGTTATATGTCAGTGGCTTGATGATTGCATAAGTTGTTGCAATTTTACAAGTTTACCCTAATACAACCCGGGCTGTTGCTAAGACATTCATCTCTTAATAACAAGCCCGGATTTTGGAAGTCGGCGGTGTGATACCCCGTGCCTCGAAAAACACGTCAAGCCGTTGAACGTCGACTGATCTCTCTCTGGTCGTGTCGGGTTGCCATCCCATCGGACTATGAGAGTGAGTGCATCTGTATCTGCGCACTTATTACTTAAATCCGAAACTACAGAAACTTGAAGCTACAAATTCATCTAAAATACAAATACTTTGACTTCATAATATCTGGGAGCGTTTAATCAAACAAAACAAGAAATAACTAAGGAAGTAATTCTAAAGTCTCTGAATTTCCAAACATAATACATACTTATCCAACAGTACATAAACAAAACACTTCCGAAATAATAGGACTTTGAAACTATAAACTCTTATCTGTTAAACGAATACTAGCCATGGTAACTGCCCATTTTGAGAGCATAATGACACCATACAGTACAGGAATAGTTCACACACATTTAAATAATGCGCTTATTATCATTTGAGATACTGCTACTTGCTATCATATCCGCAATAAATAAATCACAGACCACGAAACTGCTGTTTGCAGGTGATTGAAAGTATATAGATGCATTCTAATCCGAGAGTAGAACGGCGAATATGCGATCGATTCCCGAACCCTTTTCCCAACTATGGTGGGGTCGGCTTCCAGTCTAACCGGCTGCAGCTGAATACCAGTATTTTACAAGGAGCGACTGCCTATCTGACCTTCACAACCCAGTTACTATACTAATACGAGACCCTTTGGTAAGACTGGTTGTCAGACTTTCGGGCTTCTGACTACCCGTAACGACTGTCAAAGTTCCACGAATGACAGCCGGGACCAACGGCTTAACGTGCTTTCCGAGGCACGGAGGGGTCTCGGTATGTAAAGATGGTCACCGATCATCACAGACCAACCGTGGCAAGCGTAGCTTAACCTGATCGATCGACCTGTTGTTATTTAGCCACGGATCCCTCTCGAAATAATACGAATGCCGCCATCGACGTGGCCACCTATGGCACCTTGATACCGTAAGACACTTTCAATCACAATCTGAATCATTATGAAGGATATTACTAATCCATGGTTCATCACGTTCGAAGAATTAATAACAACGTAAATAACGCAATGAATGTTGTTGAACTGTCAAAATGAAACTCATACTACACTACTGCTAGTGTGTTACGCAAATACGTAGCTGGTCTCAAACAATATAAAAACGACCGAAAAAGACTCATTGATACGAAAAGAAGAAGAAAAACACTGTGGAAGATTTATCGGAAAGAGTCTGACGTCAGACAACCTCACTACCCACGTTCAATACTTACACAGAGCTCATAAACTACGCCTAACTAGGTCTTTCCAATGAATCTTTTTGCAACGAAAGAACTTGGCAGAAATGTTCTAATTAGCATGCTAGTCAGGCTAACTCTTATCTAGTTATGTCATCAGTGTAAGTTTCGATAAACAGTGTTGTTTTTTGATTTGGTAGTCACAGATGCCTTTGATTGGGAGCAATTTATTAGGAAGGCAGTAAGTAGTTAAATCTTTTAAACTACATGGTAGGTACGACATCGTAATTGCGTAACACGATTTCAATTACAATCTGAATCATTTTGAAGATCATCCATTGCTTCATAATATGTTCGAAAAATTTGAATATTGTTTCAGTGTCAAAATAAAAGCCATTGGTTACTGTTATGTTAAGCAATTAGCCCGCAGGTTAGAAAACCAGTTACCTAATTTACGAACCCTGAATCATGAGCCCGAAACTGCAGCAAATGTGATTTTGTGAGATCCAGAAGTAGGTGCTCTTATGGAATCGATTCGATTAGATTAGGGCAAAAGAGGCGAACAAATCCTCAGCAGTGGCTATATAACAACAACAAAATATACTCTTACTTAAATAGAACCACGTAAATGATGTCAATTGAACCAACTTACGGCATAATCAAGTAATAGACATTACTATTCAACGTTAGATGAGTCCGCCTAGCTGTTCCGAATATTACGCGCAAACAAACCGATAAATTAAGGCTAATCACGCGTTTGAAGACGCGTTATATACATATGTATGTGGAATAAAGTTATGTATATAGAGCGTGGACTATTTATTTTCCCTCTTACTAATAAACGTATTATATCAGACGAATAGTTTCACACCGATTTCTCTCTTTCAGTCTTCAGTAATTTGACTTTTGAAAGAAAAAAACAAAACGTTGTGTAACTATACAGACACTATACAACATTTATTAGTAAGGGGGTTGATCTTAGAGAGCATGTGCTATTATATAATATTTGTTGTTGTTGTATTGAAGTTGTTACGTATTACCATTATGTACACCTCTGCTTAATCCTTCGGTTATCATAGGCGCGATGTAACATATTGTTAAGTTGTCTCTAAAATATCGAATTACTAAAATAATAAATTGCTCATCCGCGATTTAAAAGCAAAACCAGAAAGACCACCTTTTCTCATCAGCTTGGCTATCAGTCAAAAGTCGGTTGATTTCGTTGTTCATTTTGTTGTTTGTTGCAATAATTGCATACACAATCCATGAATACACACTTTTATTTAAACCTAAACTGTCAGAAATAATCACACAAGAATCATGTGCTTTTATAATGATCATCCTTTAAATGGAGCTACCATTTAAAGGATGATCATTATAAAAGCACATCACAACTTTTCAAAACGCTCATTAAAAAGTCGCGACCTTCACGCCTAGTGCGGAACTTGGGAGCCTATTACGAAAACTTTATCGCGGCCTATCGATAATAGAGCAAACGATCGACAGTCCCACGACGCACGCGCCGTGCTATTATTATTGTTATGCTACAAGGAGAAATTTCTATTAATATAAAACAGTGACAAAAGAGGACAGACAGGGTATAGTTTCTTGCCCATTCTTCTCCATATAAAAACTACCTTTTGGAAGAGGCGACTAGAATCAATTCTGTTTTATTGTAATTTTTGATGTTCAAAAATGCCTTTTATGTGTTTATTTGAAATAAATGCTTTGGCTTTTAATATTTCAGCAAATATTATAATCACTAGTGACTTTCGGAAAGAAAATAATTTCATGTTATTTTATGATATTTAAAGCATCGGCAGTTTCACCACATCTTCCTATTTATGCATTTAAAATTGTAATGAAGTTGTTTATGTGCGAGTGCTGATTTTGAATCCTGAGTGTGGCGAGGGATTCAAAGGCACGAGATGCAAAAAACTTTGCTCTCGTGTAACACACATAACTTTTCACTTCAGCAGCGAGAACACTATACGAGATAATAGTTATTCCCGCTCTTTTATTAAATAAAGGCGTGTTCGGAAATAGCACCCATGATATTTTAAAAATATATTACGTAACATTATTGAAACTAGAAATAAATATTTACAGGTTAAATATCAGTTTTATTTGCAGTAAATACTTATTTTCGTTTAAATACAACAATAAGTTAAAAATTCAATAAATTACATTAAAAGACATAATTAGCTTTTTGCAAAATTTCTTTAGTTCGTACGAAATTCCGAACATGTTTGTCTTTGAGATCGAATTCAAAATCGGAACTTCGAAGGGCTGGTCTTTGTCTCTCTCTCTCTTTTTAATGGCGGGAAAGAGATAGAGTGTGAATGTTTCGAATTGTATGATTAACCCAAGGCTGAATACGATATTCGCGGCTTTCTGAAAAAAAAAAAGTTACTCGGTCTCACTCAGTGAGCAAAATCGCATTTTGCTCACTGATTTCAGGCAGCAAAACCTACATGTTTGAGCTACTGAAGTGAAAAAAGATTTTTCAGACCCGACTGTCAGTTCCAGAGCTTAGCGCATTGAACTCACTAAACAGCTTTATTACTAGTATATTACTTATAATAAGATTGTACTGTAACCTAAATAAATCGCCGCCTGACAAAAAAGTACTATTTAAGTATTTGTTTACCTAAAAATAAAGATACCGGCAGTTAGCAAGCAATTTCCTGATTGCATTTATTTAAAGAGGTTTTTTCTCCAAATTAGTCGGACATACATAAAGTAACGCTTTATTTGGCGTGAAATTATTTTCTGTTGGGTTTACCGTCATCGCTAGGTGTTGTGACCGTGAACTTACAAGCTAACTTTGGCGTAGACAATGTACAAAGATAGTTTCTGTGCTTACTGTTGTTTTTAAAAAAAGGTGTTGTTTGTGTAGGTGCATTTTATATTCACTATGGTCCAACAATATGAGGTGGTATGGCTCCAGTAACTGCCGCTGAAACTATTGACCCACATAAAAGTAGGTAGGCGTCCATACTCTCACAGATGTGACCAGACCTTTCAGTATTGCAAAAATTATACTTCTGGAAAGCTCCATAAATCTAGATGTAAATCCAGAGGTTATAGACCATAGGTCCTCAACGTGGGCGTGACGCCGCCCTCGTGAGCGTTTGAGACTTCCAGGGCGGGCAGTAAAAGACCCAGATAAAATTACATATATATACAGGGTGGAATTGAAGTCATGGGCATTATTTTAACCTAAGGCACTACTCACGATACTGATTGCATTAGGGCTATTAATACGCAAATCAAAAATATTATTAATGCAATTAAGGAAAACCTTAAAAATCTAGTAAGTCAAATTGCACAAGGCTTATTATTGCAAATAAACACTTAAAGTAATTAAAACAAAATACTTCGTTAACGCCAATAAATGTTGACGTATCAAAATCTTAAAGCGCAGTACAGCGCAAAGCGAAATGTAAACAAACATCACCTGCGCGCGCGCGGGTTTTTCCTTACAAGTAATAATAACAATGGGCTAAAAGACATGCCGTCCGGCGAGATTCCCTGAACTCTCTCCGTCCCACTCCCTCACTCGCAAAAATACGAATATCACCCCCGCGCGGGGTCTGCTTCCCGCCGCAACATGAACCCGGAACCAGTGTCATAACGACTGCGCAGGTGCATTGACGCGTAATTGATTTATTGATCCCGTGATGTAATCGCCGTACTCGCCGCTCGCGTCATACGGTGCTTGGATTGCAGTGTATTAAGTGTTAGTGTAGTATTTGTGTGTTGTGTGTGTGTTTGTGTACACGATGCCTCGACCGCGTAATGTGCAGGCTAGGTACACCAACCAACAATACCCACAAATGGTTGTAATTTACGATCGCACAAGAAATTTAGTATGAACTCGTGAAATGTTCCATCGCCGCAACCCAAACGACCCTATTCCTTCACGGGGTCTCTTTCCACCAGAACCACTAAGAACCTGTTGGATTTTTCGTCTTTTCACGTGCTGGCACATGCACAAGCTCGTGGAAGAGCACCCGTTTACCCTCTGTCACTTTACCGACAAATAAGGTTTTTTCAAAACAATCCACAAGCTAGGTACGTAAATGTTTTTTTTTAATGTATGTTAGTTGACGTAGTTTTGACCGTCCTAAGCCCGCAAAGTACGAGGGGAAAGTTGGAATTTATTATGAATCAATTCATTGGCAACTTACGAATGTCACGTGAGTCGGGCGGGGTCAAAGAATTCACGGCCAATGACGCGTACGGCGTAATGTACCTACGCATTTGCTATCGAGAAGCGCAAAGTGTTTGATACTTTCTATGACTTACTACATTTTAAGGTTTTCCATACTTGCATTAATAATATTTTTGATTTGCGTAATAGTAGCCCTAATGCAATTAGTATCATGAGTAGTGCCTTAGGTTAAAATAATGCCCATGACTTCAATTGCACCCTGTATAGATATCCTATCTTACGACTAAGATAGGATATCTATAGTATTACTCGTTTAAATTGTATAATCGTGGCAATGGTGCCGATTCTGTTGGTCTCAAACTAAACTAAATTTATGTATAATGCATATTTTTCTTTCTATTTCATTATGAAAAGGACAGAAGATAAATAATTTAGTCCTGTCAAATTATCAGCGCCTAACTTAAATTGACGTAATTTTCGTAGGCAAGTTTTTAATCACGTCTAAACTTGTATGAAGTAGTGTCAGGCGCTGATTAATTTGACAGGACTAAACTAAAATTTATGTTGTGTAATTTTCTTAATGAAAGATAAAAAAAGATGCACTGAACTTAAATTTAGTTTAGTTTGTGAACAAGGGATTCGGCACCAACAGCTGTTTAAAATTCGCTACAGATGGTAAGAAAAAAAATATTCTGAAAGCGGGCATAATAAGGTCGAATACCTATGAGAGAGAGTTACTGCGGAAAATTCAGTTTACGTGAACAACTTCTTATCTTCAAAATCAGTCGCAGCGTGAGGTTACGCTGCAAATAATTTCCACATGACCCGAAATGAACCAACCAACTTAGTTCCAGAAATTAAAACTTGTTTCACAAAGATCAGACGGCTACGATGTCCGACAAAGACTATAAAATTATACATCATGTAAACCAGTTATTTTATAGGTATAATTATAATATAAGCCAACCATTGCTGTCTACAGGTGACTCAGGTCATGTTACTTAATATAAGAAGCCAAGACCTGACTGGTTCTGATGAATGATGACATGGAGCGTCAGTAAAAGGGCATGTCCCTTTATAGTGTGACGTTTGACACATAGCGGTAACGGAGTCATTGATTATCACGTCTCTAGTCTTGCGAAGAG
Organism: Globia sparganii; assembly: GCA_949316385.1. NCBI lineage: Eukaryota > Metazoa > Arthropoda > Insecta > Lepidoptera > Noctuidae > Globia > Globia sparganii. Next base: position 2,192,199 of record OX438654.1, read on the forward strand.
CGCGTGGTACCAACGAGTTAAAGAATTGCATCGTGTTTGATCATCATCAATACTTATAATAAATCTGTAGAAGTGAAAATTCTGTATATTGAAAATATCAAAAAAATAAATGGCAGGGGGTGTTACTAGACCGACACCGAACTCAAACATGTGATTAAAAAATGTTTTGTCTGTCTGTCTGTTTGTTCAGGCATCACGCAAAAACTACCGGTTCGATTACGATGAAACTTGGTATAATTATTCTTTAATATCCTGGGCACCACACTGGGTACTTTTTATCCCGAAAAATTATAAAACAAACTTAATTCTGCGGTTCGATCCCCGATTACTGTACCAACCGCAAATAATAAGTTTGTCGTAGGTTACGTCACCAGCAGTGGAGTTCACTAAGGGGCGACGCGTTGCAACGGGATGGGTCGGGGAAACAAAAAAATTTACGCGGACGAAGTCGCGGGCAGAAGCTGGTGTATAATAATAATGCAGAGGGCAGTGCAGAAAGCCCTAAGAGACTTATGAGTCGTAGGTTCGAACTTTGTGTAATTTATTTCATCACCGCTGCTCTCAAAACGGTGAAGGAAAACATGGTGAAGAAACCGGCATGTCATAGAATCAAATATTCGAAAACTGCGTCTCAGCAGTGGGGGTTTTTTAGACTGATTATGCCTTATGCTACAAATCAACCCGCTATTCTATTATTACAAGCTTTATATTAAACAGTTTTTAACACTCTTAAATTTTTAATAGTTAAAACTAATATATTGAGATTGTCAGGCCTGCTGGTCTAGTGGTTAGTGACCCTGACTGCTATGCCGGAGGTCGTGGGTTCGATTCCCACCCAGGACAAATGTTTGTGTAATGAGCAAGATCATTTGTTCTGTGTCTGGTTGTAATTTATCTATAATATTTATGTATTTAGAAATATATAAGTATGTTTATCAGTTGTCTAGTACCCATAACACAAGCTCTGCTTAGCTTGGGACTAGATGGCGTTGTGTGATAGTTGTGGAATATTATTATTATTATATTATTATTATTAATATTAGATCGTAAACAAGCTTTTATTGTAGCCATAACATGACTAAACGATTGATAGAACTCTGCGTATTATTATAGTATAGAGAAACTTGAATCAGGTTGCCTTGAGTTGATTTAAATTAATAGCATCCTCAATAAAAAATGATGCAATTTGACTGCAGTTCTTTAATAATATAATTGATTAATGGGCATAATCTATGTATGTGGATTTATTTTGAAGGCTGTACGCCAGTGTATTGAACTTTATAATATTGTAATTAAAGACAATTTACATTCTACCTATTAAGAGAACTCGTTTAACTATTAGTACATAATAATACTAATTGCTGGTGGAACTAGTGAGAATGATCCATTATGAGTACAATTCTTTTAAAATTACTTCTCTACCTATTGACATTTCGTGACTCAGCCTTTTACCCGACAGCAGCGAAGCCCAAAAGGAAGGTAATGTTTTAAAAAACTTACGGAACAGCCAGTGTATAATGTTTTAAGTTCAAAATCAAATAAATTTAAGTTAATTTCATGTCTTACGTTAAAATATATAGGTACGCACGGCTACACATCAAGCTATACATAACCAGTATAAGCTGACTTCTGATTGTACGAAAAACCTATACAGTGCGAGGTCAGCTAAAACTGGAAATGTATAGCTTGATGTGTAGCCGTGTGTACACTGACTGGATAAACATATATTATAAACTAACAAACTATTAAAATAAAAATATAATATCATAACCTAACTAAAACTACAAGTTTTAAATTAAACTTGCATCAACCTAGCTACACGAAACAAAAAGTCGACGCCTTCGTTCAATTTCACATTTCTGATGATTCTAAAACAGATACCATCGCAGGAACAAGATGGAAAGATAAAACGTATGTTTTATCTTTCCATATTGTTCCTTCAAACGTATGTAAGCTATGCGATAAAAATAACTTCCGTTCGTAAAACAAAGGATTTTCCAATTTCACACACTAATTCAAAAATATAAGAAACAATTAGCAAGCATGCAAAGGTTAAATGACAAAATCAAAATAATTTACTGTAATTTTAAACATAGTAAAATATTTCGTGAAAATTATATAAACTTTACGAAAGAGATTATGCGTTCATGTCCCAATGAAAAGAATTCTTAGCCCTAAGCCTTGTGTTCACCAACATTTAAATCAACTGATTAAATATTTATTCAGTCTCATATTTAAAATTTCCTTAGGAAATTTGACATAAACCAACAGTTTAAATAGGAACCTATCCGGTAGTTTAATGTTGGTGAACTCAGGCCTAAGTGATTGGGTTGACAAGATGTCATTGGGACATGAATCATTTCAGGAGGCCAATTCTCGTAATTTAAAACGTTCAAAATCTAGTCGCAGTCTCATCTCAGCGACAAACAAATGTCAAAAACTTGTCAAAATGTAGGGAAATTTGAGGTAGTTTTGACAGATTGAGACTGAGATCAGACTGTGAACGTTCTTAAAAATTACGAGAATTGCCCCTCAGATCTCTGCACTCATAGAATGAATTTTATGTTTCATACTCTATTGATTTTGCCATTCTTGTATTTTTGCAGATGTGTTATCGTTAATCCCCCAAATAAATTATATAGGGTGACTGGTAATTAGTGACCGATACCTAAACACGTGATTTTACTCATGATAACAAACAACTTTTACTATGGGACCAAACTTGAATTCGCGAAAAAAAATCTGCTGTTCAGTACCCACATTTTGACCAGTTAGGCGAACATAAATGACTTAACAGCAGATTTTTTTTCACAATTTCAGGTTTGGTCCCATAGTAAAAGTTGTTTGTTATCATGAGTACAATCACGTGTTTAGGTATCGGTCACTAATTACCAGTCACCGTATATATACATGTTAAAAGCAAGGTAAGGATAAAATTAAATCGTCTTCATTTGTTTTTGGCTGGGGTGCAGTAGCCGAGCTGACTGCCTAGGATGCACCGGACGTGAAATAGTACAGCCATAGGTATGGCTTTGCCATGCCAATTTGAAGTGGCGTAGCACTTCAGATGAGTTATCTTTTATGTTCGTGATTTCTTTTCCATATACAGGCATATCTTCTGCATATTGGAGACTGTGGGTAATGCCAGGTAAAGCCTTATAAAATCAGCCTATCATGTTGCCACTGCATGGAACACAGGCCTCCTCTCGGTGAGAGAGAGTGGGCCGTAATCCACCACGCGGGCCCAGTGCGGGTTGATAGATGTCATGTCTCCGAATTTTTTGTTCCTTGAGCATGCCAGTTTCCTTACGATCTTTTCCTTCAACGTTTTCAGACCAGTGGTGATAAATCAAATTTAATCACCTGTCTGGGTTTGAACCTACGATCTACAATTAATAAATCTCGACCATTAACACTAGGCCACCACTGCTTAATAGTATAACCTTATTGTATGATATTAACATTCAACTGGAAGATGCTGTAACAGTGCTCATTTTGTCAATCATTCCCCATCGAAGTCTTCAAATTAAATTATTTTCCTTATGTTCAGCAGATTTCCACTACACCGAGCTGATGTCAATTGGACTGGATCTAACGTCCAACAAATCACACATTCAATGTCAGAATCTAGACTATTAATTATGTAGATTACTTATGCTAATGCATGACCCCGCCCATATTTTGTCAATATTTTTCTTACACGAAAATCTCTAAAATCATGACTGCAGTTCACCTTGACATAAAATACCTTCTCAATTTTTTAGAAAAATCCAAATTTATTTGTCTGCTCCATTGACAAGTCTAGCGATTTAGTATAAGATCAGGGTCTTTCTTATCCGTATGTTGTGTATATTATGTATATATGGTTTATGTGCATCACAAGGTCAAGGCTTGGATTATAAATTATCGTTAGATCAGGTCCAACAAAACAATCAATTTCAGCACAAAACATACAGATATCATTTGGGCATTTTGAGAGATAAGTACGAAAGAGTTAGAAAATTATTGAGAAGTAATTAATTCCATATTTACGTAACTGAAATCTGAAACAGTACGTAGTAAGTCCACGATTAATGAGTATCTAATACGTTAACTAAAACTATCTTAATGAGTACCTAATACATTAATTAAAATTATTTTAATGAGTAGCTATACATTATTTAAAACTATTTTAATGAGTAAGCTAATACATTAACTAACTATCTTACCCAATGTAGGTAACATAATTAATTACACACCAAATTCACTATCCAATTACGAAACCCTACTATCTAGAATTGGATCAGACTAAAACACAGACATGCATTTGTTTATCATACCGCACAAGTGGCTTGTAGACTGCAACTTGTTCTAAGCGTAGGCTGCGATGTGCGTTTAAGCAAGCTCCTGAGTACCTGTAGAAACTATCAATTCACCCGTTGTAAACATAGATTTAAGAAGCATGACGTGACAATGGAACGTGGTATCTACTTTATGTAGGCATTCAAACTAATCTAGCTAATGCAGTTCACTCTTTGTCATCCTGGAAGTATGGATCAAATCGAATAGGGCAAACTTTTTAGCCCTGAAAACGTCGGTGTATTTTTTTACGGTCCGAAAGTTATAACCAATTTTTATTTTTTTCAGTCACTTCACAAAGTGCTCAAAGAAAAAAATAAATAAAAAAAAAACTATCAGGGCCGTCAATTTAATTTTTTTAGATAGCCTTGATTATTTTTTAAATTATTTTTTAAAACAATTTCATCACCATTGTTCTCAAAACGGTGAAGGAAAACATCTTGAGGAAACCGGCATGTCCTCGAACCAAACATTTGAAAACATGTAATATGTCACATGTACCAACTCACACTGGGCCTCGTGAGAGAGAGTGCTCTCTCTACAATATTCCCACTTCCCACTTCCCAGCAGACCGATTATGCTTATGCTTATGTAGCAGTTTAAATAGTGTAAAAGTAATATGACCTGAGGGAATAGCCAAAGTCACATTCTATCAGTGATAACGTTGATAGATAAGTCAAAAAGTATTGGATTGGTATAATTAAACTACTGCCAATCCTGCTGAAAGTCGCGTTATTTATTCTGTTGAGCAGACAATTTTTTCGAACATAAATGAAGCAATGGATTAGCATTTCCTTCAAAATCGTTTAGATTATGATTGAAAGTGCAATTAAGGTGCTGATATTATAGCCTTGGAATACATACAATTGGATTATGAGAAGAACTTACGACTAGCATTTGAAAGCCACGGTAATAGAACTGGCGACACATCTCCCTAAATTCTTTAATCCGTGTTGCTGTCAGTAAACTGTTCGATATTGCGATCGACTCCAAGATAGTTTTTACTCATTTACTTACTTAATATCTGGGTTACGTTCCAAAGCTCTTGTTGTAGTAACTATAAATTAACATTTTGACGGAATCATTGTGGTTGATATTGACAACGTGACGTAATAACATACAGAAGAAACGTTGCATAATGGAATGAACGTAATAGCTCTAAAAAAACAAAAGAAACACTACATTCTAGCAGTTGTTGATTATAAGTTGAAGCTTTACGAGTGTCCTTGAAGTTTCTTGCCTGTCTTTCTCCCTAGAGATCTACGTTTTGGAATGGGCAACTAGCTTCAACTTTTTAAATGACTGACTCTTTGATAATTCTAAATTGCCTGTAAATGGTTTAATTGAAATAAATGCTTTAAGTTCGAGTAATTAATAGCTTATGCTTGCTTATTTATAGAAGCAGACAAAAATCAAAGTCAAGTCAAAACCTAAACTAGGTAATTTTAGAACAGGCGTTCCCCATTTAGTATAATTTATAGAATGAACTTTTCCAAGCTCATCATAGTGATTGAATCCAAAGTCCATGAATGCTAAGTGCCTTTATGCTTTAGCCATGCCTTTATCAAGGACGTGCCCAACGTTTCATTGAATTGCGCCCGTCACCCAGAGGCAAAGTTGAATGTCTCTTGTAATCCTTGTGTGTCACGTCCAACTAGGGAGTGCCCTACAAGCTATTGCGGTTAATAACAGAAGCTACGATTGAACATCAGCTGAACCAAACGCCATTCCTTCAATTCGTCAATCTCTTTCCTATCCAAATTTAGATTTACCTGGCTTTACACTCTTCTTGATTGTCTTCCATTTTTCTCTATCAGTCATGTCTTCCATATTTCTTATTTTTTGTCAGTATATTTACAAAAGACTAGCTTCAGCCCGCGTCTTCACCCGCATGGGTGTCGGAAATTATTCCACGGGAACGTGCTACCGAGACATAAAGTAGCCTGCTATCCTGCCATGCTATTTATCTCATTACATTTTATCGAAATCCGTACAGTGGTTTAGATGTAAAAAGGTAGCATACATACAAATAATATACTATTAGTATGCATAGTATAATATAGATTACTTTAAATTCTAAGCTTTTTTGGGGTGTGTCAATTATACAATTGAGAGGGGCCCGAGGCTGAAGAGGGGCCCGTGGCTGAATAATAACAGCCACACAGGTCGATCGATTAGGTTAAGCTACGCTTGCCGCGGTTGGTCTGTGGATGGGTGACCATCTTTACATACCGAGACCCCTCCGTGCCTCGGAAAGCACGTTAATTCGTTGGTCCCGGCTGTCATTCGTGGATCTTTGACAGTCGTTACGGGTAGTCAGAAGCCCGAAAGTCTGACAACCAGTCTTACCAAAGGGTATCGTATTACCCAGTAACTGGGTTGTGGAGGTCAGATAGGCAGTCGCTCTATGTAAAATACTGGTATTCAGCTGCATCCGGTTAGACTGGAAGCCGACCCCAACATAGTTGGGAAAAGGCTAGGCAGATGATGTCAATTATACAATTGTCTTCTATCAAAACATACACTAAACACACATATACCTACATACACTAAAGCTGATTAAGTCATTATTACAGTTTGCTTAGCTTATTAGCGTCATAAAAACGCTCTTCAATGAAATAGCCGAAATCCTGTAATGATATCACGAAACTGCAAATATATGCTAATGTAACTGTAATATATGCTAATGTAACTGTAATTTTGTTGTATGTAACTGATACGCATGTTTTGCATGCGCAAACATGAAACGAACATTTATATTCTTAGTCACGAGACATTAGAAAAATTATCGATTATTTAAGAACTGATAAACATAGTAATGTCACTAATATAATTATTTCTTGGATAATCTTTTTTTTGGCATGTGATGCAGAGGAATGAGGAAAATATCGTGGCGAAAGTTTTGAGAATGAATGTGGATGGCTCTATGGAAGGAATACCAAAGAAATGATGGATGGACTGTGTGAAAGATGATATGGTTTGAAAGGGGGGTGACTGCCGAGATGACGACTAATAGAGAATAGAATAGAATAGAATATTCTTTATTATGTACACCAAAAAAAAGATAAATAAATAAATAAAATAAAAAATAAGAAAAATATGGAGAAATATGGCAGAAGAAGACATGTTGAGACGACGCCATATTGACTGGGATAAGGGCGAGAAAATAGAATATTATAGAATACTAGCTGACCCCGCAAACATCGTTTTGAAAAAAAAAATAGGCGTTGGAAAAATAGATAGTAGCCGATTCTCAGACCTACCCGATACGCACACTAAATTTCATACAAATCGGTCCAGCCGTTTTGGAGGAGTATGGTAACTAACACTGTGACACGAGAATTTTATATATTAGACTAGCTGACCCCGCAAACGTCGTTTTGCGAAAAAAAAAATAGTAACCGATTCTCAGACCTACCCGATATGCACACAAAATTTCATACAAATCGGTCCAGCCGTTTTGGAGGAGTATGGTAACTAACACTGTGACACGAGAATTTTATATATTAGACTAGCTGACCCCGCAAACGTCGTTTTGAAAAAAAAAAATAGATAGTAACCGATTCTCAGACCTACACGATATGCACACTAAATTTCATACGAATCGGTCCAGCCGTTTCGGAGGAGTATGGTAACTAACACTGTGACACGAGAATTTTATATAATTTAGAAGATAATACTTTTTGTTATGTATGTACACCACATTAAACGTAGAAATTTTACAAAGGGTTACAAAATGGGCGGTCTTAGAGTGATGATGAACAATATTTTTTATTGGCAATATCCCATGTTTCTAAACAGTGGCTTTCAAAAAACAACGCAAACAATAAATTTTTGCATAATCTGTTGTAATATTTAGGATAATCTACTTGCAACCACTCACCCACCTCACACAACTCACTCGGCCTCAAATTATGTAAAGGATATATGGCAAAAAATCAATTTATGTGGTATAATATTGTGCATGCAGTTAGTGGCCATACTTTTATTTACTTACGGATGTCTCAATTATGCCCTTCACCTCTTATTAAATGTCTTCAAGGACTCTTCTCAAAATGATCCTCTTCGTGACAAAACTATTAACTATCCATACATTTCTTCGATGTTAAAATGAGACTGAAACGTTACGTTAATTTTAGAAATTCCAGTGTAACTTTTATAATTCAGTAATTCTTAATTAGTTACTGTGAATACATTTTCAAAGTAATCCAATGTACGCCAATTAGTCAGCAATATATTTTAGCAAATAAATAAAATGTGTTAGAATGATCATTATCTTTCGTAATTACACCCTCTTAAAACTTTTTCATTTACTGCCTCACACGTTAATATCTACATTTTATAACCAACTAAACACATAATCCACGTAATTAAATTATTAGAATATTCACCTCATTTATAAAAACAAAAATTATTCAAGAAAAGTCCAAGGATTACATTCTATATCTAGTTACTCACATCAGACAAAAAACGTATAGAACAACCGACTACGTATCAACTTAGCTGCAACATACAAGCCAAACATGACCACAGCAACCTTGAGGCCTTACAAAGGAAAAGCATTCACAGATCGCCATTAGATGATTACGTTAATTATATTTAAATTATATCATTGCTAGCGAACCGGTCGCCACGAATCTCGGCGTAGACAGATATAGAGCATTTCGGCTCGCTCGATTCCGAACCCCCTCAAAAGCGAAAGTGTAACATGGTCCTATAGAGTGCCGCCATTTTTTTTCTTCGCTCGGCCGCTCTTACCGCATATATATAGCGAAGCTACGAACGATCACGCATCATTCGCATTCAGGACTTCGCTGACTTCAGTGCAACCTACTAGTGCAGCATCATGAGGCACATGGTGTGTTCGAACTTTATAATACTCAAAATTACAAAAATAATTAAGTGACAGTGCAAACAATAATTAAAAATCCGTAGGGTTGTGACAGTGTCTGGATATGCAAAACCCCCTTGTCCCACTTTTATAATTTTACGCAACAAGGAAATTGCGTACTTAGTGTGTAGTTGTCTGTGCCGATGTTAACTCGACCACTCATTAAAACAACGAGCCTCGAAGCATATTTGCACCAGATAATTAGTCAACTGCGATAATAACTTTCGATTCTATTCTTACAATCACATTCGTTCCAGTTTTTGATACTAATCTTTTCCTTTTTGTTAACAGCTCGTGGCCGCCAGTCTGGTGGCTCTCTTGGCCTTCGCTTATGCCGAAGAAGCCAAGGCAGCAGAAAAAGAAGTGGCAGTGACCGATAACAAGGAAGCTGCGGCGGACGACAAGAAGCACGAGAAGAGGGGAGTGTTCGACATCGGACTCGGCTATGGACACGGTGGTGGTCACGGAGGATTCGGCGGTGATTTCGGAGGTGGTTACGATGGCGGCTTTGGCGGTGGTTACGGTGGTCATGACACCCACTCCCACAAAACCATCACTGTGGTCAAGAACGTCCCTGTCCCCTACCCCGTAGAGAAGCACATTCCTTACCCAGTGGAAAAGAAGGTCCCCGTACCCGTAAAGGTGCACGTTCCCCAACCCTACCCTGTCGTAAAACACGTCCCTTACCCAGTCAAGGAGATCGTTAAGGTACCAGTGCATGTGCCCCAACCCTACCCAGTTGAAAAGAAGGTGCCCTACCCAGTCCATGTGCCCGTAGACAGGCCCTACCCCGTCAAGGTGTACGTACCTCAGCCCTACCCCGTTGAGAAGAAGATCCCCGTCCCTGTCAAGGTTCATGTTCCCGCTCCTTACCCAGTTGAGAAGAAGGTACCTTACCCCGTAAAGGTCCCCGTACATGTGCCCCAACCCTACCCCGTCTACAAGGAAGTGCCCTACCCTGTCAAGGTTCCCGTCGACAGGCCTTACCCCGTGCACATCCCCAAGCCTGTGCCTTACCCAGTTGAGAAGGCCGTACCCTACCCCGTAGAGAAGCCTGTCCCCTACCCCGTTAAGGTTCCCGTCGACAGGCCGTACCCCGTGCATGTTGAGAAACCCGTGCCCTACCCCGTCAAGGTGCCCTACCCAGCGCCCTACCCCGTTGAGAAACTCGTCCCATACCCAGTAGAGAAGAACGTGCCCTACCCCGTCAAGGTCCCCGTCGACAGGCCCTACCCCGTCCACATCGAGAAACACGTGCCAGTCCACATCGAGAAGCCCGTGCCTTACCCAGTGAAGGTACCAGTCCCCGTTGTTATCGGTCACGGACACGGCCACGGATATGGCCATCATGATAGCTACTAAGGCTGCAGGGAGCAGTTACGTTTGAATGTGATACATAAATATAAGCTTAGCACTAATACGAACGGGGGACGTGAAATACCCCGGCAATGGATAGTGGTCGTGTTACCAGATCCAAGGAACTCGTATTCCACGACCCGCGATCGAGCGCACTGACCTAAATACTCTATTAGTCTACTTTTTTGTTATTTTTTTTTAAATCGGTTGAAGTTACGTTTGAGTTTATGTACCTGTTATTGTAAGACGAAAAAATGATGTTTTTGAATTTCCTTTAATTTTGGATGAACGAACTGACTGTGAAAATAAATGGCCACGCCAATTATGATAATTATGTCCGTTGTTTTAATTCGTCCATTGTCCCTGTGTAATTGGGTGTAACGTTATGGGTCTGTAAGTAACTTTTACGAAATGCGAAATAATATGACCCAGATAGAAGCATCGCAAGCGGATAGCCGCTAGTTACGCGTGTGACGAAACCTGGTACCTACATTTTCACTCTTGACAATATACACGCAGTACGCGATCTTTGTTTTGCGTAATGCGCCGCGATATTACGCGAACGTAATCTCACACGATTACAATTAACTACAATGTTATATTACTATTTATTAGCGCACAGCAATTAATAACACAGAAACCTGTTTCAGTCGTAGTATGATCTCTCTTTAGGATCATAAATCCATTGCATAAAATTACCAATTCGTTGAGCATCCATTTGTTAAATTGCAGATTGATTACTAACTTAACGCTGATCTTTCAAAATTAGTGTTAGGTACTTGATTTACAATGCATGTTTTTTGAGCATTAAGTGTTGCAAAATGTCATTACATGCGGTGGTTGTTTACTGTCCACATTACTGCGACAAAATGTACAGTCATCGGGCATTGCGAAAATATAAGCCTCATTTTACGTAAGCTTTGTTTTTAAATGCTCGAAAACCATTCCAATGATATCAATAAAAGTACTTTTATGATGTTTTTTTGCGAAATAATTGGAGTTCAATTAGCATTGTGGTTTTGGTAAATGGTATTATTAGCTATAAATATGATGGTGAAATGGAAAACTGTGTGTAAAGCATCCCACTCACATAGAAGTAATTTAAGTGGAATAAGTGACCAGTTATGTACTTATTCGCACTTGCGTGAGACATAATGCAACTTGACGATACAGTGTGCATTTTCACAGTATTTAAAATTATGTTAAGCGGCTTATGTACTGAGATGAAATTGACATGAAGTCTTTACGTAAGGAAATGTTGTCAGCGACATGATTTTATTTTGGTTAGCCAACAACTGTTTAGGTACACAAAACATTTACAGTAAATTGGTTAATATCACATATGCAAGTGCAACAATTACAGGCTAACACCACATATACCATTTTTGGTTTTATATATTATTAAAAAGCTAAAAGGAATAGTTATAATTAAAATTATATTTGGAAATTAGTGAAAAAATTTAATTCTACATTAAAATAACAGTAACATTAATAGATTAAAATAATAAATATCTCGATGATGGCACGTGTATCTCTGAGAAGTCTTTCTCCTTACTTATAATAATGTGAATATAGTGTATATGAATAGTATGTATATGAATAGTAGCCATCGGTAGCCCTCGGTCCTAGCGGGAATGACTTACTACTGCATTCTCTAGAACTGTTCCAACATAAGTATACGATGAAGACTAACAGAGGGGCAAATCCCCATGACTTTAAGAACGGTCAGTCTGATCTCTCAATCTATCAAAAAAAACCTCTAATTTCCCTATATTTTTGACAACAGTTTTCACATTTACTGTCACTGCGATGATGCGATTGCGACTAGATTTTAAACATTTTTGATTACGATAACATCTTTAAAAAACAAAGCATCGATTTCTTGTTTTTGTAATGGTTTTATTAAAACCAATGTCACCTCAGCCTTATATAACTAAGTCTAGAAAATAACAGTATCAAAAACGATGTGTCTTAGTTTCCATGAGCGATATTATTTCATTGGCTTTGAAAACGGAATATATGAATAATTAATTATAAATAAATTATTACATTGGCCGTAACCCTGAAATTATTGCCCACCAGATACGAATGAAAACATAATAATAATTATTTTTTATTAAGTAGATACAATATCCATTAATACACTTAATTTCAGAACCGTTATGGACTATAATAAATGCATTCCTAATTGAAGTTGAGAGATAAATATAAGATCAATTATACTAATTAACTCTTTGATTGAAATTACGAATATATAGTCGACACATTAATGTCAATGTATTCACTATTCAATTTTATGTAACTTAGCACTTAACATAAATAATTATGGATTGTTACTGCGCTTAAATAGCGAATAATTTTCTACATATTAGTCATCGGAGCAGTTTTGAGAATTTAGAATCAAAATGTTTCAAAATATTTGCATTGTTTCGAAAACAGCACAAACGCGTCTGGCACGTAATATTTGTATAGACATTGCAATTATTTTCTAATCCTACTGTTCACAAGTAAGTAAGATTCATTGCATATGCACTCTTGTAATTATTAGACTTTACTTTACTTTTACTGTTACTATCTGTTTTATTTCATCAACATAAAAGCAAGTTGATAAAAACAGTGGTAGTCCAAAAAATACTTGATTGAAAATGAGACCCATTTTTGAACTAATCATTGGGTGAAGTCTTCAAAGCTAAGCATCGTTGCCTATATTATTATCATGTGTAATGGTACTAAAAGTTTGAAATAGAACCGGCTAGAGAATCATGTGTAAGAACACCAGTATGAAATAATAAAATGCCATCAGCTTATGCTTATAAACGATACGTTCTTAGATATTGCTAAAGTAGCTTTTGTTTCTTTGATGAAACCGTGCAAAGTCAATTGTCATATTAATCATGAACATGAAACTGTCATTTTGACAGTCATTGTAGTAAATATATATATTTTTTTTTGTTTCAATCCAGTACTAACACTGACCTGTATTATACAAGTACTACGCTGGACTTCATACTACCGATGACAAAATGAAGACATTTGATTTTCGCCATTTTGGCTCTGATAGCAACGTGAGGTTCCGTGCAACTAATATTAGAGATGGGACATATCCTTCGATGAAAAAATACTTTAATGGACTTTATCGATCGTTATAACCACTGAGAGTAATTTATTGCTTAAGAGAAAAAAATTGAATCACTCCCAGTTATTTTTATGCTTAATTTTTAAGTAATAGAACAATTGGTGCAAAGGCGCGATCAGATTGCAAGCTATAAACTATTGGATAGTGTTCCAAGTCAGGTATAGCTCATGGTGATCAGTGAGCTTTACATATGAGGATAGGCTTAAAATTTAGCCTAATAACTATTTGCTTTTCCAATTCACTTAAGACATTGGCAGAATAGTCGACATCGGCTTTGCTTGCCATAATAAAAAATATAATAGTCAGTCATTGTGATCACATACGTTAACAAAATCTTTGCCAAAAATAACTTTAGGTTGATCTTTCACTATACAGTTAAAATTACAGCATCTTTCTAAGATTTTATTGACTCCTTTTGTGATACCAAAGAAACGTTGAATACCCGCTGATCGAATGAGGCAACATTAATCATTACCTGACATTTAACGTTTTGACATATTACACATCGTTATTGACAGACATTATTCCGAATAATGTTTGTTTGTTTATGAGCTTGAAGAAATGGAAATAAATCAAGTCAAAGAAGAAGTAAAAAGGCAGTGAAAGATAAATTAGGATTAGAAGGCGGGTCACTACTAAAATAGAGATGAATGAAAAAATAAGAGATGCGGCATCGTCACCGAATAAGCTGCATAGGGGCAAGAGGATAATGATGATTAAGAAGAGAACAGAACAAGACAGCTCACGAAATTACAGTTTGTGTAAATAACGCCAACAAAAGTGGGGAAGAGATATAAACCTCATAGGTATGTGCGAGAAGTGGATAAGGATTTGAGAAAACTGCAAAAGACAGCCCAGAAGTGGTCAGCATTCACATGTTTTCCGCTTATGTTCTGGTCAAATTTTGGTTTTCAATGAGACAAGATTGGTAGCAGAGAGGCAGAGAGCACCGGACGTATTAATCAGGTGAATGTCGTAATTAGAAAAACAATTAAAAACCATTTTATCTCACATGGATCTTTCTTATGTTTCCTATACAAAGGGTTAAAACAACCAACCCACACTGCATTAAAACAAACATGCATATGCCAATAGGTCCCTGATCAATTCTAGTAAAATAGTTAAAGTCGTGTGTAATAACTTATACGAAATACACGACTGCACATATGCGTATGTTTTTTGTTGGTGGGGTTATTAAACTTGGCCTTTTCATAATGTCAACAGTCCACACCATATTTGTGGCATATTGAGGGGTAGGCAAAAAGATCATTCAAGGAATCTTTCAAACAATTATCTACACATTTTTGACTGTTACTACCTACTTAGAACTGTAACGAACAGATTTAATTATATTTGGCAGAACGATGTAGCCTTATCTCTTTACTTAAGATTTGCCAACCCACAACAATCCAACCCAACTTACAATGATAACCCAGGGAACGATAAAAAAAAATTGAACACTCCCATTGCCATCACCACATCTAACAAACATATGAGCAGAAAGCAGGTCGCTTACTCACCGTGACGTGTATGCGATCAAAAGGTGGAGAATATACCAATGTCTGATTTTCGGAACACGTAGTCCCTCAGTTCACTAACCTTCAGAGGCAAAGTCATCAAACGTTCTAAATCAAATTAAAAACCAAGGTAAGAATACGTTTCCGAAATGTTTTAGAGTAGAACATCCTCACCTTGACAAAGCTTATTTAGAAACGATTTGATTTACAGTTTTGCAATCCAAGTATATATATTACGGCTAATAGCCGAAGTGCGGTTACACCTAGTTTTAGCCGGATACAACTAGGTGCATCCTACGTCGACGGTATTTCTGTATAAAGGGTTTAAAATAACCTAACCAAACCTAACCTCGGGGTGCCCTTCGCTCTTTATTGCATCCTACGTCGCCTATCGACTGACCGCAACCATGCAACCGATGTCATCCGAAGTACGCACGAATCGTACATAAGTGGCCGGCTGCACCTAGTTGTACCCGGCTAAAACTAGGTGTAGCCACACTTCGGTTGGGTAAAGATAGGTGTAGCCGCACTTCGGCTATTAGCCGTGACATATACACGAATAAAGATGTGAGGATAATGATATTGATGATGTCTAGGTATAAGAATCAACTGGTTCAAACTATTCGATGATGATTACATAATTTTGAATTTCTCTCTCTCTCTCTGGACATTTGCTTATAGGATCAGTAATGGCCTTCAGGATAATATGAACTATTCCAAAAAATACCCTTTTGGGTATAGGTTTCTAACTGTAAAGTTTTCATTTCACTTTCTACAGTCCACTATAAAGAACTATGAATTATTGCGCCAACCAACAATAACCAATAATTATCTAAAGGAATTTGTAGTAAAACTCGTACTAGAGGTGGTCTTTGAATCAATAAACTGTTTTTTTTAACGACTTTTCATTCGTCAATGAGATAACTAGTAATCATCAATGAAAAAAACAAGTTGAAAATATTTAGCTGTTAATTTACGTCAACGCACAAGACGCATTAGTTCAATAAGTAGTCATTATTTTACTCAGTTCCAAAGAAAACCAGTTGAAAAAAAATCCTGCTTATGCTGTTAATTTACGTCAACGGCTCAACGGATTATTTTTAATGATTGAACAAAATTGACAATGATTGAAAATGTTGACATAAATTGACGCTAAACGCTACCGGTTGAACATTTTAAACCTGTTAATAATTTAAAAGCTTTTTTAACCTGTTAACAGTTAAGTTACATTAACCCAAAAACCTTCAATGACCCACCTCTAACTCATACAACTGCCACACTGAAGGTCTTAGATACAATTACCTGTTACAGGAATATTTAATTTAAAAATTAGCGACAAACTGCTAACCGTCATAAATTTTAGTAATAATGGCAATAAATCATTTCTTACATCCGTTTGTTAGCATTAGGTGTTTTCGGTTTACAATGAACTTAAACTGTGACAACTAAAATACGAATGTATTTTGTACACGAATAAAGTTTCATTATTTCGAAATCATCTTTTCGAATTCTTTGTAAGTTTGGGTGGTCCAGTTAGGTGGTGAAATACCAACAAGTTTGTTCAAGCAAAAAATTCAAAAGTTTAACTTTTCGAACTCATTAAAAATTCAGAACATAACTATTCTAATATCGGCTGCGGACAGACGATTATGAAACGCAACATAAACTGGTTGTGCACAGACAATCAGATAGTCCAGTATTATTAGATTGTTTGCCAATGCGCTTACTACCCGTCACACATCTGCAATCATGTGTGACTCCTTCCAATATAGAGCTATTATACACTGGAATGAACAATGATTTTCTTAAAATGAGGCTGCCTTGCCTTGTAGTCTTTATCAAGTTTCGAACCAAAGAAACTATAATTTCGAAAGGTCATTTTCTTTTCATCATAATTTTCTTGACCTTATACCAATTTATAAGCATGTATGTAGCAATTGTAAAAGAGGACAATAACACTACTAACAAAACTAAAACGTAACGGCATGTTGTTTTTGAAAATGTCATCAATTTAAAAATTTGTACAAACTTTTGTAAGATCTTTGAACAATAAACGACGAAGGACGACGACGAATAAGCACAATGCCTGCATTGTGTTTTTTAACTTTGACATATGTACCTGTGTCTCGTCTAAAGTCAACTAAGCGTGGCAAACTCTAATCTAAACCCTCCTTTACCGCTATACAATTAAGCTGTTGCCAACAAGCATTCCAGTTGTCTGAAACCTACGAATACAAGTATTTCTAGATATTTTATAGATCGACTACGTAGCTTCTTAAGAATCCATTCGTTACCTAATATAATTTCATATGATACGTGTTTGACTTTCCTTTAAATGTCATAAAAGGTAACACAGAGGAATGTGGTTCAGGTATTCTTTGTAAAGAAGTTGATATTAGTACTAATAATCCAAATGAGGTGGTAATGGGAATATCTTGTAGGACTGTTCCTCATAGCCAGAGTTTTGTACGTAGTTGTTAAATGAGCACAAATAGAATTAAGCAGTAAGATGAGGAAAAGTGTGTGGCTGACTATGATTGACATTTAAAAGCTTAAATAGTCAATTTTAAACTAGTTTGAATTATACGAAGTAAACATTTCAATTTCGAATATTGTTCATAGTAGGAATGCAGCAGTGGTATTCTGGAAAAATCGCATGAAACCATGAAACCTTAGGTGAAGTGAGCGTGAAGTGACCTGTCAATCTGGCTGATGCTAGGAATTGACAATATTCACAACTCACTTTACATAAGTTTTCAAGGTGAGATATTTACAGAATAAACCGTGTTATTCCTATACAAGATAAATGAATGAAAGGGATTTAAGATGAACGGTTTGTAAGTAGAAGTGACTGCTAGTAACTTCTCCTTTATGCTAAAATCGCTTTGAAACATATACAGAGTGAAATTGAAAACTTGCGACAAACCGAAATGGGAGATTGTACTCATCATTATGAACAACTTTTATAATGGAAACAAACCAGAAATCGCGAAAAAAAAATCAGCTGTTCCCTACATTTATGTTCGTATAACTCGTCAAAATGTAGGGAACAGCTGGTTTTTTTTTTGCGATTGCAGCTTTGGTCCCTTAGTAAAAGTTGTTCATAATGATGAGTACAATCTCCCATTTTGGTTTGTCGCAAGTTTTCAATTTCACTCTGTATATGTTTCAAAGTCCTGACTGACTGATATATCAACGCACAGCCTAAACCGCTGGTCCTGGAGACATGACATTTTTAGGGTGTGTTCTTTTATTGTATGTTATGTATCCACCAAGAAAGGGTTTTTCGAAATTCCACCCCTAAGAGGGTGAATAGGGGGAAGCTGAAATTTCACGCGGACAAAGTCGTGGGCAGAAGCTAATTATTTATAGCATTGGTCATCGTGCGTTATAACAATTTATACTTATATTAATAATAACGGTAAGTGAGGAATATAATTGAATAAAACAAATATTTGAATTGAAGCATAAGCTCGGGTTTATAATTGTATGCTTTGTAATTGATATTATTAACTGTAAATGTATAAATAAATAAAATGTAAATGTAATACACTGGTGAACTTTAATTTAATTAGTTTACCTGTTTACAAAAGTCAATTAGGTTGCTTCACTTAGAATGGAATAATCGTCGTAAGTAATAGATAACTGAGGTACTATTCTGTAAAAATCTAAACGTGAAAACTAAGATAAAGTTAAGTGTCGTGCCACGATGCTAGGGATTAACACAAGGTCACTTCACTTAAGTTTTTACGGTGGTATCTTCAGGTACACAATAGATTCGCTGGTTACAATTTCAGTTGGTTACAATGGAGAGGCTTTTAGATTAAAAGAGTACACTATTTTGAACATTTATTACATTCTATTTCTAGTAACTGCGTAGAAGGAAAGACTTCAACGCGTGAGAATGCAAACATCAAGCAGTATATTGTCACAGGTTGAAAGAAAATAAGGAATTTAGTTCTACAATACCTAATATATCAAGTGATTGTACAATGTAGAGATGACAATATAGCAATAAACTTCGTATACCTAATGACGTTCCAAGTCTGCATACAAAAAATCAATCAAATATATCCAATAGTTTAGTCACTGGACATTATTTTTCATTTTTAAAATTTTCTACATGATGTATCTGTTAACAAGCCAGCAACAGGTTAAAGATATCTGCAGTTAAACACAACATGTTGCCAGCTCGCTAGTTCTATAACTTTCGCCAAATTTGTTCTTGAATTTCATTTCCCGGTGCGAATTAATGCATATTATACCTTATGCTTGAGACATAAGAGTCATGCATGTGGAAGTTATTACTTAATACAATTGTTACATTTTTTACAAACCTGAAAAAAAGAGGTGCCCGGCACACTGACCTATACCATTTTTTCAGCTTTCGGTCGTATGTTTATTGGGTCATATTTAAAGTGTGCTCTTTTTTGTTTACACTTTTATGCTATTTAATAAAATGTTACAAAAAATCACTTTTTTAATTTTAATGTTAGGGTTTATTTGATGGTTCCTAAATACTCCTATGCATTAGTATTGTTAGTGTGACAATACAACAATTACTGAAAACACTAGACAGGAAGACCTTGTATAGCAACATATCATAACATCTTGTCATCTCTGAAGGGTTAGGCAGAGGTGACTTATAGAACACTCCCATTTCGTCATGTAATAGGGGGCGAGCCTATTGCCATTATCTGGGCTCGAATCCAGACTCCGGGCTGCTACTGAGAAATTCCTACACTTTACTCGACCTGGTAATCGAACCCAGGACCTCATGATTATCAGTAGTGATTGCGATCACTAGACCAATGAGACTAAAGATTTATGAGGAACAGGGTGTAAGTTTACTCAAAAGTTTTCAGGGTCTAGCTTATAAAAAAGGGAGGATCCTTCAACCAGACGGGTGTTATGTCTGGCGGGCAGCCAATGATTCATGTCGGGCCGTTTTATGTATGCTAGTTGCGCGGTAAACTCTGCTTGCGAGATGCAGGATTTTGTGACGTCAGTATGACGCGTTGTTACAAGGCAGTAGACAAATATATCAGTCAAAAAATATTTATGAATTACACTTGACACAAATAAAGCAACTAACAAGCAGAACCCTATTGTCTTACAAACAAAACTCCAAACGTTAAAAACAAACAAAAACAACGAACGCACCAACGAAACCCATTCACACCTTTACCTCTTTAAACAAGAGTGAGAGTAGTACCCATCTTCAAGGTCAAGATCACGTCACGACAGACTCAATGAGACGACACGGAACGACAGCGAAAGTTATGTCATAACGGAACGCGCGCGCAACGGATCCGATGCGCACGAGTGGGCACGGTCGGGTTTTTGAGGAAAAACCTGCTACGGTCCGTGATATGTGACGGGTGGATCAAATGAAATATTACACTGGGGCAGTTAGTATTGGTTTCAAGTTTATGTAACGAAGGATTGGGTGTGTAATGCGAGCGGTGATATAATGTTTGATTGGGATTGATTAAGTCTCGTTTGTAATTGTCTTAAACGCCCGTTTTTTGAACGTTCAAATGTCCGACGTTTTTGTCTAGGTCAGCGTTACCTTGGCTTTTGTAAGGCCACACTAATCCATGACTTTTCTTAATTAAAATAGGTAGCAGGTATATCAAAAACCTCATATCTGCCAAAATTGACGCGATCAATAATTGACGGTGTTCGTTGTTCCTTTAGAACACGTTAAATATGACCTCTAAAAAGACTTAGAATAACAGAAGTTCAAAAATATATTTGCCATACCATGCCATCTCGGGACAACAGTATTGGCAACTGGAAAAGTCTCATGTCAAATGGCGGACGTTCTATATAAAATAATAACGTCCAATGCCCGTTTTTAAAACCAGGCGACACCTAAATTACTGTCTAAACAAAAGCGCGTTGTTGGATTTTCAACGCTCGGCTCAGCGACGAAAGTTACAACAGTGAGCTTTTATTTAGGCATTAGGTGTGTAGCTATAGTATTTGTGAAAACGAGCATGGCTCATAATATTATGGCAGTCGCTCTACGTAAAATTATGCCTTTCAGCCGCAAGTGGTTATACAAATGTTTGAGTAAAGACTAACGATGATCGATTTATTAATCTTAAGTCAGTAATGAACGTGGTAGAATGTTCTTGAGTAAACATTAAGCAACAATGTGTTAATTTTCGACCTAAGTATTGCAATGGGTATCGTGATAAGTGGCATGTTACTGTCACCTGGACACCTCAACAACTTATTTCCTTTGATCGATTCGTATAATTTCTACAGATTAATGAGTATGCATTATATGACAGCTGGTTTAATTGAATTCTCAGATAGGAAAGCAAGTATTTCAAAGTATTGGCAATGTGCTACATGATAATTTAGAATATCTCTTAGACCGTATAAATTCTTTTCGTTTTGTCAATTTCTAAAAAAAAATGTTAATTTTGTTAGTGTTATACGCTGCTTTTTTACTGTTTTTATTTCCTGTGCTTGTGAAAAATAAAATATTTATCTTTCTTTCTTTATGGTATTTTGAGGAAGGAAACTAGTTAGTTTTGTGTACTAAATATTTTTTCGGGAATGTTTTGCCCTATATTTTTATAGCTTTTTGTTCGGTTAAGTCCTGAGTCGAACTGTAAGCTCCTGAATACTGAAAAATATTTGGATATATTAGTGTATATTTTTCTGAAGAATAAAAAATACACACATCAAAAGTGTCTAGGGATCAAGCATTTTTATGCGGATTTCTTGAGATTGAGATGTGGCTTTGTAATAAATTTATGATTTTATAAATTTATATGGATCCTTTTTGGTGCATTTCATAATTTGAATCAGGAACTGTGAATCAAATTCGAGTAAAAGATGAAAATCAGCTGTCAATATTTTCCCTATAAAAACATACAACCCATTGAAGACATTATTAGTGCTACTGTTTCCCTACTACTGATTAAAACCAACGTTATTATGGAGCGGCGACGTCATTTAAGCAGGGAAGAAATGCTCAGAGCCGTGGGAATGATAGAAGCTGGTTCCCGGCAACGTACTGTGGCTTTAGCTCTGAATACAAGTCAGAGTGTTATCAGTCGACTTTGGACACGTTACCGAAGCACTGGTACCGTGGCTGAGCGCCATGGAGGACGGTATCGCTGCACCACACGGAGACAAGACCGATACATTCAAATCTTAACTCGAAGAGCTCCAACAATAACCGCCATGATGTTAGCCGTGAGGCTTCATCACTCTTCAGGGAACTTAATTAGCGACCAAACAGTCAGAAACCGCTTGCATGAAGTGAACCTTCATTCCCGAAGACCGCTACGGGTACCACCTATAGCAATGCACAATCGTAGGATTCGATATCAATGGGCTCTTGAACACAGAAATTGGGCAGAAGAACAATGGCGTTTCGTGTGCTTTTCTGATGAGTCTCGTTTTGGTATGAGACCGGATACAAGACGTATACGACACTGGAGAACCCCTGGACGCCAACAGCGATTAAAATCCTGCCAGGAAGTCCATCCTTATAGTGGTGGAACCATCATGGTATGGGCGGGTATTTGGATCGGCGGAAGAACTGAGTTGATTTGGATCAGAGGCAACCTCAACGCTCAAATTTATGCTGAGACGATTGTATCAGACGTCATCGTTCCTCTACAAGTGCAAATCGGTCCCTTATTTCAGTTAATGCATGATAATGCACGACCGCACACCGCAAGAGTTGTAAGACAGACTCTCGCCGCAGCTAACATCAATGTCCTGCCCTGGCCTGCTCAGTCGCCAGACTTGAACCCGATTGAGCATGCATGGGATATGCTACAGAGAAGAGCTCTGCCGAATATGGAGGGTATCCAGTCGCAAGAAGACCTTTTTTTGTTGTTGCAACGAACATGGGCGGCCATTCCACAGCGTGATTTGGATGAACTCATTTTGAGTATGCCAAACCGATGTTCTTGTGTTGTTAGTGTTCGCGGTAGAAACACGGATTATTAATTGTTTAAGTTACCCAATAAAATTTTAGAGAAAACTGTTATTTCAGTCTTTTTTTCGAACTTTTGTGTTAGTGGTTCAAATGTCAAAAATCCCTTTATTAGGAAAATGGCAAATTTCTTTATTAATGCAAAGGTGACTTGGTTTATCGTTACTGTGACAAACGAAAACACTTTATTTGATGAATCCTTAAAGAAAATTTTAATTAATATCAATCAGGAGAAAAGTTATTGCAAAAATATATGTTGATCCCTAGACACTTTTGATGTGTGTATTAACATGCTCTTTAACAACACTTAAAACGAGTTATGAAAAGTTATTTTAAGTGAAACATTTGGTGCGAAAATGAATTTTCGCTCATTCTCGGTAACTTTTCAAACTTGCACTATCGTTGTGGCGTTAGGTAGATACTCTCCCTTTCAATACGACTCGAACGTGGCCTTGATACTTGATGGGAATTCCTTTGAAATTGATAATAATTATTTGGCTATAAAATGACCATGTATTATAATGGTAGACTGTTTATGTAATGCCACCAAAGAATGCGA
Source organism: Globia sparganii (assembly GCA_949316385.1). Taxonomy (NCBI): domain Eukaryota; kingdom Metazoa; phylum Arthropoda; class Insecta; order Lepidoptera; family Noctuidae; genus Globia; species Globia sparganii. The sequence goes on from OX438654.1 coordinate 2,215,965, forward strand.
CTGATTTATGAAATATATGATTATTATTACATACTATCGAAGAATGTCAAATCAATGGGTAAGCCTGTTAGGCCATTCTATTGATGTTAATTCAAAATGATTTTCTATCAAAAACGCCTTATTGTGAGCAAATTCTGAAGATCAAACTTTTTGTACGGAAGAATTGTATGGCAGTTTATTACGAACTGTATTGCTTCGCAAAATCTAATTTCAAGACATCTAGTGTTCCTTTCACGTATTAGTAAAAGTAACAGTAATAACGCGCATACGCAGAAAAGTATAATGCAATTTAAATTCAACTGGTCGAATCAGGAACTATATATATAGCGCCATCTACAGAATCTCCGCTGCACTGCTAAGTGAGTGATCGCCAGAAAAAACGAAAGTGAAAGGAAGTATAGTTTTTAATTCTTTCAATAGTTCGCACAAAAACGTAGTAGTTCGGCGTTCGACCGCTCATTAGTGGCGGTAGTGTGCTTTGGTTAATGGCGGGTTTTCGTATTTCTATAGTCTATGTAAATAGATGAAAAACTTAATTTTAAAGAATCGATTGGGTCAATTTTCTCAACTACAGTTCAACATTTTCATTTCTTTTATAATAATGATAAAAATAAAATAAAAAATGATTGTACTTTAATAAATGAAAATTTCAACTGCTCTGATATAAACATAGAGTATTTATTTAATTATTTATTTAATACTTCAAGCACATAAATGTACAGAGGCGGACTTAATGCCATAGGCATTTTCTACCAGTCAACCTTTGGGTGATGCAGAGACAAACAGTGGTAGGTGCAATCAAGAAAATTAAGAGTAGGTACTTACCGTTGCACCATTTCCCAGAAAATTACTGAATAACAGTCGACTTACCTGAAAGAAAAGCAAAATACGTGATTAGAATATGCATAGACATCATTACAGCGGGCTTTCAAACTAACCAGGTAAAAAGTGTAACCATGAATTCAGCACATGATTCTTGACAATAGATACTTATCGTCAGTTGAGGGGCTTGTGGCTAAATAATAACAGCCGCACAGGTCGATCGATCAGGTTAAGCTACGCTTGCCGCGGTTGGTCTGTGGATGGGTGACCATCTTTACATACCGAGGCCCCTCCGTGCCTCGGAAAGCACGTTAAGCCGTTGGTCCCGGCTGTCATTCGTGGATCTTTGACAGTCGTTACGGGTAGTCAGAAGCCCGAAAGTCTGACAACCAGTCTTACCAAGGGGTATCGTATTACCCAGTTACTGGGTTGTGGAGGTCAGATAGGCAGTCGCTCCATGTAAAATACATTCAGCTGCAGCCGGTTAGACTGGAAGCCGACCCCAACATAGTTGGGAAAAGGCTAGGCAGATGATGAGATACTTATCGTCAGTTATTAAATAAAAATCAGCTGATTTATAGAAAAGTGACATATGCCCGCTGAATTCTCAGATAGAAAAACTTACGCGGTCAAAATGTATGGAACAACAGTTTTTTTTTTTTTTTTTAATAACCGGCGATAAATTTCATCACAAGGGGCAATTTCACGGCGCGTATGTTTCCCACGCGCGCCTCAAGAGATGTCAGCATCATAAGGAAGGGCCGTAGCCTGCCGGGGCAGCGGGATTGTCCGAAAGGGTTACCGCTGCCTCGGAACATAAAGGGTTAGGAAGGAACACGGGTGGGTTTTAGTCAGTAAGAGTCTGACACTCCCTTCTGCTCCACCCTGAGCGGGAGGGCTCATTTGATGATTTCCCATCCACAAAAAAAAGGGGGCAATTTCAGAATCATGTAGTGAATAAGGTTGATAACATTGCGCATCGATGTCCCTGTGACCCTGTATTCGGAACAAAGCACAATAGTACTATTTTATAAAGTTCACTTTGGACCTATCTATCGTGACTGCCCAAAACTGGAACTCATTTGTTTTCATTAGATTACGGATTCACTCCTCGATACCGTTCGAATTTCGAAATGATCTTCAGAGAATCCATTGTGTAAAATAAACTCGATTTAGGTAGATATTCCAAAGCTAACGGGATCTGGGCCCAAAAAAATCAAACGTTCTGTCATCACGATAGAAGAATATTACCAACATATAACCATTTCTTTTGACAACCCTTTTTATATCAATAAATAAGCCAGCAGTTTATTATAACATGGTACACACGCTGTTTAACAAGCGGGGCGTCACGATGTATTGGCGAGGGTAATCACTCGCGTACAAAATACTTTACGTAACGCATCATTCTAGTACAACTGATTAATACTATAGTCATGCTTGTTAGAATAGGAGTCGGCAGAGATTTAGGTTTTAAATATTTGGAAGTTTGAGCACGTAGAGCCATTACTGCATAAGGTTTATTTTTGCGATCCTGATTATTAGGGTTTGTAGAAATCCATTTTCGAATTGGTGGAGTGAAAGGTATTTTTTTTGTTTCCCTATCATCATCCAAACATGATATCGAGGATTTTTTTAAACTAAGAAGAGCATACTATTATTGTATAGAATCTAGTCCTCCAAACTTAACAGGCAGCTGTGCTGTTGGAGAATTTTTTGAGCTACTTCTTCGCAGCACTTGGAAATGGTGAAGGGCGGGGCATATTGAGGGACTGTCTTATGTAATTTTGACGTTCAAAAAGCGCTGATTCTCAGTGTAATTTGAATAAATTACTTTTTATTTTAAGTTTTGCCACCCTGTACCCTAAGGGTTCCGGGTCTCACGATAACAAAACAACACGTTTTATGTTAACTTGCCAACGTAACAAACCTTTGCAACAAAATTATTATACCTTTACATAATTCGGAAGGTACAGACGCCAACACATCAAGCTACCCGAAAATTTTCCCAATTGACTTTGAACGTTATACTTTAGCGATAAAGTTGAAAATCTATTTTAAAAAATTAACAGATTGTAGTAGATAGCTTGATGTGCTGGCGTCTGTACCTAGGCTTGTCAATAGCTAAATTATTCAAGCTCAACCTACACTATGATTTGCAACTAATATCCAGGAAGCTGGACGTTTTGACATTACACAACTCTGATAACCGGTAAAGTTGCATAGCTGAAGTAATTTAAATGAAATAACACCTTGTATTATTTTCCTCAGTTATGCTAATCTGGTAACTGATAAATGAAGTGTGAAGCTTGAAACATGTAGATGTCAAGTGTTATCACATATTAATTCATTGATATTTTGTAACAATTTTATGATTTTCAATAGTGTCCATGGAGTTTCTTGTCCGTTCTTCTCCATAGGTACCTATTACGCTTTGGAATGGGCAACTAGCTTTATCTTCCTGACTGACCAACCCCTTAACAATTCAAAAGTGCCTGTAGTTGGTTTATTTGAAATAAATGCATTAAGTTTCTCAGAGTTTTGAGTTTGAAAAACGTTCAGTAAAGAAGCAAAAAAAAAAATCAAGAATCTTCGGCTATTAAATGGTGGTAGCTATTGATAAGATCTTAGGCGATAAGACCGTCCATTGTAGCTCAATGTGTAAAATTTCTACTTTTATATCTGTAACTGGCTAGTAGCCTATCTGATGTTAAAACGCTAACCTTCACCTATTCCTAGCGTCATCTATTAATTCACAGTCCCAAAGACGATTCATTCAGAGATAAAGATGGGTAGTCTCATGAATATCCATGGCATTTCACCACCTCTGCCCTTCAAACAGAAACACAGACATTCTGATTTGCGACAGAAATAGTAATGATGAAGAAACAAACTATTTCACAAGAGTCAACATCTTCCTGCCCTTATATTCATCACTCTTTTCCATCCCTCTTCACGCATATGACTATTTTACAATGAGTTATTTATTAATAAGCGTCTTTAAAATTTACAGTAGGCATAAACAATTCAAACATTGTCTTAATAACCCACTTATGGCATTGCGTTTATTAGATCCACGTACATAACACTTAATAACAGTTATTTTGTAACAGTTACTTAGAATTTATCTAATAACATCCCGCGGTTATAAAATACCTAATTAATGTTTTGGTTTTGATTATTTAATTGCATTTTGGTTAAGTAGGCTTATGATTTCATGTTGATGTAATTGAGATTAAAATTTTAATTACGATGAATATGCGTGTTTAAGTACACTTTAAGTTTTTGTTTACCTGCACGCACGGTGTTAAGAAAAGGTGCCATTCGTGGAATAAATAAGATCGATTAGTGCCTAAGTATAGAAAAGATATAAAAAACTTAAGAATAATTACGACGCTTCCCGCTGTCACGTTTGTCACACAAGCGACACCACGTTATTTATTTATTTGTAATTTATCATGTTGAGTTGCGTCACATTTTCATCCAAGTAAGGAAAATGCTTTTCCTCTATCACTCAAAGATGTTGTAAAAGTCTCTGACTATACTGAGGCAAATCCTGTGTGGGATGCGGGACGAAGTCGCTCGCTCGTACCGATTGTTTCAACTAATGCCGCGTCCTATATAAAAGCGGTTAAGTGTTTAAACTAATGTGAATAGTCGCTTGACTTCCTAATCATTAAGGGCTAATTTTACCAAAGTCAGTTCCATCCATGGAATAAAATTGACGTCTACCGTACGTCAACGTAAAAACTGTCGAAAATTTATTCTTGGGATAAGTCTTATTCTAGGTATAAAAGTTTGGTGGAATTCGCCCTAAAACAATCAAAATTCATTCGTGCCCCGAATACTGTTATAGATTCAGTTTGAACCGTACTTATGGGGTAACGTTAAGAAGATTAACCGCAGAGTAGCTTCCTTCTGCAATGCTAAATGCTGTATTGCAATCATTTATCTTTGCCAAACGTGGTGATTATGGCAATTTCTTATAACTTTTAATTGAAGCGTTCAATAACGAATGACAGAAAGAAGATTTACAGGTTGAATCTAAAATGAGATATGAACGAACTAATCAATTCCTAACAATTTATGCAACATAAATATTAACACATCAGATGAAGAATAAATCAGAATAACCAGAAAAGATAAAATAGATGATCAAATCCGGAAATAGTGTAGTAACGCGTTATAAAAACTCGGTGATTATTATCGATAGATGTGAACTGTCATCGTGTCGTACAATGATCGATAAAAAATGGGGAAGCGTGTTGCGCGCGCGCGATATGTTGTGGTTGTGCGCGGGAGTCGGCGCAAAGAAGGGTACACTCGTGGAGTAAATCATTATTTATCTGTTTATTTTCAGTGTTATTCATTTCAGTTCTTTAGGTTTGAATAAATTGTACTGAAAAATGTGAATCAATGAAGAAATCTAAAATCTTTTATTTTAATGAGTATTTATTATTAACGCTTTTTGGAATTTTGCCCATGTATATTTGCCCCTAACCTTCTCATAAGCCAGTATGACAGTTGTTTCTTATTAGTCTCATTAATTTAAAAAATGTATATATCAAGAACTTGTGCATTTTCTTCTGGGGGCATGTAGGGTCCATTAATATTAGAGTTTTATCCAATTTCATCAATATGAACGTAATCATTTGAAATTATAAATATTTACTTAATGATCAATGACAGAATATTGCATAAATGCGAATCTTGTGTGAGTTAGATAATTGGATGAATATTTATAATAATTGAGATGCCTGAATACTTATTCAGTTATGTAAACATTTTAGATTAAGCCTAATTATATTTGTCCAAATGTAAAAAAATCACACAAGTCTGGAATAATAAACGGTAGAGAGTATGTAGTTACATAATCAAGTTTAAAACAATTACTATTTTTTAATTCTTAACAACTAGCCGAAGCTTATCATAATTGAAAATAAAACTTACATCCTTTAGAACAAATACTCTACAGCAGAATATTTCTTAGAAAAACAAAGGATTCAGCATAAGTCTGGCATTAATGCTTGAAATTAACCTTTTTGGCGCAGCCATGACTCCATGAGGCGCACACTACTGCTGTCAAAACATTATTTTCCCTTTTTTATTTTGTTATTTGTATTTTATGTTTCACGAACTGTGACCATATAAACGTTATTCTTCATTTATATCTTTCTTTACTTTCTAGGTAGTTACCAAAATTAACACAGTTTTCTTTAAAATTTTCCTCTTCACAGTACCGAGCTAGTGCAATTAAATTAAACGGAAGAGTGAGCACTGGCCGCGATCACACAGCTTATGTAACACTAGTGTTGTTACTTAATCGATAAAATAATTTATCTTGATAAGAATGCATAGCTCAGTAATTGGATTACTTAAGCGTTGTTTGCTCTGTATTGCGATATTTTGTTGGAAACTGATACTGTGAGAAGTCGTTTGCGCGTAGCAAGTTGGTACAGTACGTTTATAATATGATTAAAACTTGTTTAAAGAAAAAAAATAATTATGTAGTTATATTCCTACTGTTATTTATTGTATTCATTACTTTACTAGCATAAACCTATGTTATTTCAGTTGAGACGCATTAATTTTGTTTCACAATAACGTAAATGCTCGCTTAAAGCTTTCTATTGTCCTTCAGCGTTAGAAAATCGTGTCGAATAGAAATAAAGGCTCATTGAACAGATATAGCAATGACCGCCTAGATTAATAACGATTAGTTATATCTGATATAGGGATAGTTACGACAGCTTGGAGTAATTAATAATACGAATTGATTATAACTTTCATCAGACCTTGTTACGTAAACTTGTTTGAGAAACGGTTAACTCGTAAAGTAGATGTTTATTGTATTTAATTATAGTGATTTGCTAATCATAGAATCTATACTAATATCATAAAGAGGTAAAGTTTGTGAGGTTGTAGGGGGTAATCTCTGGACCAACTGAACCGATTTTGAAAATTCTTTCACTCATGGTAAGCTACAGTGTTGCTGAGTGTCATAGGATATATTTTATGTTAAAACGAGAATTTTCAAGCGGATGAAGTCGCGGGTAGAAGTTAGTAATTAATATAGGGAAATCATTACTAAATGTAGGTATAATAATTTTCGTTTTTATCAGTTTTTCGACGCATTTCTTGTGGGAACAGATAATGTTCTCAATTATAAATTCAACAAAGCCAAGAATTACAACACTTATTTTTAAAACACCAATCTAGTATTTAATTTGAAATAATTTTCGTTTATCGATAGTCGATATCTATTCATTGCATCGCGCCCATCACTTAAAGTTACGTTGTATCAGTCGAGATGTACACGTTTTTCATATTCGATAATGTTTGCCGCTAGTTATGTGCGTGTGTTATTATTTGTTCGCTTCTCGTTACTGGGTGAGCAGAAGCAGGGGGCTTAGTGACGATAATGTTTGATGATCACGATCGGTTATGTAGTGATATGATTGTGCCAACATTACTGATATAAAGAAAATGTGAAAAGTGTGTGAATTTTGGATTGTTTGTTTTATAAATATAGCTTGTTTTAATTATTATTTTTAACCAAATTAGACTGGCTACATGAACTCTTTAAAATAAAATAGGTTTCTTCAAACATCTTTTTCTATTAATTTTTGTAGTCCTTTATTAACGATGATATTTTTCTAAATAATTATCTCAAAAGTGAAACCTATTTATGGTTGTATTAATTCCTACATCTAAACTTAATATTATAAAGAGAAAAGATTGTATGTTTGTTTGTTACGCTTTCATGCTAAAACGGCTAAACAGATTTTGATGAAATTTAGCACACGGGTAAACCTGACATAAATTAGGACATAGAATACTTTTTATGCCGATATTCCTACGAGATCGAGACTTATGTGGGTGAAAACGCGGGGTGCAGCTAGTTTATAAATAATTACAAACGTTGTAAGAAAACAGTAATCTATACATATAATAAAATCGTAGGAAAGTCAAAACTGTACATTGAATATTTTTTAAAAATAATACTTGGGGCGTGATCTACAATCGATACCGAAGCCAAAAATATAGTTTTTAGAATTTTTGTCTGTTTGTCTGTTTGTCTGTTTGTCTGTTTGTCTGTCCGGGATAAACTCAAAAAGTGCTGCATGGATTTACTTCAAATTTTGCATGAATATTACTAAGAGGTCGGGTCAACATATAGGCTACATATTATCACGCTATCACCTACGGGGGAGGAGCTGTGAATCTTTATTTTTCTTACGCATTCTGTGACAGCGTGTAATCTAACGACGCATATCTAAATGTTGTTTTTGAGTAAGCCATGCTATTATCTGACGTTACACTATAAAAACTACGCCATTTAAGTAACTTGGGCAGAGAAATATAGTTTAATGAATGTTAGTAGTATAAAGACAATTTTAAAACAGCGCCATCTATGAGATTTCATAAAAATCAAATCAAGTTACCTACATGTTAACATTTTTTTGGAAATTAATAATTTAAATTTGATCATGTTGGCGAGGTAAGTAGTTAGTTATTCTTAAAATTCATAGATGGTGATGTGCATTTTCTTCATAAAAGTTGTATCGTATAGTTCGTTTTGACAAATTCAAGTTCCAACAAAACCCTCAAAATCTTGAGCAGAGTTGAGGAAGACAATTTAAAAAAAATGCGGTGTTAAGTATTACAAAAAAGTTATGTTCATTGATGATGATCATTTCATTTCATGACACCCTCGCGGAGGCGAGCGTCAGTGACAGTCCCAGCCGCATGCGTCATCTGTTTGCCGTCATCTTGGTGTTTTGTGGAGTCGCGAACCCGGTAGCTTTGTGAGAGAAGTATCCCCATCATCTGTCTGAAGATTTTCGACGAGCTTTGAGGCGCGCTACTGGAGACGAAGTCGAAGTAACTGATGAACGCGTGCTGAACACCTGTCTCAGTTCACTTCAATATGTGGTACTTTCTATCGGCGGCAATCCACTGATCGAATATGGGTTACCAGCTCCCCAATCATCACCGTATCAAGACCGTGAAAATCGGGAGTATAACACGAAATGACCACCATACGAAATGACCATGTCGCTTTGTTCTCTTCAGAGCAAAAGCAAATTTATGACACCGTCCTTGAAAGCGTTGGGCAAAACCAGGGTAAAATGTTTTTCTTGGATGCTCCTGGTGGAACAGGAAAAACATTTGTTACCACTGGCATACTTGCAAGGTCAGGAGGCAAGGCAAAATTGCTATTGCTGTAGCGTCGTCGGGAACCGCTACCACACTGCTTCCGAGTGGCAAGACAGCACATGCCATGTTTAAAATTCCCATCGATTTAGAGAGCGCCGAAACGCCTGTTTGTGGTGTGTCACGTAACAGCGATAAGGGACACGTGCTCAAGGATTGCTCTCTGATCGTATGGGATGAGTTTACGATGGCCAATAGGAAGGCCGTTGAGGCCGTGGACAGAATCCTGCAGGACATCTGCAGGAACGAACGTTTGATGGGTGGTGTCACAGTTCTGTTCAGTGGTGATTTTCGGCAAACGCTTCCAGTGGTGACGCGGGGCTTGAGGGCTGACGAGGTGAATGCTTCGTTGAAACGATCTTCGTTGTGGTCACGAGTTCGTACGCTGCGCTTGACCATTAATATGAGAGCTCGGCTCGGCGGTAATGCACGTGCTCAAGAATTCTCCGATGTCCTTCTAAGTCTTGGCGAAGGCACTCTACCAGAAGAGACAGGTGATGCTTCCAGAGTCTCTCGGTAGAGTGGTATCCAGCTTAGAAGAACTCATTCACTGTGTATACGGGGACATCAGTCGTATACCGCACCAGCAGAATTCTTGGGTGTGTGAGCGGGCCGTTTTGATGCCCAAAAATGATCAGGCTGCAGCAATTAACGAATGCATTCTCTCGGAAATTGAGGGGAATAAAGTGGTCTACACCTCGATAAACACTGTTGTCGAGCAAGATGACGCCACACATTATCCCGTGGAATTTCTGAGCTCCCTGTCAGCAAGTGGACTTCCAGCGCATACCATCAAGCTGAAGGTCGGTGTTCCGATTATGCTTCTTCGGAACCTATCTCCTCCGAAGTTGTGTTAACCGCCTTACGGCCCATTCACGACTTCGGTCTAAGCGGCGCGCGGCGCGGCAGGCGGCGCGGCGTGCGTTTTACACGCCACGTACCCTCAGTAGCGGCTAGCGGCAGCGGTCGAGGTGGACGTATTTAGGTAGTTAGAACGTGCTCAAAATTATGGCGTTATCAAAATTATCTCTTTTGTGTTTAGAAAGCAGTATATTTTTAAAACAAGTATGACAGAAGGAGTGCACGAACTGAATAAAGATCGATATTTAAATCGCAAATTTCGTGACCTATACGAAGATTACAGAAAATATCCGGATAAGTTTTATGAGTACACAAGAATGAGTGTGGAAACATTTGATTTCTATACTTATACTCTATATCTATTACCGCCACAAAATCGTCTAAAATTTTTTGTTTATAAGTTCGCCGCCGAGTCCGTCACATCTACGCCGCTATCCGGGCCGCTGTGTTTCGTGGCGTCGCGTCGCACTCATTCGCCAGTACTTTTGATCTCGCCGCTCCCCGCACCGCGCGCCGCTGCAACGATTCGCTCCGACAAAACCGCGCGTGTTTTCGCTGTGAGCGGCGACTCGTGGCGTGCTTCAAACATTTTCATACTTTTGTTCTTACCGCTCGCCGCCCCGCGCTTAGCCACCGCTCACCGCGGCAAGGTCGTGAATGGGCCGTTAAAGTCATCTCCCTCCACAGACACACCATTGAGGCGGAAATTCTTACGGGTTGTGGCGTCAGCGAGGCAGTTTTTATACCACGCATTCCCCTAATACCTCATAACTTCCTGTTCCAGTTCAAGCGCGTACAGTTCCCCGTGAGTGTTTGCTTCGCGATGACCATCAATAAGTCGCAGGGCAGCGGGTGTCGACCTCAGGACGAGTTGCTTCTCACACGGGCAACTGTACGTCGCTTGCTCCCGCGTCACCAGTCCTGACTCTCTTTACATTTTGGCTCCTGGCAGCATAACTACCAACGTAGTTTATAGGGAAGTGTTGTAAAGTATGATACCTTTGTACGTATTTTTACTCTTTTGTGTCCTGGAATGTATTCCTGCATTATTTTCTCTATTTCCTTCAGTCACATGTTATGACTGAACTCAGCAGGACTCCCATATAATTCTCTTCACTTGCTTTGCTTGCAAAAAAAAACTTATATTTTAATGCTATTTTAAAAGTTGTGTACTTATATGCTATAGCGACACTGGCATCTTGGGTATTTTTGGTGCTGTAGAGCATGCACGCAGACGACGTCGCGGGCAGCAGCTAGTACCTAACTAAAACAAATTGGTACTAAATACTATAATATGAAAGATTTATTGCTTCGCGTCGTTAACCCGTTTCTATAACTTTACGATTATTACTTAAACTGATGTAATACTTTCGATGAACTAAATCTTGTTAATCCTCTTTTAGTGTGTAAGTGTACTAGTAAAACCTAGTTAGCCTCATTCTAATCTAATCTAGTCTAGCTAGCCTCCCTCTCCCTTTTACACACAATTCTGTCTTTTGCGAGTAAAATCAAAATTAATAAAATATTAATATAATAAAATAATAATTAATATATTATTTAATATTAATATTTTTACTTATTAATATTTATATTTTTATTTATTTATTTTTTATTTTTTATTTTTTTTATATATTAATAATTAGTATACCTAGCCGCTATATGCAACTGGGTATTCAAGCTTGTTGTGTGTTTTTTATTCATACTATTGCTAAATGGGCTCGCTCTTGACCTCGATCACGCCTGATGGAAAGCGATGGATGAGGTCTATGATACAACAAGCGTGCCCAGAAGATGCCTGTTCACTTTTGCTTTGAAAGCAGACGAGTTAAATATGGAAGGGAATACAGACGCTGCCAGAGAATTCCACATGGCTTGAAAATATCACATTTAAGTAATACTAGCTGCGCCCCACAGTTTCACCCGCATAAGTATCGATCCCGTAAGAATATCGGGATAAAAAGTAGCCTATATGTTAATCCAAGGTGTCAGCTACCTCCATAGAAAATTTTATCAAAATTGGTCCAGCCGTTTGAGCGTGAAGAAGTAACAAACATATAAATTCACAAAGTTTCGCCTTTATAATATTAGTGTAATATAAACTGTGATAATAATATTAAATTATATTCAAAATCCGTTTGCACAAAATAGCAACAAATTTAAACTGATTGTCTCCCATTCAACGTTGATTGCAATCAATGCTGCTGACTGAGCTCCGTGCCTCGTGGAATCGTGTTCACAATCCTTCAGAAGCCGTATCGTAAAGTAAACGGTGATGGCGGAGCGATTTCATAAATTTTAATGTTAATAGCGCATTAGCGATTTGCCTTCGCGGCTGTTGCGGCCTTAGGGCTGGGTATGGTTGCAGTGTCAGCGAGGATTAAACTATTATTTTAAGACTGTAGTTTTTACTTTTCACGTTAAATTGGAAGATACTCCAATGAGACAAAAACAAATGAGATATAATTTTAAACGGAAGCAACAATATGGGAACGTTTTTTTTATTCTTTACCCGCGTTCGTTTCGATCCCGTGGGAATATCGGGATGAAAAGTATCATATGTGTTAATTCTGGTTATAAACTATCTGTGTGCAAAATTTCATCCAATTTAACGGTTTACGCGTGATTGAGTAACAAACATCCAAACATCTTCACAAACTTTCACATTTATAATATTACTAGTAGGATTACTCGGGAGTATTTACAAATTCAGTTGATTTTTATGCGTTACATAACATTAATAATCAGCCTATTATTTTCTCACTGCTGGAACACAGGCCTCCTCTTGGTGAGAGAAAGTGGACCGTAATCCGCCATACTTTTCCAGTACGGATTGGCGGACGTCACAGGTCTTAAAATTTTTGGTTCTAGGACATGCCGGTTTCCTCATGATGTTTTCCTTCACCATTTTGAGAGCAGTGGTGATAAAATAACTTACACAATGAAAAATGCCTGTCTGGCTTCGCACCTACGACTCGTAAGTCGCGGTAATTACCAATGAGCCACTTTTATATGCTTTGAAAAAGTGAAATTTTTTCCGAGCGGGAATCTTTGTATGTTTCTTCTATTGTAAAAACCTTGACATGAACTACACATATGTGTCAAGCATGAGCCACCACGACCACGCATTCAAAAAACTGCATTTGCGATTGCAGTTATTTTCTACTGAACAGTAAATTCTTTTTTAATAACCAATTAAAAAATCTGAAAAAAAGGCTTAGGTTCATGTATATACTGAATCCATGGTAGCAGGTTGGGCGTTGATGTACAGACACCAGCACATTAAGCTACTACAATTTGTCAAATTTCTTTAATAGATGTTCAACTTTATCGCTTAAGCATTAGGTTTAAACTTAATTGGGAAAATTTGACAGTTTCGGGTAGCTTGATGTGCTGGCGTCTTGGCCCCTGTATAATTCTTCTCGCAAGTCACCTTTTAACAATTATTCAATGAAAAAGCCGACTTCCTACAAACAAATCATCTGAACCTACACACCTTTCGTCACCACTAGCGCCACACCCTACCGTAATAAAGTAAGTGAGCTTGCACAACGCTGTTCCGCATTCGAGAGAACATTCTAGATGGTTACAGAACACAAACACTTGCCTATCTCGAGTCTAATCACGGGGTAAATAGATCGTGAGCGTTTTGTCTAACTGATTGATCTTCAGTGATGTCAACTGGGTCAAATAGATTAGGTGGTATTGTTTATTGATTTTGTTTAGGTAAGTAAGTCAAGAGGGACTATTCTAGACAGTTTGAGGGGCAATTCTCGTAATTTTAAGAAAGTTCACAGTCTAATCTAAATCTCAATCTGTCAAAAATACCTCTAATTTCCTTACATTTTGACAAGTTTTTGACATTTGTTTGTCGCCGTGATGAGACTGCGACTAGATTTTGTACGTTATATATTACGAGAATTGGACTTCAGAACTCAGTCAAAATCTGTCAAAAATACCTCTGATTTCCCAACTTTTTTGACAAGTTTTAGATATTGATTGTCGCTGACATAAGATTGCGATAAGATTCTGAACGTTTTTAATTACAAGAATTGACTTGCTGAATTCTGGGGAAGATAATAAATAACATAGGATACTTGACTACATCGTTGACTGCGTCGTTGGTCTAGTGGTCGTAAGCGTTACTGCTGAGCATGAGGTCCTGGGTTCGATTCTCAGATCGGGAAAAGTGTATTGGGTTTTTCTCAGATTTCTCAGTAGTAGAAGTCCGGGGTTTGGATGTGTGCCCGGCTAATGGCAAAAGGCTCGGCCCCTATTGCATGGGACTTAAGGTGGCACTAGTCGATATTTTTTCCATTCAAAAGAGAGGGTATTACTCCACTGTTTAACATTGTACATCCAAAGTTAAACATGATATCGTTTTTGCTTATTATTAATTGTGTATGTACGGAAACAGAATAGTAAAATAAAAAGCCATTAAACATTATAAGCCAACAAAAATTCGTTTTTCTTGCTAATTTTAACGTAACTTTGGGTGTAAATAAGTAATAAAAGAAGTGTAAAATCTTCAAAACAATATAAGTCCGACAAAGCTCAATTATCAAAGTGTTCAATAAACTTTATTTGTAATTGATTTATGTAGTGGTTTTTCAAAACTCGATTTTCCAAAGGACTTTTCGTATTTTTTTACGTGCGTTTTAGTTCGGATCGGTGTTTGTGTGCGTGCAAACTAGATGTTGTGTGTTTATACTAGCGTCTAACTGCTCATCATTTATACTATCTCTGTCTGACACGATGCCAGGTGAGACAGCGTGCTTTTTGACCATGCCCACCAGTGAGTTCGAGCTAGCGACTAGTTCCACCTTAAACATAATTGGCGAAATGTAGGTGTATTTTAGGTACACCTCAGCCCAACCCTTTGGGGAAACAAGGCGTGAAGATGGCTTCTTCAACAGTTTTAGCGTCTTTCCATATTTGGGTCAGAAGAATTTTTATTTTGTTTTGTGGGAGGATAAAATAACCATCTGTTTGATGATACACTGTGACTTTTTTTATGAAATAAGCAACACAAAGAGTTGCAGAGATCATGATAAGCTGTAGATTCTCATGGCCCCATGAAACAGTCACCTATAACCTCGGACCAGAACACACTAATGCTGCTTGGCGTGAAAGAAAACAGTTTCACAAGGCAAACTATAAACTGAAAAAAAACTTGTCATTTTTTAGTAAAACGCCGCCATAACAACCTTTGCACTGCCGACATCCTCACCCGAGGTCCGTACCCCACAATGGGTACCTGTAGCGTGTAGTCGCATAGTTTTTAAAGTTTATAAGCCTCGGGCTTGTCTGAGGGTACCTAAAGAAATTAAGGCTTCTAGCTTAATTTATTTAGGTACCCTCAGACAAGCCCGATTAAGCAGCTGATAACCACCTTTTTGTTTAACGTGGAGAAATGCTCATGCATTCTTCACTACCACGGGGAAATAGTGCAGTTATGTGGGACTCTAACCCACTAAATCTCCACGGTATCCTCCTCCGCCGCTCACGGCGGGAACACGGGCACGCGTTAGCGCTCATCCGTGGACGCGCCGCGGCTGTCCGTCACCGGAACCTCCTCTGGGGAGTACTCCCCATCACCAGCGCACCAGAACACATAGCATGCCGTGACCACCCCAGGGACCAAACCAGCAGCTGACAACCTTGTAGGTTGACCTGCGAGATGATTTATAAAAAAAAATCTTTGCGTTGCCACCGACTATGCCGGGGAAGTGGCAAAGTTTTAGGCCAACAAAATTTAATACACTGTCGTGCCATCGGCACGACGCAAAGGAAGACCGTAATATTCTAATGCATATACCAGTGTTATTAATAAATCGTGTGTCAAAAAAGACACATAAAAAAATCGATCACTCAGCAGCATTTTGTTTATGCTGTCTAAATCAAGCAACACACTGCTTACCAATCTTGCTCCGAGCAGTTTGTAGCAACAAAATAATTATGTGTGGCTATTAAAAATGATCATAATTGCACAAGTTGAAACAAATTGCTATTTCGTTAACTAGAGCCATCGCTGGGGCCTACATTCTATATCTCATATGAAATTGATCGTGCTTTGATAACCCCATAATATTTTGTTCATTACAGTTTGACAAGCTCTAATAAGGTAGTTCATTACAGTTTGACTAGCTCTAATGGAGCTAGTTCATTACAGCTTGACTAGCTCTAATGGAGCTCGTTCATTACAGTTTGACTAGCTCTAATGGAGCTAGTTCATTACAGTTTGACTAGCTCTAATGGAGCTAGTTCATGACAGTTTGACTAGCTCTAATGGAGCTAGTTCATTACAGTTTGACTAGCTCTAATGGAGCTAGTTCATTACAGTTTGCTAGTTCATTACAGTTTGACTAGCTCTAATGGAGCTAGTTCATTACAGTTTGCTAGTTCATTACGGTTTGACTAGCTCTAATGGAGCTAGTTCATTACAGTATGACCAGTGCGTGAACTTGCTCGTTTTAAGTCGCGGCAAAAGTTGAAAGAAATCCTTTGAAGGAAAGGTGTAAGTTAAACTGTTAAACCATCGTTGTAACTGTTTCAGAAATGCATTATGAAAGAAAGGGTGGAAGTTTAATTACAAAATTACCAATGCAATGACGCAACACAAAAGTTTGACTAATTCAATAGTCTTTTGTGCTAGAACAACAACATAACGTAACATAAGGCCTGTTATCCCCGAAGAGATAAGCAGAGGTGTAAAAAAAGTACAACTGTCTCCAGTTATGTTTAAGTCTCATGTAATCCATTGACATATACATCGTGGACATGACCTACAAATTGGACACCAAAAACCTTTTTTTTATATAACGTTGCTAGTGTCCTATTTGTAGATCATTATGTAGGTACAGAGGCTAGCACATCAAGCTACCCCAATCTGTCAAATTTTCCCAATTGAATATGAAACTTATTCCCTTGCAGTAAAGTTGAAAATCTATCAAAGAAATTTGACAGATTGGGGTAGGATAAAGCGTGTCTCTATCTTCTCGTAGTGGAATGTGCCTTTTGTTTTTGCCATCGCTGACACAGTTCACTTCGACATTAACTTCAATCAAATAATCAAACACCATTAAAATCTCGTCAAACGTCAATTTAATTTTGAAGTTTCTTCAGACTATTGATTACACTTCAATCCAAAATTATTTTCCCAAGAACAACAAAATGTCAATTACAAAATTTTGTTTAAGATAACAAAGGAAATATAAAAAAACACTACGCAATAATCTTAATTCTTGTTGTGGTGTTTGCAAACGTTGAACTTAAGTGTAGCCGGCGACAAAAGTGTGGCCTTAATAGTGAATGCGACGGCGAGCATGGTAAGGCGTACGCATAATTAATATTTTATTTTAATACATTTATTTCAGTGCGGTAACTTGCAAAGTATAATAAGAATAATTCATTTGCTCAAAAATATACAGCAACTTAAATATTGATTATGGTGATACGTTTACCTACATTTTATTCAAGTTTTTTATTTATTTATTATTTATTTATTTATTCACTCCAAACATACAAATATCCTTACAGGCTAGACCCAATGCGATATTGTAGTACACTTAAAAATTATACAGTGCCAAAGCTTGTACCATAGCAAATTCTATAGGTAGCTATTCTTTCAAATTCACCCAAAGAGCAACAGAATATGTCTACGTCATCAGCAATGAGGTTGAGAGTGCGGAGCGCGCTTGTCGGCGGCGCGTCCCGCTGTTATAGTATAGTAATTAGTATTATATATGTAAAGTTACAAGAATATATTACTTTGTTCACTCGTAACTTCTGTAAGTTCATCAAATAGTTCAACCTAACACTGACCTATTTGTTATATTAAAGAAGTGAATTACTTAATTATATGTGTAATTTTGATGAATATTATCACGGTTTATGCACCATCTGTTCCTACCAATTTGTACGCCACGATAAGCGGCTGAACATGTTAGAACTTTTCTGTATCTTATTATTATCCTGCATGCAATGTATCATGTACAACATGTTTAAACAAATAAAAATTTACTTACTTACTTACTTACTAGCTAACAAACGCAATCACTAAATGAAAAAAATTACAACAGTTAACTAAAGAAAAATAACATAACAATTATTATTTTAATTAGTATATTTGTGTTCATGTAGTTACCAGGTACCTCAGTAATTAGCTGGACTAAAACTCAGTAAATGTTAAATATATTTACATCACAGCTGAAACGCTACTTTTCGCTTACGTTACTTAATCTGTCTATCATAGCGGATTGTCTAAAACCAGTTAATTAGTATGGAAATTAACTCGTTACCTGCAAATGCAATGAGTTTTACTAAATGTAGCAGTCTATCTATTAAATTGTTGATATTATTTTCACAAATTACACTTTACGGCTATTAAAAACTTAATAACACAGACAAATGTTTTAGCTGTAACTTTGTTAAGCCTAACCTAGCTTTTACATAAATAAAATTATGGAATATATCTAAAATGTCTTAAAACCTATTAAGTAACACATAAGTGTAACCACAATTACTTAAACACAAAAAAGACAAAAACAAAACAGAATAAAACGCGCAACCATAAACAAGAAAAAAATAACATTCCCGCTGAGTCAATAAATCTCCCACTAAGTGTTCATCGTTGCATACCCATTACCGTACACTCGCGACTCTTACGTCCTCATCTAGGCCTGCAACTGACTGATGGATATTATGCATTATAATTTCTATTGACCGGTTTTCGTGGCCACCAGTGTATGCTAATGAGAACTTATTAATAAAATTGTAATTATTGGTTTTTTTAAAACTGTAATACCGTTGAAGATTATTCAATGCAGTTATGAGATTTAATGAAGCAAGCTGGAAAGTAAACTGGTAGTACTTATTGAGAAATGTCGGATTATATTGCGTGTATTGTATGCAACTAGTATTAATTGAGAGTATGGTTAAAAGTAGTGTATTGATTTAAATGTCAGTGGGTTTATGGTGATCTTTATGGTTTATAATTATGGTAGTTAAATGGTGATTATCGAGAGTACTATATTGGGTGTCGCTCTCGCCTTGTGCATAATCTAGTCATGTTATAGATGCTTAGGCAATTAGTTGCCCAATATTACCGCTTTACCGACCGTTTTAAGCCAATGTGACCCTCAATGTATTCTTTTCCAATAAGATAAAGTAATATTACTATGGGTACTTATCAGTATCAAAGACAAAAAAAGAAAAATAGGTTTATTTGCCACAGAAAACACGTGCATAGAAAAAGATAACTAATTCTAATAATATGGAAAAATAAAAACAAAATATATCTAAAATCACGAGCACAAAGCAGAAATAGTCGACGGCTGCACGTCATCATCATCATCATCAGCCGGAAGACGTCCACTGCTGAACAAAGGCCTCCCCCTTAGACCACCACGCCGAACGACAATCCGCCACTTGCATCCATCGGTTGCCCGCGACTCTCACGATGTCGTCGGTCCACCTAGCGGGAGGCCTGCCTACGCTGCGTCTTACGCTGCGGCTGCACGTCACGACTGTTAAAATAAGGCTTCCACTCAGCATGATGCTGTGCTATAGGGGACCCACAGCACAACGCTGATTTTCAGTGGTTACCCGTCATGGTCATTGGTTTGGTTCTAATACCACTGCCACCATACCCTTCAAGTCGGAACACAACAATGCTGCTTATCTAGTGTAGCGGTATCTACAACTCCGCATGCGAACAACGCGTCATACTGACGTCACCCAAAATCCTGCATCTCGCAAGTAGAGTTTATCGCGCAACTAGCATATATACAACGGCTCGATATGAATCATCGGGCAGTTGCCCGCCAGACACAACACCCGTCTGGTCGGAGGATCCTCCCTTTTCTATGGAGGTTGAGTGAACTTTACATCCTGTTCCTCATACCTCTATAGCTAGAAATATCTAGGTTTGGTGGCACTTCCACAGACTTTTTCACAAGGAGCAGACTTAGGAACAGATCGGTTACATAAATCTCTAATATATTCTATAAAGAAATTCTCGATGATAGATCATAGTATTAAGTGACGGCTCTAGCAATCGGCTCGTCATTATCGGCCTACTTGGCGATAGTGTAAATTACTAAACAACTTAGTTGAGGCTTATATTCTTTGGGATGCATGAAGAGGTCTCTTCGTGTAGCGCAGTTTGTTCCGCCAGTTACGCAACTGAACCGAGCGCTCGGCGCATCCTAGACAGTCACACCCAAAACCTTGTTTGACTGGCCAATTCTTCCCTTGCGGCAGGACTAACGCCCACCTTGTTTGCGACCACCCTCCCACCGGAGCCCGGCGTCAAACACCCTGCTGTGTTTCGTCGATGCGTGGGAGTTTCAGTGCCTTAGGCATCTCTTGGACACGCTAGTTCCATCATAGACCTCATCCATAGCTTTCCATTAGGTGTGAGGTCAAGAGTGGGCCCATTTGCATTAAAAAAAGGCCTAGATTAACTGGGAGCAGTTAGTCATCATCCCAGACGTAAACTTTTGTACGTAGACCTCCGCTAAGTGCAGCTGCCGGTCCTACGCTGTCCGCATCCAGTGCATGCAAACGATCTTTCATTTTCTAGGACCTGAATCAACCAACTCAGCACCTCGCAGTCCACTGCTTGACATGGGCCTCCCCCAAGCTACGTCACGACACCCTGTTCTCCGCCCTTCGCATCCAGTACGTTCCAGCCACGTTTTAAGGTCGTCGGTCCATCTAGCTGGGGGGCGTTCCACACTACGCTTGCCGTTATGCGGTCTCCACTCTGAGACTCGTCTGATCCACTGGCCATCGGTCCTTGGACAAACATGACCAGCCCGCTACCACTTCAGCTAGGACCTAATACTATGAATTATACGCAGAGGCAGGCGACGCGCAAACTGTAACCATGAATTTAGCACAGCCGCACAGGTCGATCGATCAGATTAAGCTACGCTTACCGCAGTTGGTCTGTGGAAGGGTGTCCATTTTTACGTACCAAGACCCTTCCGTGCCTCGGAAAGCACGTTAAGCCGTTGGTCCCGGCTGTCATACGTGGATCTTTGACAGTCGTTACGGGTCGTCAGTAGCCCGAAAGTCTGACAACCAGTCTTACCAAGGGCCCCCCCTTGGTAAGACTGGTTCTTATATTACCCAGTAACTGGGTTGTGGGGTTCAGATAGGCAGTCGCTCCATGTAAAATACTGGTATTCAGCCACATCCGATTAGACTGGAAGCCGACCCCAACATAGTTGGTAAAAGGCTAGGCAGATGATGATTATGATGATTACCTAATGTAGAAATTTTGCCGGTTATAAAAAAAATCTGCTGTTTCATACAACAGTGCCAACACCTACGCAGTGATTTTTTTTTTTATAAACGTTGCCTCACACTAGGAAGTTCTCCTGTATTGTGGGTGCGTTTACAAACATTTCAACTCACATACAAAAACAGCCAGACCCGGAACAACTACTTGTAGGTCATACAAATATTTGTTCCGAGCGGGAATCGAATCCGCGACACGCAGTGCAGCAGTCAATCGCTTAAACACTGCGCCAACCATACCGTCGTCATCAAAATATATGGTACAGCATTTTTTTATATTATCATTATCTTCTTTATTTCATTATATACATATAAATTATATTTTTAAATATTAAGATATAAAAAATATAAAAACATTTAAAAATATAAAAAATAGTAGCCCACCGGTATCGGGAACAGGGTCCAAGCTACCGGCGGTCAGGGCTCCAGAGAGAGGAACCTCCTAACAATGCGGGCCGTGTCCAGAAGTACCGCCCTCTGAATCAAGCCCTTGATCCAGCTGCCCAACGAGAGCCTCCTTAGGTGTTGGTCGAGGCTCTTGGCTATTAGCCCATTGGCTGTCACGACTATCGGCACAATGATCGCTGAATCCACATCCCACATGTCGACAACCTCGTGAGCCAAGTCAAGATACTTGATTTGTTTATCTTTCTCGGTTTTCACGAGGTTCTCATCAGGCGGAACGGCTATGTCAACAATCATTGCGCGCCGCTCTGATCTATCCACCACCACTATATCAGGCTTATTGGCAACAATAGTCCTGTCAGTGATGATGGATCGATCCCAGTACAATGTGATATTACCATTTTCGAGAACTGGGTCGGGCACATACCTATAGTACGGCACTTCCGATTCCACAAGGTTGTATTTCAAAGCAAGTTGCTGATGGATTATATATTATATAGATAAATATATATTATTATTATTATAGATTATTTATTATTGTTTGTAGTGTTTTTTCTTCTCAGCTCTTTGGCTGGTTTTTACTACATTTACGGGCCGAAACCAAGTAAATGCAGCATGTGTTGTGTTATGTTAAGGAGGTGTTGTGATGAGAACCTATTTCGTTTTCATCTATTTGCATGAACTTTCTGACAATGCGACATGTGTTTAATATTGCAGCTTTTTGGAGGGTGATATAGACAGTTTCTTTTAGGTTTATTAACTTAAGGCTATGGAGAAGGTGATTTGGAATGACGCCTGTTGTGGAGAGGACTATAGGGACCACGTAAACTTTTTGTTGGCGCCATATTCTAGTTACTTCATCTTTGAGTTCTGCGTATTTACTAATTTTTTCAGATATTGTCTTCTGAATGTTATGTGTGTTGGGAATGGCTATATCTATTAGGTAAGTAACTTTATTTATTTTATCCTGTAGGGTTATATCCGGTCTATTGTAGTGAATTGTTCTATCGGTGAGAATGGCACGGTCATAGTAAAGTTTATGTGTGTCATTCTCTAAGATAGTTTGTGGTGTATAATTGTAGTAAGGAGTGTTTGTGTCTTGTATGAGTGTGTATTTGAGTGCTAATTTTTGATGAATTATATTTGCTACCTGATTGTGCCTATGCGTGTAGTCTGTCTGAGTGAGAGTTGTGCACGCTCCTGTTATGTGTTGAATTGTTTCTGGTTGAGTGTGACACTTGCGACATTTATCATTTGTTAGTGTTGGATCTTTGATAATAAATTTTCTATAATTTTTTGTGTTAATAATCTGGTCTTGTATCGCAATTATAAATCCTTCAGTTTCTGGGAATAAATTGCCTATTTTAAGAAACTTATTTGAGGCTAGTTGGTTTACATGGGATTGTTCTAGGTCATGAGGATGTCGGCCATGAAGAACCTTTTTCTTCCAGTCCTCAATTTTTTGTTTCTGCGGGTCATCGCTAGTGTTTTGTGGAGTATCTAGCTGTTTATTTAAGTTAAGTGGGGTGTAGTTAAAATCATTTTGAACTATGGCTTTATGAATGTTACTAGTGCGAGATTTTGACTGAAAGAATGTTTTTAGTCGACAGACTTGTTTCCTCCAAAGGTGCTGGATGTCTATTAGGCCTCTCCCTCCGCTTTGCCTTTTGATAGTGAGCCTTTCTATTGCAGATTTAGGATGTAAATTGTTATGTTTTGTAAGAGTGGTGCGTGTGGTTCGTTCTAATTGGTCCGTGTCTGTTTTTGTCCATTTAATAACTCCGAATGAGTACGTTAGTATGGGGATGGCAAATGTATTAAAGGCCTTGATGAGATTTTTACTAGAAAGTTGTGTTTTACATATGGCGTTAAGTCTCCTTTTGTACTCTGTAGTAAGTGTTTCTTTAATCCTAACATGATCTATTCCCTTTAGTTGCGTGTACCCTAAATATTTATATAAGTCGGTCGGCTCCATTGCTGTTATGGTGTCTGTGTTGTTTACGACATAGTTGCCGGGTCGTATCTTGCCGCGCATGATATGAAGTGTTTTGCATTTATCCAGACCAAATTGCATCTTTATATCTAAGCTAAACTCTGCTGTAGCTTCTACTAGTATCTTCATATCTTTTTCAGTTTGTGCATATAATTTAATATCGTCCATATAAATGAGATGTGAGACTGTTGTTTGTTCTGTAGTGTGTTTGAGACAATACCCGGCCCGACAGCGCTGCAGCAGATGAGATAGGGGGTTTAGTGCAAGACAAAACCATAGGGGACTCAGTGAATCACCTTGGTAGATACCCTTCTTAATTGATATTTGTCGCGTTGTAATATTATTGTGATTGCAATTTATTTGAAGTGTGGTTTTCCATAGTGGCATTATGTTTCGTAGGAAATCTATTATTTTTGAGTTTATCCTATAAATTTCTAGTATTTGTATCAACCAAGAATGTGGAACACTGTCGAAAGCTTTTTTATAGTCGATGTAGGTACAATGAAGATTTCTATTCTTTGTGGTGGCATGTTTATGGATAGTAGAATCAATGATTAACTGCTCTTTGCATCCCATATGGCCCCGCCTGCATCCCTTCTGTTCCTCTGCCATTATGTTGTGGTATTCAATGTGTGAGTTAATTTTCATTGTTATAGCTTATGTTAATATTTTATATATTGTGGGTAGGCATGTGATTGGTCTGTACTGGGAGGGTAGTGGTGAATTTTTAGTTTTAGGCAACATGTATGTTATACCTGTTGCAATAAAATCGGGTATATTTTGTTGTCCTAATATCATTTTTGTTAAGTTTTTTGCTATGGGTTTGTATAAAATAGTTAACTTTTTGTACCAAAAATTGTGTATTTTGTCTATACCAGGAGATTTCCAATTATGTAATCTGCCTGTTAAGTGTGTGATATCGGCCTCTGTAATCTCTACAAATTCCATTTCCTCTATTGCCCTCCATTTTGTTTCTTCTTCTGTTATCCACGTTGCTTTGTCGTTATGTTGTTCTTGTTCTTCCCAAATACTAGACCAATATGTTTCAAGTTGTTCTTTTGTAGGTTGATTAGTTGCGTCTGTGTGATTCTCATCATTTGTGTCGGTGTCTGGTTTGTGTAGGTTTCTATAAAATATTTTTTCATTAGTAGCGAATATGGCATTATCGTTTTTACGCTGTTGTGCTTTTTTGTATCTTCTGAGTCTATGAACCTTAGTAGCTAGTTTTTGTTTTAAGGTGTCTAAGAACTCTTCAGGTTTTCTGTTGTTATTTTCGTGTCTAGTGTGCGTGATACTGCTCCTAAATATAGCCTCAACTCTCCTTACTACTTTACTTGACCTGATGTTATTAATGTATTGTGTAAGCCTACTACAGTCTGCTCTTAATTTTTCTATGTCTTTTTCTAACCTCAGTTGCCATGCTGGTTTGATGTTTTGTTTTGGTCTTGTGTTTCCTGTGTGTTGCGTGATTTTAAAGTTAAGTTCTTCGGATACGACTACCGCTGTGCAATATATAAGTGTGTGTATATCTATAAGTTGTGTTTCATCGGAAATAAATTGATGAAGTATGTTTTCATTAAATAAATTAACTAATCGGAAAAGATTAGGACTATATCGAAGTTTAGGTAATTTTGGTCGACCTGCTGGGTCCATCCCAGAATATTGTACTAGGGTTGTTCTGAATTTGTCAATTATTTCTTGGATACATATATCTGCTGTTATATTTTGATCCGTAGCGGTTAAGATCTCAATATCATTTTCTAGAGTTAGAAGTATCGATTCGGTTTGTGTGGATGTGTGTGATGTTTGCGTAAAAACTTGTGATTGGTTGTGTGGTTGAGATTGTGTATGTGGAATTACTTGGGTGTGCAGTTGTGAGTGTGATTGTTCAGCAGTTTCGGTTGTGTTTTGTGATTTTGGGATAGCGTCAGCGCTTGTATTATTTTCTGCTTCTTGTAGTTGTATTCGTGTTTCTTCTTTTAATTGTTCTATTATTTCTTGAGACAAAAGTTTGTTTCTAACTATGGCTCTTCTCTGATCTGAGATTCTTTGTTCTGAGACGGTTATTTCAGGATATTGTCGTGTAAAAAGTTCATGCAATTGTTGTCTGTATGTGGTCATGTCGGACTCTAATTTAGTGATATAAAAGTAAGTTCGCATGATAAATAGGTTAACTTCTTTGCTCCATCTCATGCGAACTCTTGCTTTTCCAGCCTTGGTGGACGCGGGCAAAAAGGAACTAACCTCCCGCGCAACATTCAAGGTCGGAGTGGGTGAAATTGAGTTTAAACTAGTAATGGGAGGTGATGATAATATGGGTGACGATGGTATAGATGGTGATGATGGTATAGATGGTGTGTAAGATACTGTGCTTGGACTATACGGTTCTACAGGGGTGTTTGTCCTGTCCGTCAGTCTGTCACCATCGCCAATGATTTCGGCTGTAGTATCTTTGTCGGTGGGAGCCCGCCTGTTCAACTCCTCACCGCTGACGGTTCGCATGCTGAGACACCCAGCGTCAGCTCCAGGTGCGCCCCGGCGATCTCCCCCGGGCAGCGGCCCTATACGTTTACTTTTCGATCGTGTCTCCATTTTGAATGGGTTTCCAGAGCCACGTTAGCCACGCCAGTAATTTCTCATTCGTGTGTCCGCCCCCCACGTGATTAGATGGTCAATCAGGACGTGTGGTTGTTTAGGGGGCTTATTTATTATATTATTATTATTATTATTATTATCAGCCATTTCTGTCCCACTGCAGGGCAAAGGCCTCCCTTCCCTCCTTCCACTTATCCCTATCCAGTGCTGTTATGCGCCAATCCCTGAAACGGAACTTTTTATATAACCGAAGAAATATTCTAACGGAATGCAGGAGGGGTTAATCTCTTATACCTATACAATACATAATCGATGTTAAACAAATGATACAGAGAATAACGAAACATATTCCATTTCTAGATCGACATCGAAATATATCGCAACGTAACGCAATACTTAGTGTAAATATAATGACGGGTTGCAAGCTCATCGCCCCCGATTACTATCGCGTATGGTTTCCTATTGCAACTTGCGTTTGATGGGAAAAAAGAGCACAATTGAAAAACATGTTTTGAAGATAATCTGATTCCGTATCAGTGGAGTCTCTTTCTAAAATAATATAAAACACTTGATTTAGTTTGAATTGGCAAATCTATGCTAATATATTCCTAAGCTTGAAATAATATTTCTCCAAAATGGTACAATTTTACTAAATTTTACCCAAAGGCAAGTAGTTTGTACTATTATTCAATTGTAACCATTAGGGAACAGTTTTTAATGACATTAAATAAAGTAGCGACTGATAAGCGCACCTGTCAATTTGACCGTTATCTCGTTTTGGTGAACATTTTGTACACAAAAAAATTTGAAAGTTGTAAAATAACACAAAAAAATTAAATAAATAAAATTTGTCGTGGTAATTTTCGTCCGTTCGGATATGGTTAGAATGGTGGTGACTAAAGAGACGATGACAAATAAAGAATTATAGAATAAAAATACATGTTGCGCCAAACTCCAAATAAATTGGGATAAGGGCAGGAGAGTGTTGATGCTCTATCCATGAGACAAACCTCAATATTGTTATTTTAATGACATCATCCGACGAGCTCTTGTCACTGTCGGCGTTCCAGCTGTATTAGAACCCAATGGCTTGGCACGCGATGATGGCAAGAGACCGGACGGTATGTCTTTATTTCCATGGAAGTTGGGTAGGCCTTTAGTGTGGGACGCAACGTGTGTCGATACTCTTGCGCCATCCCATCTTCCTGGCTCGGCATACTGTGCTGGCGCTGCTGCTGCGGCTGCGGAAAACCTCAAGCGGCGAAAATATAATAACCTTATCGGAAGTTATATTTTCGAGCCGTTTGGGGTTGAAACCCTCGGGCCGTGGGGTCCGAGTGCTTATGTTCTTTTTAAAGAAATTTCGAAACGACTGGTTGACACTTCCCATGACCCAAGGGCTGGATTTTATCTTGGCCAGAGGCTAAGCATTGCCATTCAACGTGGTAATGCCGCCAGTCTCTTGGGTACATTACCAGTTGACAGCGAAGCGGATGAATTTTTCGACGCTATATTTTAGTTTGTTTTTTTGTTTTAGTTAAGTTAGGATTTAATTTTGATATCTATGATTTAATACAATATCATTATAATTCCAAACGTTTGAGAAACTGTTTAATCTTTCAGCGATGCTAATTTAATTCACCATGTTCAGTCTATTAATATTTTCATTCATTTATTCCTCAACTTGTACAGTCTTCTTTGCAAGTACAGACGCCAGCTCAAGCTACTACAATCTATCAAATCTATTTAATAGATTTTCAACTTTATCGCTAAGGTATAAGGTTCAAAGTTGATTGGGAAAATTTGATAGTTTCGGGTAGTTTGATGTGCTGGCGTCTGTACCTAGGTACCTTACTTTATGGAAGGAAATCAACCAATTTAAAAAATAATATACCTACACCATAGTTGCCTACTCTATATTATAAAGATTTGTTCTACATACATCTCGCATTATATAACGTATGTATTAAGTAAGTGAACTATATACGTCCCTGACCAACTGAGTTCAATCTCAGTGAACGATATCCTTCCTTTTACAACCAAATCAAAGTAATGGGTAATAAAAAGTTTCTATGAATGAACTGGTCCATTGAGTAACACCGTTCAGTTCAGTCAAGGTCGCCATTTATTATTTAAGCCATATTTGGACCACTTTCGAATGTTTCCTGTCTGTATGTTTGAAACGGTTTTTATAGTAATACGTGTTACTAATTTGATTACTCATTGATTTGTCGCGGAGAACTGTGTCTGCCTATACACCGAGATTTTTTTTTTGTTATTTTCAGATATTATGCCAGTTGCTTACCTTCTGCAACATCCTCTGAACCTGTGTTATGCAAATAAATGATTTGATTTGTTGCGAATGTTTGTGCTTTTTTGTATCAAAAAAATAAGTTGGCCAAGCCAAGCTTCACAGATACCTACTCGATGTTTCAATAGCTGCGTATAATATTTGTAATCTTATTGAGTAAGCTATAAATAACTTATTTTATCGAGTGTCAAAATACTGCGATATACGCATATTGGAAGAAAAATATTGCGCAAGGTATTTAAATAACTCACACCGAAACTGTAACTGTACAACATTTTTTTTTTGTGTTTTTGTTATTTTTGCGTCATGTTCACCGCAAATACACTCATTTTCTTTCTTTTTTTTCCACTTAAAAAGCTAATAGAAATAATCAAAACAAACAATAGTATTCTATCACAAAGTCAGGTTGTTGACCGCGATGACCTTTACAGCGCGAGCCGTGAAGCGTCAAGGGCTCAGAGCCTTATAAGGTTATCTCAAGACAAACTGGTTACTGAATAAGCTTAGAAAGTTACTAAAAAAGCTTATTTAGTATCAATTTGATCTTTGGACAACATTTTAGGAGTGTAGCCGAATTTCTTGTGATGTAGAGTAATGAGGAGTATTGATTCAAGTTTGAAGTAGGTATGAATGTGGATGTCATCACCTTCCTAGCCTTTTCCCAACTATGTTGGTGTCGGCTTCCAGTCTAATCAGATGCAGCTGAATACCAGTATTTTACATGGAGCGACTGCCTACCAGACCTCCACAATCCAGTCACTGGGTAATACGATACCCCTTGGTAAAACTGGTTATCAGACTTTCAGGCTTCTGACTACCCGTAACGACTGTCAAAGATCCACGAATGACAGCCGGGACCAACAGCTTAACGTGCTTTCTGAGGCACGGAAGGGTCTCGGTATGTAAAGATTGTCACCCATCCACAGACCAACCGCGGCAAACGTAGCTTAACCTGATCGATCAACCTGTAAGGTTGTTATAATTGAGCCACGGGCCCCTCAGCCTCGGGTATGAATGTGGATGTAATAAGAAGATAAAAAAGGACACATTGTGTGAAAGACAAGAAAGGTTGATATGCGTGGAGAAAAAAGACGTATGGCTCCATCTTTCAATAAATTGGGTTAAGAACGAGAGGATGATGATTTGGATAACCTTACTTTGACTACGACCTTACTTTTTTTTGTTTTACTTTAGCTCTTTTTTCCTTTTGTTTTACCAATATACATTAATTCATAATTTTTAAGTAAGAATAAATAAATGTAAGTACATAATATATATAAATAAAATAAAGAGTAACACCATTTATAACTCAAGAACGGCTTGACCGATTTTTATGATCTTTGATTTGTTGAATTTGTCTTCGCTCCGAATAGCAGAAATTATCTATTATAACATGGGAACAATTCACAAAAAAAATATAATGAAGATAATTAATTTTCTGATACATTCGTAGTTATTGATTCTGAAGCGGTACGAAGTTCGTCGGGTCAGCTAGTTTGGAAATAAATGAAACTTTTTTATGACAACATGCTGTGGTCAGAAATAAGTTCTTAATGTGATGATTATGGTAATACCTCAAACATATGGTTTAGACTTTAAACCTATCTTGGTTAGGCTCTGAGTGTGATAATAGTATCACACGAGTGTTTTAATACCTAATTATGTACAGTTGCATACAAGACTTTATCTACACCCAAGATATGAATCCTCTTTATATTAATATGGAAAGTTTAATGGCTGAGTATCAAAGCTTGTATCACTCATTTTTGTAAACAACAAAGTAAACATTTTTTGCAATACCTACTAGTATCGAACAAAAATGACTGGATGCGACGTGAATTCGAATAATCTATAAGTTTTTTTTTTTTTTTAATTACGCCGCTGTGGTAGTGAAACGTGCGTGCATGACAATGTTCTTTTTTTGAAATTCGAAAAGAGACCACGAATTAAGAGTAAACTAGTCGCGAGGCCGAACTCACTAGTGGTCATAGCCAAAAAGCTCGCTGTCACGCCTGGCTTCGTGTCCGACAGCGCTAGTATCAATGAAGAGCAGTTAGACGCTAGTCTAAACGAACAATGTCTAGTTATCACGCACAGAAACACCCCGTTCCGAACTGATACGCGCGATAAAACATTCGAAAAGTACTTCGGAAAATCGAGTTTTATGAAAAAACCACTACATAAATCAATTAAAAATAAAGTTTGTTGATCTCTTTGATAACTGAGCTTTGTCGGCACGGACTTGATTTTGAAGATTTTACAGTTCTTTTATTACTTATCTACACCCAAAGTTACATTAAAAATAGCAAGAAAAATAAATCTTTGTTGGCTCATAACTTTTTAATGGCTTTTCATTTTACTATTCTGCTTTCATACAGACAAAATTAATAATAAGTCAAAACGATATCATGTTTAACTTTGGATGCACAATGTCAAACAGTGGTTCTCCCGAAATTTGTATAGAAAAAATATCGACAAGTGGAACCTTAAGTAGTGAGAATGTGGCTGTTTGATGAGTAAAGAAGGGATCGAAAAAGCAAAGGAGTTGCATATTGAAATTTAGTACAACATTATAACACTCGTTTGGATGATAGTATGGTTACTATGACGCTGGTTGTTTCAATGTTGGCAGTAAGCTAACTGTTTCTGAAACTTTTATAGAGGATTTTTAGCATGGGGGTAGATAAAAGTGTTAGAAGTTCATAAATTCTTTTCCTTCACTCGTTTAAACGATTTAAAATAACTCATGCTGAAAGTGGTAATAATATTAGGCAGTCAGTAAGTGTTTTATTGCACCCTTTCCAACAAGAAATTCAACCGAAATCTTAACAAAATGGGATCGTATAAAGTTCCTTCTCGTAATTTAGAGACACGTTAGATGTTATGCACGTAACGGACAATTTAAAGGACGCGATCAGAATGTTAAATGCTGCTCTTATAAGATTAACTGTAATACGTATTGGCAGTTTATTGTCATCCATTTTATTATTCTTCCTGTTTCAGATCTTTATCGTAAAATTCTGTTACATCTACACTTTTGTTATTTCCGTACTGTTTCTATAACTTTGATATCATATTTCTGGTAGTTGGGCCTTTTATATGGGAAATATTTAACTGATCTTTTTTAAAACTGATTGACCTTCTAATGATGAACACTTTTTTCTCTAAAAACTTTTGAGTTTCTAGTGATGCACGTATTTTTTTAATAAATGAGCCTATTTTTTTTCTCACGGCTGGTTGCAGTAAATAAGCTAAGATACCCCAACCAAACGGGTTAGGCTAGGTTAAAACCGTGTCAAACCACGCGCGGGTCATATAGGTCGCAGTAACTAAGCTCGGCCACCCCGAAAAAGTGGGTTATGTTAGGTTAGAATTGTGACCAAGCGACCGCTACATCTAACGTTGACTATTTAATTATTTCGGTCTTCAAGAAAGGTATTATTAGAGGTTCACAAAAAGACGCGCAATCATTATATTAGATGTTCAATAATATTTTTAGGAAAGTAAAATGTTTTTTTTTGCCATACACATACATACATACACACACACACACACACATACATACATACGTACATGCCATTTCTTATTGTTAGGAATTATCGCTTACATCAAGTAGGTAATCAAAGGATACTGTTACATGGTATATGTATCCTACAAATATTATAAACGCGAAAGTTTGTTAGGATGGATGGATTGATGTTTGTAACTCTTTCACGCAAAAACTACTGAACGGATTTTGATGAAACTTTACAATAATATAGCTTAAACATTAGAATAATACAAAGGATCGACACTTATGCGGGTGAAAGCGCGTGGCACTGCTAGTTTCATTATATAAAATTTGACCCTGATTAACCTAGGGTCAGCCAGGATTATCTAATGAAATAATATTCGTTCTAACATTTACATACAGCTAAGTCATCCTTTTATAAGCTGTACCTACTCAATGATACGTTTCAAACCATTTAGTTTTTAACTGTATTAGTTTTTAACGGCATAGTAATGTTGTTGAAGTATCATCATCATCAGCCCACCACAGCAGTCCACTGCTGGACATATATGCCTTTCAAAATCCATGACATTCAATCTGATTCTCGGCATCTCTCACCCAGCTACTATCAGCCATCCTGCGAATATCATCGCTCCACCAAGCCTGAGGGAGCCTGAGGGGGGGACGTTTGGCGATTCGCGGTCGCCACTCAAGAATACGTCTGCCTCAAAGGTCATCGTCGGTTGTTGTAGTATCTATGATTAAGCAAAACTACGAGGTACTACTCCCATTTTAGTTAAGTGAGTGTTATATAAATAAATCTCCTAACTTTACTGAAATGTAGGCTAAGAAATAAGTAGTTTTTTTTTTCTGAATTTAGTGGCTAGTGGAGTTTACTGTTAATTAGTATTTAATAATAGTGAACTGCACTAAACTTCTCAGAAAATATTCAGCATCTATACTGCTCTAGACACAGTCAAAGTCAGCCGGATAACACACAGGGGTTAGGCAGAGGCCCACATTTCACCAATTATGTTTAAGTCCCATGTAATTGGGGCGAGATTATTGCCATCAACTCACAAATGCAGACTCCGGGTTCCTTCTGAGAAATTCCTGATAGAAAAAGGAAATAACACTTGATTACACCTGGAAATCGAACCCAGGACCCCATGCTCAACAGTAGAACTTGCAACTACTACACCAACGGGGCAATCGAGGCAGTGATTCTGGATATAATAAATTTTAGAAAATAATACCCAGAGATCATCTCCATGATATTTTTTTTTTACTTAAAAAACGTTGCCCCACACTAGGAATTACTCCTGTATAGTGGGTGCGTTTACAAACATTTAAACTCACATATCGACATCTGCAAGGAAAAACATCGTAACTAATTTTTTAATCAGGAGAGCGCGTCGAAGATAAAAAAAAAATCTCTCAGGTTCCGGTTAAGTCGTAATGCCAATCAACCTTGAAAATATGATTATATTAATAATATCCTACTATCCTACTAATAATATTATAAATGCGAAAGTTTGTGAGGATGGATGGATGGATGTTTGTTACTCTTTCACGCAAAAACTACTGAACGGATTTAGATGAAACTTTACAGTAATATAGCTTATACATCAGAATAACACATAGGATACTTTTATCCCAACATTCCCACGGGATCGAAACTTACGCGGGTGAAACCGCGGGGCGCAGCTAGTAATCATAACAAAGTATAAGTTTGACGCGCTCTCCTGAACTTTTCTAAAAATGAGTTACAATGTTTTTCCTTGCAAGTGTCGATATACAAACAGCCAGACCCGGAACAACTACTTGTAGGCCATACAAATATATCAAATACGTCAAATACATATTATCAGTACTCCAGCAGTTCGAAGACATGTGACATCTACCAGCCCACACTGGGCCCGCGTGGTAGATTCGATTAGAGGAGGCCTGTGTCCCAGCAGTGGGATCATTATTTATTTATTTATTTATTTATATATACTTTATTGTACACCAGAAAATACTTAACAAAAAAAAAAAAAACCACACACAACACAACATTATATGCTGATGCTAGCTGAACTAGCTTCATCTTACTGACTGACCGACCTTTGACAATTCAAAAGTGCCTATAATTGGTTTATTTGAATCTAGCGGCCCGTCCCGGCTTCGCACGGGTGGACATTTATTTTTTAACCATTTAATTTTTTACTTGCAATTAAAAAAGCCTATATTAATCAGTGATAATTCAGCATTCAAATGGTGAAAGAATTCTTAAAATCGGTCCAGTACTTTTTGAGCCAATCCGTTACAAACATACATACAAATCTTTCCTCTTTATAATCTAATATATAAAATTCTCGTGTCGCGGTGTTTGTGGTTAAACTCCTCCGAAACGGCTTTCCCGATTCTCATGAAATTTTGTGTGCATATCGGGTAGGTCTGAGAATCGGCTACTATCTATTTTTTTTTTTTTTTTTTGCAAAACGACCATTGCGGGGTCAGCTAGTATTAGTATAGAAGTATAGATAAATGCTTTGAGTTTGAGTTTGAGTTTTGATGAGATTTATGCAGCAGTTCTGGCTTTGCCACTATCATAACTGACCTTACTAATCGTCTGTGATGAAAAAAAGCGTTAATCAAACAGCGATCGACGCGATAATCGGTGTACATAAGCCTTAAAAGCAGTTAGTTGCCACAAAGATATCAGGCGTGAAGTGATTGAAGCGTTAATTTATAACCTACCAGAGTTTATGGCAGGCTTGCTCCGATTGTTCGGATGCGTGGAAATAATGCCGCTGGGAAATAAATCTAGTACATAATTTTGTTTTTTATGAGCGTTTTTGAAGTTTTGTTTTTAGTTATTTGAGCTCAAGGAAGATTGAAAAAGCCGGACACAGTCAATCTCTATTTCGATCGTATTCCTCTATAATAAATCTGGGTAGTGAACATTGATTTTGATATTAGATTGCGATCGAAACGGAGCGTGTTAAAGGTGCCATAAAAGCGTTTTCTCTTTACTTTTTTTTTAGTTACTGTTTAAAGTTTTCCAGCTCATAGAATATTGAAAAAGTTGGATATTTATGAATGAAAGATCAACAAACAACGACTATCAAGTAACATGATAGAATTGTTTTGGAATAATAATTGTACCTATGTAGATGCAAAATTGTTTTCTTTCTTTATGCCCTTCTATTGTACCCCTTTTTTTTCGATCGATCAGGTTAAGCTACGCTTGCTGCGGTTGGTCTGTGGATGGGTGACCATCTTTACATACCGAGACCGCTCCGTGCCTCGGAAAGCCGTTAAGCCGTTGGTCCCGGCTGTCATTCTTTGATCTTTGGCAGTCGTTACGAGTAGTCAGGAGCCCGAAAGTCTGACAACCAGTCTTACCAAGGGGTATCGTATTACCCAGTAACTGGGTTGTGCAGGTCAGATAGGCAGTCGCTCCATGTAAAATACTGGTATTCAGCTGCATCCGGTTAGACTGGAAGCCGACCCCAACATAGTTGGGAAAAGTCTAGGTAGATGATGATGATAATGTACCCCTTTTTTCGTAAAATTATACATTGTTTTTATTTCTATTAATAGATAGGTCATCAAAACGTGAAATTTTGGAGAGGCGGTTTTTATTTAATTGCAACGATTTTTACGAATTCAACTCTCCTAAAATCAATTATATTAACTTGTTTGTGAAGAATCTTCTACTATCATTTATATTAACTTGTTTGTGAAGAATCTTCTACTATCATTTAGTCTGTTCAATATGGATGTTGACGCAAAATATTTTTATGTTTAAAACTAACTAGACGTTTTCGATCACGTTGATTGTCTATATTATTATTATTATAAAACATAATTTAATAATTGAAGGGCTTAAGAAAATATAGTAATATGTTAAAAAAGTATTGATCTTATAGCTAAACTTTATTTATGGTCAGTCAACTTAAATGAAGTTTGTTTTATTTTATTTCACGTTTTATTTTAATTAAATGCGTTTGCAATAATTTAGGTATACAATTTAAACCAATTAAACAAACCGCACTTGGTGTTTGTTAATATTTAAAAATCACATCATAATTTTTTCTCAAAAAAATACATCGTTCTAATTTATCAATTAAAGTAACCACGACAACGTGCCATCTTCTAAAAAAAAAACCAACACCCACACATCGAGCCGTCACTCACACTAGCGAAAGTGTTTGCAACATTCGTACATACGAAACTACTTGCATGAGGTATAAAACGTGGTAACTGGCAAGATAGGAATACACTCACGGCGTAACATTCGCTGAACAACAAGCGAAGCGAAAATGAAGCTACTGGTTAGTAAAAAAATCAAAAAATTGTAGTGACAGTGTTCTATGTGTGTGCGGATCGGATGTCAAGTGTCATTGTGCTTTTTTTTTAAATGTGGCAATGGAACTCAGATCAATCGATTTGAAAAAGTAGAATCGATTTATAATGTCATCGATCTCCATTGTTTTACCGGACATGTCATAAATATCGTAAAGTTATTAATCAATCACATTATCTAAGTGAATGACGCATTACTAGATCAATATTACGTAAAGATATTTCCTTATTCGCATAACTAGTCGTTATGACTTGTCCCACAATGCTCGGAAAGTTCTTGTGTTCACTTCCAGTTAGATTTCACTGGTATAAGTTAATTTCATGTAGCGTTTCCTATGTAATTTTAAATCCGTGTTTGATCTCAGTTGTTTTAGATTACTTGTAGTGAATCTTTACAGTAATCCACATTGATACACAGTTTCTGCTCATCCACTAATTGAAGTTAGAGAGTAACTTATACAATTAGAGTTTAATGTTAGAGTTTAATGTTTGTCCAAGGAAATATTCTCATAGATACACAGTTACCGCTAGTGGAATAATTTAAGTTTATAATATGAATAATAAAGGATAATATTTGGTTTTTCAGAGGTCTTCCTTAATCCTGGCCGTGGCGTTAAGCCTGGCCACGGCAGAGGAGAAGGCAGAGAAGAACACCAAGGCCGAACCAAAAGCCGCAGAGGAAACAAAGAGACAAGACAAAAGAGGGCTATCTGAGTACTACGGTGACCACGGAGACTTTGGTGGGGGCGACTTCGGAGGTTCCTTCGGGCATGATCTAGGAGGCTCCATCGGAGGTGGTGATGAAGGACACTCCATTGGGCTCGAGGATCATCACGGTGGGCATGAAACGCACTCCCACAAAACCATAACTGTGGTCAAAAAAGTTCCCGTTCCTTACCCCGTCGAGAAAAAAATTCCCTACCCAGTGGAGAAGAAAGTGCCCTACCCCGTCAAGGTGCACGTACCACAGCCCTACCCTGTCGTCAAAACCGTCCACTACACAGTCAAGGAATACATCAAAGTACCCGAATACATTCCTAAGCCGTACCCCGTGACGAAACACGTGCCAGTTCCCGTGAAAGTTCACGTCGACAACCCCGTCCCGGTGAATGTGTACGAACACGTCCCTTACCCAGTCGAGAAACACGTGCCTTATCCTGTCAAAGTGCACGTGCCGCAGCCCTACCCCGTCGAGAAGAAAGTGCCGTTCCCCGTCAAAGTACCAGTCAAAGTGAACGTACCGTACCCCGTCGAGAAAGTTATCCACTATCCAGTGCCGGTGCACGTCGACCGTCCAGTGCCCGTGCACGTCGAGAAGCCAGTTCCCGTTCACGTTGAAAAGAAGGTACCTTACCCAGTTGAAAAGGAAGTGCCTTACCCAGTCAAGGTTCCTGTAGACAACCCAGTGCCAGTGCACGTCGACAAACCAGTGCCTTACCCAGTTAAGGTGCCCTACCCAGTTCCTTACCCAGTTGAGAAGGTCATCCCGTACCCAGTAGAGAAGGATGTGCCGTACCCAGTGAAGATCCCTGTTGACAGGCCATACCCCGTGCATATTGAGAAGCATGTCCCTTACCACGTTGATAAGCCCGTGCCTTACCCCGTGAAGGTCCACGTGCCTATTGTGCAACACGAGCACCATGAGGAGTCACATCAAGAAATCCATGGTGGTGAGGGCGAAGGCTACGGGGGTCATGAAGGAGGCCAAGAGGGGGGCCAAGAAGGAGGCCACGAGGGGGGTTTCGAAGGCGGCCAAGAGGAGCACTACCACCATTAAAAAGAACTGATCTCTTTATTTTTTCTTTAGCTTTAAAGTGTTATCTTGTTTAGTAATTGTTTTTTTTTTAAATAATATTTTGTGACTGCTATGTACCTGTGACGATGTAAATAGTAAACGAAAGTATTAAAAAAGTGATATAAATAATACTATATTTTTGTTTTATTATCATCTAGAGAGAACAAAACCGTTGAACCAAAGTTAATATTATTATAAGCTTCCATAATTAACATGAAATGAAAGGAAGCTTGTTTTAATATTATTACATTACAACTCAAGATTATTTTCCTGTATGTAGCCTACCTACATAATAACTTACCGGAAGAAATTGAATTCCATTAGATTGTAGATGCAAAGTTCATCTCTTTCAGCTCACTTGAGTATTTACTCAATTAAATTTTGCGTGAGATTAGCCAGTACTATACTAATAACCCATTTACTAATTGTTCAGATAAGAGCTATCTGCGTATTGAAAAATCAGTACTTAGTCAAATTGACAGAAGATAGCAAGACCAGGCTCTTTCAGAAATAAATAATTAAACATTTTTGTTTTTTTTTTTTTCATTTAAAATTAAAACTTAATTAATTCATCAAAAAAGGGCATGACATCACACCATCGAAGGAAATCCAATAAATAAACTATATAATGTTAAATTATTCATATCAAGTTTTTTAGCAGACAAACCACTTTCACTACCCAACCCAGTTACTCTCGAAGTATACATATCGTGCCAAATGACAATACACCTTGAGAAGTAGAATACAATAATAACAGCAACATTTTGTAAGAATTCGTATGCTGACTGCCTCGTTGGGTTAGTGGTTAAAAGCGCTACTGCCGAGCATGAGGTCCTGGGTTCGATTACCAGGTCGAACACAGTATTAAGAGGAAATGCGGTCGAAGAGACTTTTGAAAAAGCCTAAGTAAAAAGTCACAATTCGAGGTTTGGCTCTCGCCAATTTCCTCCTACAATATTGGACCAATTTAAAAGGTATTTCTTAAACTGAATGAGAAGGATATACAATGTGTTAATGAAATAACCCAAAACCTGAAACTAGTTTGTTTAGAATCGGCAGCAAAATCGAATACAATAATTTTTATTATGGGTTATGTTTTTCCAAAAAATAATTATTTGTCATGCCGTGTCTAATATTTTTTAAAGAGGCTGTACGCTACTGTCCAACGCAATGAAAACAAACAGCGAGGGTGAGGAGACCCCCTCTCCTCACCCTCGCTGTTTGTTTTCTAGAGCTGGCGCCAAGGCCGGGAAGCGCGCCGGCGGCGATAGAGCTACGAATCTGTTAGAAGTAGCGCGACAACAACATTTACAAATATCTTTTACTATAATTTTTGAAAATAAATAATTATATGTCATATCAATTTATTAATATGAAAATCGGTTGGGGTGTCCGAGGTTTTGGGTTATTTCATTAACACTTTGTATACTGTGTCTCTATGTTTTTATTTTTTCATTAATACGAGTAGTTGTAAAATTTGTACAGTAGGCCTCTGTTTACAGCAGTTTAAATCGACATTTTTTGAGGGTTCTAGTGCTTATAAAAATAATGTATCATCATTTTTGATGATACATTATTTTTACATTATTTTTATCTGACAAGTAGTTAATATTTATTATTCTGTAAAAAATCATTGCTTTATGATCAGTAACCAGAAATAAAACAGGCGAGAGCGTTTCTATGGAGAAACCACCACCTGCATTTCCTCTTAATGGGTTTTTCTTTATGGAATTTCTCAGTAATAGGCCCCTATCTGGATTTCTGCCTAGTTGATAGCAAAAGACTTACCCCTGATACACGGGAGTTTTAACATAACCGGCAAAGTGTGTGCCCAACCATTATGTCATGTTAAAAATATTTATATTTATCTCAAGGATATCAAAATACACCTGTATGGATATAAAAAACTGTTACCCACTTAACCATGGAAGAGATGTTTGAGGATACCTTCTAGCAGATGTATTCCTTAGTAGAGTACATCTCTGCTCGACAAGGGGTGATGTTACGTTAAGTGCTCGTAAGGTGATTTAATTTCTTGCAAGTGTACGCATGAATAAAGTTCTAAGTGATCACATCACTTAAACTTTTCATTGATTTGACCGATTAATATTATTATGCAAGTGAGATCTGAAGTAACTGACGTTATATTATAATCACATTAACATTGCGGGGTCAAGATTCTGCAACTCAAAAAATTACTTAAAGAACTCGAGAGTTGGTCTTTAATTTCATGTTTGGTTGTTTGTTTGTTTGTTTGACTTGTACATATTTTTCATGATTTAAGCTTTCACAGATGACTTGCTATCCCAGAAACCTCTTTCCTCAAAAGACCATTTCAGAAATCAATCCTCAAAGTCTTCACATAATCTGACCAAAAGTATGTCTGAAGTTTAAAAGAGACTGTGGACCCCTGAGTTTATTTTGGCCTTTCTTCTCAGAATAGTCAGATAGGAAACGCCGACCTCATCTAGCTTATTTTTTTTATAACATGACGTGTTAAAGTGGTTCCGATATCCTATTTACAGAATAAACAATTTCATTTCAATGAACGCTGTCTTTTATTTTGTGTATTCGGTTAATTTTGTAACTTGTAATGATTAAGCTAAAAGCTTTGCAACAGAAAGTGAAATTGCTTCCTCCACTGGTCGGAGGCCATCGAAACAAAATCTCCTGTTTATTCATAGTGTAAGTTGTATTTACGTATACGACTAATAATAAACGAACACGTTTAAACGATAAGATCAATTTTAGCCACCATTTCATGAAATTACCGAACACAATGTAATGATCATTTCTAAGACCTAGCCACGATATCTATATATATAAAAATGAATTGCTGTTCGTTAGTCTCGCTAAAACTCGAGAACGGCTGAACGGATTTATCTTATTTTGTCTTTAAATGTTCGTGGAGGTCTAGGAAAGGTTTAAAAGGTGAGAAAAAATCGAATAATTCCCGGGAAAACCCTAAAAACAACCCTTTTTTATTTCCCATACAAACGTTTTCTAAATAAAATGTAGTATTAAATTATAATCACTCACTGTTGTCTAAGCAATATAGGTGTGTTCCTAAAGTCAAACAGTCAATTTGCAATTTATTACCGCTGCACAAAGTTCAAATTCAATCATATCTATCACGCTGATCTGAATCTGAACGCAAAATTGACATTAGATTTGACAACCATCTAATATGTCAATCCATCCCATAGATCCATCCTGTCACACTAAAACGTAGTGATTAAAAATACTCTTTGTGTCGCACTTCAGAACACGGAAAAAAGTATTACGATATTGTGTTACGATATCTATGAGTGCATCCTTCTATATTTGTGAGTGACGATTAATTTATACAAAAGTTTAGGTCTTTTATTTATCGATTGAGGCAGTACGAAGTCTGCCGGGTCAGCTAGTGTATAATATAAGTTTTGGATTTAGTTTGTGTGCAGCATTTTGATCCTTTAATCCAACATAACAACGCAAAGATCGGAAAAATCACGTTAATGGAAGAAAATTGCCTATCACGGTACATGACGGCGCTCCTATAATCACGAGTATCGGAAACTTCACTTGATATTGCGTGATTTTTTCTGCTATACTGGCTAAATAATAACAGCCGCACAGGTCAATCGATCAGGATAAGCCACGCTTGCCATGGCTGGTCTGTGGATGGGTGACCATCTTTACATACTGAGACCCCTCCGTGCCTCGGAAAGCACGTTAAGCCGTTGGTCCCGGCTGTCATTCGTGAATCTTTGACAGTCGTTACGGGTAGTCAGAAGACCGAAAGTCTGACAACCAGTCTTACCAAAGGGTATGGTATTACCCAGTAACTGAGTTGTGAAGGTCAGATAGGCAGTCGCTCCATGTAAAATATTGGTATTCAGCTGCATCCGGTTAGACTGGAAACCGACCCCAACATAGTTGGGAAAATGCTAGGCAGATGATGATTATTCTACTAACTTCTACCCGCGCATTCGCCCGAGTGGTAATCAACTATTCTATAATGCATACAAACTATGGCACTCGGTAATAGTGTAGCTTTCTGCCAGTGAAAGAATTGTCGATATCGGATCAGTAGTTCCAGAGATTAATTATCTCCTACGTCTAAACTAACAAACTTAACCTCTTTATAATATTAGTTTAGATATAAATATAGTACAGTTCGTTCCCAATGATTTTGACAGACTTGTCAGTGGCAACAACCCAATAGCAACCTTATAAGAATGAGAATAAAGATCACTGTGATTTAGACAGTGATGCAAAATCAGAGGTGTGAAAAGACTGTAGGTATTGCAGCTATAAATTATCGAAATCGTTATATTGACACATCTCTCGAAGGGCGCCATATTTTACGATGATTTCTACAAAATTAATTAGGTATATTACCCAATAAATTATAATTAGAAGGCAAAAGAGGTATATAATTTATGGATGATAATGTGTCGATGTCAATTTTATCATTTAAACCTCAACATGGAGTGAACCGTTTCAAAATTAGAATATACGGATTTTCTAATCGGCACCCTAATTGCGTAACGCACGATTCATCATAATCTGTATCATTTTGAAACAGATTGCTAATCCATTGCTGCATATGTTGTTATGTTGTTTTTTTTGTACATACCACTGGTTGGTATTGCTCAGCTGCGTTACTATTAATTAAAGTAGCATTTACCTGAAAACATACGAAGTTTCCGAGTCACATATTCATTCGTAGTTTGTACAATTGACTTTGGCCTGAACTTAATGGAAGGATTCATTCCTTCAACTGTATTTCGTCACAGGACACTTTAGTTAATACTTTCTAACAATAAATCACTTTTCTAAACCCTAATAAATAAGTTTTCACAATAAATTAGATCAAATATTGTAAATAAGTTGCCAATGTTTACATTCCAAATGTCATTCAGTTGAACGTCAGTTTCTGACAGTTAAGAGGCGACATCTGGTGGCCGCCGATTCATAGTTGTAGTTTTAATCGATATTTTAATATTTTGGTTGGTAACCATCGAATTAATATCGTTTGGAGCAATCCTTAATAATTTTCAGTTTTCAGTAAAATTCATAATAAACTAAATAACCGAAAACGGAAATGAAACTATTTTTTCAATATAGACTTTTTTCTAGAAATTTCGTTGTCCGATTAATCTATTTTTAATCTGTGAATTGTCTTTGACAAAATGTTGTCAGGTTGTACGTTCTAAATGTGCCTAATTAATATTCTGGGATAATTACCCCAATTAAGACAATTTCAAGAATCGGAAATTACAAATAAGTTGTTGGTTGGTCTGGATCATGAAGATTCTTATTGTTTCAGCGTTTAAACGTCATGTCAGATTGTGGTTAGTGAATTTCAAGAAATTAAGTATCATCGTGTAGTATTTATCTACAGTGATCTTATAATCATTTTACCTGAAATGTGGGAGATTTTCTAGATACTCCGTCTAATTCCGGTTTGTTGTCCATGACAGTGTTATTGAACAGAGGTGGCGTCCATTTGCCCTTGAACACGCTTAGGAGATCCTACGAACGCTCTTCCATGTTATAAAAGGTAAGGATTTTGTTGTAATAGTGCTTGGAAGTGGTCTGTGAGCCCTTCTCTGGTTGTTAAAAGGATATTGTCGTGATCCCTGGATATTTATTACAGGATTCCAGATTGCGCATACGCCGGCAGATATCCAGCCAGTCGAGGATCTATCAGCCAAGTGCTTACTCCAATAGTCAACCGTGAGTATTTCACCCGCTGACTATTTTCTATAGGAATTTCCTCAGTGTTAACCACGGTATTAAATTATTGTTCAAGGGAGTGCCCTTGTTGTGGAGTTGATGGACGCCACGTGGGTAATCCTCATTCCTACTTTCCCACCAATCAGAATTAGGCAAAGGCTTTATTAACCGGCTAATGTTTTAGCCTTCTTCCTTCTTTAATGTCCCCTCATGGATGGTACATTAGTTTCCCTTCATATTATTAGGCCTCCGTATTGTCAATTCCAGGAGAGGCAACTCGGGAGATTCGTCTCGCCGCCCGGATCTAGCGAAGCGTCTGGGGCCGGGACGCGAGACCCGTTCCCCGAGTCTGCTCGACGCCTCTGAGGAGACGGCTGTACGGCTGGCGGAGTCCGCCTAGCGATAGCGCAGGCGGGACGGTTTTTTTTTACCCCTAATTTTATTTTTCATAATTTAATACGGTTCCGTTGAAACCGGACTTGAAGAATTTAAATTAAGGATCTTGGGTTCGACGTCCTACTTTAATCCATCCTCTTCCAAGGAAGCTATTTGGGACACCTTCTTCGGCTCCAGGATCCGGGACTCTCTAAGTCCCTGGCGCCCATTAAATAACTAATTAGATTAAAACCAACAACTGGAAGGATACCTATTCCGTGATATTAAAATTTATACTATATTTAATTTAAAATTTAGAACCGGAGCAGTACTCGGGTTTTTCTCTAACTCCCCACGACCATAGCTCTTGCTGAGTTAAAGCTGGCTGGCAATTAGAGTTAACTTACAATTATTTATAATTAAAGATGGTTGTATTTATTAAATAAACAATATTGGAGATAGTTGTTGTTTTTTATAATCTCCTAGAGGGAAAAAGTTAAAAATATAACAGTCCTAATTTGAACGCGTAGTTCCTCTACGGTTGAAGCGGGTTTCGCGTCTCGGACCAGTACCTCATATATGAGCTCATCTTTGCGAAGTAAATTAAATGTAATGGGTCGTTCCATTTTGTAAATTTAAAAAAAAAATTAAACTGAACTAAAACTGGCTGTCACAATTTACAGTGGCGACCAACGTGTGTATTGCTATTACTCGGGTTTTTCTCTAACTCCCCACGACCATAGCTCTT
The DNA here is from genome assembly GCA_949316385.1 of Globia sparganii. Lineage (NCBI taxonomy): Eukaryota > Metazoa > Arthropoda > Insecta > Lepidoptera > Noctuidae > Globia > Globia sparganii. Next base: position 2,260,958 of record OX438654.1, read on the forward strand.
GCTGAGTTAAAGCTGGCTGGCAATTAGAGTTAACTTACAATTATTTATAATTAAAGATGGTTGTATTTATTAAATAAACAATATTGGAGATAGTTGTTGTTTTTTATAATCTCCTAGAGGGAAAAAGTTAAAAATATAACAGTGGCGCCCAACGTGGGGCCCGGCTAGCTCAGTCGGTAGAGCATGAGACTCTTAATCTCAGGGTCGTGGGTTCGGGCCCCACGTTGGGCGCCACTGTTATATTTTTAACTTTTTCCCTCTAGGAGATTATAAAAAACAACAACTATCTCCAATATTGTTTATTTAATAAATACAACCATCTTTAATTATAAATAATTGTAAGTTAACTCTAATTGCCAGCCAGCTTTAACTCAGCAAGAGCTATGGTCGTGGGGAGTTAGAGAAAAACCCGAGTACTGCTCCGGTTCTAAATTTTAAATTAAATATAGTATAAATTTTAATATCACGGAATAGGTATCCTTCCAGTTGTTGGTTTTAATCTAATTAGTTATTTAATGGGCGCCAGGGACTTAGAGAGTCCCGGATCCTGGAGCCGAAGAAGGTGTCCCAAATAGCTTCCTTGGAAGAGGATGGATTAAAGTAGGACGTCGAACCCAAGATCCTTAATTTAAATTCTTCAAGTCCGGTTTCAACGGAACCGTATTAAATTATGAAAAATAAAATTAGGGGTAAAAAAAAACCGTCCCGCCTGCGCTATCGCTAGGCGGACTCCGCCAGCCGTACAGCCGTCTCCTCAGAGGCGTCGAGCAGACTCGGGGAACGGGTCTCGCGTCCCGGCCCCAGACGCTTCGCTAGATCCGGGCGGCGAGACGAATCTCCCGAGTTGCCTCTCCTGGAATTGACAATACGGAGGCCTAATAATATGAAGGGAAACTAATGTACCATCCATGAGGGGACATTAAAGAAGGAAGAAGGCTAAAACATTAGCCGGTTAATAAAGCCTTTGCCTAATTCTGATTGGTGGGAAAGTAGGAATGAGGATTACCCACGTGGCGTCCATCAACTCCACAACAAGGGCACTCCCTTGAACAATAATTTAATACCTACCGTGGTTAACACTGAGGAAATTCCTATAGAAAATAGTCAGCGGGTGAAATACTCACGGTTGACTATTGGAGTAAGCACTTGGCTGATAGATCCTCGACTGGCTGGATATCTGCCGGCGTATGCGCAATCTGGAATCCTGTAATAAATATCCAGGGATCACGACAATATCCTTTTAACAACCAGAGAAGGGCTCACAGACCACTTCCAAGCACTATTACAACAAAATCCTTACCTTTTATAACATGGAAGAGCGTTCGTAGGATCTCCTAAGCGTGTTCAAGGGCAAATGGACGCCACCTCTGTTCAATAACACTGTCATGGACAACAAACCGGAATTAGACGGAGTATCTAGAAAATCTCCCACATTTCAGGTAAAATGATTATAAGATCACTGTAGATAAATACTACACGATGATACTTAATTTCTTGAAATTCACTAACCACAATCTGACATGACGTTTAAACGCTGAAACAATAAGAATCTTCATGATCCAGACCAACCAACAACTTATTTGTAATTTCCGATTCTTGAAATTGTCTTAATTGGGGTAATTATCCCAGAATATTAATTAGGCACATTTAGAACGTACAACCTGACAACATTTTGTCAAAGACAATTCACAGATTAAAAATAGATTAATCGGACAACGAAATTTCTAGAAAAAAGTCTATATTGAAAAAATAGTTTCATTTCCGTTTTCGGTTATTTAGTTTATTATGAATTTTACTGAAAACTGAAAATTATTAAGGATTGCTCCAAACGATATTAATTCGATGGTTACCAACCAAAATATTAAAATATCGATTAAAACTACAACTATGAATCGGCGGCCACCAGATGTCGCCTCTTAACTGTCAGAAACTGACGTTCAACTGAATGACATTTGGAATGTAAACATTGGCAACTTATTTACAATATTTGATCTAATTTATTGTGAAAACTTATTTATTAGGGTTTAGAAAAGTGATTTATTGTTAGAAAGTATTAACTAAAGTGTCCTGTGACGAAATACAGTTGAAGGAATGAATCCTTCCATTAAGTTCAGGCCAAAGTCAATTGTACAAACTACGAATGAATATGTGACTCGGAAACTTCGTATGTTTTCAGGTAAATGCTACTTTAATTAATAGTAACGCAGCTGAGCAATACCAACCAGTGGTATGTACAAAAAAAACAACATAACAATGTTCGGAAAATTTCTGCTCAACAACGTAAATAACGCAATGAATGTTGTTGAACTATCAAACTGAAACAGATTGTGATTGATCGTGTGTTACGCAATTAGGGTGCAGTAACAGGTGCTTAAATCTATGATCTAAACAAATATAAAGAAAAAAGATTTGATTTTTTGTTTGTTTGTTACACTTTCACGCTAATATAGCTGATCGGATTTGGATGAAATTTTTGCACATGACTTAGTTTAGGACATAGTAATATAATAAAGCTGAAAAGTTTGTTTGTTTGAACGCCCTAATCTCTGAAGCTGCTAGTCGGATTTGAAAAAATAATTTTTCATTTGATAGCCCAATTCTTGTGGATGAAAATTTTATATCACATTAAGGAGTCGTAACCGTAAGGAGCCCAGCAAAAATAAAAAAAAAAACAAAAAGAACGCTAAGTGAAAATTAAATAATAACGCGGTCGGGCGATGCGATGCGACGCGATGGGTTGGGGCCTGAAAATTCACGTGGTCGAAGTCGCGTATTTATACAAAAGACTTAAGACAGTACAGATAAAATATCGAAAATTACCTGAATAAATCACGCTCAAAGCTCTCATTCTAAAATCCAAGACGTCTTTCCAGGTAAGCTCCGTAAGTCGACGACCAAAATATGTAATTAGTTTTTACGCCTACCCAAAAACCGCACTAAACTTGTATAAACCATCAACTTCCTGTACACCACAGCGTCGTCATTAAGGAAACCGCGTGGCTTGTGCAAGAGTAACACTTACATAACTAACTTCATCGGCCAACACGTTAGTATAAGCCTTATTCATCCCCGGAGAGCTAACGAGCTTGAAGAAAATCTATTTTGTTCTAGAGCTTTCTATTGGCTTCACTATCATTCTCATGCATAATGCATAGTCAGCCTATAATCTTCCCACTTCTGGGTCTCACCTCTGATCGAGAGGGAGTGTGCTATAACGTACCACGCAGGCCTTTTTTTTTTTTTTGAGGATGGGAAATCATCAAATGACCCCTCTCGCTCTGGGTGGAGCAGAAGGGAGTGTCAGACTCTTACTGACTAAAACCCACCCGTGTTCCTTCCTTAGCCCTTTATGTTCCGGGGTAGCGGTAACCCTTTCGGACAATCCGGCTGCCCCGGCAGGCTTCGGCCCTTCCGGGCCCCTTCCTTAATGCTGACATCTCTTTGAGGCACGCGTGGAACACGTACGCGCCGTCCGGCACGGGCCTGGTCCTGATCGGACCGAGAGTTACCCATTACTCTCCACCCGCAGGCCACCACGCAGGCCTAGTGCGGGGTTGATGTGACATGTCTCCGAATATTTGGTTCTAGGATATGTCGGTTTCGTCACAATGTTTTCTTTCACTGTTTTGAGAGCAGTGGTGATGAAATTATTTATACAAAGTAAAGCTCTTTGCCTGGGTTCGAATCCAGGACCCATAACTCGTACGTCGGGGCCGCTACCACTGGGCCACCACTGCTATAGATGCACACTATCATTCTCATAGCGAGTCTTCTATATATATAAAAGGAGAAACTGACTGAGTGACTGACATATCAACGCACAGCCGAAACTGCAAGGACTAGGAACGTGAAATTTTGCATATATACGGCTTCCTTTTATTATGTAGGGGAGCATTAAGAAGGGGTTTTTGGAAATTTGACCTTTAAGGGCGTGAAAAAGGGGGATTTTGTTTGTATGAAAAATCTTCTTGCTCGAGCTAATTTTGTAAAAAAATTGTGTAACTTGAAATTTGGCACGAATACACGCAGACAAAGTCGCGGGCAAAGTGCTAGTATTTATTTAATATTTTCTGAATGTTTTCTTATTAGTTTTCCGATATTTTGGAGATAATTTCTGCTGCTATTTGTATGGAAACTATCTTTTTTTCTTCTACTATTTCTTAAGTCATCGTGGTCCATAGCTATATATATAGCCTTTTTCATCATTATTATTATTTTCCTGCCCTTATCCCAATTTATTTCGGGTCTGTGCATCATGTCCTTTTCTGCGATGATACAGCCTTATCTCCTTAAAATGAAGTACACACCCAAAACGCTTGCAACCACTACAAAGAAAGCTCACGATTAATTACATTACTCCTTTTCTTAATCGAAACTTTAAGTTAACCCTTCCATCTTTTAGAAGCGTAAAATTCGCATCCATGAAAGAAACTAATCCATATTGAATACTATAACGTAAGCAGAGTCCTCATTCCCACTAGACGAAGTACTTATTTCCTTTAGATAGAACTACATATTCAAAAGCTTGTCTCAAATACCTCTACGCATATATAACTAATAAAATGTACACGCAACACCGTGTGAACGCCGGTAGTTGTCTTAAACTGTATCGGACATGAATTACTTGGCAGCGTGACACGATTCTGTGGTACATTCACCACAATGAACCTCGACTGTCCATTTATCCCTATTAGGAATGGTGTAATAGATTGTGCAACACACTGTATTTGTGTTTCGAGAAATAAATAGTTTGAAATCGTTGGCGACGAAGATGGAGAATTTTCAAAAAGGACTGCGAGACTTTCAAAATTTTTGTTCTCGAATTCTACTTCAAGTTGTAGAACAATTATATACTGGGAAGGTATTAATTAAGGAAGATAATATTTACATAATTCGAAATCTAACAGTCCTATTATGTACAAGTATATTTAAAGGGAGGCAATCAAGGGCATCTAAAAATTCGCACAATACCTTAATGTATCATCATGAAACCATTGATCTCTTAACTCCCAATAACTCGAAATGGTGATGAAGTATGGTCACTATAACAATAGCTTTGATCCCAATTAGTTGCTCTTTTCTTATAAAAACTCACAATAAGAAATAAAGTAACTAAAAATGGGGATCCACACGCAAAGTTCAGCGCAGATGTCGCCAGCAGCGCGATGGCTGCTGTCAAATCATTTTCCCTTTGTTTACGTTAGTTTAATCGCTATTTTTTGTGTTAAAACCAGTCTACCATAGTTATCGTTAACATGTGTAATACCAGGAAGCTTAAAGAATTGAAATACGAACTAAAAAAAAATATTTTTGCGACGTTTGGTCTTTTCCAATTTTTTTTGTTATAATTTTGGCCACTAAATGTACACCGGGGTTAGAAAATCCTGGTACATCACACAGAGGCATTATCAAAAAAATTAAAATAACTGAATGGTAGGTTATCAAATGTATGTAAGTGACAGCTTTCAATGGCCATGTCGACGATGCGGCTCTATCTATCGCCTCTATCTATCGTGAAAAAATGGCAGTAATGATCCTTATTGGGCAAAATGTGAGCACGCAGTGGTTACGCTGGTGTTTGCTTTGTGGTTACGACGTGGCTGCGACGTGGTCGGAATCGCCGACACGGTTGATTTCGGACGGCTAAATGTAGTCCGTGAGAATGAATTACTTATTTCCCGTCCATGTGTTGTCTTTGAGGTTGTGGACTTGTGGTACGTATGAACGGGCCCTAAATGCAACTTATTTTGAGTGTAGGCATTTAGTAAAGTACCCGTTAAAACTGTACGTTATACAGTTTTTAAACGATACAAATATTATAACAAGACTATTGAAAACCCACATAAAAAACGTAATCACTTATAAAACAAAAGAAAGCAGACAATGTCGGATAGTTGCACTGCAAACTAAATGCCATCAAGATAATATTATAACTGAAGCTTATACAACCGGAATATAATGAAATAAACAGTAACTCAATACATTTCTTAACTTAATCTCCTTATTACTTGTGAAGTAAGAAACACTGATCTTATATTACTTTATATCGTGCAATTTTCTCAACAGAAGCCTTATTCTCTATGAAACAATGAACGAAATCACGCGGAATGAGCGAGATTGGCGGGGACAGCTAAGGAATTGACATGGTTTCGCAGTAAGGATTCTTTAAGTGAATTAGGGCCCTGATTGGCGATTAAATATGAGCCATTAATAAGGTATAAGTCGAGTAGAAATGTCAAACTGTTTGAACAGAAGAATTTGGTGTATTCTATGGACGTAATCTTTGTAACTTACCACATACTTAGTTTATTTATTTAAACTTCTCGCACACAAATAAAGTATAAAGAAGGACTTAACGCCTTGAGCATTCTCTACCAGTCAACTGAGGGTGGTGAACAGATCGACACAGGTGCTCGGTTTCAGAGAAACATAATTAACATCACTGTTACTAAGTATATTTGTATGAAAACTATGTAACTTCAAAAGTCACGTTATTCCATCGTTTAGTAAAGCCCGATGACATCGACTTGTAAAAACACAATTATAGCCTAGACCTACCTTATGTACGGGATGTTAGCAGGAATGTGGTACTTGGAACCAGGATCGAAGTCCAGCTCAGAACGAAGTACTGGAGGCTTGATGCCTTGGTACTGCTCCCTGTGAAAAAAATAAGTTATTAGAAAAGAAGCTGCCGAAAGTGAAGATATTATTTTCATCTGAAAAGCTGAGACCGAAGCATAACATTGTCAACAGAAAATACTATCGCCAATAGCATTGTATCTTCGTCTTTCATTGTTTAAAGCATTGGATTTCATAAGAAAGCGGTGATCGGTCATACAATAACGGCTTTATAAATACAAAGCATTTTTTGACAAATACTGATGAAAATGAAAAAAATTCATGATGGCCGTTATAATAATGATGGCCACTTCTAGGAAACCTTAGGTCCTTCTATCCAGATCCTTTGATCTACAATATACTATTATTGAGTAATAGATGTTTCGAGATTATTAATCATTTAATCACACTAATATTATAGAGGCGAAAGTTTAAAGTGTGTGTGTGTGTGTTTATATGTTTGTTACTTCTTCACGCTCAAACGGCTGGACCAATTTTTATGAAATTTTGTGTGGAGGTAGCTGACACCCTGGATTAACATATAGGCTACTTTTTATTTCGATATTCCCACGGGATCGACACTTATGTGGATGAAACCGCGGGGCGCAGCTAGTCATTAGTAATGCTATGGTTGCCTCTAGCATGAGTTCCTGAGTTTGATGCCCAGGCCGGGATAAGTGATATTGGGTTTTTCGATTAACAATTTTTCAATACAACCCGGAGTCTGGAATAGTGCCCGATTGATGGTAATAGGCTCGCCCCCTATTACATAGGACTTAAACATAACTAGCGAAAGGGGTGTAGGTACTATAGGTCAACTTACTTATCGGGGAAACCAGGCATGACTTTATGTTATATTAAACATTAATAATAATGCTTGGTCGTGGAGGGGCTCGTGGCTAAGTAATAACAGCCGCACGGGTCGATCGATCAGGTTAAGCTACGCTTGCCGCAGTTGGTTCGTGGATGGGTGACCATCTTCACATACCAAGGCCCTTCCGTGCCTTTCCCCAAAAGAGGGACACTGCAGGCTAAATAATTAATTATTCATTAATGCTATGGTTATATACAACGTGTCCCAAAATTCAACGATAAGCGAGCACCAAAACTAGGATCTGATCATGACTCCTCCAGAAAAATAATGAAAAAAATTTTTTTTTTGTATTTTTTTTTATTTGTCTATTCAATCAGTTATTTTTTCTAATCTTAACATTGCTAAAGGTACGTATTTGTAACATAGGTTCGTACATTAAAACTGTGTAATATCGACACAAGTGTGTTATTAAAAGTAAATAAGGCCAATTGGTTACACACAAGATTTTGAACTTACATAATGTCAGAAATGCATTCTGTAACATAGTAAGTACGGTTAACGAAGCGAGTATAATGATGAGAGATAGTGGATTGTAGGTAGTTTACTTTCAGCGATATATAAAATATATCTTTAAAGTTCTATTTAAAAAAATATGTTAGTTGACAGACGTATTTCTCATTTTTGAGCGAGATAAAATAATGATCAGCTGTGCGATTCTGTAACCATCTCACCGTGAAAACTTAGGTGAAGTGAGTGTGGAGTGAGCTGTCAGTGTCATCCTGATGCTAGGGATTGATACTCTTGACAGCTCACTCTAAGCTCACTTCACCTAACTTTTCACGGTGAGATTTTTCCAGAATCGATCGGCAGAATACCTTATTTACTTTTCTAAAATAATGTATGCAAGGTAAAAATAATTATCTTTCTTTCTTAATAAGTGAGGGCTTGTATAATGGTGCAAACCCTCATTTATACAAATAAGATAGAGAAAAAGACTTTCTCTGTCTTAATTGTTGTCAGTTCAAAATTGGTCCTTTTTCCTGCATTTACATCCACCATATTATAACGTACTACTTGTGCCTCCGAAATTTTTGTTGACGGGCAACTTTTTCTAGTAGAAACCTTTTCCAATATTTATTGAGTTTTAATCGTTCCTTGAAAGACTTGTGGAGGTGTTTAATTACCAGTAGGACAGTATATAACATATAAAAGCTACAAGAATAACGTACGCAGGATTTTGTAATATCTTGATTTAAAACAGTGTCTTTGGGGTTTCTTGCCCGTTCTTCTCCATAAAGATCTACGTTTTGTAATGGGCAACTAGCTTCAACTTTCTAACTAACTGACCGAATTCTTGATAATTCAAAAGTAAATGTAAACGGTTTTAATGAAATAAATGCTTCGAGTTTGATATTATGGGCTAAGTTAAGCTAAAAAATAATCATTCTCGCTACCGCTCATACATTGCATACCTACAACTCTTGCTTTCATCGGAGATCTGAACCCGTTACCGAGTCAAGGCCGACGGACGACCGCAATCCCATCACGACGTGAACCACTTCATTTGCGTTCTTACAACCGGTAGCAATCGCTTGATATGGTGCTTTTTTTTGGATTGTATGCTCTTTGGTGCTTTGTGAAATTCGAATGTTTGATCAAACTTTACACTGATAATGTCAATTCATTTTTATTAGGTGATATGAATGAAAGCTGAAATATCTAAGACAAGTTTTTTTTAAAGGCAAGACCAGATATATGTCCATAATTTTTCTGCTTGTTATAATCCTATGCCAGCCTCATCCTCCTTCCAGCCAGCCAGCCTCCTTGCCGGATTGCCGCCATGGGATCTGGAGGCGATAGTCCCTCGCGCGCCTGTACGAGTGGCGCGCGGAGGCACTACGCCGGGGGGAAACTCCGCTTCCGCGGCAAATTGCGGCGGTGCGGACCGACCTCCGGCGCGATCTCATGGCGGCATGGAAAGAGCGACTGTCGCAACCCAGCGCAGGGCACGCCACGATAGTGGCGATAAGACCCCTCTTTGAGGAGTGGCTAGAGAGGCGCCACGGCGCCCTCACCTACCGCCTGACGCAGGTCCTCACCGGACACGGGTGTTTCGGGAGGTTCCTGCACACTATCAGGCGGGAGGAAACGCCCGGGTGTCACCACTGCGAGGATCGCCCGGAGGACACGGTGGAGCATACGGTGGAGGTATGCCCCACTTGGGCGGAGCACCGCCGTGTTCTCGCAGAGGCGATCGGCAGCAGCGGCGACCTCTCGCGCCCGGCCCTGGTTCAAGCCATGGTCCGGGGCGAGAGAGAGTGGGAGGCAGTCACCTCCTTCTGCGAAGCAGTCATGCTAGCGAAGGAGGTGGCGGGACGGCTGAGGGATAGAGCCTCACGTCTCAGCCGTCGCGGGAGACGCTCCGGGCGTCGGGAGCCGCGTGACGACTCCCGGCCACCGTAGGCGCGGGCCTGCGGGCGGAGAGTAATGGGTAACTCTCCGTCCGATCAGGACCAGGCCCGTGCCGGACGGCGCGTACGTGTTCCACGCGTGCCTCAAAGAGATGTCAGCAATAAGGAAGGGGCCCGTAAGGGCCGAAGCCTGCCGGGGCAGCGGGATTGTCCGAAAGGGTTACCGCTACCCCGGAACACAAAGGGCTAAGGAAGGAACACGGGTGGGTTTTAGTCAGTAAGAGTCTGACACTCCGTTCTGCTCCACCCAGAGCGGGAGGGGCCATTTGATGATTTCCCATCTACAAAAAAAAAAGCCTCATCCAGGATTTACCCGCGACGGTAACAATGTCATCCACCCATCTCATTATCGCTGGATGAGGCTGGCACAGGAGCGTGGGGATAGGTACATGAAAAGATAGGCTTATACTGAGCAGTGAGTAGAGACGGACTGTGGATAACTTTTTTAATTCAATAATTGGATGAACTCGTTTCTAAGCCCTCTGATTACGTTAACTATAAGTGGTATCGCCAACGCCATCTTGAAGATTTGTTTACGTCAATTTGGCATACAATAAAATTTAATTTTATCTATCCATGTCCATTTTATGACATATTATTATAGCCTTATAGCCTGCGTCATGGTTATGACGTCTATTTAAACAATATATAATATTTATTCAGCACATTAACTACTCTGATCAGTTTGGACATCAACATTTTTCAAAACTATTTATCTTGTCTAAGAAAATTAACATAAATATACAAACGCCAACGCTACTTCTAGATAATTTACTATTCTGACCTAGAATATACGTGTGTTCACATATTCTAACTGATCGCCGAAGCGTTAATATTATGTCATGTAGTTGCGTGCGTTTACTGAATTATCTAACTGATAATGAGTGAGTTAGTTAGTAGCGTGTAAAAAAGTGTACTGCATAATGGAGGATACATATGTGTGAAGTGATTTAATTTTGTTATTGTGCGTGTGTTGCGTTTGAGTAAGCATCATCAGCACAGCATCTATTATCAATATATAATCTTCTTCTTCCAGCCCTTGTCTTATATTACTTGGGGTTGGGGCAACTTTCTTCTTCCATTCTTCTCTGCCAACCGTCATGCTATCATTCTGAAGAAATTTCCTTTTCATTTTGAATTTTGAAGAAGTTTCTGTTTCTAACATATATTGTTTGTGATATGGTCGAAGATGAATATAGCATTATGGCCGCAAGGCTAAAAGATTTTTCACGATCTATTTCTACCCTATTGTCTGTTCGTTTTGCCCGAAACTCCCAATATTCACAAGTGCCTTTAAATCCTTCATTTAAAGGCACTTGTGAATTTTACCAAATTTGACATTTTACCATTTTGTTACTTTTCCATCCCTCTTTAAATTCTCATCAACCCTTTATTTTTTTAAATCTAGCAAGTCTGACCATCAGTCTTGCCAAGAGGTACCCAGTAACTGGACTGTGGGGGTCAGATTTGCAGTCGTTCCATGTAAAATCTAATGTATCTAGCTACATCCAGTTAGACTGGAAATCGACCCCAACATAGTTGGGAAATAACAGAATCATTCTACATATTAAATTTCTGTTCTGCATTCTGCCTTTTCACAGCAAAAAAAATCTAGATAACTAGTCTTGGTATTTTAGGTACCTTATCATTTGCTTAGCCTTTTCCCAACTATACTGTACCTACACTACATAATTCTATGAAGATAGTCAAGATAACCAGTGTATTCTGCAGTGCTGTAATAGCCAGCTGAGGGTGACCGTTACTTAACTCGGCAGCCGATGAGCAGTGGTTACTTGCGTACAATCTTACACCTCATTGTATGTTATAGAATGTTGAGATTATGATCTGATTGCATTGTGAAATAGTATCATTAATTTTCAAGTAAAGACTACTAAAAAGATAGGTTTTGGCTATTATGTACAGGGTTACTGGTAACTCGACCACTTCCTTGCCGGAGGTGATAGGGGAGCTAAAATGTGACAAATTTAACCCCCCATATATATGGCCGAAAACTAATAATTTAAGAGATATTTGAAAAAAAAATGCAACTACTCGTACAAATAATTACAAAAACATCTTGAAATTATTTGATATTTTTAGACATTTTAGTTGGAAGTAAGGCGCAATTTTGCACTGGTTAAATATTTTTTTATGGTTTTCCGTGGTATGTTGAATAATCCGCAAATACTGGAATCTTTGGGATTGCTCGTTCCGAACAGTAGGCTGCGACAGGGGCCGAGAGAGAGACTGTTTAAAGTCCCGGTGGTCCGTACAAACTTGTTAAAGTTTGCACCGGTGCGGCGGGCAATAAAGATACTCAACAGCGTCTCTCTGCGATTGAATATCTTTACTTGCTCTTTGGCGGAATTCCGGATGGTGACACTTAACTTATTGTCCTCTGTATGAATTGTGTCGACACGAAAATCGACTGGTATAAATTTGAACCCTGTCAGTCAAAATAAACCTAAAAACATTTTATTTTTGTTGGTGGTGGTATCAAATTGGTTTTGGGTGCTACACGAGTGTGGAAATTGTGACTACATTTGTTATATTGGGTTCCTACCTGTTAAACAAATGTAAGTGTTAATAATAAATAAATTTTACTACTGTGTTAACTTTGTGTAGAATGTTAGCTATAAATAAAAATAATAATTAACCCAATCAACATGATTTGTTTTTTTTTTTAATTAAAAGTTTAGTGTGTGTTTAAAATTTCAAATAACTGTAAAAGTATTAGTTTTCGGCCACACATATGAGGGGTTAAATTTATCACATTTTAGCTCCCCTATCACCTCCTGCAAGGAAGTGGTCGAGTTACCAGTAACCCTGTATACCAAGACTTGATGGCTAACCTTATAATGAATAATGAACAGAAGGCCTAAGTGAACTGTCGAAATAGACTCTCCCAAAGTTCATTTTACTGGTATAGGTCTTACGACCTTATTGAAATGAAGGAGCTCATGACAGTTCCTGCAATTATGGTAAGCGGTCCACTCTTAGGAGCCTGCAATTTCAGTCCGACTAGAAATATCATCTCTTGTTCATCCCTTCAATTCTTAACCAAGAACTACTAATGTTATAACTATGTGACTAAAAATATAGTAATAATTAAACAGCGCCACAAATTACCTGAGTCTCCACCAATGACAGTTATACTGTTCTTTCCTGACGTCTCCGGTAAACACATCCCACCTCCATTTGTCCATCACCAGGGCGAACGGTAGGAAGGCTAGTTTGTCCATCGCCTGGGTGAAGAGGTAGTTGATGTCGTGTGCCGTGTCGTCCACCGACCGCTGGACCAGGCCCAGTGTTTGGAGGTGGCGAGGTGAAGAGACGGAGAGGGCGATTGTCTCGCCGATGGCTTCGTGGAAACCTGAGGACGATAAAGTGATGAGTTTCATCCCTGGGAAACAAATAGGTACATTTGCAAGATTTTAGCATTGACATGAAGTGGACATTTTGTTTATGGATTCAACCTTAAAGTCGATTTTTTTTCATCTGTGAGTAGGTAGGAGGGTACCGCATGTTCATTGTCTGTATATGCACGGTGTATTTTAGGATAGATAGCCTAACTTTCGTTGTACTAAGTATCCGTAACCACTGTCTTCGGAACATCTCAAGTAACTTCTTGTATGTCGACCAGACCGACATTTGGTTGAAGCATAAAGAGGACAAGCCATCTTAATATTATTTTTTGACCAACATATTTTTTTTGTCAAATCATGTACCAATCATGAAAACCAGCGTCAGACAGCATCTGCCTGGCATTAAAGCTGAAATGAACCTATTCGGCGCAGCCGTGAGGCACACACAATAATTGTTGTTTGCAACATTATTTTGCTTTTGTTTTTGTGTTTTGTGTTTTGTGTTTCACGAACTGTGTCCAAATAAACTTTTTTTCTTTCTTTTCTTTCATCGAATCAGAATCCAGAAACCCTCAGCATCAAACACAGAAATCCCCAATTACTTTTCTAACTAGTGCGTTACTTTCCTTCGCTCAACACCGTGAAGATTTAATTCAATGATTGTTCTAGACGTTTCTGATAAGTTTGGCAACAAAGGTATCTAATTAAACAATAGTATCGCACTATTTCTGCAACCAGTCCGTAAACAGTATGTTTGTGGCGAAACAATTAATGTATGAAAGCTCGTAACTTGAAAATATATGGAGTAAGTAATTAAAATTACGAGCTCTAAGTAGAGAAAGGAACATTTGGATTTTATTATCTTGTAGAAATAGAAGGTCTGGTCATATCTGTAGAAGAACCAAGCGATGGCCTTCAGAATAGAATGTTCAATGATTAAATTTGCTTTATAGTGTACCACCATATTCAAAATACGACAGGCTACCGAATCGAAAATAACACATTTTCGGCTACTTGATTCGCCTAGTCCCCGACAACACATAGCTATCGGAATAACCGGTCATCTATTTGGTTTAATCTGGCAAAATTATCAGGTTTCGGATTTGTGAACAGGCAGCGCTTAGAGGATAAGTATTATTGATTGCTATTCGATTCGGCAAGAAAGCGTATTGCGCACAGCACCCGGTTCATTATATTACTCATATACCTACAGTAATTTGAAAACATTGTAAAAGCCAATTATTTTTAAAAGAGTAAACATGGAGTTTCTTGCCGGTTCTTCTTCATAGGAAACGACTAATAATTGGAACCATGCACCTAGCTTCTGACGTTTCATAAGTGTCCATGTAGGCTTATGTGAAATAAAATATTTTGATTTTGATTACCAGGCCTTGTCAAACTAAATGCATAAATCTAACATTGGATTTCTGTCTTTTATACTCATAAGCCATTGATTTATGATTTAGTTAATCGCATGTTTATTACTTATTAATTCAGCTCCAATTGAATTAAATGTATCTAAAACCACAAAATCGGTAATCAATTTAATTTATGCACCAACAAAATAAACAGACCTAAGCTACATATATTATTTGATATACCTACAGTATCAGATTATATACAGGAAGTAGCAGCTCGAAGGGAAAGTGATACTGTTACTAAAATAGACCGGAATAGTTCCTGCAAAATATCATAGATTCCTGTTACCTTATAAGGTCGTTTAATGTGTCAATAACGTTACGTCACTGTGTTACTAGGAACTAGTTGGAATGCTGTTCTGGATGTGGCCCTTGTTGTTGAAGTAGGTGGGTAGGTACTCTGTTGATCGAGAGAACTCTAATACGTGGTCTCTAAATCTATATTTTGTTTCCCTCATTTTCATTTTCACTTTATTTTTTGCAGAATTTGTTGCGTCTTTTAATCTATCTATACTAATATTATAAAGAGGAAAGGTTTGTATGTATGTTTCTAACGAATTGGCTCAAAAAGTACTGGACCGATTTTAAAAATTCTTTCACCATTTGAATTCTACATTATCACTGATTAATATAGGCTTTTTTAATTGCAAGAAAAAAATAAAAAGTTTAAAAAATAAATGTCCACCCGTGCGAAGCCGGGACAGGCCGCTAGTGCTAAATAATTGTATTTTCAAACAATGCCTCATCTCCCATCTTGCACCGCATACCCTGTCACTGCACACTTGAGGTCCTAATGGCTGCGTCAGCGAACGATATTCTTGTTCCGGAATTTTGAGCCCAACAAATTTTAAAAATTATAATTTTTTCGTGTTATATTTGCAATCGACACACTAAGAAGGAAATTGTATTTTCTTTCTTTCTTTCATAAGTTTATACCAAATAGATGGAAGAAAGAGGTAAGCAGTGGCGTTTTACAACAGTCCCTACCTAAAGCTTTTGAAGGCTTTGAATCATCAAAATGAATTAGTTTTTCTTCTCAGCGTGTTGATAGGTTCGTGGTGAAAGGATTAGCCAATAACAGCCGATCGATTCTGTAAAAATCTCACCGTGAAAAGTTAGGTGAAGTGAGCTTAGAGTGAGCTGTTAAGAATATCAATCCCTAGCATCAGGATGACACTGACAGCTCACTCCACGCTCACTTCAGCTAAGTTTTCAGGGTGAGATGGTTACAGAATCGCACTGCTGAAGTCGATTGCCTAGGGTGCGGCGCTCGTAACAAAAGGTTGGAGGGTACGTCACTCGGCTCCTTTCATGCATCCCCATTAATTATTGTTACTTATGGAGGTTGTATACCTATATGAAAGTGCTTGAAGATTCGAGTAAAACAGTTTACAATCTGTCTTTACAAAACTGTTCCGTCATGAAGAAAAAGTCGTTGTGTGTTAATTTTGGTGTTAATAAATGTGTTTCATCCAAATAGCCTCTTGATTTTAAGAGTTAACTACTGTTAATAATCCAAACTTATATAGTGGTTGAACATAGGGCTTCCAAACACCACGGCCTTAAACAATCGTTACGTAAGTTATCATAAAAACAAAAAGACGCAATGCTGTAGATGTTTTTTTATATTTTTCTCTAGATAAGTAATTGTGATCGTACAGAAATTACAAATACAGAAATCATAAATACAGAAATTACAAATACAGAAATTTGTAACACCACTAAAAAAACAGCAAAAATCTCACGCATGCGTATAATCAATGTGCACTAGTCTGTATCAGCGCAATCAGCATGCGCACAGCGGCACAGCTCCCAATATGGGTGACTTCCGACTGCGCAGGTAATAAAGAGAGTTTATGTAATGTAGCTACTGTTTTGTAACTCCGGTAATGGGTTGAAGATGTCCTTGTTTGCATCTATGAGGGTGAGATTTAACAAAAAAGGAAATTTCTGATTGTTCTAGCGGATGTGACGTAAACAGATGAGTTTGATTTGATTGGTGAGAAAATCGGAGTCATAAGAACCGGAGTTTCTTTAATACCTGGGTACCTTCTTAGGGTAGGTATATAATAAAATCATTGAAGGAGCTAAGAATGAACTCTCTTTCAAAGAAAAGAGATCACAACTAGGTACGTTAATATAAAAAAAAACACTCTTGAACAAAATAAACATGATGTACAGAGGCCAGCACATCAAGCTACCCCAATTTGTCAGATTTTCTCAATTGAATATGAACCTTATTCCTTTGTGCTAAAGTTGAAAATCTATCAAAGAAATTTGACATATTAGGGTAGGTTGACCTGCTGGCGTCTGTACAAAAATAAAAAGCTTTAAACTGGTAAAGCTACTAACGCTACAAAAAAATATCTGCATTAAAAAAAATCTTAA
This sequence comes from Globia sparganii, assembly GCA_949316385.1. Classification (NCBI taxonomy): domain Eukaryota; kingdom Metazoa; phylum Arthropoda; class Insecta; order Lepidoptera; family Noctuidae; genus Globia; species Globia sparganii. The sequence continues at coordinate 2,278,032 of OX438654.1, forward strand.
TGTATGCAATTATTTAACCCACAATCAAGCACCAAACGAATCAATAACTTCTTGAACAAAAGAGATTCAAACGACTCGCGCGGGTGAAAGCTGCGCACACGCGGATGTTAACCTGCTCCCGATTGATAAACTCGAGCGCAACAAAATGGCGGAAATAAAATCCAGTATTGGTTGTATCGGTGACTAGGTTTTACCTGCGACCACGCTTTCTGATTTTTACCTTCTTAATCTTAAAATAATATTCATATTACGAGATGCGGCTAAGGCCTATAGTGAGTAAACGATTACTTAATTGATTAGGAAAACTTATAGGACACGTCGTATGTTTCTTGCCCGTTCTTCTCCATAGGTACCTACTAAGCTTTGGAAAGAGCCACTAGCATCAGCTTTCTGACTTGACAATTCAAAAGTACATGTAAATTGGTATATTTGAATCAGGTACATGTTTTGAGTTTGAGTTTGATGTGGTCGCGATTCTCAGCATTGAGGGAACGACGAAGAAGTATTAGAAAAAAAACATGAATTTATAATGACTGCATCGGTTATACTAATAAAAATAATAGACCAACAAACTTATTGTTTATATATTTTATATTTTATATAATATTATAAAGAGGAAAGATTTGTATGTATGTTTGTAACGAATTGACTCAAAAAGTACTGGACCGATTTTAAAAATTCTTTCACCATTTGAATGCTACATTATCACTAATTATTATAGGCTATGTTTTTTTCTTTTTTTTCCACCCGTGCGAAGCCGGGACGGACCGCTAGTTGTTTATGAAATGATTTACGTTGCGGTTAGTTTATAAGTTTATTTATATTTATTTATGTAATTTGAAACTAATGACTAAAGCATAATTCACCGGTTTTTATACCACGTGCCATCTTAGGTAATAACTTAATAAGAATCGATAGCTGTATAATATTTTGGTATTTAAATACAGTTATTTAGTTTCTTCTCTTGAGTCTGCCTCAAAAACGCCTTATGTAATTCTTATGTTTACTACGATAAAAATAGTATTCGTTTTACACTATCTAATTTCTAGATGTTTTCATAAAAATGTTAGATAAGTTTGTTTTTTCCTGTATTTTTGTGCCCACAATTTCTCTCTCTTCGCTTCTGATAAATTTTATAATTATTCAGACAAGTTTAACAGAAAGTTTATACATTCTTTTGACTTAAAAACATGTCTTGATACCTAGTGTTAAAAAATAATCTGATATTTATAGCAATGCATTTTATATCCCAATAATAAATCAATTAGATATACCTACTATTCAACACTATTTAATAATTGAAAGGCACAAAATTGACGAATCAGCTTTGTTTGAATAAAAATCGGTGTTGATCTATAGAACATCGTAGTCATAATAAATACGGAACCGTGACATTTCGTAGAAACGAATCTGGCGCAGCTCGAACTTGACCCCGAAAAGCACTCGCGCAGATAGACGTACAAAAAAATAAAGTATTTGGTGATACATGGAACCAGACAAATCTAGAAGTGACTTCAGTAACAATAAAGTATAACAACACTAACTAAAGCTAAATAATAATAGGGGCCCGTGGCTAAATAATAACAGCCGCACAGGTTGTTAAGCTACGCTTGCCGCGATTGGTCTGTGGATGGGTGACCATCTTTACATACCGAGACCCCTCCGTACCACGGAAAGCACGTTAAGCCGTTGGTCCCGGCTGTCATTCGTGGATCTTTGACAGTCGTTAAGGGTCGTCAGAAGCCTGAAAGTCTGACAACAAGTCTTACCAAGGGGTATCGTATTACCCAGTAACTGGCTTGTGGAGGTCAGATAGGCAGTCGCTCCATGTAAAATACTGGTATTCAGCTGCATCCGGTTAGACTGGAAGCCGACCTCAATATTGTTGGGAAAAGGCTAGATAGATGTAACACTAACTAAAGCTACTTTAGTTAATAATATTGACCATATAAAACGTAAGGAAGATACTAGAACATAGATTGTAGGAACTTATGTTAAATAGCTACCTTAAATATTTGCACGACCGAAACGTCGAATTGTGACGTTTGATAAATTCCTACCCACAGGTAATAATAAATATTGTAGCAAATGAAGAGATCATTTATTGATGTATTCAAGAAAAACAGAACTAATAATATTCTCAAAATTTGAAATAAAATCAGCAAAATTTTTTTAAATCTCTAGCACACAAAAATATGGAGAAGGCACCTAGGCTAATAGTGTAGAAGACCACTTTAAAGTTTTGATTAAAAACAAACGCTCACTGCATGCCTAGGTTTTTCTTCTTAGATCTATAGGTAGTCAAGATCGTACTTTATATTTCATCAATAAAGGATCCAATAAAAAAATAATAATAATAAGAATTTAAATATCGTAAACGTTGAATCTCCTTATCACTTCCATACACTATACATCTGTTGTAGAGGACGCACGCGGTGAGATGCGCGTGAGTTGCGTAATAGAGCTCCGTAATCGTTAGTATTAATTTCCGTGAATTTCCTACACCGCGTGCGACTTTTTAATGTGCAGTTTTTTTTTTGTTATGGTCAACTCATTTCTTTTAATTATTTGTTTATGTTACTTTTTATGTTGTCATGAAATTCATTACTTACGGTTACAGCATATTCTCGCTAGTCACACTCGCCTTTATTCACATTTGGTTAAGAAGGTTTATAAAATAATTAATGGCATTTACATACACGAGGAAATACTGTTAATCCGCTAACCAAATCGGAAGATGATCCTTAAAGTATCCGCCTTTAGTATCACTAAGAAATAACCCAGCCAGCATAGGGCTGGGTTATTGTGAGAGTACAGACCACTTTCTATAATTTTTCCACGATTCAGATGTCAAGTTACAATAAAGGTAAACTTCAAAAGAAAAGGAAGAAGCATTTTCTTCCAAGAGTGCCTATTGATCAGGATATATTTTCAGTCGAAATATGTCCAGTACTAGAAGATGATGTAGGCAAAGTCTTGTGAAGATGACATATTTGGATAAGGCAGCAACTACCAACGGTAATTCGCAGCGAAAATGAGCTGATCTTCATTCTTGTCGTGTGTACACGTCTTAACTCGAAATTCATCCTAACCTGTCGTACGTGTTACGATTTTGCGTCTATTCATACAATTTCCCAACACGGCGTGTGCCACATTTCGCATCGTCGTAACTACAGTTTAGATTTAATTATTATGTAATATGTAACGTAGTCGTGTTTGTTATTTATCTATTGTAACGTTTTCGTGTTGGATAAACGCTGGAATTTAATAATAGTGTGTAACATCTTTGTTGAAGGTGCGGTGTGGAGACACAATAATTAAAAGCAGTTGATATTTTGGATGTGCGAATTTACTGAACCGCTCTTGGAGATATCGGAAATATTTTGGGCCAGGGAAAACGTTAACTCCTGAACCAGGTGGATAGTATTGCATTGACACTTTCTTGCTACAGAACTCCAAAGAAGAAAAAGAAAATTCTTTACACATCAAGACTCGATAAACCAACCAAAACCCAAAGACCAAAGAAACGATAGATGGAATGTGTGAATGATGATATAGTTAGAAAGGGGATGACTACCGAGATGACGACTAAAAGAGAAGTATGGAAGAAAATACATGTTGCGCCGACCACGAATAAATTGGGAGCAGGGCAGGAGAATGACGACATCAAGATTCAACATCCTAGACTGTAAAAACACCGTTTCGATTTGTAAAGAAAGGCAGAAACCTGAAAATTCCAAAACACTGTGCAAGAATAGGAACTGCCTATCGATTCTGTAAAAATCTCACCGTGATAACATATAGGTGAAGTGAGCGTGAAGTGAAACTATCAATGGAGGCAATCCTTAACATCAGGTAGAATGACAGCTCATATCACCTTAGTTTTTACGGTGAGATTTTTTCAGAATAGCACTGCTGTATACTTAATCCGGTTTAACAGAAAACCTAAGATTAAAAGGAAAATGTTAATGATGAACACAGGTGTGGAAAGACTGATATGTAAAAATGATCCTGTTTATAAAGTAATTACCTCTATCTCTCTTCTTAAACGTCATTTTTATGTTCTTTGCACTTGTTTTATGATTATTATATATGCAAATTTTAAACTTCAGCCTACCTGCAGTATTGTCTTCCCTTTCCCCCCTAAACCAAACCGCTAATTGTGTCACCCTTTGTAAAATTTATAAATTTATGTCTGTAATTTATGTGGTGTACATAATAAAGAGTATTCTATTCTATTCTATCCATACAAATATTGTCACTTTTAGCGATAAGACCACCTATTGTGAAATCTGCATTTATATTTGTAATATTGTATGGTGAACTTCAATCAATCAATCAATCAACTCAGCCAGCCCACTGCCACTTCATTTTGCTCACTCTGCAAGCTATGTCGATAACTCCGGTTCTTTTCCGGACAATTTCATTCCTGATTTTATCCTTCAAAGAGACTCCGAGCATAGCTCGCTCCATAGCACGCTGAGCGACCTTGAATTTGTGGACCAGCCCGACCGTTAGTGTCCACGTTTCAGCACCATATGTCATCGTGAACTTTTTAAAGAGTATTCTATCTATATAAATATGCTATATTTTATTATTTGGTTGACTGGTATCGTGTCAACTAACACAGCAGTCTTAGCTAATCTAATTACGTGTCGTCATAGATATGTAATTCAGTTCCCTTCCACCATTACCAGTGTTCGGAGTTTACAGGGTGTAGTGATGAAGTCTCTATCTAAATCTGTTGCGGTGTCAGTATTAGTCAGTTTGTTGCAGTGTGTTCAATATGGTGAGTTGATTATCTTTGCCTTGTAAATATTACATTAGTATTTCTTTTTTTATATATATTATATATTTCACTTTTTGCATAATCTACCCCTGGTTATACAAAGTTATAACATGCAATGCCAAATATCGTGGTGGATTGTGGCCCACTCCTTTTCAGAGAGACGAGGCTTGTGGCAGTGGGAACATTATAGACTGACTAGCTTTTGCCAGCGACTTCGTCCGCGTGGAATAATGACTTCCGGAAATTTTTGTGTTTTCCCAACATTTCCCTTCACTGCTCTGCTCCTATTGATCGTAGCGTGATGAAAAGTATACTATAACCTGCCCAGGAGTATGAAGAACAATTGTACCAAGTTTCGTTGAAATCCGTCGAGTGGTTTTTGTTTCTATAACGAACATACAGACAGACAGACAGACAGACAGACAGACAGACAGACAAAAATTTTACTGATTGCATTTTTGGCGTCAGTAACGATCACTAATCACCCGCTGATAGTTATTTTGGAAATATATTTCATGTACAGAATTGACCTCTCTACAGATTTATTATAAGTATAGATTATGCTATAGTATCTTTCAATATTTTATTTTTAACATGCTTGTTCAATTTAGACCAGACTTTAGAGGTCGCTGTAACGCAGCAGGTGTGAATCAAAAAATTAATTGCATTTAAAGGACAAAATTCTATTTGCTCATAGAGTTCTAAGTCCGTTATATTTGTCTATCTTCCTTAGTTTACCGTGCGAAGTAGCTGGCTATACCGGCCTTGAGATATATTTTATGGCTACGGAATCGAACAGACAGGTCCATCGTTGAAGTTCAAAAGTGCCTTAGATGTCCCTATTTGAAATAAATGATTTTACTTTGACTTCTTTTACATCCTCTCTTAAAAATCCTTCTGCATCTAGTGACATGAAACATCCAGTAATGAATGCCTTCTCATCATCATAATTGTTATTTTGCGTCGACTACTGGATAAAGATCCTTTCGGCCTCATATGGGACTTTCTGTTTCATTTTTCTTTTTGTTACTTTTTTAATTTATTTTATAAGTCATTTGGTATTTTAATCTCGACTGTGTTTAGTTTAGTTTGTGATCCTCCAGTACGAGTCGCAATAAATACTTTTTCTTTCTTTCCTTTCTTTCATCTGTTTCATAAAATTATTTTGCACCAATTAATTTCCCTGAGATTTCAGATTGTTAATGGTACATATTTCTAGTTAGTTGTACTGGATGTCTTATACAACAAAATTTTATTTTATTCAATAAATACTACTATAAATACGCTCAAACTCTAAAAAATTCGGCAATGGGGCTCATATAATTATATATTACACTAGCTTTTGCCAGCGTCTTCGCCCGCGTGGAGGTCGGAAATTATTCCATGGGAACGTAATACCGGGATAAAAAGTATTCTATGTGTTAATTCAGGTTCTAAACTATAATTATGTGTGCCAAATTTAATCCAAATCTGTTCAGTAGTTTTTGCGTGAAAGAATAAAATAAAAGAGTAACAAACATCCATCCATCCATCTATGCTCACAAACTTTCGCATTTATAATTTTAGTAGGATTAATTCTCGCATCATAAAATCTTGTCCCAAATCCATTGATTTCTATGTAGGTCACAATGTAGGTCACAACAGTCACACGACGCCTGAAACCGTACAATGTACAACAAAATTGGATTACTGACCGCAAGTAGTTGAACTTGACTCAAATTCCACTGAAAGTATATTGTTCTTATCATGTTCAGGAAAAGGCCCAATTAATTTAGTATGTTATGATATAGGAGTTACCATGCTTACTTGCAATGTGTCTAGTTCTCGTTTATTTCCAGTAGACTAAACTTGATCAAGGCTTCAAAGTAATTTGAATGAATATGTTCTGAAAAGACTTATTAGATCAGCCGGTCGATTCTGTAAAAATCTCACTGTGATAACTTAGGTGAAGTGAGCTATCAATAGTGGAAATCCTTAACATCAGGTGGAGTGACAGCTCACTTCACCTAAGTTTTCACGGTGAGATTTTTACAGAATAGCACTGCAGGTTGTAACTTAATATTGTAATTACCGAAAGAATTCTCATAAAAATTGTTACCACGGGAGTATAATGAATGAATAATTCTGCCTAGGTAGTGTAACATAGTTACGTCGATTCATTGTACGAATGACTTCCTTGGATCTTCTTAAAACCATTCTGCAGGTTAATTACGTTACATACTATCAGTAGCAATGACCTTCATTTTATGATAATTCGACAACATTCATTGAATTATTACAGTTGTTAAGTAGACAAATTTTTCGAACATAATATGAAGCAATGGCAGCAATATCTTTCAAAATGATTCAGATTGAGATTGGTAGTAGTTCTCTTCACCGTATCCGGCAACAGCGACCCCGAATACTTCTCTTTCCTTTCGTGAGCTCTCTGATGACTAGTAAAACCGAATTTGGTCTTGAAAACCCGGTCACACCGTATACAGAATAGCTGATCAGCATCGTTGTATGTGTATGCATAGGAAGGCTTTGGGCGGCTTTTGCGTATTTGGCGCTTGTTGTCTAGGTCTTCAAGACGATTTGTTTCAAAGCGTTCTGTTGCTTTGTGGATTGAAATGCGCCACCTCTCTTGGTTTTGAGCAAGCTCCTGCCACCGATCAACGGGAATGCCACAGGTCGTGAGGTGACGTTTGAGGACATCTTTGTAGCGCAGGTATTGACCGCCCTGTGCACGTTTTCCTTTAGCGAGCTCTGAGTAGAAAGCGGTTTTAGGTAGCCTACTAGTATGCGCTGCACATGACCACACCATCTCAGTTGGATCTTTATCAAAATCGCCTCCATGCCCATCATTCCCGTGCGCCTTAGCACCTCCGAGTTAAGAACACAATCCTGCCATTTTATTCGAAGGATAGACCGAAGACCATTATAGTACTGAATCAACTTGAAATAAACTTCTACATTATTTTCTTATTCCAGCTACTTCAATACTGTGCTACGACTGTAACAGTGCGTATGACCCTCGCTGCGGCGTTGAGTTCGACTCCTTCAGCCTGGGTATCGTCAACTGCTCCTTGAGAGACCCGCCCGAACATTTAGAGCCTATTGAGCCCACCTTCTGTCGATCTATCAAGATGGAGAGTACGTATCAGATAAATATTTTACCACTAGTTTTTTATTGTCTTATATTGTATTGTATTGGCTCTAACAGAAATATACGACTATACAGAGTGGGCAAAAAATCTTGGATCAAACGAAACAGGGCGACAGCTGGGGTTATTTGCAGTAAAAAAAAATCTCTGTGTTGCAGTGCCCTAACTTGATCTCCTTAAAAGTTATCACAATTTGAGTGTTTACAGTAAGGTTCTAAAGTTTCGTGAGACTTAAAAGATATTGAAAAAAGTGCCAATACTGATAAGTCATGGTACCCACTATCAGAAAACCACTTTTGTAGTGATGATGCTTTTTTAATTTTTTTTTTAAATTATTATTTTTTTGGATTTTTTAAAATTTCTTTTTTACTGCAGATAACCCCAGCTATCGTTTTGTTTCGTTTGATCCACAATTTTTTACCTATCCAGTATGTGTGATAATGTTTCGGTAAAACTACGACCTCGTAGTATTCCAATTTCCGTTTTGATCAGCGGGGCAATTCTCGTACTTAATTTTAAGAACGTTCGCAGTCCGATCTCAGTCTCAATCTGTCAAAAAATACTTCTAATATCCCTACATTTTGACAAGTTTGTGACATTTTGTTTGTCGCCGAGATGAGACTGCGACTAGATTTCGAACGTTTTAAATTACGAGAATTGGTCTTCAGTAATTATGCACATCAATACATAGTGTAACGTTAAATGCGCAAAATCTGAAAATAGTTCGTTCATAATTTACTACTGAATCGATTTCAGTAACTTTTAATATAGGTTTTTTTTTTTCAAAAATGATGTATTTTGCCATATTATCCGCTGATTGAGCCAAAGAAAATTAAGTCTTATTTTAAGGCAATAAGGAACAACACGATTTTTTTAAATAAAAATAGTTAGCTTTAAAAAAAAAGTTTTGTTCATTGTATTATGCTTTTAACTCGATTGGGGTGTATGAGGTTTTGCGCATTTAGGCCTGAGTTCACCAACATTCAAACCACCGTTTAGATACTTAAACAGTTGGTTTATGTCAAATTTCCTAAGGAAATTTTAAATATAGAACTGATTAAGTATTTAATCAGTTGATTTAAATGTTGGTGAACACAAGGCTTAACGTTACACGTTGTATACATATTTTTGGTAAGTAGGTCAATTCATTCTCTTACGAAAACTGCAGTCACTACATGGTCTCTTGCAGAGCACAGACTACTTGCGTGACTTTGGTCTCTGTTTTGGGCATTTTGGCTGAATTGTCACAGTTAACCCGATGTCAGTCTTGCAATTCAGTGGCGCTTATCTAAAGGTCACTTGGAAATCTATCCTCTTTGATATCATTCTGAATCTTTAATAGACTCCTAATACAAATTCTTCTCCACAGTCTACGGGAAGGTCCGAGTGGTCCGGCAATGCGGCTACCTAGCTGATGATGAGATCAAAGGCCAGTCCTGCCGGCGGGTCTCCGGCAATGGTGACGTGTTTGTAACCTACTGCACTTGTAACACGGATCTGTGCAACTCCGGAGTTGAGCACATCTACCCAGAGATGGCGTTTGTGTGTGCATTGCTGTTTATAGGGTTATGGTATTAGAATGTTGGTAGATGGAATTAAATTGTGGTAGATTTTTGTTGTTTTAACTTTATGTGTATATTTACTTAATGGTTTTGCTGGTCAATAAAGTAATTATGCCAACTACACTATAAAGCTTAGCTTAGTTATAATGCTTATGCTTACTTAGCATGGACGTGACTGATACGTTTCACATAATTTGCTGAACACCGATATAAACAGGGTTAGTCTTCAAAAACCAGCCAAATTTAAGGATGTGGTATTATAGACCACCAAACTGAACAACATTTTCTATGGGACCAACATCGTAATCGCGAATAAAAATTCAGCCGTCCCATACGTATAGGTCGAGTAGATAATGAAGTTTTCTATGGGACAATTGATAAATTTCAAAGCATAATAATTTGGACATAGCCCAATAGCTGGTAAAAGCACAGAATTCTTAAATATGCTAGGAAAAAATTGTTAAGGCTCCCGCAGACAGGCGCGACGTGACTGGTTGAACAATTTCTATAGAAACTATGGCAATTATTCAACCAGAATCGCACCGTCGTATCGCGCCTCTCTGCAAGAGCCTTTATGGTAAATTGTTTTCTTGTATTTTAATCTTAGTGTTATATGATCGTCATATCATATCGTTGCGTATCCCACAGAGCCTAAAGACCAAGGTCTTTAATCAATGCGTTAGCTGAGTACATCTGTGTACTCAGTGAGCCTGTGGTTCAGATATTCCCAAAGGGCTTACAATTCTCTGCGCATCCAGTTTAACAATGCCTACAGGGCGCTGTTACGTCTGCCACGCTTCTGCAGTGCGTCAACAATGTTCGCTGAGTCGCGCACAGACGGCTTTGATGCCACCTGGCGCAAAAGGACAGCCTCACTGCTAAGCAGATTGCGTGGAAGCAGTAACAGCATCCTGAAGGTAATAGGCGAGAAATTAGACAGCCCACTGGTGTGGAGCCTCACCCAGAGGACTAAGTCTCTCTTAGTTATTAGGTACTAACATAGTTTTTAAGATCATACTAACAATATAAATGTTATGTAATGTAATGGATCCATGGTTGTCTGAATAAATTAAATTAATTATTAATGCGTCCTGTCAGTTATGACTTACGGAGCCGAAACGTGGACACTTACGGTACGGCTGGTTCATAAATTCAAGGTCGCTCAGCAAGCTTTGGAACGGGCTATGCTTGGAGTCTCTCTGAGGGATCGAATCCGCAACGAAGTGATTCGGCAGAAAACCAAAGTTATCGATATACCTCACAGAATAACAAAGCTGAAGTGGCAATGGGCCGGCCATATTAGCCGTAGAACCGGTGACCGTTGAAATAAACGTGTTCTTGAGTGGAGACCGCGAATCGGTAAACGTAAGGTAAGACGCCCTCAGGCTAGGTGGAGCGACGATCTTCGCAGGATGGCTGGTAGCAGCTAGATGAGAGTTGCCGAAAATCGAGTGGAATGGCGTGCAATAGGAGAGGCCTATATCCAGCAGTGGACTGCTATAGGCTGATGATGATGATGATGTTATATTGATACGACAGTAGAATATCTATCATCAAGAGAAAGCAAACTCATCTACAAGATATAGGTTTTCCTGATACTTAAGATTAATGTGCTCGTACATAATGATTGAAATGCGCTGACTAATAGCGTTTGCACCGGAAAATATGACGAATGATTATTTTTTTGTATAGAGAAAGCTACTTGTAACTCAACCAATAATACTTATTACTAAACTATCTCCTCATGTTTCTAAATTGCAGACGCACTTAATCGTTATACTGTGACTTGAGTATATCAACTCGCAGCAAGTTAATTTTGGACAATCCGCAGTAACACAATCATTGTCTCTTTCTCATCTCCTTTTTTTACAACAGAGTACCATTTTATTTTATTTTACTTTATTGGTCATAAAACAGTTACACAATACAATTTTAGTGTAACAAAATAAATTAAAAACTATATAAACGTGTAATCCACACCAGTGTCTGCGAATTAATAGTCTATGGACACACAAAAAAAATCATTAAAAAAACTATCAGGGCTATCTAAAAAATAAAAATGACAACCCTGATAGTTTTTTTTTTTTAAATGATTTTTGTCTTTGAGCACTATGCGAAGTGATTGAAAAATAAACAAAAATTGGGAAAATTCACCGACATTCTCAGGGTTAAAAATTTTGGACCTTGACCGTGCCCACGCCCCTATTCGGTTTGATCCATACTTCCAGGGACACCCTATACAACGTGTAACGTTAAATGCGCAAAACCTGGTTAACGTGTGAGCATTATATAGACGACGACGCACGACACACATGAGTGGAACTAAGTTCGAATCCCACTCGAACATTTGGACGCTTTTTTCTGAATGTTTTGTAGATATTTAGAAACGAATTATTAAATTATATCTGTTGAAGGAACATTAATAGTCGTAATATGAGTTTCTTCGAGAATATAACTTTTCGAAGGAACAGAACGCGCACAGTGTCGGAATCAGTAACAGAGGTTGAATCGAGTAACTCGACAATAGATGGCAGCACAAACAGTTTACCTGATATGTCAGGTGAACAAAACGATGAAGTGCAAAAATTAAAACAACAAATAGAAGAATTAAAAACAGAATTAAGTATAGCACACGAAGAAATAAACAATCTATCCATAGAAAATACGGAACTAAAAAAATCTATTAAGGACATGAAAAGTAAACATGAAATTGTAAATAAAGCAACGAAAAAAATAATGAGCGATTTGTGTACACCGAACAAAAACAAAAAATCTACAACACCACATCATACTTCTAATAAAAAACAGAATAAAAAATTTTTGGATATCGAGAAGCGGACAATTGAGCTTTCGGATTCACCATATAAAATAATACCTCTTGCACAGTCTGTGTCAGTAAATAGCGAAATAAATAGTCAACAAAATATCAAATCAGTGAAAAATAAACTATGCATTTTAAGCAGTAATAAAACAAATAAAGTTCTAACATTAGCAGAAAAATCTTTTCCAGACTATGAAATATGCCATTATTTGACACCATACTGTGGATTAATGAAACTCATTACTGACATCGAGACTAAAGTTAAAAATTATACATGGGATGACTACTGCCTAATTTTCATAGGTGAAGAAGATTTTCGGCGCACAAACAATTATCATAACTTAGTTATTAATATACGTGAAACTTTATCGAAAATACAACATACTAATATCATATTATGCCTACCAACTTTTAAATTTAAACATTCTTTTATGTTTAACTGTAGAGTAGAAACATTCAATAATATGCTACATTTGGACGTGTGTACTCATGAATACGCCTGGTTATTTGATTCTAACTTGGATTTGTCATATGACTATAATATGTTTTCGCAGAGAAATGGGGCTCTTAATCATTATGGTATGACTAACATCTTTAAAAATTTAAGTAAAACAATTGACTCGAGTGTTAGCGAGTGGAACAAAACAAATGACGATTATACTAATACTAAAAGTAATACTTTTCGAGACCACAGAACAACATTTTAACATTTTATATCAAAACATACAAAGCATCTATAATAAACAACATCTGCTTGAGACATTCATCCATGAAAAACCAATATATAACGTTATATGTTTATGTGAAACTTGGCTGTCACCAGAAAAATTAAGTAACTTACAGTTTACTGGTTACAAAATTGCTGCATCTTACTGTCGCCGTACTCGAGGAGGTGGCGGTGTGTGTATCTTGTTACAAAATCATCTCGAGTATAAGGAAATTTGTGATATTAGTAATATGTCTGTTGAGTATTGTATAGAGTTATGTGCAATAGAATTATCTAAAGAGAATGTAGTTATAGTTACAATTTATTGGAATAGAAGAGAGGAGGAAGTATTTACTCGCCAATTAAAAGAAATGTTGTATTATATTAATAAAAAATATTCAAAATATAATGTAATATTGGGAGGAGATTTAAATATAAATATCTTAGATAACTGTTTAAAAACTAACTTGTTCTTGGATCTAATGCTGGAACATAAATTTATACAACATATCAAAGTCCCCACACGTATCTCACAAACTACCTCGACATGTTTAGACTTAATTTTTACAAATTTTAATAATAGATGTAATTATACTACCGTAGAAGAATTAGGATTTTCAGACCACTGTGCAACCATCTTTCACACGAAATTGCTTAGCAACAACAACATAAAATCACACTGGTTCGTGAAAAAAAGGTTTTTTAATACACAAAATGTAGAAAACTTTAAATCAGAATTAAAAAAACAAAATTGGAATGAAATAATACAACCAAATAAAAATATAAATGAAAACTACATTGCATTTGCTAATACCTTAAATAAAATTTTAAATTTATGTATCCCGCTACAGAAGATAAAAATAAAAACAACATATAAAAAGTATTGGCTAACAAAGGGTATCAAATTATCTTGCAAAAACAAAAGACTACTTAAAATACTTACCACTAAAACAAAAAATCCCGTATTATTAAAATATTATAAAAAATACGAAAAAACCCTAAAGCAATCTGTAACGACAGCAAAAAGACTACAATATATAAATAGAATGAAAAAATCAACAAATAGAGTAAAAACGATGTGGAATATAATAAACGAAAGAACAAATAAACCAATGGAAAGGGAAAAAAATAATATAAAATTACATAAAAATGATAACTTGATAACAGAACCTAAGCAAATAGCTAATATTTTTAATGACTTTTTTGCTTCTATCGGGGAAAATATCTCACCAGCACAAGGAGCCCCTGTGATGTACCCCACAGAGAACTCCATGTTTCTCAGCCCTGTTGATCCTTTTGAAGTAAATAAAATAATAATAAATTTAAAAAATAAAAAGAGCTGTGGAGTAGACGAACTACCCCCTTTTCTACTAAAGCAATGTGCGGACGAATTAACCCTACCATTTTATAAACTAATTAACCAATCGTTTGATGAGGGAAGTTTTCCAAATCAACTTAAAAACGCACTCATAAAACCCGTGCACAAGAAAAATTCTAAAACAGATCCTAGTAACTATCGCCCCATCGCGTTATTACCAACTGCGTCTAAAATCTTTGAAAAGGCTATGTGCAACCGCGTATACTCTTTCTGTGAAAAAAATAAAATATTTGACGACTGCCAGAACGGCTTCCGTAAAAATAGATCTACAACGTTAGCAGTATACAAATACGTACAAGAGGCTCTATCTGTCATTAATAACAAAAAATATGCCGTGGGTATGCTCCTTGACATGACAAAAGCCTATGATAAAGTGCAATTTAAAATATTATTAGATAAGCTTTATGGGATAGGAATACGAGGAAAAGCTCATGAATGGTTTGCATCATACCTAAAGAATAGGGTACAGTTAGTGCAAGTTGAATATTTTGATAAAAACACAAATGAAATAATAAAAATAAGATCGGACAGTAAAGCAGTTAATGCATCAATCCCCCAAGGGAGTGTTATAGGATGTTTATTATTCCTCATATATATTAATGACCTTCCTAAAATTATAAAAAGTACATGTGTCTTATTCGCGGACGATATTTCTCTGCTCACATCATGCCAGAATGATGACAATATAAACGCCCAATTAGATTCCCTTCTTTCTACAACTCTAAACTGGATGAATGACCATAGTCTAGAAATCAACTTCACAAAAACAAAATTAATTACTTTTCATCCCCATCAAAAACCACCATTAAAATTAAATTTTATATATAATAACACAAAATTAGAACAAGTAAACGAGTTTACTCTCCTCGGTTTGTCTATAGATACCCATGTAAACTGGAAATCCCATATACAGAAAATAAGAGCAAAACTATCAAAATTTTCATACGCCCTTCGCGAAATTAAAAAAACTACCAACTTGCAAACTGCACTTGCTACTTACTATGCATATGCCCAGGCATGGCTTAGCTATGGGGTTATGCTGTGGGGTAACAGTACTGATTCGCAGACCATATTTATTTTGCAAAAAAAGTTAATTCGAATAATAATCAATATAGAACAAACCGAAAGTTGCAAACCACACTTCCTAAAACACAAAATACTCACACTTCCCTGTTTATACATCTTAGAGTTATGTAAATTTGTCAGAAAACACCCAGATTTCTACACAAATTGCGAAGAAACACAAATAAAATACATTTCGCGACACAATAGAAACAAAGTAAACATCCCTCCATCCCGACTAAAAATGCACTCAAACAGTCCTTTAGTAA
The DNA here is from genome assembly GCA_949316385.1 of Globia sparganii. Lineage (NCBI taxonomy): Eukaryota > Metazoa > Arthropoda > Insecta > Lepidoptera > Noctuidae > Globia > Globia sparganii. Next base: position 2,293,765 of record OX438654.1, read on the forward strand.
TGTCCGCTAAAATATATAACAAACTGCCAAATGAAATTAGAGAAGTAAGGAAAACAAATATATTTATTAATAAAGTGAAACAATTTCTGGAATCTAAGTCATACTACTCGGTAAAGGAATTTTTAGATGATAAATCGATCGGAAAATAAAAAATAAATGATTCTTTATACTATTCACCAATGATTCTGTTAAGATATTTATTAAATATATTTAATCTAATATAATAGAAAATTTAATAAAATATAAATTCCCAGATAAATGATAACATATTCTAATAATAATGACGATAAAAAAATTAATAACAGTACCTGACTTAATTTATCAATACCTACACACGGACATAATAATAATAATTATACATAATTGATTTAAATGAATATATAATTTTAATAATGATGACAATAAAAATAAATACCTGACAAAAGTTACCTAACCTACTATACAAAACATAATAATAATATACATACATACATTAATTGCTATAATAATAATTTGACAATAAAAATAAATAAAATATCTGACATAATTTACAAATTCTTTTAAAATAGTTATGATATTAATAATAATGACGATAAAAAATTAATAAAAATACCTGACTTAATTTATCAATACTTACTTACACACGGACATAATAATAATAATTATACATAATTGATTTAAATGAATATATAAATAATGATGACGATAAGAATAAATACCTGACAAAAGCTGCCTAACCTGCTTATAAAAACATAGTAATAATATACATACATAAATTAATTTCTTTAATAACAATTTGACGATAAAATAAATAAAATATCTAACATAATTTACAAATTCTTATGCAATAGTCATAATATTATAATAACATGCATACACAATAAATTAAAAAATCACAATACAAAAATAAATTAAAAATCGGACACAATCTACCAATACTTATACACTCATATATACATCTATTAGATCTACCTACAATAATTAATTCCGTGAATTGTTTTTTTTGGCGCCATCCTTTCTCCTACCTTTGCTGTGCCCGACAGGGTCCATATTGATCTTGACAATATTTCATACCATCTATGTACATAATATGGAATGCAATAAAGAATTGAGTATTGAGTATTGAGTATTGACCTCATACACCCCAATTAGAACATTGCGTTAAAGGCATATAATACAAAGACCAAAACTATTTTTTTTAAAGCCAACTATTATTATTAAGAAAAACGTGTTGATCCTAGCATTACTTTATGCATTCAAAATTGAGTCTTATCCCTTGAAATACGATAATTTTCTTTGGCTCAATCGGCAGATAGTATGGCAAAATACTGAAATCGATTCAGCAGTCAATTATGAACAACTATTTTCAGGTTTTTCGCATTTAACGTTACACTTTGTATAGGAAAAATCAGAATCACAACCCTCAATTTTGCCCTCTTGTAAAAAAAATGCTGATAAAAGTCTACTAACCTGGGTTAGCACCATCACGGAACACCTTGGGCAGGTTTTTGTAAGCCAGGAAGTACTCGATATGAGCCATCTCGTGATGTGCTGTCACCAAGTCTTTCATATCCACGTGAGTGCACATCTTGATCCTGGAAATATGGAAAGTATCGTTATTATTGAGATATCAATACTTATTGGAGTTAAGTATAAGAACAAAACGAACTGAGAAAGAGAATCTCAGTCGTTAACGACTGAGATTCTCTTTCTCAGTTCGTTGTTCTTAACAAACATGCAATTTTGACCCAAGCATATTAGGTGAATGAATTTCACTTTACTACTTTAGTTCATTACAAGAAAACAAGCGTTTTCACAATATTACTATTCAAATTATTATTACTATTTTTCATCACTGATAAAATTCCAATCCTTAGATTGGGAATCAATATCTTCATCGGTTCATCAAAGAGCTGTCTAATTTTATATCCTTCAAATCATCAGAATGACCTTGTAGTACACATAAAACTAACATTCTTACCTATAATCATGTCTGTTACAAAAGTCCCAGGCAGAAGGCTGGCAGTGTATATGTCTGTCTGTGGGTTGCTGCAGCGCGCTCAGTGCCCAGAAATCTTGCGGCATCGCAGACATGTTCATTGACACGAAGAACTCTTCGGCCAGTTGGAAGATTGTGAGTGGAGTGTAGCCCTGGAAGTTATAATATTTAATTTAAATTAGTGTTGTCTCGAAAACGAATTGGAAATGGGACTAATACTTTTAAAATATTAAGGAAATAACTGGATTATCAAATAACTATGTACATATTATTTCTAATGGAATTTAACCCCCTTACTTATAAACGTCCTAAAGAGTCTGTATAGTTACACAATGCTTTGTTTTCTTCTTTCGAAAGTCAAATTACTGACGACTGAAAGAGAGAAATCGGTGTGTAACTATTGATATAATAAGTTTATTAGTAAGGGGGTAACCCTTATATAGTAAGTATGCATGGAAGCAGGAATAAAATACAAAGGATTGAAATTGAAAGATTCAATGTACATCCTGGGATCGACGCGTAATGCACTTAATATGCAAAAAAATCTATGAGTTAAGCTTTCGTCTGAATAAATGAAATAAATTTCCCAGGCAACAGGTTTCCTCAATTAATGCAGCCCAGGTTGATTCCAGGTTGGACACCGGGTGCTAGTTCAAGATCCCTGAAGATCACAGCCTCTTATTTTATCTTACCTGCTGAACCATCTCCGGGGTGACATCCACGAGGGTCTTGCCTGGGTAAGGCAGGGTGACGGGCACGATGCCCGACCAGCTCTGTCCCCACATGTCACCAAGAATATGGGCAGGTAGGGGGGCCGAGCGGGAGATCCGCTCAGGACCGTAGGCTTCACGAAGACGACGACGGACGTAGGCGTGGAGAAGCTCGTATAGGGGCTTGATCTGGAGAAAAATAATTATAGATACGTTAATATTAGGTATTAAGGTCTGATTTGATAAGTTCGGCGCTGGGATAAGATCGTACGAATCAAATTCCCGGCTAATTTGGCAATATTTTGTTAATGCTGACAACATTATGTTTTATGCCATTTACTTCGGCCATAAAATGGCGCAGAGTATAACGGCGCATAATTTGATTCCTACGGTAACCTCTACACACTCTACATAAGATACCATAATGCCATTATTCCCCGTCTGCATAGGCGTGTATCTGTATAGTCTTATAAGTCTCATGTTATAAGATAGCAATTATATTTCCTTAAACCGGCCACAAATCCAAATTGAGGTGATACGGAAAATTGGAGATTACCTCACTAGAAAAATTATAACCGGTTTCTGAAAAGCTAGTCAACACAATTTGCCAACATATTGTTGAACTCATGTTAACTGCTGTGTAATAAAATCACTTGAGATGATAGTTTAATTTTGCTTGCTGTTGATGAGCTTTCCAGAAACTGTGGAATAAATAGATTGGCGATTATATTAATTAAGGGTTGCTACGCGGCAGACCCCGTAAAAAATGGCAACGTGAGCTGGAGAAAACAAACAACCAGTGGTTCACTTTAGCCCTGGATCGAAAGAGCTGGAAGTCATGTGGCGAGGGCTTTTCCCAGCAGTGGGATTATGTAGGCTAACATTAACAGAAAGTAAGGGTTGTTACCTGTTCCCAAACGTCGTCAACCTCTTGTCTCATGTTGTTAGTCTCGTAAGGGAACATCCAGTAAGCAGACGCGTCCGTGAAATCTGGAACACACAAAATAACTATGTAGGAAACACTTTATAAGGAGATTAGGAGACTGCAGAAAAACAAAACCAAAATGGCATCTTAAACGAGCTCATGAGATTACATTTAATGTCTCGAAAATTTCCTGTTTCATATCACGAAAGTACGTACAATGCTTTTTTCATACGCACAGCACTCAGATAAACATAGCGCCTTTTGTTCTGCTTAGAGCACGTCGCACAACTGAAAAGCAGTAAGCTATTGCTCCGTCGTTTCAACATTACAGGTGTTAGGAAAAACCTACAGAGTGGCAGGCACATCGACGGGTAACCTGTTTCTATGGATTCTGAACCAACCTGCCTCTTCGTCGGTTATTAAAAAAAAATTGCTGTTCCATTCATTTTGACCGCGTAGGTATTACTCTTTTCTATTAAGACGACACCGACCGCGCAGTGGCGCCCTCATCGTTTGTTTGGTTATTTCTTTTAATTTAGAATGAAAATGCAGAAAATAAGCATGTTACGTTGTGCTTCACAGGATTATACGTTATTATTATTACAAATTGGCTATCTTCTGTCATTTTCTTAATAAAATAGAAAGAAAAAGATGCACTGAACTTAAATTTAGTTTAGTTTGTGAATAACAGAATCGGGGCCAGTGTTATTATTTATTAGATTCTGAGTTCATAATAATCTACAATCCTACATAATAAAATAAAAGACTAAGTTTCATTTTGCACTGTTTTTTGTTTTCATACATAAATAATACCTAGGGCTGTAACAGAATTTCGCCTCCGTAATTGCAAAACTTTTGTAACTCCGCATCCGCATCGAAACTGAGGCATAATAAAGAAAATCGACTCCAACCAAGCGAAACCCGTTTAATGTGGTGGAGATATAACTCCAAGTTTCAGGTTTTTGCTCCCATGACACCGGCCGCCGCCGCCGCCAGGCTCAGCACTAGGTGAGCAATTGTTTTGTGGAGCCGGTGTTATGAACCACTTAGAAATCGCTTAAAAGATGACAAAGCCGCGAAACTGTTGTTTACCCTAACCCTAGTTGTTCTAGATATTGATTAGTAATATTTAGATTTTTTTCATCAATAAGTATTTTGCAACCCTTTATAAGTTTATAAGGTTACTTACTATTCAACCTCGCCGCCTGATTGGTCAGATCCACAAGCTGTTCATACAGATCCCTGATCCTCCTCCCCGTGTTCCTCCTCCACTCGGTCCAGATGTGCTGCAGCTCGTCCCAGTCTCTAGAGTGCGACATGATGAACTGAAGTTCAGGCTGCAGGTGCAGACCACACTTGAAGGGCTCGTTGTACGCGCAGATCTCCGCAGTATTGTAGACTGCCAGCATGTCGTTGATAATGCGGTTGTACTGGAATTTGATAAATAACAATGACAAAATCACACGTGTGTTTCCCGAAGTGGTCAAAAGAAGCATTTAGTCTAATCTCCGTTCGCTGTTTAGTTTCCAAACATGTAATTAATATGATTTTTTTGAAAAATATTTAATGATAATGATAAATGATAAATGATAAATGATTTTATTTCTGTAAGTAGGTTTGTACAAACACTTTTACACGTCAATCATATTTTTTTTTAAAAACGAGATGAGGTCGGCGTTTCCTATCTGACTACTCTGAGAAGAAAGGCCGAAACAAACTCAGAGGTCACAGTCTCTTTTAAAGTCCAGACATAATCTTGGTGAGATCATGTGGAGACCATGTAGATTGGTGTCTGAAATGGTCTTTTGAGGAAAGAACCACACAGATTGAGTGGACCCGTCCAGTCAGTGCACGCATTTGTCAGTAATCATGCAGCTCAACTCAAACTTAGGGAGCTCAACGATTCGACGAACAATACCAAAGAAAGGACATTTGAGTAGGTCGCATAAATTACTCAAACTGCCAGACCATGACTAAAACTATCTGAGAAAAAAACAAAGGCAAACTAAAATTAACCCACATAGTCTTCACATTCACAGTCATTAAAAATAACATAATACTTTACAAAGTAAATATTCATGTCACTGTATATGTAAAATTTATCAATGTCAATGTGTATATAAAAATCCAGAAATAGTCTTGGTCAGATCATTTTGAGGACCATGTAGATTGGTGTCTGAAATGGTCTTTTGAGGAAAGAACCACACAGATTGAGGGGACCTGTCCAGTCAGTGATTTATAAAGTTTAGTTTGCGCTACAACTTTAAACTTTTTATGATTTTTTCAACAGTAGTAAGTCATACTGAAATCAACCTGCTTTACACAATCATAAAGTTGATATTTTTGTTTAAGCAGATATTACATCAGTCGGAAAGAAGGATTTAAATAGAATAGAAGAACCTTAGTTAGTTTATGTTTCATTTATGTAACAAGGAGAGATTCGAGACTATTGCTGTAGGCTCGGCACAATTCTCTCGTAAATCGTTTTGTTACACCTTTACATAATTTGGCATTTACGGGATACTATTTTATCCATACATACCGGTATTAATCTATCTATAAAAATAGTAGAAGCTCCTTACGAACCCTGGTAATAGCTACGCCATCTCATATTTCTAAATCACATTCCTTTATATTAGGTATGAATCAGGATTAACCTTATGATTTGACTTTATCAGGATATATTTTATATTCATCACTAACTTACTTTATTAGGAAAATATAAAACCTGCTAAGGTGGACATTCGCCTTGGAGTGTAAATATGGTGCTACTCCACAAACAATGGGGCACTTACGTGTCCTATTGTCTGTACACTACAAAAGTTGATGGACGCTACTGAAGGTGCCAAGCTCGTAGCCAAATTTTGAGCTTATTGTATATAGATTGTCATCGACACGCTAAAAATAAGAAGGAAAATATTCACAGTTATAACTTACTCTATCAAGCTGGTCAGGTGGTAAGGCAGCTGGTCCGATGATGGACAGTAACCGTAACTGCCTGAATGTGGCGAAGTCTCTGAGGCCTCCGCGAGGTATCTGCTGAGCGGCCTCCCAAAGACCACGCTGGAACAGGGTGTAACGTTGCTGGGCATCCAACTGTAATAGAATAAGTAAGAGATTGTAAAATCAGCAGGACTAGATATTGCATGCATGATAAGTAAAACTTTTTACATATCTCAGGATCAGGACCATAGGGACCTTTGATAGGCATACGATGGGACGAAGCCAACTTGCAGAGGCCCGTTAGACTCTATAAGTAAAGGATATGAAGCACCAACACAAGATTATCCCTGTATGCACTGTGCAAAAGTGCACCCAAGGACAACCCCCGGTTGGTGAAAGACTATTGCTGAATATGGAAAAAAAATAACTATGGGTTTGGGTGGTTAAGCTGGACTGGTTATCTAGAACTATGGAAGGACTATAGTCCCTGTCTGACCAAAATTTTATTTAAACAGCATACGGATAAAATGACAGGTGACTTGCACACTCAATAATGGGCCCCCGGAAACGATCGCTAGCACATAGTGGCGTAGCGTCAAGCTGGCAAACATATCCTGATGTGTTTGAGGAGTGGAGAGGAATTCCAGGGCTATCAAGACAATCTTGGAGGTATGGTCAAGGTCCTGGACCAGCATCTACAAAATTTATTAGTTGATGATCATGAAATATCATCTAGTAAACTAGTATGAGAGACTTCTAGATATAGTTATTTTGGGGGTGTTTGCGCTTATAGTGCCAAATCGTCCTATGAACCATCAATTTCGTAATAGTAGCTAATGGAACGAATCAGACAACAAGTACTAAGGACTTTTAACACACATGATTATTACAGTAACTAGTTCGGAGCTTAAAAAACTATACTTAGTAAAATTATAAGTAATCATAGATGAAGAAAACCTGCGCAAACATTTCGCTACGTTAATCGTTGAAATATTTGCAGACTGCGTGCCTTGTTTATTCTGTGACTTCAATGAAACAAAAAGAAAATTTCCATAATAGCTGCAATTGTATACTAACTAACAACCTGTCAAAACATTGTGAAACTATTCATTTTTCAATCTAAAACAAATACTCATGGTATGGTGTCATGGAAGACTAATGGCGGAATTCTTAGCAGACGTGTGATCTACTTGCTCCTTTTACGGTGTGTCAAAGAAAAATTGGGTAACTTTTCTAGAACTTCATATCGGGAGAAAACAGAGTTAATAGATAGCAAACCCTTGACAAGAATCAATATACAAAAGGTTTCCAATATTTTAGCCACATTATACTAAGGTACACGTTAAATATGTATTATATAGGGTTTGCAACAGAAAAGTGTTCATTGTTTTTGTATCATCGTCATCTGGGACTTTTAATTAGCACTATCAACCAAGCCCTATGTACCTACGATTGTCTTAGATATATACATACACAGATAGAATACGCTTATATATTTTACACTGAAATTGTCTGCTTGCTATGAATTATCTTGCTAATTACAACAATATTCACAATCCATCTACTTACTGATTTTTAAAAGATCCATGTTTAGCATGAGATGCTTGCAGGCCTGGTAAAATCATGGTTTGGTTAATTACACACTTGATTTTTTATATAACCTAAAATTACCTACTACTTTTTATTACCTTCGTTAATAATGAAACCTTAATTAAAATGACGTCATCCTACAATGACGAATAACAAGAAAACAATGATGAAGTGTAGCTTATTTTTTATAGCAATTACTTTGGTGACTCAGTGGACACATAGCGTGATGATATTGTGTTATGAATCACGGTAATGCCGCTATCATAATAATTGATGGTTATTGTTATAAAGCGACATAATCACCATGTTACTGGTTTGATCCTCAGTTGGTTTGACTGTCATGTTGAATGATGAGACAGTCACTGCAAAGACACACAGATCTTTCCATTTCAAACGCCTATAATTTTATTATTGTATTTGTGTACCTCAGTGGTAGTACTTGGAGAAGTACTGTTTGAGAAATAACATGAGGTGCACAAATACACCACACCTTGTTGTAGTTTTGTTAGTTAACTTCTTATGAGAAATTGTATTTGCACAAAAATGATTCTCAACGTTTCAGGCCTCACAAAGTCCGTCAAGGATCAAAATATCAGTCAATAAGTATCAGCTCAACATCTTGTCATCTGCCTAGCCTTTTTACAACTATATTGGGATCGGCTTCCAATCTAACTGGATGCAGCTGAATACCAGTATTTTAAATGGAGCTACTGCCTATCTGACCTCCACAACCTCCTCCTTACTGAGTAATACGATTCCCTTAGGTAAGACTGGTTGTCAGATTTTCGTGCTTCTGACGACCGGTAACGACTGTCAAAGATTCATGAATTACAGCCGGGATCAACGGCTTAACGTGCTTTTCGAGACACGGAGAGGCCTTGATATGTAAAGATGGTCACCCATCCACGAACCAACCGCGGCAAGCGTAACTTAACCTGGTCGATCGACCCGTGAGGCTGTTATTACTTAGCCACAGGTATGCTTCATAATCATAAATTAAATCTTAAAAACCCGGATGAACAGTAATTAAAGAAGATAATTTAGCGAAATAATCGTGTAATTAAAAACCGTGGTTAAAATTTTGTTCACACTTTTTTTGGTCTGCTGGACGGATAACATAAGAGTCTGTTTACATGGATACTTAGTTATATAAGAGTCTTAAGTAAAAGAATGCTCAATATTTTCGTCAACTAAGAATCAGTAATGAATTCCACTGCATAACAAAAATGTTGATGTTGTAAACCGACAGTTACTTTTAAAAAAATCTTTATTAGTGAAGGGTTTGTATGATCATATCACATTCATAAAAAGTTTGTTATAGTCAAAAAGGGCAATAAAGCTAAGGGCCAATAAGCCGACTAGAATGAGAAGGCCTTCAATCTAAATTCATACGAATGAAGTTAAGGGCTTCGAAACACCAGCAATTAATATTTTATTTATTTTATTTTATTAGTTTTAGGAAAACTTACAGCTATACATTTTAATATCTAGTACAATGCGTAAGCGATGGCCAATTACAAGCTTCCACGAACGATTAGTGTGGGTAACATAAACAAATACGCGAAGACAGCGACGTAAGAGATACGCAATATCTCACGCTCAAAAAAAAACAAACAAATATATAATATAGCAAACTTAAAGTAAAAGTTACCCCATTTGCTTTAAGAATGCTATTTTCATTGGTAAGAAAGGAGTATCATAATGGATAGCATCCAGCGAAATATGTCTATAAAGCTAAATAAAAAGGCGTGCATTTATTTTAGTTTGTTAGCATGTAAATCGCATAATATCACATAATGTTACGACCCAAATCACCTATTCAAACAACTAGGTCAACGATAGACGACATTTTGACCCCCAAGTTCAAGAACTTACATCAAATTTCGCAAATTTGCGTGCTAATAACTCTGTTTATACCGCGACCTTGTCCACAGTATAACAGCGTACTAGTGTCATAAGTCCCATAACAAAGCGATGCATTAGGTGACCTTGATTTACTTAGAGATCTAATCTTGTAGACTCAAGTTCAAGTATTGTTTGTATCAATTATTCGGTAGTTTAATTATTTGTTTGAATCTAATGGATTCTATAAATTGGTGTTTATTTTGTGGTTAGCAAGAGTTAATTAGGCAGTAGACAAATAATTATTCTGGTTACAATTTACGTAGGAAAACACTTTACTACTTCTGAGTTCTGTTCTGAAACGGCAGTCTTTAATTTAAATGACTGGCCGTAATTAAAAACGTTCAAAATCTAGTCGCAATTTCATCAATATCAAAAATGTAGGGAAATTAAAGGTATTTTTGACAGATCAAACTTTGAACATTCTTTAAATAACGAGAATTGCCCTCAGCTAGATATTCTAATAATGATATGTAAAAAATCATTTTCAGTAAGGGGTAATTATATTTTTTTATAGAATTAAACATAGCATTGTTCTGAGATGAATTTCCAAAATGGTTTTCATTGCGTTGATGAAAGATAAAACTTGAACAAAAATGTTTATACGTCGATTAATATAAAATGCTAATTTTAAGGTATGTATGTAGGCATTAGACATTCCCACGTTGCTTAGTGATTAAGAGGGGAGATTATTGTCTTTTTCCAAATAAAGACGTAAATATTTTGATGAAACAGTTTTAGTTGATCCCAGGGCACAGGGTAAAATTCGTTGTAATTGAACATAATTTTCATAAAATTTACGAGTCAGTGCTTTAAAAGGTACCAATTCGAAAACACCCATACAACTGCAATAAATGGCGTTGTATAATTACCTACCGTATAATGTTAGAGTGTTTACAAGTACGAATGCGAAAGCACTCCTTTGACACCTAAGTGTACATTACATAAGATCAAAGTTCTTTTTTTTTTTCAAATTTACTGTAACTATTTTTCTGGTGAAAAAGACTTTATTATTATAGGCATAACTATCAGGGAATAATGGCAGCTACAAAGTCACTACTCCCTGATAGTTTTTGTAAGGGTACTACAGGACCTAAACGCAAGTTTTATAATGCCTAAAAGTATATGATCGACTATAGTAAACAAACTCAGAAAAATATATGATATTCTCCAGGGTATATGCTACTTAGATAGTATGTTGAAAACGTAATACAACTAATTTGATACGATAGAAAAAAATCATGAAAATACCTCTAAAACTTTCTGTTCACAATAAAAACCATACTAATATACATACAATCATTCTGATTTTTTGCCAGATTATTCTACAAGCAACATACTAAAGTACTAGTATTTTAATTTTTTAATCCAAACAATAGATTTTTTGTAAATAGATAATTGCTTCATATTTTGCAATAAATTACCAGCGTTGTGCACTTCTCTTTCTTTTCTATGCAGTCCGACAGTGACCGCGCTTTAGGGCATGTAGTCCCCTATACTCTTCAGAAGTATTATATGCGAAAGACTCGGATTATCTCCAATTAAATCAATTAAACTTGACTCCAATCTGTCGAGAAAACTCAACAATTCAAACAAATAACTACTCATTATCTTAAAGCTAGCTATAGTAATAACGAATTCAGTTTCCCACGGTATGGAACTGGTTTTGAACTTGAGACTATATTTATGTGTTAATTATTCATTCATATTATCGCACATTTTGCCTTGTCACGATCTTAACTTAATCGTATTAAAGTACTCGTAGGTACGATACATAAGTCTGTACGTCTGTACCTATTAACATGCACAGAAACAAGAACTCATAGTCATCTATCTATTTTTGGATACCAGAAATGGCAACTCCATCTTTTTTGTAGACGTCATTAAAAATGTAACAGGTCTATCTATCTAAATAAAATTCAAAGTCCTGACTGACTGATATATCAACGCACAGACTAAACCGCTGGTCCTAGAGACATGAAATTTTGAGGGTTTGTTATTTGTGAAGAGTATGTATCCATTGAGAAAGGGTTTTTCGGAATTCCACCTTTAAGAGGGCGAAGGGGGGGAGGGTGAAATTTCATGCAGACGAAGTCGCGGGCAGAAGCTAGAAGGTAACAAAGATAAAAAAATCCAAAAGGGAAACTATCAAATCAAAAACGGATCGTGCGTTCACATGCTGTAGCATGACCACACGCGTCGTTAATATTGCGGGCAGAAGCTAACTATACTCTTTCTTCCTGTGTGATATTTGAGCTATCGAAAAGACTACTGCACATAAATGAGCCTAAATTTATATTTCGTTTACTAATGCTTGGAAAAGGAGTAATGTCGTCAAGAGCATTGGCAACCCCGTTTCTTGTAATACTGTGACAAGTTGGATCTATTCGGGCCATGTTTTTTTATATGTGAACTGCTCGAACTAATTAAAACTACCCTATCCACTGTCTTTAATGGATATCATTAAAGCTCAGCTCGTCAGCTACTCGATTACCAACATTACAGCCTACAACTAAGTGCCCGTTCACCTGCACCTTGGTTGCCTTAATGAACGCCACTGATGCCGCAATCAACGTGGCCACCTACAGTGCTCAAACAATATAAAATATCGAAGAAGAGTACCATCGACACGAAAAGAAGAAGAAGTGAACAATTAGCTAAAAAGTTTCCATTTCTGTTGCCCCTTTTCCTCAATTTTCCTCATACCAAAATCACCAGAAGTCATCGTCACGTTTTGGTTGCGAAACGCCACTCTATGGGAATGTCCTCTATCATTGACAATGGACACACGTTAACTTGTGTGAGAATTAATAGGCGTCTCATTATGCTGTGGCGGCATTGAAGTGGCTACCTTAAGGTCTTAACTTTATCTTCGTTGTTAAGCTTCATTGCGTCTTTGTTTTATTTCGAGTTATATAATGGGATTAATTAATTCTTTGCGGTTATGTTGGCTTAGAGTTGAACTTTTAATGTCATGGGTAGCATGTGACAATCTATTAGACAGTCCACTGATAAAATCCCGTCAAGATTTGGTCCGTCATGACCGTTTCTTGTGAATCTCTAACGCTACGGTTTCCTAGATGTGGGATGTCCGCCACATAACGGAAGCAGTGGCGCCTGTCATGAAAATGACGGCAAGGAGGTCTGACTTTGCGCTGTCAAAAACGCTCTCTAGGAAAACACACCAACTTTTTCATTTAAAACGTCTCAGTGACGTCATTTCCCGGCAAATTATGGACGCTATGTGGTGGCAACTGATCTTCTAGGAAACGGTAGCTGAAGCTACTTATTTGGGACAAAAAGTTGCCTTAGTCTTCAAAGGATGCTGTATAGGTTTTTATATTTTATTTATCTTTCCTTGAGATTTTGATTATGTAAATGTGAGGACGGAGGAGATTTTAGATCTGTAGACCATTTTTTATTTTATCAAGTACCTGGTACTTGTTTACAGGCCTACGCTGTCCTCCTATACCTACTGTAATTAGAAAACATTGTAAAAGCCAATTATTTTTATTTTTAAAAGAGTGACCGTGGAGTTTCTTGCCTGTTCTTCTCCATAGGAAACGACCAATTGGAACCGTGCACCTAGCTTCTGACGTTTCATAAGTGTCCTTGTAGGCTTATGTGAAATAAAATATTTAGATTTTTGTATGAATGACCATTATAGTTTTATCAAATTTGAAACCAAGTCCTTACAATTTCAACTTCTGTATTCGTTGTCCTCAGAGTCACAGTCTAATAGAAGTTACAGGATGCTTAGGCATACTGCTTCACACTGCTTCTATACGACCTGTCATTATTCCTAAAATTTAAACGTCAAACGACCCTAACAAAATTCTTTGAAAAAGTCACTACACTATCCATCATAATCAATGCAACTACTAAAGAAGCTAACAAAAACTAAGAGACCAAACCAACAAAAATACTCATTCATACCCAAACTAGTTCAAGTTTACAAACAGATGTACTATCGCGCACAAAGCTGCTTCAATATTTGGCACAACACTATGCAATCCATTTGCACTTTAAGACCAAATTAGATTTACACTCCTTCCACTGAATTTTGGACTCTAAATCACTGTGATTAGGTTCGGGGAAGGTTGTCTGGTGAGTTTTGTTAAGATGGTTGTGAGGATTCTAAGGTCAGGATCGTCTTTTGTCATCAATTAGCGAACTACGTGTGTGGGTTGTGTAACATGGTTGTACTGTTAAGAGTATGCCGACCGTACAGTGGCGCCCTCATCGTTTGTTTAGTTATTTCAAACAATTTAGAATGAAAATGCAGAAAATAAGCACGTTAAGTTGTGCTTCACAAGATTATACGTTAATATTATTAGAAGCGGTAGTTTTATATTGTTTAGTTTTATTATAATCCAGTGGCCGCTTCTAATAATATTAACGTATAATCTTGTGAAGCACAACTTAACGTGCTTATTTTCTGTATTTTCATTCTAAATTGTTTGAAATAACTAAACAAACGATGAGGGTGCCACTGTGCGGGCGGCATAGTCTTAAGTAGAAAACTCGGTATTTGAGTGGATTTTGATACTGTTTTGTATGGATCAGAATAAATAGATAGATATAATACTCTTTATTATGTACTATTGCCAAAATCGATATCTGACCATTTTGAAACAAAAATCACGTGCACATGATGACCACAGCTGTGTCCGCCCTTTTTGCATCGACTAATAGGCATGCGTTGTGAGTAAAACAATAAGAATCCTTTTTAGGTCGAGCGCTGCAAGCAGGAATAGTCCTTTTTTTGGGTGGGAAATTATCAAATAACTTCTCCCGCTCTTGGGCGAAGCGGGAGGGCGTGCCAGACTTTTACTGACTAAAACCCACCCGTGTTCCTTCAGTTGCCTGTGCCAGGGGCCACGGTAACTCTTTCGAACAAATCGCGACCTTGGCAAGCATCGGCCCGTGCAGACCCCGTCAGTTAGTGCTGAAATCTCTTTGAGGCGAGCGTGGAACACAATAGTCTTTACGGCGGCGGTCAGATATATTTTGGCGGTAGTACACCATAAAAATACAGATATAAATGTAGAAAAAGGAAGCAAAAGAAGTATGTCAGGATCGTAGCAGGTTGCGTTCTGTAGCCTACCCTCATGGGAAGAAGGCGCGAGCTTAAGTATGTGTATAAATGTTTTTACAAGACATGACACAATGAGCGGTCTTATCACTAAAAGCGATCTCATAAAGACAAAGTCAAAACATTTTTTTCAGATAGGCTCATAAAAGGCACTTTTGAACATCATAATTTACAAAAAAAACCTAACCTAGAATAAACTTTAAAGATTGACTTAAGTCTTGAAGAACTTTTAAGTTGTCAGAAAAATTTGAAGAAAGTAAAGCACTTTTTGTATCCAATTTAATAGTAATTTATTTGTAATATCCTGAGAATCGGTACTTTGGTATCACAATAGAAGGTCTCCAACGTGCTTTGCCGTAATAAAATAAGGGCTGGGTTCATTAAATTTTACATAGAGGTTTCTTCTGTTTCTATATTTAAAAATCTGCCTAGCCGTTTGCCAACTACGTTAAGATTGGCTTCCAATCCACCGGATGCAGATGACCAGTATTTTACATGGAGCGACTGCCTATCTGACCTCCACAACCAATTTACTGGGTAACGGTACCCCTTAGTAAGTACAGTGGTGCTATTCTGTAAAAATCTCACCGTGAAAATCTGGTATGGTAGATAGTACATCACCCTACCAGAATATTTCAAATTCAAGAAATAATACACACATCAAAAGTGTCTAGGGATCAAGCATTTTTATGCGGATTTCTTGAGATTGAGATGTGGCTTTGTAATAAATTTATGATTTTATAAATTTATATGGATCCTTTTTGGTGCATTTCATAATTTGAATCAGGAACTGTGAATCAAATTCGAGTAAAAGATGAAAATCAGCTGTCAATATTTTCCCTTTAAAAACATACAACGCATTGAAGACATTATTAGTGCTACTGTTTCCCTACTACTGATTAAAACCAACGTTATTATGGAGCGGCGACGTCATTTAAGCAGGGAAGAAATGCTCAGAGCCGTGGGAATGATAGAAGCTGGTTCCCGGCAACGTACTGTGGCTTTAGCTCTGAATACAAGTCAGAGTGTTATCAGTCGACTTTGGACACGTTACCGAAGCACTGGTACCGTGGCTGAGCGCCATGGAGGACGGTATCGCTGCACCACACGAAGACAAGACCGATACATTCAAATCTTAACTCGAAGAGCTCCAACAATAACCGCCATGATGTTAGCCGTGAGGCTTCATCACTCTTCAGGGAACTTAATTAGCGACCAAACAGTCAGAAACCGCTTGCATGAAGTGAACCTTCATTCCCGAAGACCGCTACGGGTACCACCTATAGCAATGCACAATCGTAGGATTCGATATCAATGGGCTCTTGAACACAGAAATTGGGCAGAAGAACAATGGCGTTTCGTGTGCTTTTCTGATGAGTCTCGTTTTGGTATGAGACCGGATACAAGACGTATACGACACTGGAGAACCCCTGGACGCCAACAGCGATTAAAATCCTGCCAGGAAGTCCATCCTTATAGTGGTGGAACCATCATGGTATGGGCGGGTATTTGGATCGGCGGAAGAACTCAGTTGATTTGGATCAGAGGCAACCTCAACGCTCAAATTTATGCTGAGACGATTGTATCAGACGTCATCGTTCCTCTACAAGTGCAAATCGGTCCCTTATTTCAGTTAATGCATGATAATGCACGACCGCACACCGCAAGAGTTGTAAGACAGACTCTCGCCGCAGCTAACATCAATGTCCTGCCCTGGCCTGCTCAGTCGCCAGACTTGAACCCGATTGAGCATGCATGGGATATGCTACAGAGAAGAGCTCTGCCGAATATGGAGGGTATCCAGTCGCAAGAAGACCTTTTTTTGTTGTTGCAACGAACATGGGCGGCCATTCCACAGCGTGATTTGGATGAACTCATTTTGAGTATGCCAAACCGATGTTCTTGTGTTGTTAGTGTTCGCGGTAGAAACACGGATTATTAATTGTTTAAGTTACCCAATAAAATTTTAGAGAAAACTGTTATTTCAGTCTTTTTTTCGAACTTTTGTGTTAGTGGTTCAAATGTCAAAAATCCCTTTATTAGGAAAATGGCAAATTTCTTTATTAATGCAAAGGTGACTTGGTTTATCGTTACTGTGACAAACGAAAACACTTTATTTGATGAATCCTTAAAGAAAATTTTAATTAATATCAATCAGGAGAAAAGTTATTGCAAAAATATATGTTGATCCCTAGACACTTTTGATGTGTGTATTTTGTTATCATCTGTATTTAGTTCAATGGAGCATAAAAACGCAGTCGTGGTCATACAAAATTCTGATTATTAAAAAAAAAAAGGAGCATTGTGACGTCAGTAGACACTTTTGACCCTGAATACTGCTGATTTGAAGCCAAGGTGAAGGTAGATAGTTATCAAATTCTTTGAGAAATATGTAATTTAACATAATTTTTACCTAGCATAAAGTGAGACACGGAAGGACCGTAGTCAAATAGAGCATAATGATAAATAATAGCCTCCCCGACCGATTTCGGTCACGGTGGTCAATCTCAACGGAGATTAGCCAGGTACGCAGGAGATTTTATAGTGCACAAGTGTGTGCGCAGACACAGGTGCACTCTCTGTTCCTTTACTCTCATAGTCCGATGGGACGGCAATCCGACACGATCGGAGAGAGATCAGGCGCAGTACCAACGGCTTTACGTGCTTTCCGAGGCACGGGGGTATTAAACCGCCAACTTCCAAACTCCGGACTGTTACTAAGAAATTCCTAATGGAAAAACTCAATAACACTTTGTCCGACCCGGGAATCAAACCCAGGACCCCGTACTCAGCAGTCGCGCTTGCAACTACGAGGCCAACGGGGCAGCATAATGATACAGTTATTTCGTAATGAAATATGAAGCCTATTTTTGTCCAAACCATCTCATATATTCCACATTCTCAGTAACCATTAATAGTTCTAGGTTCTAAAACGTCTGAAATATTCCTGGAATAAGTACTTACTTTTGTTGTCCAATCATATTTTTGTATTTATTTAAGGGTTGATTTTTCAATCGACAGATAATTTTTATTCGTAGAATAAAATTGACTTTTGACAGATTTTGTATGGAAGAACTGTCTAAAATTAAAAACTATTCCTCTAATAGAATTGCCTGACGTCATAAATAAATAACAAAAGAGTATGAATGAAAATCGTGCAACACCAGTGCTAATAAGTTAAACAATTTAACATAGTATTGTAAAATGGATGTGTCACCTCAATTCGCGCTACGTTAATTGAATCAGGCCTTAAATCGGCAAGGGCACAGTTTTCAGTTTTCACTTGCACTTATTTTTAACAGGTTGCCAGAATTCTTTGTGGCGACAACTATTCATCCCTTTTAACTGTCCTTTGTAGGAAATAACTAGTTTATAGTATCCAAATAGCGAAGAGAGCAGAGTTTTATGAGAGCAATGGTGGCCGAGTGGTATCGGTTCCGACTTACGAGTGGTAGGTCGCGAGGTCAAACCCAGGCCGGCACTTAATTTGTGTTTTAATTTCATCACTACTGCTCGCAAAAACGGTGAAGGAAAACAACCAAAACTTCGAAGATATTTGACATCCGACAACCCGCACTGGACCCACGCGGTAGATTATGGCCCACTTCCTCTCACAGAGAGTCCTGTCTTTTTTTTATTGCTGATTGGGCCCGCTCTTGACCTGGATCACGCCTGATGGAAAGCAATGGATGAGGTCTATGATGAAACGAGCGTGCTCAGAAGATGCCTAAGGCAATGAAACTCCCACGCATTGACGAAACATAGCAGGCTGCTTGACGCCGGACTCCGGTGTGAGGGTGGTTACAAATCAGGCGGGCGTTAGCCCTACTACCGCAAGGGAAGAATTGGCCAGTTGGGTGTGACTGTCCAGGATCCACCGAGCGCTCGGTTAAGTTGAGTAACTGGCGGAACAAACTGCGCTACACGAGGAGGGTTCTTCATGCATCCCAATGTGTCCCGGTAGTGGGATCATTCTATTATAATAAAGAGGGAAGACCTTGGAATAACTGGGCTACTACGTCCTTTGTGTTGCCTTTTTATGTTTACCTTTAGTGAAAACTTTTTCTCTTTTCCAGGAATGTATCTACCGTACAAGGTGGCTAAACGTCCTACAGATTATCATGCTTTCTGTCAGAGTTTAGTTCATGTCCCGATTTTTTTCCTACATGGCATTGATAAACCTTTCAGTCGAAGAAAACGTGCTTCTCAACACCACATAAAATACAATGTAAATTTTTTTCTTCATCAATTTTCTATTGTGAATAAATTGAGTTTTTTTTACACGAAAAACTTTCAAGGCTCCACTGAAATTCTTATCGTAACCTTATTACTATAATTCGAGAATTTATTGAATTATCAAAAAAAAATAGTTTAATAACTATTGTTGTATTTTTTTATGGTTTTTCAGAAGCTGGTCGTTGGCTGACTTAATCGGGTTAGCTTATGAAAAAAACTGAAGCAGAATTAATCTAATAAAATAAATTATTATTGGTAGTAACTTTAACCCAATTTTACAGTTTTTGTACATGACCTGCGTTAGCCAAACTTCGGCGTCAGAAGTCTATCAATACTAAATCTTCATCTTTTTCTTCTGATCAATGTCAGACCATTATTTTGAGCATGAGGTCTTGGGTTCCAGGTTAGGCAAAATGTTACTGGGTTCTTCCGTCAGGGATTTCTCAGTAACAGCGTGTAGTTTAAATTTCTGCCCGGTTGATGGCAATAGACTCACCCTCTATGACTTAAACATAATTTGCAAAACGTGTGGCACTTTTCTGCCTAACCCTTCAGACAACAGACATGTCATGAATGAATGAATGAATTGCACCGATCCCAGCGTGGTTAAACCAGACTCGATTAATCGAATGAGCCCCAAGATTCGCACTAGCTCCTGTAGCCTCATGTTCATGGTGCTACAGCGACCATTTCATATCAAGTAATAGACCGGGGGGCCGGTAATGGTAGGGAGGACGTGCCCGTAGGATAGGTAGTAAGCATGTCATGAAGTATAAAAATAAGATCTGAACAAAAAAATTCAAACTGACATACAGGAAACTAAGCTACCTCTAACATACTTATAATCCCATTCGAAACCACCTCACAAGTGTCAACAAAAGCAATTATTATGGTCACAAACCCATTACAAACGACCATAAAGTTTTCCTCTACCTATATTTAATAATTATAATGGCCGGGACACAATAAGAAGCCTTGAAGTAATGAATTATCTCATTGTTCTGTTATCACGAGCCTTTTGGGTCAAGATACGCTTATAGCTTGTGGAATAGACGAGATATTTTGTGATAAAAAAAATAAAAATAAATAAATAATAATGAAATAATAATAAGTTTACATACATAATTATGGTTCAGTAGTATATGTATGTCGAATAAAAGGTGATTTTTTTTAGGACTGAAGTTAATCTGCCGGGAAACAAGGCTGGTATTGTGTTGAAATGGCATTTTTAGGGTTCCGTACCTCATAAAGAAAAATCGGGACCCTTATATGATCACTTTGTTGTCCGTCCGTCTGTCTGTCAAGACCCTTTATGTCGGGAACGCGTGAAGGTATCGAGTTGAAATTAAAACCATATACTCAAGTCTGCGATTACTTGAAGCTATTGCCAGTGCTAATTATTATTGTTTGCACGTGGCGATTACTGATCTCGCTATTTATAATGGTATGGATGACAATAAAAATGATTAGGTATTGATTTGTAAATTATTACAATATGTTTTAAAGGTTACAAAAATGATCAAACTAGGGACCAAATTACTATTTTAATATTACGATTTTGTTGTTTCATTTTGGTTTTTTACCTCTTTGTGTTCAATTACAACAGTAAGCTACAGATCATCATCAGCTGCCTAGCCTTTTCCCAACTATGTTGAGGTCGGCTTCCAGTCTCACAGGATGCAGCTGATAACCAATATTTTACATAAAGCGACTGCCTACCAGACCTCCACAACCCAGTTACTGGGTACAGTATCAGTACCTACAGATAAAGTTACATAATTCCAGTTATTTGTAAATCCCATCCTGCGGATCTCCGGTGCATTTCCACAATTCGGGTGACATTTCAATAGATTTCAGAACAAATAAAAGTGGCCATGATCGGAGACGCCATATTGACACCATAGTTTCATTGTTTTGACACAATATAGCGGATATTGCTGGCCTGAAACCAATGGGTGTCGATCGTGACAGATTGTTGATTTTGATGTTATTTGTCTCTTTTGTTCGGGTTAAAATTGAGCCGGCTGTTTTGTAAGCAGACTTATTTTTTAAAGAGTGTGATCGGACAAGCCAGTGCAGGGAAAAAGGAAGTCGACCTTTAAAGGAACTAGACAACATTAATCTACGTCAATCTGGGAACTTCATAAATTAGTATTGACACAATATTATCATCGGTTAATAAAGTTATACCATTATGAACCCACTGAGATTGAGACAAAACACACTCCTATCAGGACACATGAATCAAGCACTATCAGGGTCATTAAAAAAACAAAAGACAATAAAAATGCTGGTCAAGCAAAAACCACTTAGTCATCACCATATTATCCTTATGTCGTCGATAATAAGGTCATTAATGCAAAAAACATCTAAACAGAAGTATATATCGAAACTAGTCACGACCCACATGTATAGCCTAAAGTTCCCACGAACAGGTGCCATAAGAAATACTATAATAATTAGATCTTGATCATACAACATTGTTATGGAAGTAGCTTGGTAGCTGAATACGTGTAAAGTTATTGGGAGTTTGATTCCGGAGGTTAGTGCAGCAGCGGATACAACAGAGAATCGGCTTATAAGGCTGCCCATAAATTTGAGCAGGGTGCAGACACTAACTGATAGGTAAGGTAGATATCCTACCTCTCGTCTGCACAGTGTTCTACTTTATAGTCAACAATTGCTATGGTGATGTACCTACATCACCGTGCTCATTTAGATAATCTTGGTAAAATTTTCCCTAGCAATGTACTGCTTTAGTCAGCAAGCAGCATCATCATAATTTATTGCTAGATAGCGCTTAGCACAGAAATCTCGAGCGCCATACAAATTAAAATGTCATCTATGATTCCTATCATATATCGTCAACGTGAGACAACGCTAATGAGAAACAAGTTCTTGATCTATCATCGCATAAGAGAAACACAAGATATTTAAAGATAATAAAAAAACATGACCAAAAACAACAACTGAAACGTATTCTGCAAAATTCATCAACCATTGTTGAATACAGGCAATATGAGCGAGTGCTAAGCTTAGAAGTTGACAAAAATACGTGCACATTCTCATAATTCCCCTTGATTTCAAAGTCTCTCACCCATTTCCTTACCTCACAGTCTTTGATAATATACAGACAATATCATAATCAATCATTACATATAGAAATCTGCCCATAACATGGAACAAAACAGTCACCACGTAATAACAACTGATCTGACGGCAGACACAATACAGCACTCTCTACAAAAACCGTGAAGACACACCGTAGAAACGTGGTTGTAGATCTCACATACATTGTTCTATGGGAACCGCTACCCGGAAACTTTCCACTAGATAAACGCCTATGGGAATGTGTGAACTAAGAAATTCTACGTCTTTAATTGCGTTTTTTAGAAAATTAAATTTATTTGTCCAGGTTACTAGGTCACACAACTATTGAAAGTTTTTACCATCATTGTCATCGGGCCCAAATTATAAAAACATTCAATTAATGATGTGGGTTAGCTTATTATTTTTGAAGTGTAATTCCAGTTCAAGCATAGACAAACCCTGTTCCATGGCTGACTTACCAGGGCCTCAAGTCTGTTATTACAATAGTGTCAGAATGGTCTACCTATCATTGATTTCATATTTGTTGATTTTGACAAGTTTGGTAATCTATTAATATAATGGCGTCATTATGACTTTCCAATGGTCAACCACACACACCATTGAAAGAAATGGCATAAAATGGTAATCTCGTACATAATGAAAAATGACTAAATGTAATGTTTATTGCTATTTACGAACTTCTTACTACTTCAGATTGCAAACACGTAATATGTAAAAATATATATTAAATGAAATCTAGCATGAAATTTAGTAGTTTTTCTCAGACCATTGACCGACCAATGATCGCCCAATATAAATTTAGCAGATTACGAACTTTTAACAAAATGACAATGGGATCGTGTTAGAATGACGAATTTATAAAAATAGCAGACTTGGGCCCCAGGTAGCGTCAGCTATTTCTTCCACAGTCATCAGTTGCCAAACTTGGTGATTACGGCAACGTCATAATGGTCAACAACGAGTCCATGTTAATAAGTAATCAAGACCTGACAAGATTTCGTTTTAACAATCTACCAATCAATCAACTTCTACACCTAGGTATACCAAAATGATTTTTCCAATCTAGGTACTTTTGGTAAAGAAATAACACAAGGAATGATTAAGTATAGGTACTACATCTAAAGACGATAATTAAGAACGAAACAACATGTTCCCAAGGTATTATAAAATGCTGCATGTCATTTTAACGTGGCAGTAGATACCACATTGTTTATTTGATAACAATCTCAAATAGTAGTCATTTGCCAGTAATTATTGTGGACGGACGACCATTTCAATATTATGCACTTGTTTGTATGTTTTTGCACATAGACCGGATGGATTTAAATAATTAAATTAAAGTGTGTTTGGTTTAAAATACATACAACCACTTGTACAGAGAATAAAATTAAAAGACACAAAATATTTATAAAATATGCTCACTTTTGTGAATTAAAAGAAAGCATCTTTAAAAAGCATCTTTTATAAGCTGCTTTAAAAAAACACTGTATACAAGCTATCTAGATAGAATAAATTGCAGCACATGCTTTGAATACAAATTGTGCCACCAGCGAATACGTACAGTGTTTGAACCAAAGCACGTTTGTGCTGATCCATTGACATGAACAAATAGTAAATAAAAATAAAAAATGCTTCTATAACAACACAAGAGTCGAACAAGAATCGAGCTGATTTTATACCAACTTCAATATTCCGATAACTTATATCTGAAGAATAAATATGACAGTTTGACATAATTTCTACAAAAAAGCTGTCAAATCGCAATATTTAGTCCTCAGATAAAAATTATCAGACTATTGAAAAATCAGACCTTGGAACAGTAAAAGAGTAATTTTGCTAAAGGAATAAAGACCGGGCTAGTGTCAATGAAAGAAAAAAGGATGACTTAGAAAATTTCGATTAAAACAATGATTGATATGTTAATTGATATTAAAATTAACTTACCGCTGCATGTTGGGTACCATCGTTGACATCAGTCTCAAAGTTCCACTGTGCTGCGACATTGTTAGTGCACTCCTTCGACGCTTGATCATCAGCCTGAGCCAGGAAATCCCGAATCTGTTGCAAGTTCACGTGCTGCGGTCTATTATCAATATTGTTGCCATCAACACCCCTGTTGAAATCATAAGGATTCGCTCCAACATAATTGGGATCATTACGAACGAAATTAGGATCGTTCCTCCTGAAATTCGGATCATTGTTTATGTCAATTGAGTCATCTCGATTCCTATCATCATAAGGTCTTGAAGTCGAACTTGGACTCCGACTATTCCCGAAATTCGTATTAGGGTAACCATTGTTACTTATGTCGGGGTTTATACTAAAAGGTGTGGAAGATACTGGGTATATTCCAGGCGACTGGCTGGACGATACAGGTCTTGCAGAACTATACTGAAAGTTTCTGTTCACATCGTACTGGTTTCCAGGAGAATTTATAGAAGCCTGAGTGCTGGAAAAGTATCCACCATAATTCCGCTGCGTGCTGGAAATTGGCGGCAAATCCAACTGTGCTTTGACGGAGAAGTACGAAAGAAGCACCAAAATAACTTGGAACCACATTATGGGGTTTTTGCTTGGTAGGTAGTCCATGTTAAGGTGGTCTGTTTGACCCAGTTGCGCGAGGTTCTTAGCAGCCAATGATGCGTGGTGCTTGTTTGGTATCGCGTTTACGACTGTCCGTCGGTGAGCTGGCGTCTGAACTCGGGCCGTGTGAATCGGCTTTGTCTGTACTTCTGCGTACCTAATAGACTTGAGGTCATAAGGCGTCACATCTTACGCTTTATTGGTGATGCATGGGGTTACATCGGATTTAGTAAGGATTGGCAGTAAGGGATGATCTATACGATTTGATGAAAACATTTTCTTGTTTAATATTTCAGTCAGTGATCTCTATTCGTTTCCTATTATCATCTATATATATAAAAGGAGAAACTGACTGACTGACTGACTGACATATCAACGCACAGCCGAAACTGCAAGGACTAGGTACGTGAAATTTTGCATACGGCTTCCTTTTATTATGTAGGGGAGCACTAAGAAGGGGTTTTTGGAAATTCGACCTTTAAGGGGGTGAAAAGGGGGAATTTCGTTTGTATGAAAAATCTCATTGCTTGAGTTAATAAACTTGAAATTTGGCACGAATACACGCAGACGAAGTCGCGGGCGAAGTGCTAGTTTGTAATACAAGTTTTGACAGTTTATGGCTATTAATCTTAACTTCTAATTTTCTTAACCAATTTCGTAAACTAGATAAACAATTGATGCATTACAATTGATTATAACTATTTTATAAAAGCTACGGTTGTCGTTCATCTTATATTGAATTCACATGCTATTTATATTAAATGCCGGTTAGGCTGTGGTTTTCCGTACTGTCCGTGGATTACTCAGTTTTTCTATTATCCCACGGAAACTATACGTAGATACTTTACCTAATGCTATGGAATTGATTGGATCTTTCTAAACTTGCGCCCACACGTTATTGTTTATGTGGAAAACGAAAATACGGTTCCTTACACTCTGCAAAAGATATGTGTGAACTATATTAGTTAACTGGTTGTCCTGTGAGAAAATTCTAAGATATGTGACATCCACCACCGGACCCGATTGGTGGATTACAGAACACTCACACAGTAATCAGGAAAGTAAAAAGTTGATTATGGTATACGTATAGGCATGTTCTGAATGTTCACCTCACGGAAAGACATCGTCCAAACTATGTTGTTATTTTTAACGCACTAATTCGCAGTATGGTGGCAGTGGTGGTCCAGTGGTAACGGCTGCGACTTACGAGCTGTAGATCGGGGGTTCGAACCCAAGCATGCGCTTTACTTTGTGTAAATTATTTTCATCATCACTGCTCTCAAAACGGTGAAGGAAAACATCGTGAGGAAACCGGCATGTCCTAGAACCAAACATTCGAAGACATGTGACATCTACCAAACCGTACTGGGCCCGCGTGGTGGATTACGGCCCACTCCCTCTCACCTAGAGGAGGCCTGTGTCCCAGCAGGTGGAACATTATAGGCTGATTATATGTTATATAATTCGCAGTATTGTATATTATTGAGGCCCTGACGAATGAATATCATTGATACCGGGTGGCTGAAAAGCATTGATAATATTTTCAATGCTGTAACATTAATTCGTGATAGTACTGGGCGTGACGATGATATGGTTATTATTTCTATACAAATCACCTTTTAATAGGCTGAAAACAAATCGCTTATAAAGATATAATTTGACGCATGATTAAATATGATGGTGGGCTTAATTGATTACAGTCATCTTAATTATGGAACAAGAGGATAATTAACGATAATAATGTTCCCGCTTCATCTGCCTTGCCTTTTCCCAAAAATGTTGGGGTCGGCTTCTAGTCTAACCGGATGCAGCTGAATACCAGTATTTTACATGGAGCGACTGCCTATCTGACGTCCACAACCTAGTTACTGGATAATACGATACCCCTTGGTAAGATTGGTTGTCAGACTTTCGGGCTTCTGACTACCCGTAACGACTGCCAAAGATCCACGAATGACAGCCGGGACCAACGGCTTAACGTGCTTTCCGAGGCATGGAGAGGTCTCGGTATGTATCCCATCTACAGACCAACCACGGCAAGAGTAGCTTAATCTGATCGATCGACATATGCGCCTATTATTATTTAGCCACGGGCACCTCATAAGAATGATCCCGCTTGCCATGACAAAAACCTAATATGGTACCAAGTATTATATTAGGTTTTCGACATTGGCCCAATCTATACTTATAATAAATCTGTAGAGAGGTCAATTCTGTACATGAAATATATTTCCAAAATAACTATCAGCGGGTGATTAGTGATCGTTACTGACGCCAAAAATGCAATCAGTAAAATTTTTGTCTGTCTGTCTGTCTGTCTGTATGTTCGTTATAGAAACAAAAACCACTCGACGGATTTCAACGAAACTTGGTACAATTGTTCTTCATA
Source organism: Globia sparganii (assembly GCA_949316385.1). Lineage (NCBI taxonomy): Eukaryota > Metazoa > Arthropoda > Insecta > Lepidoptera > Noctuidae > Globia > Globia sparganii. The sequence continues at coordinate 2,321,227 of OX438654.1, forward strand.
CTCCTGGGCAGGTTATAGTATACTTTTCATCACGCTACGATCAATAGGAGCAGAGCAGTGAAGGGAAATGTTGGGAAAACAGGATTTCTTTTTAGGTGAAGTAGTAATAGGTTAGTAGTAGTTAGTTAGTAGAAGGTAAGTTTTGGTTAATTTATGTTCAGTTTTTTTTTAATATTAAGTAGGTAAAAGCGTAGGTACTTTTATTAATTATAGGTATAGGTATTATTAATTATAATAGTTATAGGTATTTAGTTTTAAGTAAAGTAGGTTTTATTATATATTATTTTATATATTAGACGTAGTTATATATTTTTAGTTATTCAAGCCCCAAGCGGACGCCGGCGTCCGCCCGCTATTGTCTTGAAAAACGCGTTGAATGAGAAATACGCGTTCTCAAGAATCGGCAGAAGAAAGAGCACATCGGTTAAACTCTATGAGAGCCTCAATTCCGGATGGGCCTCAATTTCCGGAAGTCATTATTCCACGCGGACGAAGTCTCTGGCAAAAGCTAGTAGTAGAATAAAATATAATAATTTATTTGCCAACTGAAGAAACCTAATGTCTAATCGCTATCTGAACTACTTAGCTAAGTTTTTCTAATAGTCACTTTGCTAGTAGGCATGTTTACACAACACCCAAAACATTATCGAGCACTCCTTTTTCGTCAAGTTTTTCGAAATGTACTAAGGTGTGTACACAATTACCCAAAGGACGTAAAATCCCAGTTGTAATGAATTCTTTGTTATATAACACGGTGCTACACTTATTTGTTGCGCAAATTGTTAGGCGTGTGGAGTGTACTGCACCTAACATCGTTTAACAATTAAGGATTACGAAGAAACTTTGAAATCTGAATATTTTGACGTTCTTGTAATTTGAGTGACCTAAATGAAGCAAGTGTCAGGTCCAGGTGGCTTATATCCATAAGCTTGTAAAGGAAATGTCACTATCTCTGTTCTCTAGAATGTCGTTAATGGGAGAGATTGAATCGGGAGAGAATCACAGACTGAATTATTTCGAAAAATGATCATAGTGTTTGCGTGTCCGGCGTGCCCTGTTGTTTGCACGTTACAGGAACTGATAGACGTTACTTCTGGAGGTGCCAAATTCTGGGCCGACTGATTAGATTGCCATCGACACGGTCAGAAGAAGAATAAACAAAATCCTATCGTAATATTCCGTAACGTTCTTGTAGACACAGGCTTCCCTAAAAATGAAATGAGTCTCATTCTTCCTCATTCCGGGGCAGCGGGATTGTCCGAAAGGGTTACCGCTAACCCGGAACATAAAGGGCTAAGGAAGGAACACGGGTGGGTTTTAGTCAGTAAGAGTCTGACACTCCCTTCTGCTCCACCCAGAGCAGGAGGGGTCATTTGATGATTTCCCATCCATAAAAAAAAGTCTCCCACATTCCGTAGAAGCTTAGGAACACTCAATTGCTTTCTCCTCCGTCATCATAGGCATCATCTGACTAAACTCATTTGTGACTACAATTTTCTTTAAATGCAATACTAGTCCCTATGCAATTAGATCATCGTACTAACACTTAACATTCATACGAATGCCCCATTACCAAGGCGTGTGGTGTGACAAAGAAAGCTTGGCAGCGAAAGTGATAGATAACGCAACGGAGGAAGTTGTGACCTAATGAGCACTAGTAGTTATTATCTCCTGGTACCTACTGTTATTTAATGGGCCATTGTAGTAGATAGTAAAGGGCATGGTTTGGTTTGGTTATAATATTTGACGGCGCAGAAAGTGGCGCCGCCTAGTTTTGTTACGAAATTATTGGAATCACCGTCGGTCAAAACTGACACTGGCTGGAGATTGTCACTCTAGCAGAGAAAAAAAGAAAGAAAATACGTTTATTTGCGGTGAACATGACGGAAAAAGAACAAAAATACAAAAAACAAAATAAATAAACGGTAGGGGGTAACATGCGCCTGCCGGGGCAGCGGGATTGTCCGAAAGGGTTACCGCTACCCCGGAACACAAAGGGCTAAGGAAGGAACACGGGTGGGTTTTAGTCAGTAAGAGTCTGACACTCCCTTCTGCTCCACCCAGAGCGGGAGGGGTCATTTGATGATTTCCCAACCACAAAAAAAAAAAGGGGGTAACATGCGCCACATCCACGCAAAACGGCTATCGCTCAGCATTATGCTGCGACCCTGTGCAAGGCAGAGCCCAGTGCTGGTTTTCAGCGACAGCCGGCGCTGATGTAATGACGTCGTCCGGTGCAGCAAACACTTAATAGGACACTGTACCGGCACAGCGTACTCAAGCGTCAGAGCGTCGACTGATGAAGGCAGAGGAGCTGCTCTCGTACCACGTCCACGACGAACTGCTATACATCATCAGCCTATAATGTTCCACCACGCGGGCCCAGTGCGGGCTGGTAGATGTCACATGTCTTCGAATTTTTGGTTCTAGGACATGCCGGTTTGCGGTTTCCTCACGATGTTTTTCTTCACCGTTTTAAGAGCAATGGTGATGAAATAATTTACACAAAGTAAAGCGCCTGACGGGGTTCTAATCTACGACCTACAACTCGTAAGTCGCGGCCTTTACCACTGGGCCACCAATGCTCTCACGAACTGCTATATTCTGACACAATTCTTATGATATTGAAGCTGATGAACCACTGATACTGTTACCACTTCTGGTAAAGGCTATCCTGCCCCGTTATATTTGAAGGTAGGATCTAGAGAATGACTACTTATAGTGTACTATCTTGACAGCGGCAAGGATGTCACATGTGTCCTACCATCATCATCATCTGCCTGGCCTTTTCCCAACTATGTTGGGTTTGGCTTCCAGTCTAGCCGGATGCAGCTGAATACCAGTATTTTACATGGAGCGACTGCCTATGTGACCTCCTCAACCCAGTTACGGGGTAATACGATACCCCTTGCTAAGACTGGTTGTCGACTTTCATGCTTCTGACGACCCGTAACGACTGTCAAAGATCCATGAATGACAGCTGGGATCAACGGCTTAACGTGCTTAATCGTGCGTTATCAGGTGTATCATTGCGATGACTATTTGCCAAACGAATGAAAAAAGCTCGCCATAAGAAACGCAGCTTTAAATGTTATCTTCTAATATATAAAATTCTCGTGTCACAGTGTTAGTTACCATACTCCTCCGAAACGGCTGGACCGATTTGTATAAAATTTTGTGTGCATATATCGGCTACTATCTATTTTTTTTTTTTTTTTGCAAAACGACGTTTGCGGGGTCAGCTAGTAACACTATATTCCTTAGTCATTCGGGGTAAAAGGACGCAGTCGCATTCTTTTTTTCTCCAAGAGGGGTTGAAGGGTGGGGAGTACCTAAGTGTTTTTGAAGTGAAAACTTCTTTAGCGGCGCTGCGTATTTTTTTTTGGAATGGGTAAAAATCTCTAAACTCGCGTCAGGACACGTGACCTGATCGAGAATTCGTAAGACGGATGGAGAGAGGGCAGGCGGCGCAAGGCGCTTGCGCGAATGTTGAAGTGAAAACTTCTTTAGCGGCGCTGCGTATTTTTTTTGGAATGGGTAAAAATCTCTAAACTCGCGTCAGGACACGTGACCTGATCGAGAATTCGTAAGACGGATGGAGAGAGGGCAGGCGGCGCAAGGCGCTTGCGCGAATGTTCGATAATTGTCATGTTTGTGTACGATAGCGCAATGAATAAATATTGTATCCTACCACATAAATAATAATACTTTTATACTGATAACGAAAGCAATTCGTACAAAATTATTCTCTAACCATTCCAAAATATCAAAAATGCAGAACATTAATATTTAAGTTTTCACTTCTGCCGGCACTCCCGGAGTGCAACCCGTCGATTTTTTTTTATTTTTTTAAATGTACTTATTCAACGTTTTTCTCAATAATAACGTTTCATGTAACCCCACAGGAATTTGAGCAACTAAGATTTTGTGTTGTAACGTCGGAATGGGGTAAAGTTACGGGAGCAGTAGTACGCACGTCGGGCCTGCGAACTTAACAATGAATTAAAAATTAATAACAATTAGAACATTTTTTTTTCTACTTTTCTTCGTAAATTTATATATCATAAGCATTTATGTGTTTCTGAATGCGACATAAGTCCACACAAATATATATATGCATGAGTACTTTTACTCAAATTACCGCATATTTTTACCCACAAGTTGGGGCAACGGTACGCTGCATGACCGAGGCACATTTTAGCTTAATATACAAAAGAACGTTTGATCTATCGTTGACATTTTTTTGCGTTTAAGGTAGGCTCCTTAAACACAAAAAAAAAATCGACGATAGATAGTAATGCTACAGATAGCGCAAATAAACGCTCCTAAAATATAATAGTTTCGTTCGGTGGAGACAAAAAAAAAAGCGTCCTTTTGCCCCGAATGACTCTACTATTTATTACAATGGTCCTCTTTTAAAATGAGAGCGATGCAAAATTCGAGGAAATCTTGTATTTTTTTTTTCAAGGTGAGATGTTACTGAAACGCATGTTGATTTATAAGTTCACCCACTCTTTATTACAAGAACAACCTTAGAACTCCGTTGGTTAGTTACACAATAAAAAGACATACTGCACGCACATGTATAATATCTTCAACAAGATGCCATCGTTTTCTACACAAATCAAATGGGAATTCTAAACGTGTGTGGAAGAAAATTATGAGGAACTATATAGAGCTGCTAGTTTAATATCATTTATATATTCATTTTGATATTAATAGACATGGTGCAGCACCATAAATATGTAAATGTAAATAGGCTTAACTTTTCTATACCTAGATCCCTTGTTTTTGTAGCGATACTCAGGCAGAGATTGATAATCGATTCGTTAATTGGCACGTGATTTAGCTCCTTTGCTTGAGCATGCTTGCACTCGTAATTTGACAGTTGTGTGACGTCGAAATACAGGAATAATGCTTAGCGAAATTATGTGCTAAGTAAAGTTTAGAATTTATTCAGTTACACCTTGACAGAACACACATTTCTTCTCGAACGAAGCAATACACACACAAAACTGATCACCGAAATACAAAAAATATGTAAAACAAGGTTCTTTTTCGAGTTACGAGTAATTGTTTCTTATAGACAAGGATGCAGGGACTCAAACTGTAACTGTAATAAGTGTTTTTAACACTGTTTTTTTTAAACTGTTTTATAAGAAAAACTTTAAATGTAACAGATGCAATAATGTTACAGAATCAAAGTGTAACCTTTTCTAAGTGTTTATAAGGGCAACAGAAATAAGCATTTGTAGGAATAATTGCACGGTACCGCAAAAACGCGCGGCGGACAGACAGACGTGGCGATGGCAAAAAAGCCTCAATCCAGACGGGATTGCGGCTATTTTGGCAACGCCGCGTTTATCGGTTACACTTATTAATACTGTTAACATTTTTATATCGGTTAAAGATATATTACTAGTACATTAAAAACACATTTATAAGGGTTACATATTTGATTCTGTTTTCAATCAATTCAATTCATATGTAACACTTATCATTCTGTTACTTTTATGAAGGTGTTTTTAAGTCCCTGCAAGGAAGTACATAACCATATTAAATATCGGTGTCAACAGCTCTAGCCACATACAACATCGACGACGCAATTTTCCTATTGTGCCAGTTTTACCGTGGGAATTATTGTGTACATGCGTATATACGTTAGACATATACCTACTCTGTATGTAAGCCCGTACTAAGTGACACATTACTGCAAGTACTGGTAAATATGGTAAAGCAAGGACTATTTTTATTTTACCATAAAATTGTTGGTAAATGTATCCTTGACATGGGTAAAGATTACATTATCATCGTGCTTGATACTACCGTTCTATGCTTCGTGTGCGGCGCACGTTTATTCCGAAATATATTAAACTCAAACTCAAAGCATTTATTTCAATTAAACTATTTACAGGGCACATTTGAATTGTCAAAATTAAATAGTCGGTCAGTTAGTCAGAAAGTTGAAGCTAGTTGCCCATTCCAAAAAAAAAAACTTTAAAATTATATAAAATAGTCACCACTATACCGGATTTTAAAAGATGTATGAGGGAAAGATATAATTTTCTCAGGTTTCTGGTAATATTAAGATGATAAAAGTAAATTAAGGGTTTATTCAATTGCAGAATATGTATGATGGTGAAGAGTATTATACAATGTAGGCTTTATTCATCTACCGGAACACTAACAACGCAATACTACGCTGATGTACTATACCGGATGATCCCATAGTACCTTAGCACAACACCACCTCAACTACTTCATTAGACGCCGATTTGTCCATATCTTACCATAGTACTTGTATAGCCCTTTCATTACCCAGACTAGATGAAGCTGACTTTAAAATCTGATGTTGAACTGTGGTTAATTCTACGTTTCAAAGACATGCAACAACAACTTTTTATTCGTCTAAACTCAAATTGGCGTAAAATTACTCAAACAAACATTTATTTATAATAGTAAAATTGTTTTATATTCATTACGCGCACGACTGGGTCTGGGTTGACCGCGGACGCCTTGCAAGGTTAGCAATGAAATGATAATCATAAGAAAAATCTGATTATTATGAACTTTATGTTCATAAAGACAAAGGTTATGTTGAATATGTAGTGGAACAAAATATAGTGGACTATTTTTTCTTAAATATATTAGTAGTGCAACCTATATTTTGCACTTTTTTTGGGAAACTCATATTCTGTGCTAGTTGTTATGATTATGAGTTTTTGATTCAGAAATTATAATTTTTGTGGTCTACCAATTTAGAAATATTTTTTTCGTGTCTAGTATTGTTATATATTCCGAGGCAGCGGGATTGTCCGAAAGGGTTACCGCTGTCCCGGAACATAAAGGACTAAAGAAGGACCACGGGTGGGTTTTAGTCAGTAAGAGTCTGACACTTCCTTCTGCTCCACCCTGAGCGGGAGGTCATCAAATGACCGATGATTTCCCATCCACAAAAAAAAAAGTGTTGTTATATATTACCTATAGTAATTTTTATGTAGTGTACTCGTATTACATATAATAGTTACTATTGCTGTGTAAATGTGGTGCTGTTCCACAAACGATGAGACACTTAATATTCGTGCCCTGCGTATCCTGTCAGCTGCACGTTACAGGAACTGGTGGACGCTGGTGATGGCGCCAAACAAGTAGCCGAATTCAGAGACTTGCTTTCTTACACCATCCATTACCTCCAGTACTTATTCAATATCTTCCTTCGTCCAGCGTTTATTACGAAGATAGGGTTCCAAATTTAGATAAATAGTGTTAGAGCTTCACCCAGTAGAACTGTACATATTAGTAAGTTAGTTTCGCACTAATTATATCATGATTCGGGGACCCGAAATGAACGAATAATAATAAAGACGTAACTAAAGCATTTTAAAAATCCATGTCATCTTTAATTGATCTTTTATAAGCCTTGACTTGAACTAATAAGCATAATTATGTGCATAATTGTGTGTGTGTCAACAGTTTTAACGATAGTGGTGTTACTGATCGGAAATAATCGAAAAGAATTCCCGTTCGTCAACACTGTGGACGAACGGAACTTTATATTCCTGATTGTCAACAGTGTGGACAACGAGGTGTGACTGATCGGGTATGTTCGACAATGAAGGGCTTCGATGCCCTGGATATATGAAGTTCCCCATCACTTACCACTCTTTAAATTATATGTACCACTGCCAAGCAAGATCGTCTGAATCATCTTCTATGAATCATTTACCTTAACTAATGACCGATGGTGACGCCTCTGCATAATAATATCTGCCACAATAGTTCATAAACAAAAGGTATTTAGATATATTAACATTATAAGTCCTTGTCACACAGACAAGTGGACCGGAAAAATATGAAGCAAAAAAAAACTTTGATAAAAAATTGTGATATATTGTGGGAACCATTGATAAATGGATAAACAGATATTGTAACATAAAGGGTCAGATAAGGGAATACTACTATTTATGGCATCTATGTCTGTTATCTGAATGTCCTTGGTGTCAATAGTTTTAGAAACTTCAATTTCTGAAGGCCAATTCCCGTAATTAAAAACTTTCAAAATCTAGTCGCAATCTCATTTCGCCGACAATAAATGTCAACTTACTTGTCAAAAATGTAGGGAAATTAGAGGTGTGTTTGACAGATTGAGACTGGTAAATATTCTTAAAATTACGAGAATTGAACCCTCTGATGATTTCTCCACGAATATTATAAAAATTACCGTGTTCTTCTTTTGTCAGATCATAATTAAATTTATTCTATCATCATTATTATGGCGATTATTATCTTTGCATATTGTCATTGTAAGGAGTTCTGCTTTAAGATTATCCTTCCACGTTGTTAAGCGACTTCTAAAAAAGAATGAGGTTCTCTATTCGGATGTTTATATATTTTTTATATTATTAACCATCTACTTTGACATACTTTGTTAATACGATCCTTTTCACGACTTGTACTAAATTGACCACAAGATGATCTATTTTCAAAGAGTCATCATGGTCTTTTTTGTTGTTATGTGGCTAATAATACAAATCAGCTTTATTATTATACAATTAATAGATTTTTAGTAGTATCAAATCTATTATCATAGCGATGTCAAGATTTTTTTGTAGACCGTCCCCTTAATTGAAATCTATTGTTGTCCACCTGATTAAAGATTCGATCAATCTTTCGGCCCGTGTTAAGTGTTTAGCTATATTTTTTATCCGTTTAAGGATAAACTAATTAAAAGCCGAACAATATATATCTAGAGTAAATTATCAGAAGGAACTTAGAATAATTAAATGATAGTATAAGAGATAGCCGTACTTCTGGTTTGATTTAGTATTTGGTAGGTATAGGGTCCTCTTCTGGTGAGAATGGTGACGGGGTTTATCCGCATGCGGCTATAATAACAAAATCTAAGATGAATTTAATTTTGGAAGTCGATGGCAATTTGCCAAAATACAACAAACAAAAAAAAAACAAAGGCAACTTTTTTCTTTCACAAACCAACTTGATATTGTCTCCACCGTAAAGTCAGTGTCATATATTTTTGGGACCATAATTATGTTTTCGACGCAAATAAAATTAGAATATTGAAGTACTATTTGAAGTTTGATGGATGAGATAGGGAGTCATCCACTTTTCTGGAACAATTTTGATTGTGTTTATAACAGTTTTTGTCCTCTACGTTTAATAAGTTAGAAACAGCTTTATTGTAGTACCCCTTCATCGTTCGGCGCTGTTTCTTTACTACGTAAGACAATATTGACCACTTACTGACCCCCCCCCTCTCCCCTACGTAAGAAAAAATAAGACTTGGATGAACCCCCTCCCCCTTTTAGTATTTTCCAAATTTGCAGAGAAAAGTTACTTATCAAAAAAGATAATTGTAATTTTTGATTACTTTTGTGATCTTAACAATCTAGACCCCTCCCACCCCCATGTAAGAAAAAATAAGATTTGTTCGGACTCCTCCTCAAATCTTCTTACGTAATAAATGAACAGTCCCTCCATTGTTTCATCTAAATCTAAGTCTGTATTTACACCTTACGTTAGCAGAAAGCAAACAATAATGACAAAATACTGCCAAATTGATGGTGTCCCATAATCGTCAGCTTAGCTGATACGTATGCCTAATAAACGGTATACACTTGTGTGACATTGATATCATTGTAACGCTGTTGAAGGTTAAGAATTTTGCTTAAATGTTTGAAATATTTTTTTTTTTTTTGATGTAAAATCGTCGGTAGTTTTTTTTCCGTTTCAGTGTTAAAACACGTGTGATTATAGCAGGAGCCTGGCTATACCACTTCGAATGAACATAAGTAGGTACAGGCAGTAAAATAACTGGAAAAAAACTATTGCAAATTAATAGCGTCTAGTATAATGTGCCGAAATGACACAGCGTCCTATACATAATTTATTCACCCCAACCCCAAGTCTCCCCAACTTAACAACTCGGTTTAGTTCCAACTTTGTAACCAGATGGCGTTGTTCATTCAGGCCCGTTTTCTGAATCGCGGTGTCAAGATTCTCCGCCGTGGAACGACGCTCGCGAATTTCTGTGACTAATTCATACTTACCTGGCGTAAGGGAAACCGTGATTATGTAGGCGGTTCCCCCAGGGCGAAGCCTTTTCATTGCACTGCGGATAGGTTGACCCTTGCGATTATCCATAATGTGGATAACTCGGACGCGTTATTTTTGGTAGTGAGGGACTGCGTTCGCGCTGTCCTTCTCATAATCCTTATTAGAGATGGGTTGTAACAGGTAAAACACGATATTTGTTATCACTGTTACTGTTACACAAAAATAACAGTAAACAGATCCAAATATGTTATTGAATAACAGCCTGTTGATTTTATACCGACGATAAATACGTAAGTATTAAAATTTTAATTGAATAATATCTTATTTATTAATTCTTTTCGTTTTATGTCGAAAATTGTTTTTCGAAAATGTTGGTTTTTGTTAGACCACCAACTGTATTTTAGGGATAATAAATACTATGTGCTTCTCTTTTTAGCGTAGTTACACTTTAGTATAAGTGAAAAGTAACCATATTTCTAAGTAAATAGTAGGTAATTCTCTTATTAGCAAGGGTCATTCTTTAAGAGAGAGAAACTGATAACCTTGTTATTTTCCTTCCTGTCTGTGAGTGTGCATGAAAGTAACAGCCGTGGGTTTAGGTTGATAAGTCTGTGAGCCTGCATGGGGACTGATTTATTGAATTATCAGTAACAGCCGTGGTAACAGTATTTGTTTGAGGGTCTATTATTTTTAGTAACAGATAAGTTATACTGGTAGGAACAATTATTATATAATATTTTGAAATATCTGTTATTTCTATCTGTTACGATAAATATGCCTCACTCCTAATCCTTATTACAAATAGCAAAGCTCATCCATCACAGCCATATTACATGGCAAAGCTTTTGCGTTGAGAGACTTGTAACATTACTCATCCCGTGCAGAGACATTTTATTTTAATTTCTCAGGGTTTTATGGTAATGGCTATAGAAAACTCTTTTGACAATGGAATATTATTTTTTCCTGAATACATACACGAATACATGAGTGTAGTAATAGAAAATTAAGATTGAGGGTTGCACGAGTACCTCATAACTGATAATTACTACTGTACTATCCCCAAAAGGGACAGAGTAATGTTGCTAACCTTTTACAGTAGCGCGAAATTTGTCAGTACGAGGTCAGGGCTGTATCGTTACGCCACTATCGAGTATTGTGTGACATCCTGCCATTGAGCGGATTTAGTTCGACGAGAACCATGACTTGTGTTTATTGAATATTGCCGATATTCATGGTTCTGAAATATTGCCAATACTGTCGCAGTCTAGAATATTTCGACACAAATCAGTACCTCACTAGTGGCTTTTGTGATAGCTTGATTTTTTTTGACTTGATGAGAAGTATGGAAGAAATAGACATATTGCACCGACCCTTATGAAATTGGGAAAAGAGCAAGAAAATTATGATGATGTGATATAGTAAAGTTGAAACTATTCAATCAAGTTGTTTATTTGCAATTTGCATATCCATAATAATAATTTTATTAGGATCATTTTTTTTATATTCTAATAAATAAAAAAATATAATTTAAATATATTGCAGCATTGGTAAATACTGCATGTTAATTTTTTGACATTCATCCTTCTTTATGAATATATTCAACCTCATTGTTGATACTTTGCTTGACCAGAAATCTTTCCTTCGATTTTTTTTATTAAGGAATTTTCATTTGTCATGTGAGTTTTTTTTTTAAGAATCTAGTGGCACTTGAACTAGAAAATTCGTCACAGACGACGGGACTAATTATATTTTTTAAAATTCAACAACAAAATTAAATAGTAAAAATTACTTAAGTTCATGGCATAATTTCCATTGTGTACCTACGTGAAGTTTTTGTAAATCCCAGGATCAGGGTATGTTTCTTTCTTCTTTTGATTATTCAAAGGTTCTTTTCGTCATAAATGTTATCCTATATTTCTTTGCCATAGGGCAGCGCTCTATAAATTCGGCATATGACTTCCCGATACATCAAACCTTGTTTTTTTTTTCTAATCTGATAGGCATGTATAACATACACCTCTTTTGTCATAAAAGATTTTGCTTGCATCTCGGGTCATTATTTTAAGTTATTTGCTCTAGGTTTCGACCGAGGATTGTTCAAGCCGAATCTCGGTCCAACCACCTACCTGCTTGCTTCTGGCTGGGCTGTCTTAGACAGCGAGCTTATTTAATCTGTCATTTTATCACCAAATGTCTTAGAAGTTCCAGACTAAGATACCGGGACAACAGACAGAGTCTCATAGTCATTGCGAAAGCCGTGGACTGGATATCGCAGATATTTAGTAGTTTTTTTTTCCTTTAGTAGACAAGGTTACTCCATTTTAAAATAACATTCCTATAGTTCAGAAAATTCCCTCAAATATGTTTTTTTTTTAATTATGATGTTTTAATTTTGGAGGGGCCCGTGGCTGAATAATAACAGCCGCACAGGTTGATCGTCCAGGTTAAGCTACGCTTGCCGCGGTTGTTCTGTGAATGGGTGATCATCATTACATACCGAGACCCCTCCGCTCCGTGCCTCGGAAAGCACGTTAAGCCGTTGATCCCGGCTGTCATTCGTGGATCTTTGACAGTCGTTACGGGTAGTCAGAAGCCCGAAAGTCTGACAACCAGTCTTATCAAGGGGTATCGCATTACCCAGTAACTGGATTGTGGAGGTCAGATAGTCAGTCGCTCCATGTAAAATACTGGTATTCAGCTGCATTCGGTTAGACTGGAAGCCGTTTGGGAAAAGGCCTTATTTAAGTTACGTGTTCGTTCTGGGGTCCAGTTGCAATCGTATCATATTTCGACGCGTAACACAATCACGCTATAGAAATTATAATATATGGTACACACGCGTTTGTTTCTTTCTAATTTATAATTACCCGTCGTGCTTGTTTTGTATCAGTTTTTGTTGTGTGTTCTATTTTCTTCTTTTTTATATATTTTATTTAATACTTTTTTTATATTCGGATTGAATAGCAAAATTATACGTATTTATGTGGCGAAGTAGCTTTTTCTTTTTTCTCTCGCTACAGTACCTATATAAACTCGATGCCAGTCAAACAAAGATAGTGATTCGATAGCAAGATAATTCGTAGTTCACATTAGGAATGAGAACATGAAGATTAATTCGGAAAATTCCTACTTCGAGACGAAATAAAACAAAATATGTACTCGTACTTAACATAATATGTGTTATTCAATCAATAGTTTCCTTCAGGACGACATTTACATTGAAGCGTATTTCTTCAGTCTGCTGTTGAAGCCGGAAGTATCCATCTCCGAACGCTGTTCACCGGTGCAGAACGCTGGAAACCAAAATATTATTATAACAATTGTACACAAGTTTCCTAGGATAAGCGTTACAGAAAAATACAAAAAAAAAAACAAAAAAAAAATATACAAAAATTGTAACCAGAAAACGCTTAACAAGATGCCCACGGATCGCAGAAAACGTGATAGTTTGATAGAATACTCTTTATTGTATGTGCTCCGCGGAATAAATAAGAAATTAAACTTTTGAAAGTTAGTTTCGTTAGCGATTTTTTTTTTTAATATAGCACAGGAACACTGATGAAATTGTAAGGAGTCTAATTTATTGATACTGATGATGGGAGACCGGATTTCTAGCAACTTAAAATAGTTGAAATATGCATCATAATTGCTCGATATAATAATATGCAACAAAATCAACAAAATTAACAAAATATGAAATTCAAATTTAAATACTACAAAATAATGTTTTTCTAGTAAAACAAACAAGCATAGGTACATTAATCTACAACAAAGTACTAACTTGGGTAGATAAGTTAGATATAACATTTTCAACAAGATCATTTTATCATTTTGTTTCTGAGAATATATCTAAGCACTGCTCAAAATGCAATAGCCAAAATTGTCCGTTATTACAATGTTTTTCGTTAATTTGAATTTTTATTATAATCATGTAATTATATTTTACGTTATTGTATTTTTCTACTTACATGCAGTGAAAATTGCAGGAAATATAATGAAATGCGTAGTATATTTTAGGTAAAATATGCAATAACCTGAAAATAAAGAATATATGCAAATGCTAACATGTCATCATCTACCTACCCTTTTCCCAACTATGTCGTGGTCGGCTTCCAGTCTAACCAGCTCCAGCTGAATACCAGTATTTTAGGAATGACTGCCTATCCGACCACCACAACCTAGTGACTGGGGTAATACGATATCCCTTGGTAAGACTGGTTGTCAGATTTTCGGACTTCTGACTACCCGTAACGACTGTCAAAGATCCACGAATGGCAGCCGGGACCAACAGCTCAACGTGCTTTCCGGGGCACGGAGGGGTCTCGGTATGTAAAGATGGTCACCCATCCACAGACCAACCGCGGCAGGCATAGCTTAACCTGATCGATCGATCTGTGCGGCTGTTTTTATTTAGCCACGGGCCCCTCAAATGCTAACATGTAAAAAAAAAAAATCCAGTCCCTATTAATGACGAATACTTACGGACAGAACTAGGTTCCCATCCCACGAACTCGCCAGTCCTTTCATTCTCTTTTATCAGCCAGTCATGCAGTGGTGCAAAGTACTCCAGAACTCCACTGGCGTCCATGTTCCGCTGGCCAGTTAGCACCTCCATCGCATCAGGCCAAGGTCTTGAAGAACCCATCTGGAGCATTTTACTGTAAGGGAATGTACAAATATAATGGATACATCACTACATAGTATAAAACAAAGTCGCTTTCTCTGTCCCTTTGAACGCTTAGATCTTTAAAACTACGCAACGGATTTTGATGCGGTTTTTTTTAATAGATAGAGTGATTCAAGAAGAAGGTTTATATATATAATACATGCATGCATGTGATGTCGTAAATAAACACATTTTTTTGCGTTTACTTTTCAAACGCTGGCTGAACCCTACGAGATGGGTCAAAATAATGTACTACAAGTATTGTACACCTTAAAAAGTTCTACAAAAAAGTCCGCAATAGTATATGTCTATCTCTTAGGGATAACCCACAATAATCATTTTTTATCCTTTACTTTTTACGAGAAATAATGGCTTATTTACGAAGCGATTTTAAGCAATGCAGCATTAATCCTTATCCAATTAAGTACCTTAAATACATTGTGCATTTATATATAGATAAATATGGCCCTTTACAGCATGTAACAGATTTAAAATGCAGGGACATAGCGGTTGCTGCGGTACCGGCCGCGGCGGCGCGTGCTGGCATTCTTGAAATACCTGTACTTAGTATCAGTATTGCACCCGTGCGAAGCCGGGGCAGGTCGCTAGTTAATGAATAATTTTAGAAGCCCAGGATATTGATTCTTAGGAGTGAGTGAAACTAAATATTTTTGGGAAACCATAATCCACATTATTTTATGTCCGTGTAAGGAAAACCAAACAATTATGTCTATAAGATGGGCCATAGCAAATATTATTAACGTAACATTTCCCAGTGACCGCTAAGCGTTTGATTAGGAAAACCCTTATAGCATTGACGTACAGTCAATAAAGGACATAAGTATGCAGGGTCGTCGAATATAGTTGAAGTTTAGTAAGAAACCAATTGATGTTTTCGAATAAAATTTAATGTATTTAATAGAAAACAAACAGTTCAATTACCAAATTAAATTTCATTCGAAAACATCAATCGGTTTCTTACTAAACTCCAATTATATTCGACGACCCTGCATACTTATCTCCTTTGCTGACTGTACATTACAGAATGGTTCTGCGTCATAAATATCTAATATTTTACGTATAAATTATTATAATAATTCCAGCAAGAACAAAAAACTATTACAACTTACCCCAACGCGTCTCCAGCCTCAGCACTTTTATAAATGTCACAGTTGGAGAGCAACTTGGTCTGGTCTCCAGTGCTGTACTCGCCGGCTAACTGGCACAAGGAACGGTGGAATTGGAATTGGATGATATATGAGATGTAGTACCTGAAAAGTTAAATTAATATATTCGGAACATACATTTTAGGATTAAAAAAAAAGATGTATAGAAAAAGTCAACCTAAACCTTATTACAACGATCTCTCAGACAAAATGGTGTCTGTACTGAGTGATCCAATGATACTGTCATAGACACCTGGAAGTAGCTTTAAATGGCTTGATGGTTTTAAAAAATATTGTGACAATTTGTTAACAAATTTTTGAGGTATAAATTTAGTCAGTAGAGTAAGTTTTTGTTGAGATTTAGCTTATAGCCGTTTTTGCAAAATGTCTGATTTGAGTAATCCACATTTTGGGCAATAACTGAAGGCCCTTGAGAGTGACAAATTTTTTACTTTGGGCTATGAGTTTTGACTATTTTTGTCTAAATGTACAATCAGATTTTGTCACGAAATAAAAAAAGATCACTCAATCCAAATGCACATTTGAACAATGCTATTTACTGTGAGGAAGTTCAAATAAATTGCTGCTCATATAATTAAATTAATTTAAAGACTCTAACCTGACACTAAATCAAACGAAGAACAATGGAACAAACATGCACACACACTCACACACATCACACATACACACTTCCCATACAATACCTGAAATCACCACTGGTCTCCACTCTGGAATTCGTACTCCGAGCCCCAAGATACAGACTAACTGTCTAGTTTGGGGCTCACTAGCAAATCCTATTGTAACCTAGCTGTAGGTAATGTTTTAAGCTACTCATGTCGTCTCAACTTGTTGACCTGCTTACTGTATTACCTGGACAATAAATATATCTATTTCATATTGTATTGTGTAGAAAAGTTACCTAATAGAAAACCTACATAATAGCCTCCCCGACCGATTTCGGTCGCGGTGGCCAATCTCAACGGAGATTAGCTAGGTACGCAGGAGATATTATAGTGCACAAGTGTGTGCGTAAACACAGGTGCACTCCCTCTTCCCTCACTCTCATAGTCCGATGGGACGGCAATCCGACACGACCGGAGAGAGATCAGGCGCAGGACCAACGGCTTATCGTGTTTTCCGAGGGAAGGGGGTATCACCAACTTCCAAACTCCGGGCTGTTATTAAGAAATTCCTAATGGAAACACTCAATAACCCGACACGGGAATCAAACCCAGAACCCCACGCTCAGCCGTCACACTTGCGACCACGAGACCAACGGGGCACCTACCTATCGGTGTAAAGTGCCTACATATCGGTGTAAAGTGTCTACATATCGGCGGCGATGGCTTCTTTCCATAAAGTGGGATTATCAATCTATGATCTACCAATGCCATTTTGCAAATCTAAAGGCCGATTCTCGTAATTTAAAACGTTCAAAATCTAGTCGCAGTCTCATCTCGGCGACAAACAAATGTCAAAAACTTTTCAAAATGTAGCGAAATTTGAGGTATTTTTGACAGATTGAGACTGAGATCAGACTGTGAACGTTCTTAAAAATTACGAGAATTGCCCCTCTGGTAGCGTCGTGTGACGGGTCTTTGAGCTCCCTAAAATAGAGTTGAGTTACACGCAGGACGTGTATTGGAACAGCAGTGCTATTCTGTAAAAATCTCACCGTGAAAACTAAGGTGAAGTGAACTGTCATTCCACCTGATGTTAGGGATTGCCCCTATTGATAGCTCACTTCACGTTCACTTCACCGAAGTTGTCACGGTGAGATTTTTACAGAATCGATCGGCTGGTCAAGTCATTGCTGCAATGGCTCTTTCCTCTAGAAGTCCTTCCAGACATAGCCCTGCATTGTTAGACTCACATAAAAACCTAATAATATATTTTTTGGACTTTAAAAGAGAAAGAGACCTTTGAGTTTGTTTCGTCATTTCTTGCCGGCGCCATCTAGTTTCAAAATATTGACCAACAAAATATTGATGTATAAAGATCTACTTACATTGATAAACACCTTATTTCATTTAATTAAAAAAAAAACATTTAATGACGGCTTCATTAAATGTTTTTTAGACACGAATTTCAGAAGACTATTTCTGCAACGTTTAATAGTAATCGAAATGACAAAGGGAACCCTCACCTCATATACTCCACATCAGCAGAGATGTGGTACTTGGCAGTCGGATCGAAGTCATCTTCAGTCCTGGGCGCCGGTGGTTCAACACCTTGGAGTGCCTCCCTTAGTTGCCAGTAGTGGCAGTTGTAATCCTCAGTGGAGGTGGTGCCTCGGAAGACGCCGTAACGGAATAGGTCGAGGAGGTAGGCAAAAGGCAGGAAGACTATCTTTTCCAAACCCTGAAATTGGAGGAAACAAAGATAGACATATTATACTTTATTGTACACCAAAATTATAACACAGCTCTTATGCAGCCATGCTGTTATGGTATTAAATTGTGAGAGTTGACAATTTAAGAAATTGGACCGAATGGAAAAATAATAATTTTATGTAGTCTATATTTATCTAATTTATGAGGGGCCCGTGGCTAAATAATAACAGCCGCACAGGTAGATCGATCAGGTTAAGCTACGCTTGCCGCGGTTGGTCTGTGGATGGGTGACCATCTTTACATACCGAGACCCCTCCGTGTCTCGGAAAGCACGCTAAGCCGTTGGTCCCGGCTGTCATTCGTTGATCTTTGACATTCGTTACGGGTAGTAAGGAGACCGAAAGTCTGACAACCAGTCTTACCAAGGGGTATCGTATTAACCAGTAACTGGGTTGTGGAGGTCAGATAGGCAGTCGCTTCATGTAAAATACTGGTATTCAGCTGCATCCGGTTAGACTGGAAGCCGACCCCAACATAGTTGGGAAAAGGCTAGGCAGATGATGATGATATTTATCCATCTCCACAGATGGGGTTTACGGACGTTTCAGACCTCAAGTGCGCATGCGCCACCTCCCCATAGACAACGGCCCGTCTTACATTCTGCACCGCATGCCTGTCACCTGTTCACTAGATAATCTACTGACTGCGTCAGTGAGCGGAATTCGCGCAGCTGACTTTTGAACCAAAAATGTTTAAGCTGTTTGCCATCGTTACGCTAAGAAGAAGAATAAAATGCAAAAGGTCATGCTCGTGGATATAAAGAAGAGACCAGTAGCCTGGATATCTTTCTGGTTATACATACATATACAGGATGTCCCAAAAGGTTACGTAGCTGGGAAGAGGGGTGACAGGGGTGGTCACAAGGGTCGCCAGAAAAATAAAAAAATAAATTCCCTCTGGTTATTTCAAAAAATAAATGGCAGTTTTTAAAAAACTAAAAATTTTACACTTTGTGGGTCTATTTTACTGTTTATTTTTTTTTTCTGATGACCCATGTGACCACCCCTATCACCCCCCTTCCCAGCTACGTAACCTTTTGGGACACCCTGTATATAGAATTTACCATTTTATAAAGCTGATTAATGTTAGACTCGATATCATCAGGTCCATCTTCTAGCAGACCCATTACTCTCAAGTGCTTGGGTGTAGCTACTGAAAGGGCGATGACGTCACCAACGGCTTCATGGAAACCTGAAAGAAGAATAGAAAAAGGATCGTTAGATAATTCAGGAAATGATTAGGTATTCATTTTTATTTCGTTCTTTATTTTTAGTCCAAGGCGGTGCGCTAAAAAAGATAAAAATCATTAATACAGCTATTATACACTTGCGTGCAAAATAAAACGGCCCATCCCATGCTCTCCATTTGAGACACGATATCTCAAAAATCGTAATGAATATAATTTATTATTTTATATTTTGTGAAGGTAGGTAAGGGGATAGTTTATTTGAACATACACAACATTTTGTTCAAGGCAATATTCTTGAAAAGATCGACTCAATTCTTCAGATGTCCTCATCACTCACTTTTGTTCGGATAAAGTGCGTGACTTTTTTTGTCATTGAAATTACCTAACAAACGTTAAATTGTGTTTATTTCTGATTGTTTAATCAAAACTGAACTTAATTTTGTCAAAGGACTTCAAAAATGGAGGGTCTTTATTCAACACCCATATTTTGTAAGTTCGCGATTTTCTGAAAAACGAATGAATCAGATTTGATCATTCTTTCACTGATGTAATTTACATACTTTCAGGAAGGTTTTGATATACAAAATATATTAGGTTATTGTTAGTAAAACTTGTTGAATTATATTCAAATCGAACAGCATGGGGTGGGTCAATTTTTTTGCACGCAAGTGTATTTCTTCCAGTTGATAAATTAAACTTACCAGGATTAGCTCCGGCCCTGTAAATGATGGGCTGATCTTTGTATTGAAGGTAGTACTGAATGTGACCCATCTCGTGATGAGTGGTCTTGAAGAAGGCATCCGTGATTGTAGTGCATTGCTTGATCCTGATGGAGAAAGTATATTTATAAATGAAATAGATAGCTAATATTTATTGCAAATCAAATCAAATGAATTCAACAAGAATTAATGTATTTTTTTTTTCAATGTTTTGTTTAGGCAATGGCTCCTTGTAAAAGACTATTATTCAGCTGCATCGGCAGGGTAATTGCGTAACACACTATCAGTAGCAATGGGCTTCATTTTGACAGTTCAACAACATTCATTGCGTTATTCACGTTGTTGAGCAGACACACTTCTCGAACATATGGAGCAATGGATTTGCAATATGCTTCAAAATTATTCAAATTGAGAGTAAAGTGTGTGTGTTTTTCCTAATTGGTGTTACTTAATGGTGTGAGAAAATAATTAATTTCACTCTACGTTTCCCTCGGTTAAAATAACGTTTTTTTTTTTGCTTTATTTCCGTTACCTAAAATCTTCGCCATCAAAGAAGTCCCATGCTGAGGCATGGCAGACCATGTCGCGTCCATCATTAGGCTTCTCAATGATTGACCTCTCCCAGAACAGCTCAGGCATGCCACTCAGGCTCAGAGACGTGAAGAACTCTTCAGCAGTCTCGAAGAACTTCAGGGCTGTGTAGTTCTAAAATAGGATAAAGACAATTTATCAATCTTGAGTTGACAAAATTATGACAAAAGTATTTTGGGTTTTCTTTCCTTGTTGTAGAATCGTTGTTAATAGATAGGTGATGGAAAATATATTTTTCTTTCAACTGAGTAGTAATAATATCAATAATCACTACAAAACCGATCACAAAGGACGTATTTTTTGCTTAGAACCAAAACAGTGCAGAAATATTATATGAAATCTCATTGTTGCTCAGTTTTTCATTAATGCACTGTTTTTATTTTTTATTTAGATATTAATTTACCACAGAGGTTTAATGTCTCCCATTAATTTTAATATAAAATGTATGCATTAAACCAAAAAGATACTGGCTGAAAATAAAAATCTGCTGAATAAAAGCGATTTGGTGAAAATAAAAATAAAAAACAAATGGCACGCATTTTGTACCATTGTAAAACTTTGATACTAAAGTATCAAAGTTTTACAATGTAGTATTTAAAAAAAAAATTGAAATAGAGAGCGATAGCGTATGCATTCAACTCCAGAAAGTATAAAAGCTGCTGCAAATGAAATTATTAATAACCTTTTGCCGCAAAGGTCGCGGGATACTTTGTTTTCGTTATCTTGAGTTTTTATTTTGAGTAGATTTATTTTACACGGTAGGTAGATTGGTAGTTCAAAGAAAAGTAGATTACGCACCTTGCCAAAGTGAGTAATAATAACTCACTTTGCGCTCGATGCAACAATCTACTATTATTGCCTTGACCTATAAAAACAGTGATCTCTTTTTTTACTATTTTACAATATTGTCACCTGGGCCTGTAGTGCAGCAGTGATATCAATATCAGGTTTATCTGGGTATGGCCTGGTGAACTTCTCCACGTTGTTCCATGTCTGAGCCCAAATATTACCTGAAATAGAGATTCATATCAGTACTTACAGTAATTAAGTGTACTTTTCATCGATTTATATCGAGATTTCTCGACTATACCAGGGTCCTTAGGGCTCATCACAAAATAATCATCAACAAAATTAACTGTTTGTTTTCTATTGATTAAATTAAATTTTATTCGAAAACATACATCGGTTTCTTATTAAACTTCAACTATACCGACGACCCTGGTTACTTATCCCCTATGGTGACCGTACATAATAAAGATTATTCTATTCAATCAGTAATGTACTAGCGCCGCCAGCGAGGCACACACTATGTTTTTAACGAATTTCATTTATAAAAATTATATTTCGTGTTTTAGGAACTGTTGCCAAATAAATATTATTCTTCCTTTTCCTTTTTCCAATTGCCAAGTGTGCTCTTAAAAACGAAAAAAGATACCAATCGTGATTTTTGGCATTGATCGCTGATTAGTGAAGGCTGACCCACATAAAATTAATTCTAGCATGTAAAAGTATAAATCTTAAAACCATCTTACCCAATAAATGCGCAGGTATAGGTCCCTTAGCCGGCACAATATGTTCTCCGTACTTGAGTCTAAGATGTCTCCTGACATACGCGTGAATCTGTTGGTACAGAGGTTTGATCTGAGCCCAGAGGGACGCAAACTGGTCCTCACTGTCATCTGACTCATACTCGCTAAGCCACCATTCGGCTACGCTATCGTATCCTGAAATAGTATATATTAAAGAGTCATTATTATGAGATAAGCCATGTTTAACAAAGAATAGAATATTCTCTCCGGATTTTTGAAAGCCTGTAGACTTTGATCAGTAAATAATTAAGCAATAGCTTGTAAGGTCGTACTGTAAATACAATCTTTTCTTTCTTAATATATATAAATTACGTGTCACGTTGTTTGTCCGCAATTAACTCCTAAACTACTGAACCGATTTTAATAAAATTTTGCACACTGTGTGCAGTTTCATCCAACTTGAAAGATAGGATAGTTTATATCTCAATTTACAATCGCAATATTATTTTATTGCGAATAATGCCAGGACAAGGTTTGTATGAAAGAAAATTTCTGGGGCGGGCCGCTAGTTTTCTATAAATAACAATGAAATGTTGTGTTCAAAAATATAAATTTTGGTCAATTTGAAATCACTAACGTAACTTTAAAATTGTTTTTCGATTAACATCGCCTAAAGGGAATATGAAATAAGAAGGGCAGCTTCAAAATCATTGTATATGCAAAGATCCAAATCTTTGGTTTTTGTCTACTTATTTAATTCTAGCCGTTCTATCGAAAAGCATCATTCATTGTAAACAGTATCTATTGTAAACATTACCGTTCAACTTGGCAGCCTCGTTGTTCATAGCAACGTACTCAGTGAAGTTGCCCTTGGAAGCTGCGCCTGCGACCCTGTGCCACTCCAACCAGGTGTACTTCAGCTCCTCAGGGTCGTTGCTCTTCGCAAATATCTCGGTCACCTCTGAAATTAGGACAATTTTGTTGGAATTTGTACATATTCAAAATCAAAATATTTTATTTCACATAGGCCTACAAGGGCACTTATGAAACGTCAGAAGCTAGGTGCACGGTTCCAATTGGTCGTTTCCTGTGGAGAAGAACCGGTAAGAAACACCACGGACTAGTAAGTTGTCTTTTAAAAATTATTGGTTTTTACAATGTTTTCAAATTACAGTAGGTATGGGAGGACAGCGTAAGGCCTGTCAACAAGTACCAGGTACTAGATAAAATAAAAGATGGTCTACATTTATCTAAATCTATAGGGCCTACAAAGTCCTCACATTTACAAAATCAAAATCTCAAAAAATAGATAGATAAAAATAAAAACCTATTAAAACCAAGTGATATGATTTCCGTTACAACAACTAAAAAAGAGTTGAAAAATTAGAATTGTCTCTATAAATGTCCTGCATAACCTTTAACTTGCATATGAACGAACTATGCATAAACGAATATTCTACAAAATTAAATATTATTGAAAGATGTTTGATGGGCTTTTTTTTTGTGGATGGGAAATCATCAAATTACCCCTCCCGCTCAGGGTGGAGCAGGAGGGTGTCAGACTCTTACTGACTAAAACCCACCCGTGTTCCTTCCTTAGCCCTTTATGTTCCGGGGCAGCGGTAACCCTTTCGGACAATCCCGCTCCCATGTTTGATGGGCTATGAAATTAAACAAGTACTCTTCTTATTATTGCGTGGTACAAGTACTTATTCGTAATAATCATATTTTAGTAGCTTTATTACTAAAGGCTAGATTAAAATAAGTTATTCCTAGTTAGTAAACTTCACGATGAGTAAAAACTAAAGATTGATTGAATCAATACATAGGGTTTGCAATATCCCGTACCAAGTTTCCTCAACAACCTAGATCTTACTACCAGACACGTAAACGAAAGCTTCACCAACTAACCTGGTTCAACATGCAGGTCACACTTAGTTCTATCCTTAAAGTCACAGATGGTAGCCTTAGCGTACGTCGACTGCATATTACTGATGGCATTGATCAGTCTCTCGTTTAAGTCCTCAGGAAGAGCAGATGTACCGAGCTTGGAATACTTCTCGAACATTCTCTTCAAGTCCCTATCTTCATACTCACGCCAAAGATAGCTCATTGTCTCTTTCCAATATTCCTTCTCTTCCTCTGCCAGTTCTAAAGAAACTGCGAGCTGGGATCAAAAGTAAGGATAAATATACAATATTTATTTCTTAACAATGTATGTATCTACAACACTTCTTACTTTAAATATAACATTTTGAGGCTCAACAGCCACGTATTTTGGATCAGTGCCAACATCTTGTTGTTTGTTTTTGGGAATCAAAATGTGACTCGTGAGGTCAAAATAACGATAATTCTAACTCTAATTAGCCTGTATTGTATTGTCTCACTGCTTAATTAAATGAGGTTAATATAAAAATAAGTTTAAAAAAAAGAAACCTGATTTTGGAATAAACCAGGTTCGGATAAAACATGGCATCGTTCACAGCATAATTATCCAAGTACGAAAAGGTAAAGTAGTGATGTACATTTAAAATTAAATAAATATCCAACAGCAACATTCGTGAAACCAATATACTATTTCCTCAACATGAAATATCACTACCAAATAATATTCTCAGGAAACTTACCATGCGATCTTCATTATACTTCGTGATATTACTCTGATAATCCCACGTCGCGATAGCCTTTTTATTCTTAGCCTTGGACATCAGTTCATCCAAGTTCCTCATGTAGTCCCTGCCGGCTGCTTCCTCAGCTGCTCTTTCCACCGCCCTCCCTCGAGCTGCTACTATGAAGACTGAGGCGATGGCGCCCACCAGGGCGAGCTCACCGATGATCTTCATTACTAACTGAAATACGGTTAATGGTTTAGTCAAACAACGCTGCTGGCTTATGAGTGAATGTCTCTAAATAAAAAGATACAGGTTGACGCGTTAACTAATTGGCAAGTGTCGGGCGGAAGTGTATTTTAGTGAAAAATAGTAATTCCATAAAACACAATTTAATTAGGATGTGGGTAGTGTAATATTGGTTGCTTTTTTTTTTTTTTTTTGTGGATGGGAAATCATCCAATGACCCCTCCCGCTCTGGGTGGAGCAGAAGGGAGTGTCAGACTCTTACTGACTAAAACCCACCCGTGTTCCTTCCTTAGCCCTTTGTGTTCCGGGGTAGCGGTAACCCTTTCGGACAATCCCGCTGCCCCGGCAGGCTTCGGCCCTTTCGGGCCCCTTCCTTGCTGCTGACATCTCTTTGAGGCGCGCGTGGAACACGTACGCGCCGTCCGGCACGGGCCTGGTCCTGATCGGACGGAGAGTTACCCATTACTCTCCGCCCGCAGGCCCGCGCCTACGGTGGCCGGGAGTCGTCTCGCGGCTCCCGACGCCCGGGGCGTCTCCCGCGGCGGCTGGGACGTGACGCCCTCTCCCTCAGCCGTCCCGCCACCTCCTTCGCTAGCATGACTGCTTCGCAGAAGGAGGTGACTGCCTCCCACTCCCTCTCGCCCCGGACCATGGCTTGAACCAGGGCCGGGCGCGAGAGGTCGCCGCCGCCGCCGATCGCCTCTGCGAGAACACGGCGGTGCTCCGCCCAATTGGGGCATACCGCCACCGTATGCTCCACCGTGTCCTCCGGGCGACCCTCGCAGTGGTGACACCCGGGCGTTTCCTCCCGCCCGATGATGTGCAGGAACCTCCCGAAACACCCGTGTCCAGTGAGGACCTGCGTCAGGCGGTAGGTGAGGGCGCCGTGGCGCCTCTCTAGCCACTCCTCAAAGAGGGGTCTTACCGCCGCTATCGCGGCGTGCCCTGCGCTGGGTTGCGACAGTCGCTCTTTCCATGCCGCCATGAGATCGCGCCGGAGGTCGGTCCGCTCCGCCGCGATTTGCCGCGGAAGCGGAGTTTCCCCCCGGCGTAGTGCCTCCGCGCGCCACTCGTACAGGCGCGAATATTGGTTGCTTCAAAACGTAATCGATGGTCAATCGATTAAGTATTGAGGCGATCAATATTGTTTGGTAGTCGTCGATCGACTGCAATCCAGTTGCACCTTGCGATAACAAACAACAAACTATGAACAGGGGCCGTGCCGTGTTAAAATTATAAAAATTCCAGTGTAAGTGAGAGATGGTGATTAGGTATCCCTTTTTTACAACAAAACGATGATTGATTTCTTAGTACGGCCCCAAAACCCAATAGAAATTCACAAAAAAGAAGAAGATTAATCAAAACGTGCCATTTAATCTAAAACTACACAACACAAATCACACAAAACAAAAAATCAGACCAACCTACAAGATCACACGGTTTCACAAATGGCAATGACGAAAACAATCTCATATCAATGTATAAATACTTAAATACTGATGGCTCGGTCTAAAAACTTGGACAAAACAACGTGTCAAGGAGGATGGAAAGGTGAATGATCCAACCAATATTGTTAGCGGCAAATTGAGCTGAACGGATGGGAAAAAAGAATATTAAGATAAACGTAACCTCGGTGTAGCCTGCACTTGTGGTATTGTGATCGTTGATAGAACTGATCAACAGCTAAATGTGAGCTGTGCCTTCTTCAGATTAGGTACAGCGTTTGGAAGACGCGTGAAAAATTAAAAAAAAAATATTCCTCAATTTTCTTGATTGCCCCACCACTTTTTTTCTCTGGTACTTTTCTCAAATAATGCGCGGAAATTAAAACTAATTTGAACCTAGGCAGAACATTTTATTTGAAAACACAATTACTTTTCAAAATCAATGACGAACAACGAACAACAATGATTTTTCCCGCGTTAAAGTGTTCATTTGTTTTTTTTTTTCAATAGACAGCTTTCTAATTGCAAGCCACTTCGAAATTTAAATAAAACCTTTGATGAGTTACCTCTTTGGTTACCAGGCCATGTTTCGGAGTAAAAGATCGTTCCATTTTTAATTACACGACAGATATGAGTTTAATAAGTAATTTATTTGGCCGCTAAACCACGACCGATATGGATTTTCATACAACTTTTGCCGGCCGCTGCTCGCATGTATTTGGCCAGTACAGCAATTGGATTTATTTCGAAGAAGGTTGTCAAAATAATGCTCAAATTTCCAAACATGTTTGAGAAAAATAAATAAATCGTTGACAGTCATTTGAAGAAATTGGAGGTTACATAAAAGTATAATTAGCTCTGAATTAAACCATTTAATGAAGCTTGGTCAAGTCTAGTCTATATGCTATTATTAGCCAATAATAGCCATAAAATGAATGCGGAAACCTGCGTCTAATTTTAAATACAAGTTAAGCATCTGTTTGTTCTGCAGATTATCATCATCATCATAGCCCGGAATCACCCACTGCTGGGTATAGATAGGCATTTCCTTTCTTCTGCCGTACTTCCCGATGCCACGCATTCTTTACCCTGGTGTTTACTGTGACTTTCACGATATCATCAACCCAACTATTCTGCGCATACATTATTCAATACTCCCAAATAGTATTTTTCTTATCTTCGTTTTTTTTTGTTTTATTTCGCAATTCTGTATTTTGCAACCAGTTTAAGTGGATCAGTGTCATCATAATCGGCCCTATCTAACACATCTTTAAGTTAACTGTCATATGAGTGTTATCTACCTAACAGCTACTTAAACTAGATCGGACAGTCTTTTTTATCAACTTAGAATAGTAGTATTTTAGTAGGTAAAAAAAGACTGTCCTGTAAAGGGTCCTTCACTTGTTGCAACAGCAGTTCTAGAATATAATATGCTGTCAAAAGTTTTTTGTCCTGTGTATAATATCTACTGTGCAGTGCGGGAGGGCTGATAGTTGTCACAAGAATAGATTCCTTCCACGACATGTTAATTTGATGATAAGTATTCATACTTACAAATAAAACCTTTTTAGCAGTCTGACTGCAATATCCACATGGCATCTTCCTATTTTTTTTAGTTCTATTTATTTTAACCATCAGAAAAGACGATTTTATCACTGTGACACACAGAACCACCTCAAACTATCAACGAACTAAAACCAGTGGTTCATACTCAAGAACATTAATTATTATGTAAATTAATTACTAACGTGTCATGCTTTTAGGATTTAAAGTGTTTTGTGTGACGAGAAAATTGTCGCCGAAACAAATGAGACGGGTAGGTAGATGGTTAAGGCTGAATGTAGCATGAAAGAAATAACAATTCTACAGTATAGTATTAATTGGCAGCTAATCTCAACGGAGACTAGCCATCTACGCGAGAGATATTATAGTACAAGTGTGTGAGTAGACATAGGTGCACTCACTCTTCCCTCAGTTTCATAATCCGATGGGATGGCACGACTGGAGAGAGATCAGGCGCAGGACCAACAGCTTAACGTGCTTTCAGAGGTACGGGAGTTTACAATAAGTATAGTATTTCCTATAGCTCAAAACGGGAGTCGGATCAAATATCGAGCATTTGAAAATATCAGCGCCGTAGTCCGCCAAGCTACCCGATCGTAACAGATGGAGAGAAATTGTTGACAAAATGAAAAGGAGTCACGATCCTCCTGATCCTCCTGTACGAGCCGCAATAAATACTTTTTCTTTCTTTCTTTCTCCTCAGTGAGAGAATGATTAGGAAGAAGATAGTATTAGTGATGAAATTTGAAGTAACAGCATCCTTTGCACTTCGTCGTTGGTAAAGTAGTTACAGCTAATGAGCGTGGGTGTCCTAGGTTCAATTCACAGATTGGGCAGTGTTATTGGGTTTTTCTGTAAGAAGGAATGTTTTAGAAACAGCTCTGAGTCTAGGTTAGTGCCCGTTATTTGATAACAGACTCGCCTTATATTACTGGGGTGTTACAACGTCTCCAGGAAAATGTGTAACTAGATACTACAAACCACTGTCTACCTCATCGAGAATTATAGGCGTAATATTTTCTTATGTAAGGCCAAAAGTACGATGGAGCTACCACGAATAACCTGGTTGTCCTTTAGGCAAATGAGATAAAGATATACAAAGCTATATATGTATAGGTAGCAAAAAGTTTACATTTGCAAACTTGTCAATTCAAATCACAAATGGTACCTAAGTGGAATCAACATAATAATAACGCCATGCTAGTGGCTAAATGACAACAGCTGCGCGAGTCGATCGAAGGTTAAGTTTCGCAAGCCGCGGTCGGTTTGTGGATGGGTTACCATCAATTATTATTGAGACCTCTCCGTGCCTCATAAAGCAAGTTAAGCTGTTGGTTCTGGCTGTCATTCGTAGATCTGTGACAGTCGTTACGGGTAGTCAGAAGCCCAAAAGTATAACAACAGTTTTACCAAGGCGTATCGGGGGTGGAGGTCAGATAAGCAGTCGCTCCATGTAAAATCCTGGAATTCAGCCGCATCTAGTTAGACTGGAAGCTGACCCTAGAAAAGGCTAGGCAAAAATATTGAATGAAGTGTCTATGTGCACGCCTCAATAGTCTAAAGACTGTAAGTCTAGAACCGGCCCGTAGTGTAATTGCGGCGTTCAATCAAGTGACATAACAAATTACCTACTTAATTAAGAACAACCCTATTAATATAGCCAATTCAAAAACAGTTAAAAGTAATTCAATATTCCTTCCTCGATTTCACACAGATAATCAGGTTGAATTAGCAATTAGTTTGAGGTCAGCTTATTAAATGAATCTATGGAATTCTGCTAGAACAATCCTTCCATTCCATGCCATCAATGTTCCTTCAACAAAAAGGTTATTTTAAAAAAAAATATGTCCGGGTCATGTATGAATAACCTGCATTCGCGATTTATTTGCCGAAAATGTAAACAAATATGAGTTTATGGAAAAATAACTTTAAATCCTACACAATAAAGTTAAGTTTACGCTACAACTTCAAACATTTTTACAACGTTTTCAATAGTGCTAATCACTCTGAAATCAACTTAATTCCATTAAAATAAAGTTGATATTTGCGTAACTTGAAATAATATTATTTGAAACAAGTTTGAGTAGTCTAGATTGTACTATAGGTACACATCTGCCTAATCTTTCGGGGGAAAACAGGCATGGTAATATTATACAGGCTGGCAGGTAAGTACAGATGCCAGCACATCAAGCTACTACAATCTGTCAAATTTCTTTAAGGTGATTGCGCAGTGATTACCGCGAAATTCAAATTTTCTTACGTTTTTTGCAATTAACTGGTCAGTGTCAGGTTGTATCTTGATCAAATTATGATTCGCGACTATAACAGGTACTTATTTACAGAATTATAGTCATTAGAATCATTAATACATCTTCCTAAGTTAGATTTGTACCACAAGAAGAAATCTCCTTGGGAAAAGTGTTTATGGTACAAATCTCACTTATAAAGATGTATGTATATTTCTTATGATTATAATTCTGTAAATACGTACCTGTTATAGTCGCGAATAAAATTTTGATCAAGATACAAGCTGACACTGACCTGCAAATTGCAAAAAACGTAAGAAAATTTGAATTTCGCGGTCTACCACTTCCCTTTCACCTTAATAGATTTTCAATTTTATCGCTAAAGCATGTTCAAAATTGATTGGGAAAATTTGACAGTGTCGGATAGGTTGATGTGTTGGCGTCTGTACATCAACACACAAACTGTTATCATGGATTCCCCATTGCCTGCATTGAAATTGTTCATCAGTAATTTAAAAATATTTACTGTTCCATTCATTTTGACCGCGTATTTATTTTCTTTTTTATGAAACAGCAGATTTTTTTTTTTGATAGCCGACTAGAAGTTATGCTCTAGGGGGTCTAGAATCATGTGCATTCATAGTTTCATTCGTTCATTCATTCATGGTTTCAGTTTGCGCGTCAATGTTCCTGCCACCTTATAAGTCCTTACATAATTATGGTCCTTGCCCTATCATACTGGCGATTGGCGAGCGTATTTCCAGAGAGATGAGTGCGTAGTGAGCTCACCGCGAGTTCGCAGCGAGCGCGTGACGAACTCACCGGGAAGACGCCGCGGGCGCGCTACGAACGGTGAGCTAGCTGCGCACTCGCCTCGCTTTGGACTCGCTTGCAAATCGCCAGTGTGATAAGGCTCTCAGAGGCTTCTCCTTTTACATTGGTCTAAGCGGGTTATGGTACAGGCTTTGGAATCTGCCTAAACAATTGACAATCAACATCTTCAGTTACCGTATGCCACTACGTGTTGACTGCATCTTCCGCAGGACATGAAACTATCGTCCTTTCACAGTAACTTTACCTCTGACAGCAGCAACCCAACGACAACCTTATTACAAGGAGTATAAAGACCACTGTGGTTTTGACAGTGATGGAAAATTAGAGGTAGGTAAATTAACTGTGAATGGACTGTAACTTCTACGACATAAAGACGCTATCAAAGTACTTTTTTTAAAGTTAATTTTACCATGGGCGTAGTTACAGTTAACATTCTTGAGGTGTGAACGTGTGCACTCATGGCTGATGTCGTAAACTTTTGTTTTAAACAAACAATCAGACTGAGAACTGATTGAAGTTGTAGTTAGCATCAAGTAAACAAACAAGTAAGCAAACAATCAGTCTAACCCATGCCATGACATAGGTAAGGAAAAAATTGAATAATAGTAAATTTTTCTTTTTTAATGCGGGGCTTAAAAATGTATATCCGCTTGTGCCTTAGTGCATAAAGTGGACATCATTCGTCTCGTTAAATATTCTAGTTTGGTATTCATAAGCGTTACAAAACATTGTTAGTCAAATATTTGTGACAATTTCATGTATGTGTATTTTTGTACTCTTAAAGAATAATCATTATTCGAAGGAGATGTTCGAAATAACAGAGCAGGTCCAACCGTGGCGTGACGGTGTGACATTATTATCGACCCAATTTGTTTGGAATTTTGTATTATTTATTTACACAACGGAGAGAATTCTAAAGATACGCACTGTTAGCTTAGAAATACCTTTTGCCTAAAGTTTTAAACAAAACCTCAAAATTCTTATTGTTTTGTAGTACAAAATTCATACATAAATAGGTAAAGTCTATTCAAACTTATGTTTCAAATTAATATTATTTCAAGATAATCAAAAAGCAACTTTATTAAAATAGTTATTAAGTTGATTTCAGAGTGACTAGCACTATTGAAAAAGTTATAAAAATGTTTGAAGCTGTAGCGTAAACTGAACTTTATAGTGTAGGGTTTAAAGTTATTTTTCCGTAAACTCATATTTGTTTACAGTTTTAGGCAAATAAATCGCAAATGCAGATTAGGTACACAAACTCACGCCTGCTTCCCCTACTTAACTTTCAGCAACGTTTATGAGTAAAGGGGTTAGTAACAGAAAATACACAATACTTACAAGAAAACGCTTTTGTTCTTTCGACAATATCATACCCCGATACCAAAATATCCAAAAAAACTTTAAGCTATAAGCAACACGTTTACTTAAAAATATCTCTTATTGTACAATACACAAAGCACATTATCCTTTTCACGATACCATGAATTTAATAAATAAATTCATTTTCTTAACGGAATGTTGTATCACGATTAACTTAGATGACACTTCGCATAATAATAAGGATGTTAGCTGCAGTCTTTTTAATTTCCACTAATTACTAAATATTATGAGGAAAACGTGGTTTTCTTTGTTTCCACAATGGAAATATTTTATTTTTCTGTTCGGTTCATTCTTACTTTTACAAGTAGTTATGCCATGAAAATAAAAGTAACATGTGATCGTTTACCAAAAATCTACTTTTGAAATGAAACTTCGATTCAAACTCTTTTTTACCTCTTGGGCATGTCATGTGCTTAACATTTTCCCAACTAAGTATGTTGAGGTCGATTTCCAGTCTAACCAGATGCAGCTGAGTACCAGTATTTTACATGGAGCGACTGTCTATCGGACCTCCACAACCCAGTTATTGGGTAACTCGATACCCCTTGGTAAGACTGGTTGCAAGACTTTCTGGCTACCTGTAACGACTGTCAAAGATCTACAAATGACACCCGGGACCAACTGCTTAAAGTGCTTTCCGAAACACGGAAGGGTCTTGTTATGTAATGGATGGCCACCCATCCACGGACCGACCTCGGCAAGCATTGCTTAACCTTGAAGATCGAACTCTGCGGCTGTTATTATTTAGCCACGAGCTACTCACTTGATTTTTGGCCATAATTATAGGGAAATAAGGCTGCGTTCTCTAGATTTAGATAAATGTTGAGAAAGCATGACTGCAAAATAGCAAATCCAAACATTGGGGTTGGATCTAGTACCGTTTGGCAAGAGTTGGGGGTAAAAGGGGTTAAAGCTGGTAGAGGTTGGGTCCCCGATTATAACGCTACCACTCTTATTAAAAGGTAAGTAATGCATATATTTCGAGAAATTAAAAAAATCCACGCTCAAATCAGGCAACAACCGAAAACGAAACGTTAAAAAAATATACAAACATCCGAATTGAGAACTTCCTCCTTCTTTGAAGTCGGTTGAAAATGGGCAATTAACAACCAATTTTAATCTGTCCTAAAAAATGACAAAAAAAATGTGTAAAATGTCGTGCAAAATGGATAAAACAAAACGTAAAAAAAATTGTGAATGTTTTGTTGCTTTATTTGTTTTTATAACAACCTAGAAAAGAATTCCTAGGTTGCTTTAATAAGAACCTAGAAAAGAATTTTTAGGTTATTATAAAACAAATAAAACAACAAAACACTCATCATTTTTTTTTTATTGTTAAAACCAACAGGTCAAACAATGCAAATAAGTACATATCTTTTTATGAACTTGGTAAAACTATCTGAGTTGTAGATGGACGAACAAATTCATATGATATTGATATAATATGCTGAACAATACAATCATCGATTGTATGTTCGCTTTTAGCAATAAGACCACCCGTTCTGTCACTCCATAAAACATTTATACCTACATCAATATCTGTAATATTTATGGTATACATAATAAAAAGTATTATATTCTGTGACCTCTTCCTCAATCAATTTGGGCACCAAAGTACTCTAGGTAAACCTTCAATCAGTGACTATCGTTTGTAGAACCTCTCGATTTCCCGTTCCGCTTACTTTTGTGATGTGTCTAACATTAAAGATGACCTTCTAAATGAAGATGTCTTATCCTGTGAATTTGATAAATTGCAAGCAGTAGAAATGGCCCTAGCATAATTGGCGAAAACTTGATAACTATCTATATGGGTGTACTATGGTACACCTCTGCTTAACTTTTCGGGAATTACAAGCGTGATGTTATGTAGATTACTATCTACAAAAGACTATCCCTAAAAAAGCATGCCCCATTTCTGGAAAAAGGTCTTTCCCTCAGTATTTCAGATCTCTCGTTATCTCTTCTAGCCATGATCACGCTTTAGTTATTGTTCTTAGATTATTATATTTGTCACCAGTTATAAAAAATACAAGACTCACCGCCTGTTTCCTGCTGCTATCAAATCCACACTACTACTTGCGAGGAGATGCGATACGTATTTATCTAACGCACTCCAAGAATGATAATCTGCCTCAGTTAAATTTATTGCTACTGATCTTACTGATACATCATTTAACCAGTTTTGTTTGTTTGTAATCGATACAGTTTGCCTGCTATTGGAGTTGTGCAAAACCAGTCTAAAATTTTATTATTGTTACAAAATATGATTTTGTATTCAAGTTTAACTCAGAATATTCTGGTTTGTTTTATTTTGTGTCCGAAAAAAGGCTAAATCGATTCGAAATTCCGCACCCATTTTCCTTATTCCAAATATTGGATACCAACAAACTGGATATTGGTAGGTAACCATATATTCTTATCCATTACGAAGCCAAAAGAGCTTGTTTTCTCACAACTCTCATCATACAGATATACTTTATAAATAAACAGTACAGCAGTATCAAACTAGTTTGATCTTCAATTAGCCGCCCATACACTTGTCATTGGCTCAACTCCAAACGTGTTTGCTTTGCATAAATACATTCTCTAGGATTTTTCCTTTTAAAACATAACGTGTGTGGAATCAAAATATTGAACAAAGTTTGTTTACTTGTAGTTATAGCCTTGAACCTGACATTGTCATGTTGGTTCAATGTAAGATTTGCATCCGCAACAACGTGATCCTTATAAAAATTATTTGCTTGAATTTAGGCGAGCAGTTAATAAGCCAAACACAGAGATATATGTACTGTATACTTTTGTAGGTACTTCTCCAGATAAGTATAATCAGCCTATAATGTTCACACTGCTTAAACACAGGCCTCCTCTCGTTGAGAGGGAGTGGGCCGTAATCCACCACGCAGGCACAATGCAGTTAGTAGATGTCACATGTCTCCGAATTTTTAGTCCTCCCAACACACCAAAAGCAGATCTAGAAGAAATCCCAAGTATTAAAGTTCTTAAGACTTGTTCTTGTATTTATAATAATTATATTCTTTTTTTTCCCTCTTTTGTTTTAACTGCATCGCTCTCAGTTTAGTCACCATTAATACGATCGATTATTCTTATTTCAAAATTACAACATAACATTTGTCGAATTCTGAGATAGTTGAATCTCTTGACATCTTTGTTATCATATCACGGGCTTTGAACCCACTTAATTTTATTTAGCGTTACGCGATGTTTCGATAACAGACGATTTCATCGTTATCTTATTCTACTATCATAAGAATGATTGTGAGGGTTTTGTCGAGTTGTTGCTAAATAACGTGAAAGGATGAAGTCATCATCTGCCTAGCCTTTTCCACAACTATATTCGGGTCGGCCTCCAGTCTAACCGGATGTAGCCGAGTACCAGTATTTTACATGAAGCGACTGCCTATCTGACCTCCACAACCCAGTTACTGGGTAATACGACATCCCTTGGTTGTCAGATTTTCGGGATTCTAATGAGCCATAATGCCTGGAGCAATCTACATGCAAGAATGCATCATATTAATGGGTTATTCCGTTTATCCAAGAAATCCATCCTAAGGTGGAGACGTGGAAACGCATGAATTGGTTGGATAAACGGAATTTATAGGCTTAGGGTGGATTCTCATTTAGACATGCGTTTCCGCATACCTTAGGGAGGATTTGTCGGAGTAGGTAAACGGAGTAATCGGTCATAATCATCATAATTTCAACCAAAGTTTGGCCAACGCCGGACTTAAGCCTCCTCCATGGGTTGCCAAAACGATGGATACTCCGCTACCAAAATCGAGCAATTCTCTCATCTTTTACCAGTTTGCCGGCTCACTTTGTGGGAAGCCAAACCACATTGCACCTTGCGATGGTTCTCTCTATGTCGAGTCGGTCAAATAGGAATATTTTGCAGAAACAATAGACTCTCAGACTCGACGTAAAGGGACTCGACATAGAGGGAACCATTCGCACCTTGCAGTGCACCCGTCGTATAACTTTTCGTCCTGTGCGATATTCGTCCCTACTACCGCTCCGAATCAAGGGAAAATGTCATGGTTTGCAGAATGTCCAGATTTTAAAATGTCTATTAGGTGACAATGTCTACAGTGGCAAAACGACTTGCAAGTAAAACGTACAAAATGTGAAATCGTCACGAATGTGAAGTACAATCATCAATAGGCTAAGAGCTCACGGAGCGATTTTCACCCACGTCCGCTGCGGTTGCGGGCCCGCAGCTTCTGTAGAATGTAGATTATGTAAAAAACTAAAGTACAACTCACGACGCGTTTTACGCCCGCGGTGTGCGCGGTTGTTTGCGGTTTCCGCCGCGGTCACCCGCAGCCTCGGCGGGTGGCGCCCGCGCGCTCTGCGATCGGTTGGCGGGCGACCGCGGTGGCCGGCGGGGGGCGGGGGGTACAGAATCGTGATCGTTTTACTGCTCGTCTTGCAACCGCCCGTCTTGCGGTCATCGCCCGCCACGTCTGCGGGCGATGATCGCAACCGCGACGGCTGCGTAACCGCGCAAATAACCGGTCTCGTGAGTTTAGCAATAAAACCGCAGTTCCACCACCGCGGCAGTCGCGGGTGAAAATCGCTCCGTGAGTTCTTAGCCTTAGATGTATTTATTTCTCATCATTTATCTGTCAGTATTGATAGTTTGTTTGTCTGTACAAAACGGTTTATTACTCATTTCCCTAGAAATAATTATAATAACATCTAACAAACTTAAGTTTTTAAGTACTACTTAAGATAATATATACCTACTCCTTTGTAACTACAACATCAAATTCCACATCATGGATATTGTTTTGTTATAATTTTTTCTTGAATTTTTCCTGACTGCATGTAATGATAATTTACATTGCATCAGCGCGCGCAGCCATGTGCGTCAAAATGCAAAAGACATTTTGACGCACATGCACAAAGAGTTTTCATGCGTCGCCGTGCGTCGCGGTCGATGAAGTAGAGAAACCAACCAATTCTAGAGAATTGCTGGTCAAGGATTTTCTTGTTTGTGTTGATGGCACAAATAATGACAAAATATTTGTATTTTCTACAAAAATCTGCCAAAAGCCTATAAAAAATTTACACAATAAGACTGCCTGCTATTTCGGAGATGGAACTTTTAATGCCTACTCGTACCGTTTTACCGGATGTATTCTATACAAGTGGATAATGCGCGTTGCTCGGAATCCACCAACGTAGTACCTTTTTTCGGGTATTTTTTCGTGGTCCTATTATTTTGTTTGTCCTACCAGTAGGTCCACGAGGCTATTTTATTGCTGTTGGTCCTACTGCAGTCTTGAAACCATAAAAAACAAAAAAAAAACATCATATAATTTATAAATTAATTAAACATCTATAATTTAATATTATCGCCCCGTGGGGAAGATCACGTGGCGGGTCTAAGTTGGTTTGCAAGCAATTATAATAAGACGTAGTCGACGGAGCCCCGCTACGCGGGGCCCCTATTTCTGTCTACAGGGTTTAAAGGAACCAAGATAACCTAAGTCGACACCAAATTTAATTTCTTTGTACCTACAGGGGGTATATTTTGGTTGGGTCTACCAACACAAACCTTTCCTCGTTTCTCTTTCTTACTCCATCACCAGACCACGTTCACCATCTATCTACAACCTATTCTTTGAGACCATTCCAATGAGCCCAAACACGATACCTATGCCGTAAGTAGGTAAGGGAGTTGGGTATCCTGCAAATTCTAACTGATGCTGCAGCATCAATTCAAGCTTGTTAATATTATTGAAGTAACAGAATACCAAATTTCAAATCGATCAGACCTGTGGAAGACGCTCACATCCATTCATCGACTAGAAAAGAGCTGATAATATTCAAAGGGCTGAACTCATTTTCTAAAATCACATTCTCGATCAAGTAACCTTTCAAACAAAAAAAAAACAAAAACACACTAGGTTCAGCCGTTTGGGGGCTATGAAGGCGCAGAAAGACACACAGATACACACGTTAAACGTTAAACATAGGCCACCCCAACCCTCTTTTTCCGTCGAGTGTATTTTGTTTCTTTAAAAATTAAAAGTAAAGATAACTTTCAATTTTTTTCTATTGTTTCCTTGACTGTCCCTGACGGAGAAGTTCATCCGTAGTGATTCTATTGGCTCAGATAAATAAGTTACTCCGCTGAAACTTGATTTAGTGTGGCGGAGCAAGCAGACTCCGACAGTCGCTCCACACTTAACTCGATTCTGTTTTATTGCACATTTACTGCTGCCTCGGTTACTTGTAGCTTTTGTAATGTTAGAGTAATAATCTTGGAGGTTATTTGAGTTATATGTGAAGTACCTAGGTAGTTTTGGGTAATGTCACATTTAGCATTATTGAAGATTTCACATTTTGTACGTATTACTAATAATTGCAAGTCGTTTTGCCACTCTGGACATTGTCACCTAATAAACGTTTCAACATGTGGACGTTCTGAAAACAATGACATTATCCCTTATTCATTCGGTTCGGAGCGTCTCCTACTGCCTCTTATCTTTAGCAATCTGTTAGACTGTCTCCATTACCTAAATTCTCCTGCGAATCTAGTCATTTCTGATTCCATCACTACGAAGATGCATCATCAGCATCTGCCTAGCCTTTTTCCCAACTACCTATGTTGGTGTCGGCGTCCAGTCTAACCAGATGCAGCTGAATACCAGTATTTTACATGGAGCGGACTGCCTATCTGACCTCCATAACCCAGTTACTGGGTTAATACGATACCCCTTGGTAAGACTGGTTGTCACACTTTTGACTACCCGTAACGACTGTCAAAGATCCACGAATGACAGCCGGGACCAACGGCTTAAGGCGGTACCCCGACCAAAACCTCGTTTTTCTCCGTTATTCTGAGGCTATTAACTCAATAATTATCAGAAATAAACTAAATCTAAAAGCACATTATTAATGTTCGATATCTTATCATTTCATTGCACATTTTTATTTGTTTTTATATGTTACTAATACATTTAAAATCTCCTTGTAAAAAAGTGTCTAAAATTATTGATCGCGTGCATCTTTTGCTAAAGTTGAAGTTCTATTAATTTGAGGATTGCACCAATGGATAGATAATTTAAAAATCTAAATAATCACGTTTTATTTTATTTAAAAAGATCTCTATTCTTTTTTTTATTAAAATAATCCCAAGGCGTGCGCAGGGTACGGGCGGCTGCCGCCCGACGCCCCTTTGTCATAGAACTCGCAGAATTTTTGGAATTATTTTAATAAAAAAAAGAATAGCGATCTTTTTAAATAAAATAAAACGTGGATTATTTAGATTTTTAAATTATCTATCCATTGGTGCAATCCTCAAATCAATAGAACGTCAATTTTAGCAAAAGATGCATGCGATCAATAATGTTAGACACTTTTTTACAAGGAGATTTTAAATGTATTAGTAACATATAAAAACAAATAAAAATGTGCAATGAGATGATAAGATATCGAACAATGTAGTTTATTTCTGATATTTATTGAGTTAATTGCCTCTGAATAACGGAGAAAAACGAGGTTTTAGTCGGGGTACCGCCTTAACATACTTTTCGAGGCACGGAGGGGTCTCGGTATGTAAAGATGGTCACCCGTCCACAGAACAATCGCGGCAAGCGTAGCTTAACCTGATCGATCGACCTGTAGGTACGGCTGTTATTATTTAGCCACGGGCCCCTCCACTTCGAAGATGCATACATGTTTTAAAATAAAATCCCATGCATTCCTTATAAAAAAACATTTATTATGAATACTGTGTTGCTTGTCTGCTATAAATTAGACTAAGTGTAGTAAGTACTCAACGCGTCACGACTCTGCCGGTTCTTGTGTCTCTGGCTTCGTCACCTCCGGGTTTGCACTCAACGCGGCCCGCTGTTCCGCTGTGCAGTATTCTGGAAAGAAACAGAAGAAGTTTTAAGATTAGAAAAGTGCAGTTTGACGGAAATTTCTGACTGGATCTATGTAGGCCACCTAAGTTACTTTTGAAGTTGACTGTGATTACCACATTTCTTTAAGTGGTTTGGTTGTGAAAAGGTAAAAGGAGCAGCTAATATTTGGCCGGAGCCTAGAACTGAAAAGGTAGGTGTTAACATATAAATGATGATTAAAGTTATGTGACGTTTAAACGTCAAAAATGTATGGTTAAAGAGTCGTTTATCACTACTCAACTTTAAGCAACGTTTATGAATAAAAGGATTAGTTGTTGATCCTACCAAGAAAGTTGAAATGGGGTTTAATAACAGCAAAAGTAATATTACACTTTGTAGCTAACCTATACGGCTACGTACTGAATCACTAGTAATAAATTTGAGTAAAGTTCTGAAGTACTGACGTCACAAAATCTAACAACGTGCCAGCAATATTGTCAAGAAAAAGATGCAGTAATACTAACGTGTTTTACTAGGTTCCCATCCGATGTATTCTCCAGTACGTTGGTTCTCTGTCGTCAGCCACTCTTGTAGAGGCCTGAAATACTCCAAGAGGCCATCAGCTTTCATCTGTCGCTGGCCAGTGAGGGCCTCCATCGCGTCAGGCCATGGCTTCGATGAGCCCATCTTAAGCATGTTGCTGTGGAAAATAGAAATTCTCATTATTATTTTTATCAACTGGCTCCCCTGCGAAATTAGCAATTTAATTAATTTAATTTTTATTTTATTTATTATAATTAATTATAATTTGCCGTAGGATTTTAAATTCCTTTTACCAACTAGGCCTAGGGTAGATTCTCGGATATGCGTTTCCGCGTATCCACCTTAGGGTAGATTTTTTGGGGTGGATAAACGGAATAACCCGAGCTTTCCATCAGTATCTCCCTACTGATTAGGTATTGCAATTATATATACCAACTGAGTAGATAGAAAAAGTTGGAAGGAATTATGATCTTGCAAAATGACACCAAAGGCTATATTGACTAAGATATTGTCTAGGCTGTTTCTTGGTGGTTATATTCTTACTAACAATATATTTGACAATCTGCGTTTCACCTTCTGACCCATGCAAGGGTCGAAACAGACTAAAGATGAACATTAACGGTTTAACTTAATACTTTTTAAAACTTTTAACGTCGTTAATAAATACCAAGATCATCAAAATTAAATAATATCAGAGATAACTTACGACAACGCGTTTCCAGCGGCAACGCTCTGGTAAATGTCGCAGTCCACCAGCTTCTTATTCAAGTCCTCGGGCACGTACTCCCCGGCCAGCTGGCAGAGCGCGCGATGGAACTGGAACTGCACTATGAAGGACACGTAATATCTAGAATATAAAAAAAAGAAACAATTGTTAGAAAACCCAAAAGAAAACCAAAATAGGCGTGACGTGATAAGTGACGTGGTTCGTCACATGGGTTAAGAGGTTTTAGAAAACCTCTTAGAAATTGGCTCATTACGGAATAACCCAATAGAAATTGGCTCATTACAATTCATAAACAAGAAAAAAAAAGTCAAAGTAAAAAAGTCAAATAATATAATTTCCATAGACAAGTTTAGACGTGATTAAAAAATTGGCTACTAAAAATACGTCAATTTATGTCAGGCGCTGACTAACTTGACAGGACTAAACTGATATTTATCTTCTGTCCTTTTCTTAATTAAATAGAAAGAAAAAGATGCACTGAACTTAAATTTAGTTTAGTTTGTGAACAACAGAATCGGGACCATTAGCGCTTTTTAACAAGCAAACAAACTCTTCTGTTTTAGTATTAATATATGTTTCACTTATATTCCTCACCTCGCATATTCCACATTAGCAGACACATGATACTTGGCAGCCGCATCAAAGTCCTCCTCGGTCCTGTTGATTGGTGGCTCCACACCCTGCAGCATTTCCCTGAGCCTCCAGTAATGACAGTTGTAGTCCTCAGGAAGAGTAGACCCTCGGAACACGCCGTAACGGAACATGTCCAGGGTGTAGGCGAATGGTAGGAATACGATCTTGTCTATACCCTGGAATATTAATGTAAAAGCATTATTAATAAATAGAAATAAATATAACGGTCTCTTTGCAAATAAAATTGATATTACTATGTTGAGGTTGTTCTTATCAATAATATGAAGAAATAATAACCTCCCCGACCGATTTCGGTCACGGTGGCCAATCTCAACGGAGATTAGCCAAGGTTCGCAGGAGATATTATAGTGCACAAGTGTGCGCGCGACACAGGTGCACTCCCTCTTCCCTTACTCTCATAGTCCGATGGGACGGCAATCCGACACGACCGGAGAGAGATCAGGCGCAGGACCAACGGCTTAACGTGCATTCCGAGGCACGGGGGTATCACACCGCCAACTTCCCAACTCCGGGCTGTTACTAAGAAATTCCTAATGGAAAAACTCAATAAAACTTTGCCTAACCCGGGAATCGACCACGAGACCAACGGGGCAGTCGGGGCAATATGAAGTAGCATCCTAGCAAAAGCTATGTGTATACTTCTTAGATTTATCAACATTGTCATCATTTAGGCCGAAAGATGTCAACTGCTAGACATAAGCTTCCTCTAAGCGTCGCCATATCGACTGGCCTTGGGCTATTCGCATCAACCGAATTTCCGATTGCTTATTAGAATAATTTTACAAAAGTCACATCTCACCATTTTATAAAGCTGATTGATTTCAGTCTGTTCATCTTCGTCGTCACCAGTACTTAGACCAACTCGTCGGAGATGTTTAGGCGAAGACACCGATAGAGCAATCGTGTCTCCTACAGCCTCGTGGAAACCTAAAATATATACCGAAGAATTAGTAGTTACTATGAAAAACTTTAGAAGACTATAGTAAATGGACGGTTACGATAAGGAAGGAGAGGAGGAGAATGTGATAGACTAAGATTGTCGCATAATATTGTATATTTATAATAAAAGTACCGTTGAACGGGAAAAATATTAAGATTTTTTTAAATCATTATATTAATGACACTGGTAACAGTAATATAGTCAATACTGATGACGACAATGCAGAGAATGAGAAAGACTCAATAATATACATCATCTGCTGAGGACACACGAAAATAGAAAGATTGACAATGTAAAGTCTATTTGAACTTATGTTTCAAATGAATATTATTTCAAGTTAAACCAAAATCAACTTTATTTTAATGGCGTTTAAGTTGATTTCAGAGTGACTAGCACTATTGAAAAAGTTATAAAAAAGTTTGAAGTTGTAGCGTAAACTGAACTTTATCATGTAAGATTTTTATTTTTCAATAAACTCATATTTGTTTAAATTTTTGGCAAATATATCGCGAATGCAGATTAGTATGTTTGTGACATGTCATTTCGCATAATATAAACTAAGTTACGGATACATATAAGAAGGTACAGGTCCAAATGATGATGAAGTTAATGCGTTTCCAAATTGCAAATACCTGGATTGGCACCCTCTCGAAACTGGGTCGGTTGATGTCTATACTGCAGGTAATATTGGACATGACCCATTTCGTGGTGCACCGTTCTAAAATGCTCTTTGTTGATCGATGTACACATTTTGATCCTGGTACAACAAATAAGAATTAATTACCTGGGTTAGCTCCATCCCGGAAAACAAATGGTTGATGTTTATACTGAAGAAAGTATTGGATATGTCCCATTTCATGATGTGTGGTTTCAAAGTACTCGTTATCAACTGATGTGCACTGTTTGATCCTTCAAAATTAAGCCAAATAATAATATTAGTTGAAATTTTGAATTTTTGTGAATTTGGATGTAGGTACACGTAGTAATATGGAACGATCCAGGGCGAAATATTTTGTGCATTTGAGTACATTTATGAAAACAATGTAGTAAAAAAATTAATAGATCCATCCTGAAATGGATAATCTGAATTACTTGTCCACCTAACAGAGGTCAGCCTGACCCTGAAAACGATCACACTGCCAATACGAATCCGCTGTTGTTGTAAGAAATACCCGAGAAAAGTGGAGTATTTAAGATAAGTGACAAAACGACACGACTGTTGACCAGTTTAGTGACAAAGGGCAGCGGTAGCGTTGATATTATTTTAGTCTTGCTTTAACATTAGCTGTTAATTCCATTTTAAATTCAGATTATTTGAGTTTTTTATATTTGATAGCGTTATATAAATTTTTCCTATCAACCCAAAGTCAATATTCTCTTTTACCTAAAGTCTTCTCCATCATAAAAGTCCCAAGCGGATGCATGGCATACAATCTCTCTATCATTCGGCTTCTCAATGATGGAGTTCTTCCAGAACTTCTCAGGCATTGCTGTCAGGTTCAAAGACCTGAAGAACTCATCAGACATCTGGAACATCTTTAGTGCGGTGAAGTTCTGTTCT
Source organism: Globia sparganii (assembly GCA_949316385.1). NCBI lineage: Eukaryota > Metazoa > Arthropoda > Insecta > Lepidoptera > Noctuidae > Globia > Globia sparganii. The sequence goes on from OX438654.1 coordinate 2,366,185, forward strand.
TTCATCGTTTGAGTGATGTCAATTTCTTTCTTATCTGGGTACGGACGTGTGAAGGATTCTATGTTGTTCCAAGTTTGAGCCCACATGTTACCTGAAATTTTAATACATGAAGTTTTAGTATTCTGGTGAAAATTAAGCCGTTTGACGAATTAGAGGAGAAATCTTTTCCCACTATTTTTTTCGTTTACTACGAGAACATTTACACTGTTTTTTTGCCTGGATTGCATTTTCCATTTAATCTATTAATTGATTTATTCACCCAATACAATGGAAATTTAAGAAAGAAACAATCAAACATCCTGTAAAGGAATTCTGCAATAGCCAAAGATTGAAAGAATTCTGCGTTTAACAAAATAGAACTTCGATCTGATCTCGCGTGATCTCCATCGCTAATATTCTTCACAAACACACACTCAACAAAAATACTCAGATCCTCACCTAACAAATGCGCAGGGATGGGTCCCTTGGCCGACACGACATGGTCTCCATACTTGTCCCGCAACCTCTTCCTGACGTATGCATGTAGTTGCTGGTACAGAGGCTTCACGTCCTCCCACAGCTTAGCGAGTTGCTGTTCAAAGTCATCCACTTCGTATTCTGATTGCCACCAGTCAGCCACGTCTTTAAAATCTGGAATCATAATTAATTAATCATTTACATATAGGTTGAAGAGCCCAGGCGACACGTCAACCCCCCTGTCTCACACCGCACTCCAACCTATATGTTTCAGAGAGTGTGTTAGACCACTTTAAAAATAAGCTACGAGTTTTAGCTTTCTTATATCTTCTCGAGATTGCTTGTCTACTAGTATTTTATTTATACAAATTAACTTGTTCAGATCTCCATCATCAAAATTAAATGCCTCACCATTAAGTTTAGCAGCCTCGTTGTACAATTTGACGTATTCAGTGAAGTTATGTCGTGCCTTAGCACCTGCTTCTTTGTGCCACTCGACCCAAAGATGCCTCAGCTCATCAGGGTCTTGACTCTTTGCAAACAGCTCTGTGATATCTGAAATTAGTCATGTTTGAACGAATATTAGAAAAAAAACATTCTCGAAATACGTATATCTTAATTGTTATTTTATTTGTATATTATTTAATTTAGTACCCAGTGTAAATATTTATTTGCGTTATATATAGTACTAGCGGCCAGTTCCGGCTTCACACGGGTGAAAAAAAAAAGAAAAAAAAAGCCTATATTAATCAGTGATAATGTAGCATTCAAATGGTGAAAGAATTTTAAAATCGATCCAGTACTTTTTGAGCCAATTCGTTAGAAACATACATACAAATCTTTCCTCTTTATAATATTAGTATAGATTTTAACCATTTTAATGTTTATGAAATGAAGTATTGTTAATTAGACCAAGAATTCAATAGTCAATAGGAAAATATCTGAATTATTTAACATAAGAACCAGTTTTATATCACAAAAGATCCTGTTTAAGTATATATTTTTATAATATCCCACAGCGATTGTATATATTAAAATGATTATTTCATTAATTACTTCTAGTCGTTCCTTACCTGGTTCCAAAGATAAATTACACTTGGAAGGATCCTTAAAGTCGCAAATCTTAGCTGTCGCGTAGTTCGACTCCATTCCGGACACCGACCTCATGAGCAGCTTGTACTTATCATCAGGTAAGGCCGACACTCCCAGCTGGCTGTACTTCTTGAACATCCTCCGAAGTGTGAAGTCTTGGAAGTCCTGCCATCTGTACATTTTCGTCTCTTCCCATGCTCGCTTCTCTTGTTGCGAAAGCTCTAGGCGGATTTGGATCTGGAATGATAATATGGATATTTTTTTAAGAGAGACTATCTTGAAGGTAAAATATTTTTGAATGTTAAAATAGAGGTGTCTTATCCCGCTATTTGTGTCAGCTATATTAAATAGTAGTTATTCATTATTTCCTAGATCTTAAAAGAGTTCATTTCTTAAAATTTTAATTATTTACGGCTTTTTATGTTGAGGACCGATGGCCAGTGGAGCAGACGAGGCCTGGGGTGGAGAACGCGTATCTGCAAGTTTAGTGTGGGACGCCCCCCAGCCAGATGGACGGACGACCTAAAGAAGGTGGCTGGGACGGACTGGATGTGGAAGGCGGAGGACAGGGTGTTGTGGCGCAGCATGGGAGAGGCCTGTGTCCAATAGTGGATTGTGATAGGCTGAGTTGGTTGATTGATGTTGAGGTCTGAACCTCAACATACAAAGGCTGAATCTGAATTTATATTCAGTTTTTATAAGCTTAGACTGCCTGCCCAAGTCCCCACTACAGCTAAGTGCAAAAGTGCGGAAATTATTTATTTTATTCAATCAATATTATAGAGGTTATTTTATTATGCAATCATAATCACAACCTGTTCGCCAAATTGAATTAGGTTGTAATTTTGACTTACTAACCGTCTGAGTGTGTAATAACGCAAAGTAATGAAACATCAAGTTTAAATTGAAATTCAGTAGCGGTGAATGTAATGGCAATTATTACAGTTTTTTTACAACTATAATTTTTTATTGATTTCTGTACTCCGAGCACGTGGATTTTAGTCACGGTTCTATAAAATTCGTTGCCACAATACAGTCTCATTTTCTGTTTTTTTTTTTTTTATTACGAGATGTGCCTGCTCTTGACCCCGATCTCGCCTGGTGGAAAGCAATGGATGAAGTCTACGATGGAACGAGCAAGCCCAGAAGATGCCTGTTCAGTCTTGGTTTGATGACTGACGGATTATAAAGTACGAGCACGTCGAAGGAAATACAGACGCTGGCAGAGATCCACACTTTAGTTCTTTTTAATTCGATCTTTTGAAGGTTTTTTTTTTTATAGGCACAGGCAATAAAAGCAAAAATTCAAATAGGTTGGGTTATTCTTATGAACCACGTTTCCATGTATTACACTATTTTACAATTTAAATTAGAAAGCCCGTCAAGAGAGAATTTGTTTATTTAAAGTTTTCCTTATTTTCCCTGTTGAATACATTTTATAAAACGTCTATGTTCACTTAAAATATGAGAGCAACCTTGTGACTGTTATGTGGCCATAATACATATATTACAATACTTTGTAAGAGGGGCAAAACCGTAATTTTAAGAACGTTCAGAGTCTGATCTCAGTCTGTATCTGTCAAAAATACCTTTAAAATCACTACATTTTTGACAAGTTTTTACCATTGATTGTCGCTGAAATAATATTGCGACGAGAATAGACCCTCTGATGTTGCTACAGACCTTTCTGCAACTGAGACTCATCCATGTTCAAAAACAATTCAAATATTTAACTTACCCATTTCTCCTCATTCTCTTTCGTTATATTGGACGTGTAATCCCACTCGGAGAGACTGGCCCTGTTCTTCCTCTTGCCCATGGCCTTGTCGAGCTGGAAGATGTACTCCCGACCCTCATGTTCCAAGGCTTCTAGGTCAGGATCACGGCCTTGTGTTGCAACCACGAAGACCGCCACAATGGCCGCGATCAGCAAGGCTCCTCCGCCGATTTTTAACATCGTCTGGAAGTAAATGAAAGGAAATTTTATCAAAATGTACGCATACTTTTCTGTGGAGTACCTATAAAGTATTGCTTTTACGGCCACAGTTTTATTTAGTTTCTCGTTCTTAGATATTGGTATTTCACGACTTGATTGGTGAATCTAACGTAGCACACTGGTGAAACAGAAAATGTTACGATATTTCGGTCGTACAGTAAATACTTTGTCCTGCTAAAAATTTAATCGTAGGTGTTCCTACTCTGAGATCCAGTAACAACATTCATATAATTAAGATATATTTTTGAAGCATCCAGGATTTTTTCTGTATCTTCCAGCAAAGTTTTAAAACATTCGCACTGTTGTATTTTACATTACAAATGCCACGCTTCCTTCAGCATCGTATATCTGTCGTACGCTGCATGAGCGTGACGTAATTGTGCTTAACGAACCATGTGGTATTTAACCACAAAATGCATACGTAAATGGATATATTATGGTACCTATACGATCTACTATTCACGGTACCAAGTATTTTCTTATAACTCAGATCTACACAAGGAATATCATTTGCTGGAAGATGAACAAAACAGATCAATTCTGATCACTTTGCATCTTCGTTGCACTCTATCAATCTCGAAACACTGCAGCGTATCATTTCTAGCAGATTGCACGCATATAATATTGAAGTAACGTTACGAAATATTCAGACTTGGACGTGAGTTTATGGCAGTTTATTATTATAGTGCTACTTTCTCTGCTCTTGAGACGTAATCGGCGATTTAAAAAAATATAATAAGTATGTATACTTAATTTGAATCGATATTGGAACAATTCCATGTTCACGCTTTTCAATATTTGTTTGTGTTATCAGATGTGTTATTAGTATTGTATAATTGCATAGCACACGTGTGAGCACTATGTACCTAAACTATAAAGCTACCATTTACTGGGTACGTCTTTCATTGACTTGAATGTGCCCTGGCAGCTGAGAGTATGTTATGCTCACTCAAATGTCTCGCTGATGGTGGCGTGTGTGCTGGATCATTGGTTTCCCTTCAAAATGGTTGAGCTGAATGGTGCTCCATACGTCCTATTCGTGAACGGGCGCCGTCAGTAGGGATGGTCATCTCTTAGCCGCCACGGCTTATTTTAATTTATGAATTGTTATTTTTGGTACGGACGCCTTTAACGTGCACGTCTTTCTGCATCGTTCTAATATGTATAATTTCAACATGAATGATGTAACCAAGAGTTTTCTAACAATTTTATGATTTAAAAGACTGTCCGTGGAGTTTCTTGCCCGTTCTTCTCCACAGGTACCTACGCTTTGGAATGGGCAACTAGCTTCATCTTTCTGACTGACCGACCCTTGACAATTCAAAAGTGCCTATAATTGGTTTATTTGAAATAAATGCTTTGAGTTTGAGTTTGATGGAAAATGTCTGTAGTTAGCATAATCAGCCTATGACGTGCCCACTGCTGGGATACAGGCCTCCTCTCTGCGAGAGGAAGTGGGCCGTTATCCACCACGCGGGTCCAGTACGAGTTGGTAGATGTCACATGTCTTCGACTTTCTGTTTCTAGAACATAGCGTTTCTTCACGATGGTTTTCTTCACCGTTTTGAAAACAGAGGTGATGAAATAATTTACACAAAATATGGTTCGTAGGTTCGAAGCCTGTCTGGGTTCGAACACGACCCATAACTCGCAAGCTGGGCTGTTACCACTGGCCCACCACTGCTCTCTCTGTCTTTAGTTACTTATGTGTAAAGTTAAGTGTAATTTACAGTAACTAAAGTTAAACATCTGTTAAATGGTTACCTTGCAAAGTCAACACGTGTGCTTTGGTATCTCCTCAAAATTGTAAACAAAATTGATTTTCAACAAATCAAAAAAGTCTATTGTTAGACAAATATGTACCTAAGAAAGAAGTAGAAGTTGTATTATGGACTAAAATCCTTAAAATAAACTACTAAAACGTGAATTATCAAACAAAACTATCGTAAAATTCTTTTAAGCAGGTATGCACTGACAGCTAGTGTCAAATCACCTGTATGTGCGCGACTAATTTATATTTAACAGAGCCTCGCAAATAGCTAAGAATGTCATAGAGATTGTACATAAAGTTATGAAACCTCATTGTTTTAAACTGCAACAATTTTCTTCAACTCATACTCCATTCGGTCCTTTGGACACTTTACGGTTTCTTTACGAATCGGCGTATAAACCGCGCCGTAGAAATTCCTTAATAAGCCATACAACACTGACGAGCGTGCCTACTGCCTACACATGGCGAATAAGCCGCAGTTTTTCACGGAAAAAAATGTGTGTCTGCAAAGGGCCTAAAAGTCATTTGTAGCAAACGGTGGGCAGTGGTAAACAGCACACACATGGTACAATATATGTAGACAAAATCTTTTTTAAACACCTTTCGAAGTTTTGATATACAGTATGGAAACCACATATATGCAATAAATTATATCACATACTTGTTATCGCCTTTTCTGACGATATACAAAAAAATTACGAAATCGGCCGCGAAAAAATATCAACTGTTCCCTACATTTATGTTCGCATAAATCGTCAAAATGTAGGGAACAGCTTTTTTTTTCGCGACCCATTACGTTCATTTTTTGTACCTATATCGTCAGAAATGGCGATAACAATTACATAAGTGATATAATTTATTGCATATACAGTGTGAGTCTTCACAATGTGCACATATCGAAATAAAGGAAACTAAGTTTAATTTTATCGATGGAAAAAATATTTAATAAAATCTAAAAAAAAAAGTTATATAGCATTTTTTAAATTCTTGTTCGCTGCTGTGACCCTTGTGTAAACAATCGGTATAACTTTGAAACTAAACAATCTGTCACAATAATTAAACTCAGAAATGACTGGAAATAACAAGACGTCCTCATAAAATAAAAACTAAAGAAAAAAATCGCCCTCAATTGAGAACTAAGGTGTTTTTTTTAACAAAAATCAGATAATTTTTCGTCAATTTTTACAATAATTGTACTTACTCAATAAAATCCCGATTACCTACCCTTTTTTATTACTTTAAATTATTTTTCATCGTATTAGCTTTCATTATTTCTTTAATTATTTTTTTTTGTTTTTTGTTAAACATTTTTTCCGTCGATAAAATTAAGCTTAGTTTCCCTCATTTCGATATGTGCACATTATGAAGACTCACACTGTACCTATGTAGTTTCCATACTGTATACCTTTTCGCTGTAGATGTATTACCAACCGATGAAGAAAAATGTTTCGGCAGCAAAATGAGCCATTGCTATAAGTCTTTACATCTTAATGCTATATGCATCTGACATGTTTTTTACCGAATCCAGTGCTATGATTGCCTAGTTAAAAAATGGATACCTCATCCGTCATCATGGATGAGGTATCAATTTTGTTTCATCAATTCTTGTCTAACCGAGTTGTAAAAGGATGGAATAGGCTCCCGGAAAATGTTGTGACGGCTCCCACACTGAACTGCTTCAAGAATCGAAGAAGAAGAAGCTGATTAGCTGCTAGTGTGTCTAAACAAATAATAATAAAAAATAATAATAATAATAACATACATAAACATGCTCCAGTCTATGATCCACTCAACAAAAGACCACTTAGTGACAGAAACTGCAGGGAATCCCCATACAAAACGACGTAGGATCACGTTCATACAATCCGGCCACCATGAGAGGCAACGGTGTGCGGCGGAGCGCAACCGTCCTTGACATAACAGCCAACTATCTTGACAACCAGCATTGTCTTCTGTAACGACCGTGGTAATTCGGTTTTCATACATATTACGTGTATTGTCGCACATAGGAAGTTTATGATAATAGGGCTATGGATATGCTGATTACATGTGCGTGAACTCAGATACTGCACAGGTCAAGTAGGTAACATTTTGATCCGTTTTTTGTATTGTAACATACTTTTATTTTAACTGCAACGTCCGATCTTTCAAATCCTTGACCTAGTGCAGCTAAATCTAGGCTAACGTTTGCTAAACAGTTTTCAGACATTATTTTAGCTTTATTATAGGATCTTGCTGTTTGTACTAAAATATATGTACGTGGGCGATAACGCTTCCTCGTGGGCGTTTGAGAATTTCAGAGGGACAGTAGAAGACCCAATGAAAATTACATAATTATCCTATCTTTCGAATATATAATATTATACTTTTAAATATAATCGTGATAACAGCTTTTTCAGATTCGCGACAGATGGTAAGTAGAAAAAATTAGGGGGCTCTAGAAAAAAAAGTTGGCGGTGGGCAAAATAGGGTTGAGAGTCTATGTACTAGTTGCATTAAGAAACGCACTGCATAACTTGATATCGGAGCAAGTCTATCCGAACTCTTTCAAGGCAAATTCAAAGAGAGAATAAGCCCAAACGAAAACAACCCATCCAGTTTAAAAAACAAGACACCGAATCATCTGCATGCTTCTGAATACATTAGACCCTTCGCTACGGGACTTCAAAACTGGTACCACCGAGCCACCGACGAGGGTCGCCGACACTCCGCCATATCTTGCATAATTACAAAATAAAAAAAAGTAACGGAATGTGATCAGATGAAGGCAACGTCCTAAGACCGGATCAGGCAACTGCAGCTTTTTGCATTCATTATATAGTTGATCGATTCATCGATTGGAAACAATTAAATGGAACATTGCAGGAATTAAAAATCGATGTTGCTGTTAAATTAAAATTGGTTAGATATTACGTTGATTTTGTCATCAATTATTATTTTAGTACTATATGCAGAGTACGTGTTACGCAGCTACGTTTAATGTAAATAAAATATTGTAAAACATTTGAAAAGAATAACGGTGGAGTTTTTTTCCCATTCTTCTCCATACGAAAACTACCTTTTGGAAGGGGCGACTAGGCTTTATTCTATTTTATGGTAAATGTTGTCGTTATATAGTGCCTTCTATGTGCCTATTTGAAATAAATAAAGTCTTCGACTTTGTTATTAGTCGATGGTTTTCTGGGTGCAAAAACTAAACAGACTTGGACCTGCAATTGGATTTCAAATGTTTGACAACAACGCTCAACAGCATCTGGTTGTATTGACAATAGTATTATGCATGTAGAAATTTTTGATGCAAAAGTACTTTTTTTTTTAATCTTTGTTTAATCCATCAAGCAGAAATCAAGTTTAACAAGTTTAAATAAATTGTACCCAACAGACCCTGATAAGGAATTTGGTGGTATAAGCTATATACCACCAAATTCCTTATCAGGGTCTGTTGGGTACAATTTATTTAAACACAAAGTAGCCATATGCCTGTAAATGATTATCTTTAATATGCCATATTGAATTGCAGGCATATAACAAAAAGCTCGTGAAAAACATGCAATGTATCGACATCTGGCAGTAATAACAGAGAGTTACAAGTACATGGCACTAGTTTGATAGATAAACTATTTATTTAGTGCACACAAAAGACATAAAAAATACATTAAATGATAAAAAATTACATGAATATATAAAAATAAGGTGCCAACACACCTAATATAAAAAAAATTAAAACACATTTCAAGATCCCAAACTATGGCATACTTTAAATCAAAATAACGAATATACACAGCGCGATGTGCGTTTTTTTATTATTCGTTGAGGGAGGTACCTAATGATGGGGATCTCAACGCCAAGTCTCCAGCGTGGGGATCACCGTTCCTAGGAGTGAGGTGTTAAAGGAGTGGGCGGTGGAAACCGGCCTGAATCGGGGCTCAGCGTACACGTGTGCAGCAAACGGGGCGAGTCGATAGTGGACGTCTCGTTCGCAAGCTCCGCTGTTGCGGGCCGTGTACGCGACTTGTGAGTTGCCGTGGAGGTGGAGACGCTGTCGAATCATCAGTATATTCGATTCGATGTCTCCACCCACACCGCGAGTGGCGGCCGCCCGTTGGCCCCGCAAATGGATGGTCCTAGCTGGTCGCTTAAGCGAATTGACAGGGAACTTCTTGAGGAAGCCGCAATAATCCACGCCTGGGTCCGGGAGTCACAGATGAACGAACTCATCGACATCGAGGCGGAGGCGCAGTGGTTCCGCGGGGCAATGACGCTAATCTGCGATGCGTCCATGCCCCGTGTCCGCACACAGCCCACAAGGAGCCAGCTGTACTGGTGGTCCGCCGACATCACGCAGTTGCGTGTGTCAAGCGTGGAGGTTAGACGCCAGTACACCCAATACCGGAGGAGACGTCGTCGGGTACCGGATGAAAAGCCGCTCGTATGAAGTTTACGGCGCGGAGAAGAAAGCTCTCCCCTCCAAGGGAGGAGATGCTGGTGACCCTAGACGGAGATCCGTGGGCGTGTCCTTATCGTGCGGTTTGAGGGAAACTTCGTTCTTGGACGCCCCCACTCACTGAGAGTTTGCAGCCTCAGCTGCTGAACGAAGTGGTCGCAGCCCTCTACCCTGCTAGAACGCGAGCGTCTCACAAATGGACCTCAACCTCCCCAAAGGTGGAGGCTTGGGACGTGAGGGCAAGTTGACCTTGAGAGGTCGTGACTACATAACTAGACTATCCTGTGTTTGCCTTAAGTAACCTCAAAACCTCCAGCCAGAGGCGAATATCTAATAGGCTAAGCGACTGCACGCCAAGGGTACCCCCTGTGGGGTACGAACCTCGGCTTAGGGCATCGCGATTATTCACATAATAATGTTATTTTCACTTCTCATGCTCTAAAAGTTTGTCTTTATGTTGAGCGCAGGCGACATAAAGTCACTTTTTATGCTCTAGTGCATAAAGTTATATTTTTTTCTAAGACTAAGATAATCAGGTAACATATTACAATAAAAAGACAAGATTAAAGTCGTTATTTTATTTCATTTGCTTTAATTTATATCACTTTCATGTTTTCTATCGTTAGTTTAATAAAACCAGATAAAATAGTTGTCATTATTTATTATTTAAAAACGCAAAGAAACGTTTTTATGACTTTAAGTCGAATAACACATGTTGAAAATTAAAAAAAAAACTTTTTAAAAGTTTCGGGGCAGGAATTCTCTTCTTCAATTTTGCAACATTTTTAAACAGTGAAAATACTGTTATATACTATATGCCTGTTTCATTTTCTCTCAATCGAAGTGAAAAGCAGAGTGTAACTCGGGCTTAAACGAGGCATTTTACCCCTCGAGTTAACTATCGACTAAACGTCTCAGGGTGAAGGGGCTTATTTTATGCACTAGTTGTACAATCTACAATACTTATATAAAATTATGATTCGTTAGTAATGTATCGCATGTAATGAAATGTTTGTAGCAATTGCGATGAAACAAAAACTAATCATTACTTCGAGTTCTACATCCTACTAATATTATAAATGCGAAAGTTTGTATGTATGGATGTATGGATGTTTGTTACTCTTTCACGCGAAAACTACTGAACGGATTTTGATGAAACTTTACAGTAATATAGCTTATACATCAGAATAACACATAGGATACTTTTTATCCCGATATTCCCACGGGATCAAAACTTACGCGGGTGAAACCGCGGGGCGCAGCTAGTATACTATAATTGAGTATAAAAGTTAACCATATTGGTTTGGTACTTCTTACGTAGATTCTGTTCAAACAGTTAATCTCTCACATTCAAACAGACAAGAATACCGAAAATTAATGAAACGACATCCGTTAGAACCTCATCTTTCTTTTTGGAAATATTTTCAATGTACCTACAAAAACGCCTCGTCTACAGATTTATTATAAGAATATAGAGGTTCACCTTAACTACAATTTTTTTTTCCATAACTATGATGATTTTTTTTTTGTCTATTGAGCTTCTATATCATGTTCTCTGTAAATTGAGAGGTCTGGCTCTTGTGATACAGGACCTCCTAGTACAAGAGCCAGGGCTACAACTGATGTTTGTGTTTTTGAGTTGGAATTAAATTAAAATTATTATAAATTATTATTATTATAAATGATGGTACACGCTGCTGTAATGAACGAATCATTATATTACTGGCTGTATAATTTAAATCATTCCTGTGCCAATCATGCCAACATACCAATGATTCTACGGTGCATTAAAACTACAAGTAGCAAACAAGACTCTTTAAATTTCATCGAAATTAAAATTCGCAAAACAATAGACGAATATCAACAAAGCATGGTAGGTATTATTTATAATTTCAATCCATTCATAATTCATACAAACATGAATAAAAATCTACGTTTTCATAGAAAAAATACATAATAAAAAAAATAACATACCTCCACTTATTTGTATCTTCAGTCAAAAATATCCGTCATTAATAATTTCGGGATGATTACGAACAAATTGTGTGAATGCCGTTACTTACTGGTTGGCAAATTTGAATAAAGAACGGCCAGTCGCCGCGTCCGACCGGCCGATGACTGAGCTGTGCGCCGGCGCAGCCTCGCTATCCACCCACACACGCGCAATACGATAAAGGGTATCGGATTCGGCCATAGATTTTATTGAGTGTCATTGATTAGAGATGTGATTTTACTTGCGTTTACGCATGTGGGTAGGTTGATTTTCTAAGTGCGGTAACTATGCCCAGTGTATTGCTTTTTAACCGACTTCCAAAGAGGAGGAGGTTATATGTTCGACTTTATGTATGTTTTTATTATTTATTTTAACTGAACTGTCCTATTGAAAAGGCAAAGGTTTATCTTTTTGTCTCCAATTAGATTCTGAAATTATCTTTTTTAAATAAATGAATACAATAAAATATGATAGATCTTAAATCTTCTAACTAAAACAATTAGTTCATAGATATTCAGTACTTTGGTACGTTTCATAAGTGCCTTTGTAAGCTTATGTGAAACATTTTGATTTTGACTTTCAACTTAAATACCATCCATTCCTTAGAGATTAATAAAAAACAAACAATGATTTCTGGTCAAATATTAAATTGAGATTTTATAAATTCAATGCCAATATCTCCTGTAATGTCCAATATATTATTTTTATTTTATAACATTTTCCAATAAACTATTAATTTTAATTTTCTAGCCTATAAAATAAATCCGAAATTCTTAATATATTTCGTTCTCATCTACATGATAATCTTTGCCTCATATTTACTTGTGTGCAAGACAGCTTGCAAGCTCAACCAGGCGTCCGTCACTCACTCAAGGCCACGCGTTATATGCCTACCGCTTCGCATACCGCCGGAGGTACAATCGACAGAGGGCTGCCGCATGCCTGCCTGAGTGCTCGCTCGCACGTCACGGTTATCAAAATGCCGAAAGCACGTAATAATTGTGCAGAGGATGGGTGTCAAAGTAAAAAAAAATTAAAATTTGTCTTTTTTTCATTGCCGAGAGACGAACAAAGGTAAGTTATGTAGTATTTTAAATCTTTTGTTTTTCGAATTCCCTTTTATCGTTCCTTCACAATTTATCACCAATAGGTAGGTGGGTACTATGATAATCGTTGAAAATTAAGGAGTTCAGGTATTATAAAAGTGTTATTTTATACAAATTAATTGTTAGGTACCTACTTATTGTCAGAAAATAGGTAGGTAATACCTATACCTACCTGCGTCGTCGTGATGTGATATGTGGACCTGCATGTACCTAAGCAGGTATGTCATAGAATAGAAGTCTAATACCTGATAATAATAATAATAAAAGCAGCTGCTTTGCGTAGGTAGGTACTTACCTGGAGGGCCGGTACGTACCTACCTACGCAAAGTAGCTGCTTTTTTGAGGTTTCCGTCAACAAAGAACACAATTTAAAAAAAAATACATTGGTCAGCACCCAACGAGCGAGACTTAAGGAAAAGATGTAAGTAGGTATCTACCTACAACAAGTGGTCTACACAAACAAAAAGTACATAATGTCTTTAGTATTTATTTCTCGAATTAAAACTAATATAATATCAAGTAATACAGTTTGAAAATGTTTACTTTTCAGACGCAGGACATTCAGGGAAGGAAAAAAATGCATCTATCATTTTATTAAACTGAAACATATCTGATCAACAAATAAAAAATAATTGTTTTTCTACAACATTCGTTTTATTACCAATATCATCATAGGTACAACCCTAGCACATTCGCTCGATGACGCGCTCGCACGTGGGTCGCGCGGCGGGCAATACAATCTCAACTCTCTGTGTGCGTACTTATGGTACATTTCTTCTCGCTGCAAACAGCTGGTATTATTATTAAGATTTTGTAGGCTATTATAGCGTAGGTATTTTCGCTTTTGTATTGGAGTGATGTATCTGTTACGAAGTAACTATTTAGTAATCTGTGGCTCAACTGTCAACGTCGGTACAGCCCTCAACACAAGTGCTAATATCAAGTTTGGCAAAATCAATATAAATACTTGTTATTTTATATTTGCAGATACCTCTACACTCTAATAGTCTTTGACTACGTATTATTTACTTATGTGTCGTGAGTTCGTGACACGTCAGCTTGCGAGCTTGGCTGTCATTGCCGGTACAGTCACAGAGATAAAGTTTTATTTTTATAAATTAGTTTTGTTGATTTTTGTTTGGCTTATTTAATAAAAAGTACGAAGAGGTGTGTGTTTATTTTAAAAACTACTAAATTATATAATTACAAGTTTTTTTAAACAAGGACTACGGCATAAAGGTTTATTAAAATATTATATTCCAGTTTTGTGAAATATTTTCGTTTCTATTCAATATTATAATCGCAGCTCTTTCTTTCTTCTTTTTTTCTTTCTTTGTTCGTTTTAATTCATGTATTTGTAACAAAATTTTGAAGCAAAAGTTCTTCAAAACTTAGTTTCAAAACTGGATTGAAATAAACAAACGTACAGAGGCCAGCACATCAAGCTACCCCAATCTGTCAGATTTTCCCAATTGAATATGAACCTTATTCGTTTGTGCTAAAGTTGAAAATCTATCAAAGAAATTTGACAGATTAGGGTAGGTTGACCTGCTGGCGTCTGTACAACATGATGCATAATTCGTAATTAACCAACTAACCCGAAAACGTTAAACAAATTGGGTAAACGATACATAGTATAATAAGCTGCTTTAAAAATATTATGTCAAAACAAAGGCTTTTTGGGAACGTCTGCAAAAATATTTTGCTTCTCCGGTGATATGCGGTTTTTTTAAGAATAAACTTGGATTTTCCAGCTCACATTGATAATCACAAGTGAATTACTTGGCTGTACTTAAATAGACAACAACACGTGTCGTTTTGCTACATACTACTGTGACTCATAAATAAGTCTGCAGGTTTGCTTACACCTATACAAACACCATTTTATAAGTAAACATCACCTTGATTATGTGTATAAAGACATTATCAGCTCTTTTCGCATTCCTATATAGGCTAGACATAATACTTACGTCAATTGGTTTTGCTGCATAAGGAAAAATATTTAATTGTGACAAAAAAGCACGTATTTACGTCAGTCTCAAAATTGTGAACACATCAAAAATATAATTTGCATAATAAGAGCATGCATAAATTAATTATTAGTTTCATGACACAACTACCTAAGCTTGTCAATGATGACGAACTGAAAATATAAAATAAGTTATTGTAATATACCTATGCAGAAAAAAATGTGTTGTTGTTGTCTAAGTCATAACAACCTACAACAGTACAACGAATTACTCTATTCAAACTATACATCTTATTTTTTAATGAAAGTGAAATAATTACACCTAAAATATTTTTGAATCGCTTTTGTTCGCACCAGTACATCAACTAAGCACGTTCGCGCGGTTTACCGTTGACTCATCACAGTTTACATACACAAAGCTGACAACGGTACATGCGAGTACATTCGAGCCGAGTCAAAATGCGAACGCAAATAAATAGGAACGTTCTCAAAATATATTCAAGTCTATGATCATTATAAAATTATATGCCAATTATTGTGTGAGAATGGGTGTGAGTTTAGCAGTATTTGAAAGAAAAAAATTAAGTTGTTTTGCGATAGTTTTGAGGTTTTACTAATTAACCACTAACCGTTGGAAAAAATAACAACTTATTAATTTGCGTAACCGGAACGAAGTATAGCAATAAACGACAAGTAATTCAAATTGTAGACGGAATCGGAAGATCGACTTTAACCGTTTTATTAAAGTTTTGAAGAGCACTATTATATATGTACCTATACGTTACGTAACCAGTTTATTTTGAATTAAATTTACAAACATCATTTTAATTATCAATATTAAAACGGTTTCTTGCTAAAGCTTATTTTGGAAAGTTAAATGGAAAACTAAGGCGTTTATTTAAAGACGATTATTAAAGTTAAGTGACGTTTAAATGTCAAAAATATATGGTTAAACAGTCGCTAATCACGGCTTAACTTTATGCAACGTTTATGAATAAAGGAGTTGGTATCTAAATTACACCGCTTCTTCTGTCAATCATAAAAAAAAATCATAAAGCTATGAAGGGTTGGCTTTTCAGTACCCTAAAATTATATATTTCTTTTTCTATTCGATAAAAAAACAGGTGATTGTTAAGCTATTTTTACATAATATCAAGTTCTCCACCACTCGGGTTTAGTGCGGGTTGGCGGATATCACATGTCTTCGAATGTTTGGTTCTAAAACAATGGTGATAAAATAATTAACACAAAGGATAGTGCCTGCTGGGATTCGAACGCACGACACAACAACTTAAAACTCGTAAATCGCAGCCACTGAGCCACTTTTATTCTGTTTTTTTTTTACATAAAAATTTTTTGCTCCCACGATCCACCCCATCGCATCGTATCACCTGACCACGTTATTACTTCGTTTTCGCGTTCTGACTTTTTTCTTTTTGCTCGGCTCCTTAGGGTTCTAGCGTGATGTTACAGCCTCACTCCCCCACCGAATTTCTCAAGAATTTGGCTACCAAATACAGAAATATTTTTTCAAATCAGACCGGTTGTTCCAGAGATCAGCGCGTTTTATCTATTATTTTATTATATATATTATATTGTATATAACGAAAGAAATATTTTCATTTTGAAGTTGCTAAACCGGCTCGTTTTATGTTCAAGATGTTGCCCATGACTTCATCTGCGATCCATGATGAAACATGCCTACGTCCTTTTCCCATGTGCCAAATTTTATCCAAATCTGTTCAGCCGTCGTTGTAGCGTGAAAGCGTAACAAACAAACTTACTTTCGCATTATTATATAATATATTAGTTAGGATAATTTGCATAGTGACTCATAAAAGACCTACGGTTCGAGCGTGGTTCGGGATTTCCCGAGTTCCTACACGGAACCCTTTATGTTTATTAAAGCAACTAATTTAAAGAAAAACTCACGAACATGAATTATGGAAAAGCTCGGGGGAGGCCTATGTTGAAGAGCAAAGCAATCTGGAGATTTCGGCACAACTATCCTACTAATTCCTACTAATATTATAAATGCGAAAGTTTGTGAGGATGTATGGATGGATGTTTTTTACTCTTTCACGCAAAAACTACTGAACGGATTTTGATGAAACTGTACAGTAATTTAGCTTATACATTAGAATAACACAAAGGATACTTTTTATCCCGATATTCCCACGGGATCGAAACTTATGCGGGTGAAACCGCGGGGCGCAGCTAGTAAACTATAAATCACAATCTGAATCATTTTGAAGGAAATAGCTAATCCTTTGCTTCGTAAGTTCAAAAAATTTGTCTGCTCAACAGCGTAAATAACGCAATGGATGTTGTTGAACTGTCAAAATGAAAACCATTGCTATTGATAGTGTGTTACGCAATCACCCCCTGATGTCTAAACATTTAATTTAAATAAATATTCTAAAACTGGTTTCAAGATTGCTAATGCTAATAAAGGCTATTAAACCGTCGCGCGTCTAATTAGCAGAAACAATAGAAATTTAATTATTATCGGTACACATGGTGTACACTCGACGTGCGAAGAGTTAAGTATTTGAAATTAAAAGCAACTATGGCCGAATCCATAAAAGTCTATGCAAACCAACAACTGGAAACTTTTCTTTGTAAGGTTAAATGGTTACTGTATCAGAAAACCACAATCAAGTTTCGAAAATGAGATTACTTAGCTGAAAAAGGGTAGGTACTTACCTAAATATTTACGAATTTAAAATTGGCTAACTATTATTGAAAAAAAAAATAGTAAATATTCATTAAATTCAAAATTGCCTGTCTTGCTATATTTTTAATTCTTTTTACCATTTTAATAATAATAATAATAATTTATTTATTTCCAAGTATATGGTATTTTGAGATCTTACACTAATAATGTTCCACATATACTACCATTGCTGGCGTAGAAATATAAAAAAAGTTAAGCACATTTAAATCATCACTAAATTAATTAAAATGTCAAAAAGTAAAATAAAAATTAATTTGTTATGTCCAAAATACAAGTTCTAAAGTCAAAGTAATACAGTGATATTAAGATTAATTGCAATGTCAAAAAATATAATTAAAATGTCAAAATAAACAATGTTATGTCCAAAATATAAGGTCTATAGTAAAGTAATAATTATAGATATTATGCCAAAATACTAATAACATAGAATATTCATTAAAATGTCAAAATTTATGATTTAAAAATTCATTAACTGAATAAAAGCACATCTCTAATAGCCAAGCAAACATTTTACGTTTAAATTTATCTATTGGTAACATTCTGAACGCAGATGGTAATTTATTATAAATGTTGATCGTCATACAACTGGCATTTCTACTATAGAGATGCAGTCTCTGAGGAGGAACTAACAGTTTGCCAGCATTTTTTTTATTCAATCTTTCCGAGACTTGTTCATTCAATGAAAATAAATGAGGGTATTTTTTAACAAATAAACAAACCTCAAAAATATACAGACACGGGAGTGGGAGAATTTTTAATTCTTTAAATAATGGTCTGCAATGGTCTAAATATTCTGCTCCACTCATGGCTCGGATACACTTTTTTTGTACTTTAAACGCTCTGTCCACGTCTACTGAATTACCCCATATAACTAGACCGTAACGTAATACTGATGAAACATAACCATGATATGCATTTAGGACTGTTTTTTTACTGGACACTAGTCTCAACTTGCGAAGAGCATATACAAGCTTATCAAGCTTACTGCATACTCTTTCTACATGTTCCTTCCAATTCAGTTTGTTGTCAATTATTATACCCAAAAATAAAGCCGATGGTTCTGGTTGTAAAATTGTAGTGTCATGTCGAATTATTGTTGGTGTAGCTGACAAGTTGCTTGTTTGAAATTGTACTACTTTGGTTTTTTTAATATTAACATGAAGATTATTGTCCACTAACCAGTTTATTACATTAATTAATTCAATATTAGTGTCAATTTGTGGTAGACTAATTTGTATTTTAGGTGCATCGTCTTCACATATAATTATAATGAATCTATACAAAACCTTGTAAAACATTTTAAAAGAGAAACGGTGGTGTTTCTTTCCCATTCTCCTCCTTACGAAAACTACCTTTTGGAAAGGGCGACTAAAATCAATTCTATTATTTTAATTTTAATTTTTGACGTTCAAAAGTGCCTTAGTGCCTATTTGAAATAAATGATTAGACTTTTGACTTTGACTTTGCAAATTGGTCCACTAGACAAATGGCGGTCTTTATATTATAATAACAAATACCTACTCACATTGTTAATAAGTTGCATGTCAATCATAACAAATCGAAATGTGTCTCAATGCAGAAATCAGACGGCCTTGAATACGGAAAGCGGAAGATATACTACTCCGGCGCCGATTAGTTAGTCAAAACAGTAATTGATTGCGATGTTTGCAGAAAACGAAGAGACCTACTTTTACTGAATCCTCTATATAGATTTTATCCTAACTAATTAATAATACATATACTTAAAATAATATTATAAAAATGTGAAAGTGAGTTTGGATAAAAATTGGCAGACCATGACCTGGAAAAGGGCTTAGGGTACTTTTCATCCTGGATCGCAGACGAACTCGCGAGCAGCTGAGTTTTAAATAATTTACAGCTGGGCTCAATGTCTCCGAGCATAGGTATGTTTTTTTCTGGCTTAGTATCAGTTTATTCTTTTACCAGTACATAGTTATTTTCTGTGGTAAAGCCACGTCTCGCCCACATTATCTAAATTGATTTTCTGTTATAGTCGAATAAAACAGAGAAACACAAGAACATCATATGTTTTCATCAATTTGGAACTATTAGCAATCTAAAAATCAGCTAATAGGTCTATATTGTTTCAAACTGTACTTATTGATATGCAAAAAACTTCATCAGAAAACAGTGTCAGGGTTCGCTTTGCTTCATAAACACGGTCGCGCTCATTCGCAAACCGTCTTCTGTTGCATCACAAAAACTGTTGTTCGCGTCAGTACACAGTCACAAGCTAAACAGAAGAACATTCATGGCCGAAATCTGATTAACGATGACTGTACTGTTGTTTTTTTTTAACGTACTCGTCAGTACCGGCACGCTCAAAACTTTAAAATAAACATGATAATTGTCTTTGGTAAAGTAAAAAATTAAACATATATTATCTTCTTTATACTTAAACCAATCAATGTTTCAAACTAAAAACTAAGGTATCAGTCGAAGAGAAAACTGACTTAAGCTGGTTATCAGTGCAAACTGTACGTGACCTGACACACATAAAAGTTATGACACCAAAAACTTTACACCACGGAATTCTTTCGAAGCCAATGCAATACTTGCAATGAATCAATGCTGCATGTGTCATTCACAAAAACTACACTAGCCTACACACACACAAGAAGGGCACCATCTTACAGATGAATTAAAAAAACCAACAGAACTATTTACCGGATCTTAAGAGGTGGTCGAGTTTAAACCACAATCAACGAAAACAACACAAAAAAAAACTCAGAAATTGAGATCATTACAGACAAAAGTCTTGTCGCAACCACAGCTGATCAGCTAGCGAAGTTTTCTCCCTAAAAGATAATACTAGAGAAGGGAAAAGCAAGAAGGGCACCATCTTACAGATGAATTAAAAAAACCAACAGAACTATTTACCGGATCTTAAGAGGTGGTCGAGTTTAAACCACAATCAACGAAAACAACACAAAAAAAAACTCAGAAATTGAGATCATTACAGACAAAAGTCTTGTCGCAACCACAGCTGATCAGCTAGCGAAGTTTTCTCCCTAAAAGATAATACTAGAGAAGGGAAAAGTACAGCACACTTACTGCGCTATTCCACGTCCAACTTCATAACAAAAACACTGTCACAGCCTGCACCACATATTGGCACACATCATGGTATACACGTCCAGTTTTGTGAACAAAACGGTCGGCACTAGCTCGAGGAAGCGGTAGTCTGTGCGCTCGGTCAGCGTGCACACGATGCAAGACCAAGTGGGGATGTTATACAATCAAAGTTGCTGGGTGACATACTGGTGGTATGTGAGCGTGGGATTGTTGTGATAGTTCTTGTTTATGGTATAGCTGTTAATCGTTTAGTATGTCAAGTAAAAGAGTTAGGTACGGATGTGGATATAGTAAAGAGCTGGACATAAAACAGGCCTTGTGTGGATGCGTGAAAGATGACGTGGCGGGATGTTTGAGAGAAATTAATTGGATGTGATAAAAAGCTGTGTGCAAGATGGTTAGACAAGATAATGGAAATTATATAATACTAGCTGCGCCCCGCGGTTTCACCCGCGTAAGTTTTGATCCCGTGAGAATATCGGGATAAAAAGTATTCTATGTGTTATTCTGATGTATAAACTATATTACTGTAAAGTTTCATCAAAATCCGTTCAGTAGTTTTTGCGTGAAAGAGTAACAAACATCCATCCATATCCATCCATCCTCACAAACTTTCGCATTTATAATATTAGTAGGAAGTAGGATTAGTAGGATAGTAGGATGGTGCAACCACTCTGCAAGCATGCATAATGATTTAATGTCTCCAAATGATGCATTGGGTCCTTGCAGGGTCCAAATGGATAATTTGGGAACATAATTATATAATAAGAAAAGTTTTGAGTATTAATGTGGTTAGTTAATGAAAACCGAAGATAGAAGAAGTAGAAGAAGACGAGAACTAACGGTGTGAAAGGTGCTATAAAGATGGTGAATACAGATATGACGGCTTGAAGAGATGTATACACTGAAGAAGAAGGCATACAGACACACAAGACAAATAAATTGTGATAAGAGCATGACATTGGCCTTTTACCACATATATCAGTAGAAAAACACCCTAATTGTATAACACACTATCAACCACAATCTGAATCATTTTGAAGGATGTTGCTAATCCATTGCTTCATTGGTTCGGAAAATGTGTCTGCTCGACAATGTAAATAACGCAATGAATGTTGTTGAAATGCCAAAATAAAAGCCATTGCTACTGAGTCTTATGCAATTACCTCGCGGAAGTAAACTCGCACATGTCCACATCGTATGTCCTTCACTGCTGCCAGCGTGTGATTCCCACGCATGGCGCATCATTATAATTTGCGACTGTCTACCTGGCACATTACCCAATATAGAAGTAGATTAACATAGGCAGCTAGTTTTTTTCGCTGTTTAATGTTATCAGCTACTACGAGGAATTTTATAAATATTTTAACGCCTTAAACATCCGTACTCTCAGATGCTTATTAACGTTTCATCATCTGCCTAGCCTTTTCCCAACTATGTTGGGGTCGGCTTCCAGTCTAACCGGATGCAGCTGAATACCAGTATTTTACATGGAGCGACTGCCTATCTGACCTGCCTATCTGACCCAGTTACTGGGTAATACGATACCCCTTGGTAAGACTGTTGTCAGACTTTCGAGCAATGACAGCCGGGACCAACGGCTTAACGTGCTTTCCGAGACACGGAGGGGTCTCGGTATGTAAAGATGGTTACCCATCCACAGACCAACCGCGGCAAGCGTAGCTTAACCTGATCGATCGACCTTATTAATGTTAACTGCTTACTGTAGTAGTGGGGCTCGTGGCTAAGTAATAACAGTCGCACGGATCGATCGATCAGGTTAGACTACGCTTGCCACGGTTGGTCCGTGGATGGGCGACCATCTTTACGTACCGAGACCTATCCTATCTGTGCCTCTGTCTCTGTGTTGTTCGTGGATCTTTGATAGGCGTTACAGGTCGTCAGAAGACCGAAAGTCTGACAAACAGTCTTAGCTAGAGTACCCAGTAACTGATTTGTGAAGGTCAGATGGGAAATAGCTCCATATAAAATTCTGGTGTTCAGCTACATCCGGTAAGACTGGAAGCCGACCTTAAAAATTGTCGGGAATCGGGTAGACGGATGATGATAACTGGTTACTGCAGTTTGGATATTGATATGTGAAGAAAAACCTCTTATACCTAATGATTTGACCCCGTTAGGGTATTTATTTTATGTGGATTTGACGTAGACAACTCGCAGTGAGCAACAATTGCATTCGTGTGTACAAAAATAGCGGTAAGCTGTAAGTTTATATTATTACAACTAATTCTGTGTAAACTGTCAAAAAATCGTACACAAATAAAAATAATTTTAATTTCATATAAAGTTGATCCTAATTTCGATACGATATTTGCAGATTGAAATCCGTTCAGCACCCAATGCAATGAATCTTGTGGAACTGTCAAAATAAAAGTCATTGAGCAATGAGCTCCTTAAGTATGAGTTGAGCTTCATGATTACTGACAAATGCGTGCACTGACTAGACAGGTCCACTCAATCTGTGTGGTTCCTTCCTCAAAAGACCATTTCAGACACCAATCTACATGGTCTCCACATGATCTGACCAAAATTATGTCTGGACTTTAAAAGAGACTGTGACCTCTGAGTTTGTTTCGGCCTTTCTTCTCAGAGTAGTCAGATAGGAAACGCCGACCTCATCTCGTTTTTAAAAATATGATTGACGTGTAAAAGTGTTTGTACAAACCTACATACAGAAATAATATCATTTATCATTTATAATGACTTTGCTACTGATAGTGTGTTACGCAATTACCCCGTAGCTATCAATAACAATGTTGGATATCTGTGAGTGCGAGCGTAAATTATAATGACTCTCAGAAGTTTCTTCAAACAAAACCTGCTTGTCTAGTATTGAACCTAGCAACAGCTAGTAATTAAAGTATTTTACTGCTGTGAATAGACCGGGGTTTTTTAACGTTCCTAATTAAGTAACTCATTGAGCTAAGTTGTCTAAAAACGAATTAATTACCTTCTGGTTTGATTCTATATACACTATTCAGTCTACTTTTAATAAAAGAAAAAAAGTAAAATAGTATATCAAAACACTAATTTCTAACAAAAAAAATGTGTGATTTCTTGTTTAACAAAAAGAAATGTTGTGTGTGCTTAGCATTTTTCTATGAGTACCTAGTTTCGTATTTCACCACAAAAGGATACAGTATGATTGTTTATACTTTGTCTCAAGCCAAAATGAATAGGGTATAGAGCTTTTATTTTATTTTTGCTATAGGTCTTAACTACCAAAATATTGACGTGTAAAGACGTAATTACAGGAACAAATATAATTTCAATAAAATCAAATAATTCTAATTTCTGATTCTAATTTCAACGCTTATGAAATTAAGCAACACCAAAACATTCACCTCTTTTCACAGGATACTACACTTATTTTTAACTTTGTCGATATCTACCTTGATATCAGATGAGTTTTATCTTCGAAAAAAGACATACTTTAAAAATGCTTTCCTGAATAACTCTGTAACTAAGTATACTTATAGTTTTATTTTTTTACAGTATTTCAGAGCAGAAATATGTTTATTAGGAAATTTTAAGTTTTTTTTTTTTTAAATCGATTACTTTATTTCCTGTAAGAGAAGCCGTTAGATCAATGCAACAAGTACCATCGTGAAGTAGTACGCACGATGACTTGGCAAACTATACTTTTCCAGTATAAGCTGACTTCTCATTGCACGAAAAACCTACACAATGCGAGGCCATGAGGAAGAAATGTACAGATTAATATGTCATCGTGTGTACCGTGGTCACCATCCATAAACAAAACGTGTTAATTGTGTACAATACAATTATTTTTCCGCGTTAAAGTTTATATTCGTATTTGTTTTAATATAATTATGTTTGTTTCGGATTCAAATAAAAATGTTGTTTTTTGCAATTTTAATAATCACGAATACAAACCCTAAGCAACAAAAAACTACTGTAATCTAATATATAAAATTCCCGTGTCGCGGTGTTTGTGGTTAAACTCCTCCGAAACGGCTGGACCGATTTGTATGAAATTTTGTGTGCATATCGGGTAGGTCTGAGAATCGGCCAACATCTATTTTTCATACCCCTTTTTTTTGCAAAACGACGTTTGCGGGGTCAGCTAGTAATCTAATAAAAAATAAGGCGCACTTAAAGCATCCACAAGTTTAGCAGTAGTTACTGATACAGACGAGCATGAGCAAATAATTGGAATGATACTCCGTCGTACCAATAAATATAATAGGCTAACATGATTCTTCAGCTTCCATTTAAGGCAGCTTGAACCCCTTCAAGCATTTCTACGTCTAAGAGTTTTTTTTTTATATTATCATTAAGTCAAGTTCCAATAGCACGACTCTTCGTGACTTGAAACGGGTTTGAAGAATGGAAAAACAAAAGATCTTCTTGCTATGCATGATAGCTTCAGTCGACATCACTGATCAACAACTAAGTGAGCACATAGGTTTGTACTTACCTACTGAAAAAAAATACGGAATGCCAATGTTCAAAAAAGCGGATGCTCCTGCTAATTACCATTTTTAACCAACTTCAAAAAAGGAGGACGTTATCAATTCGGTTATATATTTTTTTTATGTTTGTTACCTCAGTACGCCGTCATTTATAGACCAATTTGGAAAATTCTTTTTTTGTTTAAAAGGATATACCTCCAGATTAATCCCATTTTTGTCAAAATCTAGTTCTAATGATGGGATCCTGGAGAAAACGAAGGAACTCTTCAATTATTATAGGCACACCTATAGCGATTTGGGTATTAATTATAGTAACTCGTGCATTTACTCTTGGGAAGCACCATCAAAGTCAAAGTCAAATCATTTATTTCAAATAGGCACTTAAAAGGCCCTTTTGAACGTCAAAATTTAAAGTTAAAAAATAGAATTGATTCTAGTCGCCCATTCCAAAATGTAGTTTTCGGAAACCCGGAACTTATACTCAGTAATAAGTATTTCACAACTGATGATGAAGACCACAGATGGCCACCGGAACTACTCAATAATAAGTATTTCACGGGTTGCGATTCAATTACTTTTAATTGCAACCTTACATGGCCGAGTTCTTTTTAGTTCGGAACAATGTTCAACTGCAGACATTGCTGTAACTTGTTACAGTAAACCTACACTTACATACATATAATTAGTATAATACAAGGTTACTTTTTAATAACCAGCCAAATTTAAGGATGTGGTACAGACCATCAAACTAAACAACTTTCTCCATGGGACAAACATCGTAATCGCGAATAAAAATTCAACCGTCCCATGCGTTTAGGTCGAGTAGGTATTGAAGTTTTCTATGGGACAGTTGATAAATTTTTCGCGATTACGATGTTGGTCCCATGGAGAAAGTTGTTTAGTTTGGTCTGTACTACATCCTTAAATTTGGCTGGTCATTGAAAAGTAACCCTGTATATGCATATACAATGTGGCAGGGACTTCGACGCGCAAACTGTAACCGTAACGTGAGTAGAAATTTTTCGTCGGTTATAAAAAAACCGGTCAAATGCGCACCGAGGATTCTGTACAAATTTGTAGGTAAGTAACTAAATATTTACGGTTTTCAGATTTTCACCTTTACTTATTGTACAGACGCCAGCAGGTCAACCTACCCCAATCTGCCAAATTTCTTTGATAGATTTTCAACTTTAGCACAGAGGAATAAGGTTCTTATTCAATTGGGAAAATCTGACAGATTGGGGTAGTTTGATGTGCTGGCCTCTGTACTGACATTGCTTCTTGCCAAATTTCATGACTCTAGGTCAACGGGAAGTATCCTATAGGTTTTGATTCCGGAACGTGTACACCCGTATCTTTTGATTGCGTTCACTTAGAAGTTTGATTTTTTCACTGCAATAAGGGACGGCAGCCCTGAGTATTCGATATCAATTACAATTTGATAACTCCACGTGTTTCTGAGAATAAGGGTCTTGACAGATGGACAGATAGATAACGAAGTGATCTTATAAGGGTTCCATTTTTCCTTTTTTGCTACGGAACCCTAAAAAAGTGATGAGTTTCATATAAAAGTCAAAATATATGGAACAACATTTTTTTTAATAACCGGAGAAAAATTACGTCGCGTCTTCAGAACCTGTGCTAAATTCATGGTTACAAGTTTGCGCTTCGACGTCCCTGCCACGCCACCCTGTATTGTGCTGATGTATGTGGATATTTCGCAGCCAACTGGTTAAATTAGCCGTTTAGTTAACCGCCTGGCCTTTAGAAGTAGTGCTCGCCTCGCTTCGCTCTCTCGGCTCGCATGCGGCTTGATCACAGTTCTAATCTAATCTAACCCAGTTGGTTGGGTTGCCATAGCTTAGTACTGCGATCAATCCGGCTCACGAGTGATTGATTACAGTTCCAACCTAAACTATAATTGAATATCATTTAGGCCGTTAGTTGAACGGCCGCCGTTTAGTTAAAAGGCTAGGCAGTTTAACTAAACGTCTAATTACGACAGTTGGCTGCGACATATACATAAATACATATAGTCAGAACTCCGGTCAGTCAGATAGTTAGAGTCGATGAATTTAGTATCGTAGGAGTTTTTTCTAATATAGATTTTGCTTATGAATATTTATTTACTCTCTTAGTTTTTATCCATAAAACACTATAAACGTTCAATTATCACTTAGTTACGATGCTGACCCAGCTTATTAATGCTTACTCAGCTGACAATAATTAAAATAATTATGTAAATATTGTCACGCCGCCAATAGGTAGTGACTGAACCTACAGTATAGAAATTATACCTAATACCTATTAATTAAGAAAGTAGGTACCGGGGAGACTGAACGTGTTTCAGACTTATGTTAGGTCGATTATATGTTGGGCATAATCAGTCTATAATGTTGCTGCCACAGCCCACTGCTGGGTCACAGCCTCACAAGCCTCCTCTCGGCTGTAATTCACCACGCGGGCACAGTGTGGGTTGGTAGATGTCACGTCTTAAAATTTTTGGTTGTAGATATTATGTTGGGGTAGGGTACAAATAGGTACCTAAAGAAGAGATATGAACCCATCTGATTATTATCAAACAATTAAGTATAAGCAGCTCAATGCTGGACATCATCAGATATCTTCGGATCCCGTGCTCCAGCACAATGCCCAGTTCATCACGACCTCAAGAATTGATGAGGCAGTCTAGATGAGGAAGATCCTAAGCACGATTAACGTCTTAAAATATTTTATACTTACTTTTTTTAGCTGATTTTTGGGCCAAAAATGTTTGTTGCCATAGATAAGCTAACAAGATAAATATGAACTATGTGTAAGGGACTAAAGACACATTAAGTCTATTTTAGAGGGAGTTATTTCAGCTCTATAATTAGGTTCATATGCCAATACTTAACTTTTTTTAAATCCATAATAATAATACAGAAATGAGACTGATGTGCAAATTTATATCCTCGCAACACGATCTTTGGGCACTTCGGACTCACTTGCAAAGATCGTTGACCCGCAAAAGTTCGTCGACATATCAGAATCTGTCGCACCTTTTATTAATAACTGCGTGCTAATAACGTAAATAAAGTTAATGTACCGTTATAGTTAATTGAGGGGCGTGGGGCCTGCTAATGGGTTAAAGTGTTTCATTAATGGATGACACAATAAAATTCTGAAACTGAAATTCTATAAATGATAAAACGATGTTGTTTTAAGTTCTTCGTTTTTTCAGCATTTAGCTAAAGATTGGTTTATTCTTTAATAAAAAAATATCAATAAAAAAAGACTTTCAAAAGTTTTGTGCATAAAATAGTTTTAAGAGCACGCTGCCATCTATCGTCGACAGCTGGTACTAGAAATATAGTTTACAAAATTATAATTAATTAACGGATGGTTATGAAAGGTAAAGGGTGATTATTATAAAAGTTTTAAATTTTCTTTTACATCTAATAAATAATTAGAATAAGAAGTAAATAACGCGACAATGATGTATATAAGCGCCATCTGGCGTCGAGTAGCTACACTAACATATATACATGTTTTTAAATAATAGTATAGATGACGCTTTATAAAAAAATACAACTTTTTTTTAATACAACACGTCATGCTTGTTGAGAGAAACTCAAATTAAGTTACTGAAAACAGAAGGATTTATACCACTTTTTCAATTATTTTTTACCCGTAGATATATAACCTATCTCCTATAAACAACTATAAAAATCTAGAGAGTATTAAATTCACAATCGCCAAGCTAACCCACGTCCATTATACTTCTCGTTGTTGTGCAATAATAGCGCCGGCACACTATTGTGGGTGACACTGGCACGCTCATAATAGGGTAAAACACCCAGTAGTCAGACCTGCAATAGGCAGCCTTTATAAGCTTCCGCTAAGTATAAGTAGTAATACAGAAATGACCCTATAAGTATAAGTAGTAATACAGAAATGACCCTATAAGCACAGCTAAGTATAAGTATAAGTAGTAATACAGAAATGACCCTTTAAGCACAGCTACAATTACTTCCACTCGGTTTCTTAATATCTTAATATCTTAATACGATAATTTACAAAACGCTTCACAGGGAGCCGAAGCGTTTTGTTTTTATTTGTATTTTTTTTATTATTCCAGTTAACTTATTATTTATTATTATTAACAGTTAACTTATAACTTATTACTTATTGGTATTTTTGTATTTTAGCAGGATGATGGCAACTTTGGACCGGAGAGGATGGAGTCAGATTTTCCGACATCCTCAATAATGAGTTTTGTATTTTTCCTTTTTTTTAATAGTCTTGAACTGAAATCTCGTCAAAGATAAAGTTCTCGCTAAAGACTGGCTACTGGGCGTTTTACCCTACTTATTATTAGCGAAAATGGCAACTAGCCGGTAACGGACCGGCTACCTACGTCCTTAACACGTGCGCATGACAATAGACTGAGTTTTTCACCGTTTACGTTAGCAATAGTTAAGTGGCGTTTTGTGTCATTTCATATTTATTAATTTTGTTACAATAAAAAGTGAGAGTTGAAACATTTGCTGGATAGACAAAAATATTGGGAAATTCCAAAATTCCTGAAGGTAGGCAGTGCACGTTTTCAGATCGGGAGCTTTTGGTTTTTAAGAAATAGATATAGGTTGGTTAACATAGTTATGTGCCTATCATTAATTAGTTCTTCTTAACTCAAATAACCAAGGACATGGTTCTTTAGAATTTTCCCTAGGCCAAATAGTTTTAGATTTTTTGAAAAATTCTTTATTGTTTTGTAACTGTAGGAACCTACATAGTCATTAATTTTTGAATGCGTAAAATGGCATAATTATGTAAACGTTTATTGTATGATAATTACATAAATAGATAAATTAGACTGTAAACTTTCTGAAGAATAGATATAGGTAGATAAATAAAGTTTTCCCATAGGTAGGTACCCCAACCCATTGCCCCGTCTCAACGGATCACCTGCGGAGTAATTGCGTTACACACTAACATTCCCAATGGTTTTCGTTTTGACAGTTCAAAAGCATTCATTGCGTTATTTACGTTACTGAGCAGACAAATTTTTCAAACAAAAGAAGCAATGGATTAGCAATATCGTTCAAAATGATAGAGATTGTGATCGAAAGTGTGTTACCCAATTAGGGTATCACTTTCTTATAAAATTGCATCTTACAACTTGCAACTTAATAAAGTGACACGTTTGTACTTTGACAAATGAATGTCCTGTTAATTACGAACATAAATCTAATAAAGAGATAAGAAAAACTAATTTCTATTCAAGAAAACGGCTCTATTGTTAAACTTGCTCTAGAAATAACTATAATTTGGAGTCGACACGCATGCACGCAAAGACATAAAAGATTGTAATTGATTTTCTTCATAAGCAAGTATTGACGGAATCTTTTAATTTATTATGTACAGGTGAAATCCTTAAATACCTAGTAGATTATGGACGCGGATTTGCTAATATAAATCTTGTTAGGTAACTCCTGTGGTTCCTCAAGTAGAAATTATAGCGGGAAGATCGATATTTGGCTATAATGCTTCGCTTTCACTAATATACTAAGCCAATTTCATTAAGTAATCTATCTAGAGGTACTTTAATTTTATAAAGAGGTAAAATTTGTGAGTTTTATGAAGAGGGTAATCTTCGGAATTACTGATCCGATCGCGAAATGGGGAATTAGAGTATTGCAAAGTGTTAATCTAACAAATATTACAAATCCGAAAGTAGGTTTGTTTGTTTGTTACGCTTTCACGCTAAAACGGCTGAACGGATTTGGATGAAATTTGGCATACAGATATACCTTGACCTGGGTAAGTAGATAGACTACTTTTCATCCTGGATCGCAGACGAAGTCGCGGGCAACAGCCAGTAGGATATATTTCATGTTAAAACAAGAAATTTTACGAGTACAAAATCGCGGGCAGAAGTTGGTACTGCAATAAATATTATCAAGTCAAATGAAGACATTTTATGAGCTACGCCCCTTGTTTTATCTACAACTAGCTGCGACCCGCGGTTTCACCCGCATAAGTGTCGATCCAGTAGTAATATCGGGATAAAAAGTGGCCTATATGTTAATCCAGGGTGTCAGCTACCTCCACACAAAATTTTATCAAAATTGGTGCAGCCGTTTGAGCGTGAAGAAGTAATAAACATTTCCTTTTTTTTTTAAACGTTGCCCCACACTAGGAAATACTCCTGTACCTATCGTGGGTGCATTTACAAACATTTAAAGTCACATACACAAACAGCCAGACCCGGAACAACTGCTTGTAGGTCATACAAATATTTGTACCGTGCGGGAATCGAACCCGCGACTCGCAGCGCTGCAGTCAATCGCTTAACCACTGCGCCAACCGTGCCGTCGTATAGACACACATTACTCACAAAATTTCGCCTTTATAATATTAGTGTAATGAAAAAAGCCTTAGGTAGTATCGTCGTCATTATAAATGAGGACCATTAAAAGTGCCGATACGTGTGATAAATGGACGATACTTCCGTTTCTTTATCCAAGCACCCTAAGTATTGCCGCTACCAACCTTACTGACTGGCTTGATTGTGTATACGTTTCTTCATTATTTCTGGAAGCCCTTTATAACGGTCCTGTTCCTTTGTATCGTTTTCCAGCTACCTTCAAAATGTTAT
Source organism: Globia sparganii (assembly GCA_949316385.1). Taxonomy (NCBI): domain Eukaryota; kingdom Metazoa; phylum Arthropoda; class Insecta; order Lepidoptera; family Noctuidae; genus Globia; species Globia sparganii. The sequence continues at coordinate 2,397,945 of OX438654.1, forward strand.
GACGCCTAGGGGCTGAATTCTGCAGATTTCCATCATAATCTGCTTTAGCTACAGATTCAAATCTTTTTTCTTTTTACAAACTTATATTTAAGAAAGTCTGTATGTCCCTGTGCTGATCAAAAGTCACCCACATACTTTTTTCATCTCCCTTTCTCAATCTGATGCCTTAATATAATCAGGTTTAAATGTGGTGCAACTTGAGAGAGCCAAGTTGTACCAGTATTATCAAGCAGAGGACTACGAGTCTACGATAAGCTAAGTTGATGTCATCATAAGGTTTATAATAGGTACAGTGATCGCATAAGATCATTCCTTAGTAGCTTGAAAGGGTAGCTACATAACTACATTCTCTGCCAGGAACACGGCACAGCTTTAGATAAGTAGTTTCAATTCGGCTTAGACTTAGTGCCATCTGTGCTCGCTTCGATTCGGTACAAGCAAATTCACTCAGCGACTGGTACTCCAGCTTAACCGATCGAGGTACGTCAAACAAAATAAATGGAAGCGCTATTTACGCTGGAAAGTCAGAAATGTATTGTAACTTATCTAGACATTTTTGGGCTGGAATATAATTAAGAGATGATTATTTACCTTTTTCAGTTTCTAGCCATAAGATCTTTCACACATTACTTACATACCATACTTACATACCACAAACTTTCTTCCAATCTACCGTTGTACAAATTGTGCTTGTAATAAATAAATTTGAATTTTGCACCATGAATCATGATGTTGATGTCATTATTAGTAAGTACCTACTCCTTTTCCAAAACTTCTCAGGTGTCAACATTCAACATACTGATGTTTACATGAAAAATATGCGATAGTTTGTTGTCTAGTTATTTTACCATACTTGGTCTTGAAAGATACTTGGTCTTGATACTTACGAACTAATATTTACATAAGCTCGGAACGTGTCTGTCCTACTATTTGACGATAACAAAAAAAAACAAAATGGAAGTGAAAATTGTTCATTATTTATGTTGAAAGTTACCAAGACATGTTCTTTGTCTGTTTTACGACATAATATCTACGTGAAACCATTTAGAATGTTTATTTGCACTTATTTCTTAAGCTCTTAACCGAGTTCTCCAAGGTAAGAAAAGAACTAGGGAACCTATGTAACTCTGTAGCATTAAAAATCACTCGGTCTAGCTTTTTCCCAACTATGTTATGGTCGGCTTCCAGTCTAACCGGATGCAGCTGACTACCAGTATTTTACATGGAGCGACTGCCTATCTAACCTACGCAACCCAGTTACTGGATAATACGATACCTCTTGGTAAGACTGGTTGTCAGAACTTCGGGCTTCTGACTACCCGCTACCACTGTCAAAGATCCAGGAATGACAGCCGGGAGCCCGGGACCAACGGCTTAACGTGCTTTCCGAGGCACGGAAGGGTCTCGGTATGTGATGATGGTCACCCAACCACAGACCAACCGCGGCAAGTCTATCTATCAATGTATAGCTAGATATTATACATCGATATGCCTGAACAAATTAAATCAGTGTCAGTGTTTACGAGCGGCGCTTGATACACTGCCCTATAATTGCCTCATAAACAACATTTCTGGAAAGATTGCCTCCATCTTTTGTGTCGATACAATGTATCAGATAATTTCTGACGTATAGTGTAGTGAAGTATTAATTGCTTACGCACGCAATGTTATTATAAGAATAGCTTCACTTTTTGCTTTTTTTTTTATTGCTGAATGACCTCGATCACGCCTGATGGAAAGCGAGAGGTCTATAATGGAATGCGCTTGCCCAGAAAATCCCTAAGGCACTGGAACTCCCGCGCATCGACGAAACACAGCAAGCTGCTTGACGCTGGACTCCGGTGAGAGTGTGGTCGCAAACCAGGCGGGCGTTAGTCCTACCACCGCGAGGGAAAAATTGGCCACTCAAATAAGGTGTTGGGTGTGACTGTCCAGGATGCGCTGAGCGCTCAGTTCAGTTGAGTAACTGGCGGAACAAACTGCGCTACACGAGGAGGGTTCTTCATGCGTCCCAAACTAATGGTTTTTCTTCTTAGCAACTATAGGGTCAAATTAAATTAGTTAGCGAAACTCCGCAGACGTAATGGACGAAATATTTTCATAAAAAAAAAGTTTCGATGTGTTTTTTTTTTGGGTCAACGACCTTAGGTCGTTTAGTGAAGTTGCTTGAGAGTACATTTTTAAAAAACCGTGTTATTTGTAAACTTTATAGACACGATAAGCATCCATATTTGAACACGATAAAACACAAAAATAAAGATTTTCTTAACTTCAAGTACTACTAAAAGTATTTAAGCAGAAAAAAATTACCATCAAATAATTTTTTTAAATCATGTTGGGATATTGTCACTTCGATTACCCATCAGGTCTGCGGAGTTTTTCTATCTAATTTAATTTGACCCTGTAAAGTGTAATCAGATGAAAAATTATATCAACTAAGATACTTCGTCGTAACGAGAAACCAGCGGTAGGATAGTCCAATAACATGTTTTCAAAAAGGACTAAGTTAATCACCTCTTTTAGACGTCGACCATAGTTACTGATAAAGGCAAATAGGCGCGACGCGACGACGCGGACAGTGCGACGCGATTCTGGTAGACAATTTCCATGAAGTTCTCATAGAAATTGTTCAACTAGAGTCGCATCGCACCATCGCGTCGCGCCTGTCTATGTGAGCCTTATTACCTAAAATGTGGGATCTCTTCGCGACCTAAGTTTAAAGACGTTAGCAGCGCGTTACAGTTGCGTGCGACGCGCGTCGACGGCGCGCGGCGCCTGAAAAAAACATGTTGTGTAAGAAGTCTTACTGGTCGCCTTGTATCCCTATTGTAATATCAACAGTATACCGAGGGTAATAAATTGTGCTTAAAGAACTAAAATAATTTGTGATGATATAATTTCTTCAGAATATGACCACCACATGACCACCACCATATCATCGTTAAATGAACGTAAACGAGGCAAAAAGACTATGTAAGTACCGTAGCAGGTGGCGATCTGTAGTTTCTGCCTACCCCATATGAATTAGGCGTGAGTTTATGATGTATGTAAACAAAATAAATAAATATTTTGTTTGAATCATATTTGTAACTTTAAGCTGTGCTGTTTTTTGTACTTCAGTCCCGTCTATTTTTAGCCAACCTATTATCTAATATCGTAATTTAAGACAAACACGTTATGGACGTCGTTTACACAATAAAGCGGCTGGATTGAGCATCACGCGTCCCATTACATTTGTTTGAACATCGGGTTTCTTCCCACGGAGTGACGTGCAGGAAAGCGCTAAAATGCTGCATTGTAATTACTAGCTGGCGTAGATAAAATGATAAAAAACCAAGGATGTAAACACAATTATTTTCTTTGTCAAGTCAAGAGTCGAATAAAAAGAAGAGCTTTAGGGCCCGATCACACGCTCCACAACCCCACCACAACGACACAGCGAACACGGGCGGACCACATTTGGACGTCAAAGTCAACCGTGTGACGTACCGACCACATCAAGGCGACGCAACTACAACGCAACCACAATGCGATGACACTGTCACAGTCCGAGTCCATTATAGAACAAGTCTGCATCATTCCGCTAGTGTTTTAGTTTTGTTGATACACACTAATTATTATTAGTGGGTAATTAGTGTGTATCGAAAAAACTAAAACACTCGTGGAATTTACTAGCGATAATCACTAACGATTCGGAAGAAGAGTGGGGCGCGTCTTCGTGGATTGCACTACCTACATATATCTGTCTGCAAACACTAGCCTCAACGTAACCACATCGCAATTACTAAGAGTTATGCCGGTCTGATCCCCCCTTCCCCTGGATCCCCTGCTAGTTATTTTTCTGTTTTAATCTCTACGCAACCACAACCATAACGCAACTTACAATAAGTTGCAGCGACACTATTCACACGTAACCACGTGAACGGGCCCTAAGGGCTAGTTTCTCGAACGAACGCTTGTCACATTAATATTGTGATCATTTTTGTTCGACAAAACTGGCCTTAAGAAAGTTTAATGCAGACAAAAACCCGTTATTGAAAACCGCAGCATGGATTTTGCGGTGAAGGAAATTGTAAGAGGGGAAGGGAAGGAGGAGAGGGAGGTGGCACAAAAAAGGAAAGTTTACTCTGAATCCCATCCGCCGATAAAATTTGAAACGGAAAATTATTTTAAAACAGTTCACAATTTTCACCTTTTGAACAGCTAAAGTCACTGACTGTTAACTATAATCATTCAATAATTTAATGAAAACGACATTGGCCCCGATTCTGTTTTTCACAGACTAAACTAAATTTCAGTTCAGTGCATCTTTTTCTTTTTATTTCATTAAGAAAAGGACAGAAGATAAATATTAGTTTAGTCCTGTCAAATTAGTCAGCGCCTGACGTAAATTGACGTATTTTTTAATCACGTCTAAACTTGTCTATGGATTATCTAATTTGATAGGACTAACCTAATATTTATCTTCTGTCCTTTTCATATTGAAATAGAAAGAAAAAGATGCACTGAACTTAAATTTAGTTTAGTTTGTGAACAACAGAATCGGGGCCGTTATCTACGAATAATTCCAAATTATGTAAGGGTTTGTCAATGCCAACACAAAATAATTGAAGGCTACAATTGTAAATAAATGGTTATACTTTTCCTGCGTCCTATATACTAGTATATACAGACGCCAGCACATCAAGCTACTACAATCTGTCAATTTTTTTTGATAGATTTTCAACCTTATTGTTTCAGCATAAGGTTCAAGGTTGATTGCAAAAATTTGACGGTTTCGGGTAGCTTGACTGCTTGATGTATTGGCGTCTATACGTAACACACTAACATTTAAGAATGGCTTTCATTTTGACAGTTTAACATTCATTGCGTTATTTACGTTGTTGATTTAATAATAGCAGCCGCACAGGTCGATCGATCAGGTTAAGCTAATCTGTGGATGCGTGACTATCTTTACATACTGAGACCCCTCCGTGCCTCGGAAAGCACTTTAAGCCGTTGGTCCCGGCTGTCATTCGTGGATCTTTGACAGTCGTTACGGGTATTCAGAAAGCCCGAAAGTCTGACAACCAGTCTTACGAAGGGTTTTCGTATCTCCCAGTAAATGGGTTGTTTGAGGTCAGATAGACAGTCGCTCCATGTAAAATACTGATATTCAGCTGCACCCGGTTAGACTGGAAACCGACCCTAACATAGTTGGGAAAAGGCTAGGCAGATGATGATGATTTACGTTGTTGATTTGATTCTTTCAAATGATTGAAATAATTTTTGATTTTTAACTACCCACACTATACACAGCATTTTGCACATAGTTGCATTTGCGTTGGTGAAGGTATCGCCTTTCATCTAAGAAAGACCAATGCATGCCAATTCATCTTTAACAACAACATCAGTATCTAAGCAGTGTGCCAAACCAAAATTTTCCAATTAACACTACTGATTCGCGAAGCGTCATTTTAAGCCACCGCATACAGATTACCAAGAGCTCGCGTGCTAGCCTAATTGAACCTAATTCGATACAGCACCCGGCCCTACAGCGTGCCGCTTGCGACACGCGCGTTCATCTATATCCTGTACCGGTCCTATGTTCTGTTTTGGATTAGGATTCTGATTGGTCCTGTGAATTGACATAGAACTGGGGGCAAAGGAATTGTGCCTAGAGCGAGCGGTAGCAGAAAGATTGGAATGGTAATAGAATTCCATTCCAAATTGTGATTGATCGCAGTGGTGGCGCAGTGGTAATGTCGCGTGGTAGTGGGTGACCCCGAATTACGAGTTGAAGGTCGTGGGTTCAATCCTAAGCAGGCACTTCACTTCTGTAAATAATTTTATCACCATTGGGCCCTAATTCACTATGACCACTTTTCGATTCCTTACTTAGAAACCACGTCAATTCCTTAGCTAATCCCGACAACCTCGCGTTGATTTCGCGCGGTTTCGTTCAGCGGGCCCTATCCACAATACCAGCGCTACGAAATTTATTTTTAAATGTCGCAGCATAATGCTGAGATAGGAGCCTTTTGGCCTCGTATAGGACTTTCTGTTTCATTTTTCTTTTTGTTTCTTTTTTTTATATAATTTGGTTTTTGTATATACGTCCTTTTGGCCTCGTAACTTTCTGTTTCATTTTTCTTTTTGTTTCTTTTTTTTATATATAATTTGGTTTTTGTGTATACGTCCTTTTGGCCTCGTAACTTTCTGTTTCATTTTTATTCTTGTTCTTTTTTTATATAAATATCATTTGGTTTTTTTATATACTTTTTCTTTCTTTCTTTCAGTGTGTCATAGAGAATTACAGCCCAGCTCCCAAAACGGTGAAGGAAAACATCGTGAGGAAACCGGCATGTCCTAGAACCAAAAATTCGAAGACATGTGACATCTACCAACCTGCACTGGGGCCGCGTGGTAAATTACTCGTATTAACCTAGAACATAGCAACGATGCTTGGAATGGTGGTAGCATTCCCTTAGGTAGAAGAACTCCTTCACGAACAGCTCAAACTAAAAAAATATATAAACAATTGAGTGTTAGCATAACATACCGTGAAAGGTTTATTATGTTTATCGAAAGGTTGGGCATCTATGCACCTATAGAACACCCAAATTTCGCCAGTTATGTTATGTGCCATGTAATAGTTGGCGAGAAACACTTTGCCTGACCTAGGAGTCGAACAAAGGGCCTCATGATCAATAGTAGCGCTTGCGATCACTATACTAATTAACGAGGCAGTCAATTGAGTGTTGACAAGGTTATTTTATAGACAAATAAAATGACATGTCGTCTGTATTCCTAGAAGGGACAGGCAGACGTGTACTCCCGTCTTCGTCCATACTCTTCCTTACTTCGAACTTGCCCGGTCCGTATATATCTACCTACATGTATAGCTAGAAGGCGCAAAAGCATTGATGGCAAGAAAAGTCTTCGTATGATTTTTATTTAGTCAGTAATTGCTCTTTGATATCTGTAAATGCAAAGACATTAATCCTATTTCTAAGTTCGCAATAGTCCACTAAAACGAAATGTTGGAATTCTTCCGGAATAATCACATTAACGGCGATTAAAAATCCTGTTTTAAGGACTCTTAAAAGTTTGTTTCTAAGTTTACCTATACAACGTGCACGGATTCTAAAGTAATTTTACTATAAAATATATTGAAAAAGATCAAGACTGCCATAATAAAATTAATATGTGTAAAGTATTTATTTTCTACATCGTAGCACTTTTCCGACAAACTGTATCCTCGCAGCTGATAGGCATATAAAAAAGCAGCCGAATTGGGATTAAGGATCCCAAGGAATTGGGTTATGGACGAAGCCACTTTTCGCCAGACTAGTCTACAGCTGTGTTCTTCAATTCATGACCCTTTAGCTAAAGATGAACTGCCACTTAAATCTCAGCGCCATTATCAACTTAAACAAGACCGCTGTATGCGTTGAGGAAGCTATGACTTGACTCTATCCGTCTTCGTCACCCACGCTAATAAAACTCCTCTCTTTACACACCATTAAGCAAGTAATTACGATGATATCTTTCATTGGAGCGTCAAGATTAATGCTCCTCATAAATGATTTGTTTGTGTAATCCTCAACTCATAATTGGTACCAGTAATGGGTTATACAGGCAGACTGTGGGGCATTAGGACGTCATGGCTTTAACTATCATTTGTTTTCATGTGTTGACATGAAGATTCTCTCTTCTACTCATATTCTTTTCCTATAACTTTGCCAATTCTTCCGATTCATTTCGTTTGGGGTTCTACAAGGCAGTTGTTGAATCGTGTTATTAGAAGTTGCCAAAGTCTGCACTATTTTTGGAGGACCGATTCTGTAGATGCTCTTAGGATTAGCAATGGCAATGACTATTGTTGAAATGTCAAAATGAAAGCCATTGCATTTGCTACTGATGATGTGTTACGCAATTAGGTACCCCGCAGATGTTTCTGCTTAATACGACCGAGTGTATCTACATTGGGTTTAAAATTTTACCTGACTTAATACAACCTGGCTTATTTAAGGTCTCTAACATTTAAGTTTCTCAGGTGATTTAGCTTGAACTTTCCAAAGTAACCGGGACTATAATAGATCAAGCTTCATGATAGGTTAGATGTTGCTCGCGGCCAGTCTCATGCTAAAGCTAACAAATCGCATCTAACGCAACGACGAAAATGTGGTGCTGGAAATCAATATTTTCTACGTTTTATATTACAAAAAGTTTAAACCTACTAAAGACGTGACAGTAAAATCACATCTCCGAGAGATTTAGGGGGTTTGTAGAGGGGCTCGTGACTAATTAATAACAACCGCACGGGTCGATCGAAGCTTAAGCTACCCTTGCCGGGGACGGTCCGTAGTGACCATCTATTACATCTCGAGACGAGACCCCTCCGACACACACGGAAACCACGTTGGTCCCGGCTGTCATTCGTAGATCTTTGACAGTCGTTACGGATAGTCAGAAGCCCAAAGTCTGACCACCAGTCTTACCAAGAGTTATCGTGTTACCCTGTAATTGGGTTGTGGCGGTCAGATAGGCAGTCGCTTCTTGTAAAATATTGGTGTTTAGCTGCATTTGGTTAATCTAGAAGCCGACCCCAACATAGTTGGGAAAAAGCTAGTCAGTTTGTTAGGTTCTAATTTCCACTTGTTTTTTAATGGAAATTCTCCTTCTTTTTTGTGTACCAAACTCCTATCGAATCAAACACGTCCCTAATATCAAAGTTTTGCATCAACATCTGTTCCCTCACCTTCATTAACAAAATGCTCAGTCATCATATAGTCATAATAATTAGCATGCGTTTGCATACTTAGCATAATTTACATTGACATGAATCGTAATCACTACTTGTATGAAGTACAATCTAGCTATTCTGTAGGCGTTATGAGAACAGATACCTTGTAACCAGTGGCGTGCACAGAGATTTCAAACAGGGTATGCACAAAAAAAAACTTACCAGTTACAGCTTGTTGTACAAGTCAACAAGCTGAAACTGGTAAGTTTTTTTACCCTACATAAACCCACTATACCGCAGGCGCCATTATTGGCTTTGCATGATGTTTGTTTGAGACCACCATGAATATCTAAATAAGTGATTGATCATACCTAACATAACAGGTCACATAATTATATCAAAAGTAGCCTTTAAAAAGGTCTGGAGATGTTAATTTTGTTTTCTTTGTGCAAATTAATTAAAATTTTATATAAATTACTACTTAAATTTGAACTGATTACTTTTTACAAGTTAATGTTTGAATCAAATCGACGCGCCTATCTGACTAAAGAACTAATCACACTTATTCAGCTTTGTTCAGCGTTTGTCCATAGAAAACAACGATTTTGTATGAAGTCCGTTCAGCTTTCCGCGGCTGAACGGACGCGTATGCATCTCATACAAAATCGTTGTTTTCTATGGACAAACGCTGAACAGAGCTGAATAAGTGTGATTAGTCCCATAAAGTTCTTTTTCGATTGTAAACATAGATAAACCTGTGAGTCTGTTTTGGCCCCGTGTGTTTCGTAAATATGTATGAATTCAAGTAGGTACCTACTCTTTGATGAATTCTTTTTAGACTAGAAAATGATCGTTCGGTAGATGCGCTGACTGAAACCGTAACTATTAATTTTCCTAATTTGTAAACTTCAGAAAATATGGAAGTCAAATTGTTTGAATACATACCTATAAATTTTGAATGAGATCGAATACTTATGTATAATTATCCATTTTTTACAATAAACTTACTAAATAATTACTTGACAGGCAATCACTTGCGCCAACAAAAACAATAAATGGCGAAAAAACTTTGCAATTTTAGGTACTTACGAAAAGCGTACGAACTACAAAATACAAACTAATAAATTACTCGGGTCATTTGGCCAATCCGACTAAAAAAAGTCGACCCTCTGCAAACAACAATTAAGCGGTGCTTATACGGGTTCTCAATTTGGCCGGCTTGCAATGTAAGCTATGCTTCTAAAACTCCAACACGCGCGCACATTTTCACGCACACACTCACACTTTTACTGTGTACTACACGAGATGCGTTGAATGAAGAATAAGCAAGGCGTAGTATTGCTTTTGCTCACGCGAGCGCTGCCTGCGCGTTGCACGGCAGCGGGTGTTCGCCGAGTTAGTTCCAAAAAATGTAATAGATGGCGCGTTAGCTAAATTATCATGATTTTTTAAAAATTAGTTATCTAACATTTAGAGGGGCATGTATGTATGGGACTACAGGGTATGCAGAGCTTATTTGCATGTATGGAGTGCACGCCACTGCTTGTAACTAATGTATTCCACACTCAAGCATCCAAGACAAATATTAGGGTAAACTCACCACTAAACAGAATCAGTAGAAAGATGTTAAAATATTTAAGTAGCTTCTTGCAGGTAATACATAAATAATAGATAGGCGAAATGTTAGTATCTTATTAGCGATCTCCTCACTCTGCGTAATCTAACGAGCTTTCACAAAACAACTAATTATCCTAAAACAGGACTTCCTTTCAGCTACCCTTTTGCTGTGCCCTACAAGGTCCATAATGATCCAAATTATAAAGCTACCACCTAACCACTCACATGACCGCTGTCAAAATCAATTTCGTTCGCTGTTACTTTCGTCCGTTGGTCATTTGAGTAGCTAAGAACACATCATGGTAAAGCAATAAAGATACTGAGTATTGAGATGATTTCTTTGATAAAATTTGTACTTAGCAGATTTGTGGCAACTGTGTAGTCCGACTCTATAGTTACCTATTGTACTTATACACACAGATGCTGTTAGCCTACCTAAGTTGTTTTAAACTGTTTTATATACACTGTTTTAATTTCATTTTTAAACCTAGATAATGTTTTAATTACCATAAAAATTAAGGCTTTTTCATATGCCTCTCGACTGTAAAAATCCTGTATGTGTAATGTAATGCCTATTTTAACTATATGGTAATACGGCATGGAGTCCACGAGACTGGCTCGACGCAGTGTGTGGAGTTCATAAGCAAAATGCTTCCCTTGCGTCTTAATTTTTTTTTTTTGTTAACCTAGCTATTAATGTAGACATGTAGACTATAAGGAATCGTAAACACTGTGTTTGGCAAATAAACATTATCATTGGCCCCGATTCTGTTGTTCACAAACTAAATTTAATTTAAGTTCAGTGTATCTTATTCTTTCAAATAGAAAGAATGAGATACACTGAACTTAAATTCATTATGAAAAGGACAGAAAAATATTTGTTTAGTCCTGTCAAATTAGATAATCTATAGACAAGTTTAGGCGTAATTAAAAAATTGGTTACTATAAATACGTCAGACGCTGTCTAATTTGACAGGACTAAACTAATATTTATCTTCTGTCCTATTCTTAATGAAATGGAAAGAAAAAGATGCAATGAACTTAAATTGAGATTAGTTCGTGAACAACAGAATCGGGGCCATTATCAAGTCTTTTAAAAACACTGTTATCACGAAGTGGCCTTACTTTTTCGCGGCTAGACGACCATTTGGGATGGGCTAGACCTACTTTAACCTAATTGGATCAATTTCTCTTGGCCTACAGGCCGTACAGTTAATTTGAAGCAACGGTTTCTTTTATTTTGCAATCTTGATGTTTTATTCAAAGTAGCTATTGTCATTTGAATAAATATATCTTAGGGCTAATTTCTCCATCGCCAGATAACTTTCATTCGAAGAATAAAATTGACGTTTCACAGACTCTGTGCGAAATAAATATAAAAATTTCAATCGAATAAAGTTATCAGATGATTAAGAGAGCTGCGGTCCGTAACTCTTTGCCAAGAGCCAGCCAGGTTGATGAGGAGGGTTTCACGAAAGTAGAAAGGCAGAAAAAGAAGCCCTGTCCTCATAACCCGTATGGCACAGCACCGAGTGGACCTAGCATGCTACTGCGCCCTGCTGTGCCTACGACGCAGCTGTACCTTTCGCGTCTGCATCACTCCACGACAACTGAGGAAGTGGTGCAGTATTTGAAGGTAAAGACCAACTGGACTCTGAGGGTCGAAAGGTTGGAATCGCGCCACAACATCAACTTTAAGTCATTCGTGGTACGAGTTCCAAACCAACACCTGCAGACCTGCCTGAAAGGGGACTTTTGGCCGAAAGGTGTCGCATATCGTCGTTTCCGAGGACGGTTACGCGACACCACGCAGCGAAACACGACGCCGACAACGTTACGTGTATAATCATAGTTTTAAGGTTTTTAATATGTATTAGTTTATTATTGTTTATGACTATTTTGTGTATTTTATCTAAGGCCCATAGATAAAATACACAAAATAGTCATAAAAAATAATAAACTAATACAGTTGTTTTTGTTTAACTAACAAGATATTCAAATAAATAGGATAACAAAAGGACATTTAGGCGAAGAAGTATTTTTCCGCATTGCTGTCATCCGAACACGTGCCCAGGGGCCCAAATCTGCTATTACAATAGTATCAGAATGGTCTATCGTTGACCTCATAATTGTTGATTTTGACAAGTTTGGTAATCTACTAATATAATGGCGTCATTATGACTTTCCAATGGTCAACCACTGACACTCCATTGAAAGAAATGGCATACAATGGTGATCTCGTACATAATGACTATTAATGTTTATTGCTATTTACGAACTTCTTACTACTTCAGATTGCAAACACTAATACGTAATATGTAAAAATATATATCAAATGAAATCTAGCATGAAATTTAGTAGTAGTTTTCTCAGACCATTGTCCGACCAATGATCGACCATTATGAATTTAGCAGATTACGAACTTTTAGCAAAATGACAATGGGATCGTGTTGTAATGACGAATTTATAAAAATTGCAGACTTGGGTCCCCTGAAGACTGGCAGTATTGCTACGTTGAATGGTAATGCTAATTCTTTGGCCAAAAAACAACAGAGCCCTCCGGTCACGTGAAGTCTGTTCATTTAATTTAGTACCTACTATAAACAGTAAGTAGTTGTGTTAAAATATTGTAAAATAAATTTTGTGTTCAACGAATCCAAATCAGCACATAACGACAGAAATTAAAGTTTCAACCAACTAAACATAATTCTCGCAGCCTTTCAACAGTTTATCAACAATAGTTAATAATTTTACAAAACATACAAAACTAGAATTCCCACAAACATGACACAATAACCTTTATTTTTAGCTTCGTTCAACTAAAACTGAATTTTATAGTCTACGACACTAAATAGTTTCACACCAAACTGTTCGCGAAGCAATTCTTTAACAGTCCAAATTATATAAATGTGGAGTTCAATTACTGAATCGGTCGTAAGTCGTAACGAGTCATCAATCGCAAACGTCTTATTCACAAGTGATTGATTCAGGCTAGAAATATTAGTCAGTTTTGATTCCTTTGCGAATGTCAAAATATGCGGCATAAACGGAACATAAACGCACGTACCTTTTGATTGCGTTGACTTAGAAGTTTGATTATTACACTGCTTCAAGGTATTGCAGCCCTCGATATTTGATATTAATTTCAACTTGATAACTCCACGCATTCCTTAGAAAAAGGGTCCTGACAGACGGTCAGATAGACGCACAATGAAGAGATTCTATAAGGGTTCCGTTTTTCCTTTTGTGGTACACCGCACCCTATTTGCGTAAGTACCTAATACACTTTCAATCACAATCTGAATAATTTTGATAACTCCACGCATTCCTGAAAAAAAAGGCCGAGATCGCCATAGTTCTCCTGCTCTCATCCCAATTTATTTGGTGTCGCCGCAACATGTATTTTTCATCCATACTTCTCTATTAGATGACGACTAAGGGACTAATCACAGTTATTCAGCTCTGTTCAGCTTTTGTCCATAGAAAACAAAGATTTTGTATGAGATGCGTACTGTTATAACTCTGACTCACTAATACATTAAAAATTAATAATTAAGAGAAGTACATTCTGCACTTCTCAGCATTCCAATCTCAAGTGGCACCGTTAAGGGCCTTCCGCCGTCGCCCAAATCTGAGGACACTTACACGAGTCTCTCTCCGTCATCCTAAAGAGCCACACACGTTTTAATTCCTAATTTTGTAATATCTAAATCTTTTTTAATATACATATAATATTTCAAGTAAAACAGTTTGCCTTTTTTCAAAACCCTCCATAAAGGCAAAGCCTAACATTGGTGGCAGCTTAAGGGATTTAAAAGTAAATCCCACGGTCCGTCTCCGTCCCGCCGAAGAATCACTCGGAAAAACCAGTGAAAACTAGTGAAAATCAACTAAAATCAGTGAAAATCTCATTAAAACAAGTGCAAACGCTAGTGCAAGTGCAACCAAAACAAGTGTTACATCCATCCAGCCGTCACTTAGACGACCTAGACGGCACAATCAACAATTTCAGCACGCAGCCCGCAGGAATGCAGCTAGCACTCACGCTCGCCTGCCTGTCGTGAGTCCTTCAAATATTATACAACGACGCTACACCGCATCTTCACACTATTATGCCTAAAGCTCTGAAACCCGAAGTAATCCCGGAATCCCTACAAAAGGTAACTCCCGAAATGGACCTCAACAGCCTGTTCAAATTCGTCAAGTCATACGACGGAACCCGGGAAATACTCAACTCATTTATTACCAACTGCAATAACGCTTATCAACTTGCCACAGAATCACAGAAACCTATTTTGTTCAAATATATCCTAAGCCGACTTGAAGGGAAAGCGGAAGTTGTTTGCTCAATAAAAGAGTTCAGTACCTGGGAACAATTAAAAGAATTTCTAAAAACCCAATTTTGCGACAGGAAGCACTATGCCTATCTTCTTACTGAACTCCAAGAGAGCAAACAAAGCCCGCTAGAAAACGTTAACGAATTCGCACTAAAAATCGAGACATGCCTCTCACGTCTGCTTACAGAAGTGTCACTATCCACTGCTAAAGCCAAAGAACTTCCCGGCCGTATAGCGGCAATGGATGATTTAGCTCTCCATCATTTCACGATGGGTCTACTCCCGCGTATCTCTAACATGGTGAGATGCAGGTCTCCACAAACCCTAAACGAGGCCGTAAATTACGCTATCAACGAAGAGCGCATTCAACAATCAATGTTCAAGAGAAAACAACCTACGGAAAATAGGTTTTCTAGACCAAATAAAGCTATCCCTCCTAGATCCCAACAATCCGATATTTGCCGATACTGTAAATTCCCGGGGCACTCAATCGAAAATTGCCGTAAACGCGAATATAACAATAATCGTTTCCGTAATAATGAACAACCTTCTACTTCCGGTTACAAACCACCACAACAAGTAAATTTTGTTGAGGAATCAAACGAACAAGGTGAATTTAACGATGAAACCGACAATGACCCAAAAAACTATTAAGTGGCTCGTATCGGTGTCGTGCGAGACACCACTTACCACATCCATTGGACACCGCATCTACTAAATCCACTGAATCTACTAAATCCATCGTATCTACTAAATCGACTGTATCTACTAATTCCACTGAATCTACTAAATCCACTGTATCAACTAAACCCACTGAATGTACTAAATCTACTGAACCTACTATATTCATTAAAATCCCTAATTCTACTAAATCCAAAATCGCCGAATCTGTACAAAAAAAATCCGCAAATCCTAAAGAAATATTTGAAATTACCACTGATCCACGAAGAACTTTACTCCCACATCTCCTTATCAACACTTCCGTCTCAGACTTACCACTATGCCTTTTAATAGACTCTGGATCAGCAATTAGCCTCATCAAGAAAAGCTGTATGCATAAAATCCCCGAACTCATAGCCGAACCTATAAACCTAAAAGGGATAGAGCCCGACCAAGGAACCACGGTAACCTTAGGTCATTTCTCACTTAAGTTACAATTATCCGACTCGCCTCGAAAGCTCGTAAACCACAAATTCCATGTAGTAGATAAAATACATCTCCCTCATGATGGCATCATCGGAAGCGATTTGCTAAACGCTTTCGGAGGTAACATTGACTATGTTAGCCAAGAGATCAGATTTAATAAATTACAAATACCACTCCAATTCAACGAACCTATTTATTATATTCCAGCCAGATCTGAAATGGTAATAGAATGCTCCGTCTCTAATCCTGAAATAAAAGAAGGGTTAATTCTCGATCAAACGCAACACAAAAATATATTGATATCAAACTGCTTAGTCAGCACAAAGAAAAATAATAGAGTCAACATAACTGTTGCTAATATATCTGACTCCCCTATACCACTTAAATCCAATTTGAATCTTACTCTGATTCCAATCGAAATGCCCTCTGAATCCGTTCAATGTGACGAATATCCTGTCAATACTATATCGCCTCAAGATACCTATCCCCGCACTAAAGAAGTTCTTAAACAACTCAGAACGTCTCACTTAAACTCGGAAGAAATTAACGTCCTCCATCAAACCTGCTCTAATTACTCAGATATATTCCATCTACCCGGTGACGCACTGACGACAACGAGTGCGCTACAACATGAAATCAAGACAACAAGTAACGCACCGATCCACGTTAAATCCTATAGATTTCCTGAATGTCATAAACAAGAAGTTCAAAAACAAATGACTAAAATGCTGAACGAGGGCATCATTAAACCTTCTATGTCCCCATGGTCCGCACCCATTTGGGTCGTTCCCAAAAAATTAGATGCTTCCGGACAACGAAAATGGAGAGTTGTAATAGACTACCGGAAGTTAAACGATGTCACTATCGGAGATTCTTATCCTATTCCCAACATCACTGAAATACTAGATCAACTTGGAAAATCCAAGTACTTTTCAACTCTAGATCTAGCTTCTGGATTTCATCAGATTAAATTATCACCCGAAGACGCAGCTAAAACTGCGTTCAGCGTACCACAGGGACACTTCGAATTTGAAAGAATGCCCTTTGGTCTGAAAAACGCCCCGTCAACATTCCAGAGGCTCATGAACTCCGTCCTATCCGGACTACAAGGAATCCGATGCTTTGTCTATCTCGACGATATCGTTATCTACTCATATGACCTAGATTCCCACATCAAAAATCTAGAATTAGTATTCCAACGTATCAGAGACTTTAATCTTAAACTGCAACCTGACAAATGCGAGTTCCTTCGAAAAGAAGTTTCCTACCTCGGTCATCAAATCACCGATGACGGTGTAAAACCCGATCCTGAAAAAATCAAAGCCGTATCCAATTTCCCGAGACCTAAATCCGCGAAAGACATAAAATCATTCCTAGGCCTCATGTCGTACTACCGAAAATTCATACCCGACTTTTCTAAATTCGCTAAACCACTAACTTCCCTCCTGAAAAAAGACATTCCATTCGTGTGGCAAAACGAACATCAACTTGCTTTTGAAACTTTAAAAACTAGACTCATATCCCCACCTCTACTAGCATATCCAGACTTTTCTAAACAATTCATACTCACATGTGACGCGTCTAATTACGCGATAAGTGCAATACTCTCTCAAGGAGAAAATGGTAAAGAAAGACCTATAGCTTACGCGTCTCGTACTCTTAATAAAAGTGAAACCAATTACAACACCACTGAAAAAGAATTACTAGCAATCCTCTTTGGTTGTAAAACCTTCAGGCCATACCTGTATGGTCGCAAATTCCAAATCGTTACCGATCACCGTCCATTAAAATGGCTCTTTAATCACAAAGACCCCTCCAGTAAATTACAAAGATGGAGATTAAAACTAGAAGAATACGAATATGAAATTATCTATAAGAAGGGAAAACTTAACTCCGCTGCAGATGCACTATCTACCCATCCAATATGTGAATCAGCCCCTATAAATGTAATAAAAACCGAATATTTAGAATCCATCCCTGTCTTTCCTATATCAAATCCCATCAATATTAACAATCCTACTTTCCCGAGAGCAGGCCCCTCACGTGCTAACCCTTTAGATTCAGAGCTCCCGCCTAGTCCTTTTAATCCTGACGGTTATAACTTACCAAACTTCGAAAATTCTGAAAACTCACCCGTAAACCTACCAAGTCCCGAAGTGCATGAAAACTCGTACCCCGATTTCCTGAAAGCTACATCTAATAAAAATTATACTTACAACACTATAATACACGAGTATACAAACCCTCTACTATCTTCAAATTCAAAAGTCATCATTATTCCTACATCCATTGATCTTGACGAGTCGAATCCTTATATTGAAGAAATCCTTGCTAACTACAGCGACGCCTCTGATTTAATGAATAGAGAAAGAACACTGTATTCCTTTCAAAAACTTAAATGTAAAAGTAAATCATACTACTTAATTTTCACTAAAGTACATCATTTTGATGAACTTCCATATCCAGATTTATTCAAATCGTTGAAAAACCTAAAAAACGCATTATTAAATGATGAAACTCCCAAAGAAATTGCTATTTCAGATTTTAAAGATCCCTTCGTCAAACTTTCATACGTCAAAACATATAATATCCTAGCATATGTATTCCATAATACGAATATTACGATTAATATATACAAAAATACTACACACATCAAAAGTGTCTAGGGATCAAGCATTTTTATGCGGATTTCTTGAGATTGATATGTGGCTTTGTAATAAATTTATGATTTTATAAATTTATATGGATCCTTTTTGGTGCATTTCATAATTTGAATCAGGAACTGTGAATCAAATTCGAGTAAAAGATGAAAATCAGCTGTCAATATTTTCCCTATAAAAACATACAACGCATTGAAGACATTATTAGTGCTACTGTTTCCCTACTACTGATTAAAACCAACGTTATTATGGAGCGGCGACGTCATTTAAGCAGGGAAGAAATGCTCAGAGCCGTGGGAATGATAGAAGCTGGTTCCCGGCAACGTACTGTGGCTTTAGCTCTGAATACAAGTCAGAGTGTTATCAGTCGACTTTGGACACGTTACCGAAGCACTGGTACCGTGGCTGAGCGCCATGGAGGACGGTATCGCTGCACCACACGGAGACAAGACCGATACATTCAAATCTTAACTCGAAGAGCTCCAACAATAACCGCCATGATGTTAGCCGTGAGGCTTCATCACTCTTCAGGGAACTTAATTAGCGACCAAACAGTCAGAAACCGCTTGCATGAAGTGAACCTTCATTCCCGAAGACCGCTACGGGTACCACCTATAGCAATGCACAATCGTAGGATTCGATATCAATGGGCTCTTGAACACAGAAATTGGGCAGAAGAACAATGGCGTTTCGTGTGCTTTTCTGATGAGTCTCGTTTTGGTATGAGACCGGATACAAGACGTATACGACACTGGAGAACCCCTGGACGCCAACAGCGATTAAAATCCTGCCAGGAAGTCCATCCTTATAGTGGTGGAACCATCATGGTATGGGCGGGTATTTGGATCGGCGGAAGAACTGAGTTGATTTGGATCAGAGGCAACCTCAACGCTCAAATTTATGCTGAGACGATTGTATCAGACGTCATCGTTCCTCTACAAGTGCAAATCGGTCCCTTATTTCAGTTAATGCATGATAATGCACGACCGCACACCGCAAGAGTTGTAAGACAGACTCTCGCCGCAGCTAACATCAATGTCCTGCCCTGGCCTGCTCAGTCGCCAGACTTGAACCCGATTGAGCATGCATGGGATATGCTACAGAGAAGAGCTCTGCCGAATATGGAGGGTATCCAGTCGCAAGAAGACCTTTTTTTGTTGTTGCAACGAACATGGGCGGCCATTCCACAGCGTGATTTGGATGAACTCATTTTGAGTATGCCAAACCGATGTTCTTGTGTTGTTAGTGTTCGCGGTAGAAACACGGATTATTAATTGTTTAAGTTACCCAATAAAATTTTAGAGAAAACTGTTATTTCAGTCTTTTTTTCGAACTTTTGTGTTAGTGGTTCAAATGTCAAAAATCCCTTTATTAGGAAAATGGCAAATTTCTTTATTAATGCAAAGGTGACTTGGTTTATCGTTACTGTGACAAACGAAAACACTTTATTTGATGAATCCTTAAAGAAAATTTTAATTAATATCAATCAGGAGAAAAGTTATTGCAAAAATATATGTTGATCCCTAGACACTTTTGATGTGTGTATTATATTTCCAGTCCCAAGCGAAATTCCTAAAATCCTAAAACAAAATCATGACTTACCCGTAGCTGGGCATGTAGGTCAATCACGCATGTACAACCGTATCAGAGAACGATACTTTTGGAAAAACATAAAAAGCGATATAGAAAACTATGTAAAAAGATGTTCCCAATGCCAACTCAACAAAGCCCTTCGCCAAACCAATCGAGCTCCTATGCAGATAACTTCTACATCAACTGCGCCTTTTGAACGTATTAGCCTCGACATCGTAGGTCCGCTTCCTGAAGCTGGAGAATTCAAATTCAAATACATACTAACCCTTCAGGATGATTTGACAAAATTCTCCTTTGCCTACCCCATATCTAATACTTCGGCCGAAGAATGTTGTGAATGTCTTGTCCACTTTATCTCCTTATTCGGTATCCCTAAAACTATATTGACTGATCAAGTTACTAATTTCACAGCCGATTTGTTTAAAAAGACCTGCGAATTCCTAAAAATAAAACAACTGTGGTCAACACCCTATCATCCCCAAACACAAGGAGCTTTAGAAAGAAGTCATTCCACTTTAAAAGAATATTTAAAATCATATGTTAACAATGACCAAACAGATTGGCATAAATATGTTTACACAGGAATCCTTGCATACAACACTAACGTCCATACGACAACTCAATTCACGCCCTATGAACTACTGTTCGGACATAAACCATATTTACCAGATTCAATCTATGAACTAAACCCTACTAGCACCTACCACGAATACATTAAAATGTTAAGTCACCGTTTGAAACTGTCCCATAATATGGCCATAGAAAACATAACAAGATCCAAAGAGACATCGAAAGAACATTATGACAAACGGTCCCGACCTGTCACTTATAAGGTTGATGATATGGTTTACTTAAAAAACCATTTAAGAATGCGGAAAGCTTTGTCACCTGTGTGGAAAGGTCCCTACAAAGTAGTAAAAGTCCATGGGAACCACACACTTTCTCTACTAATCAATAGAAAACATGTCAAACATCATTATGATGAAGTAAAATTAGCTACAGATAGCTCTCCTAGGTTATAAGTAATCCTATCTTTCTACTTTTATTTAATGTTAAATTAGTTAAGGACTTCTATATACATAATCTCTTACAGCGTGGCAGCATTATGCTATAGTGTGCCAAACACCTAGGAAACTACAGATAGATTTTCAAAAGCCCTAAAAAGTTTTCTGTTCTCGTCCTTACATCAATGCACCAAAATCAATACAATCATTATTACAAATGGCCAGAACATAATGTTTCAACCACTAATATATGAATGACAACAAACTTTTAGGAAAAGTCAGAGAAAACACTAATCGCCAAATCCGCGTTCTACAGCTCTAATAAGTCATTCATAAAAATTAACAAAAACTAGAAAGCCCTCAACACAGCAATAGAAAACCTCTCTTCCCACGTTGTTAATATCACAGCCGTTACAAATGTTTTAGCACTTAAAGCCACTCTACAACACACGTTAAATGTGCTCCAGTCAAGCGTTTTAAGCCTCTCCTATAAATCAGAAGATATTTTTAACTTCAACCTGTTCGCAAACTCGAACACTCTAGTATACACCCTTCAGTTTTATCACATGAAGATCTGTATAACGACCTGGTCGAAAATATTAAGAACTTGCCTAAATACACAGAATTCCTAATAAATTTGGAGCTACACTTAAGTAAATCTGTCAGAAATTGTAAGTTATATTTTAGATGATAAGCTTGTATTCCTTTAGTTTTGATAAGCCAATATAGTTTGTTTAAGAATGTTCCTGTGCCTGTACCTCATAATGTATCTAAATCCTATGTACTAATATTACCAACAGCCACATACATAGCTTTATGTAAGGATATAGATTTAAGTTTAAAACGCTAGGTAAATTAACTGATTGTAAAATTGTTACTTATTCAAACACATTTGTAAAACAGATTAGCGTACTTAGTACTCAAGGTAACCCTATTTGTGAACCAGACCTAATTATAAAGGATGTTGTAAAAAAAAAAATATAAAACTAATAAGCAAGAAATAAATAAAATTTTTAATTATATTCACTCCGATTTTAGTATAATCCATTATTCATGTTGTAATATGTCTAATTTTAATAAACTTAATTATACCTAATCAGAATCTACCTAAGATTCCTAATCTGAACACCGATAACCTAGATATAATTTTACTAACCATAGCATGGATAACATCCTAGAAATAGATAAAAACTATAACATTATTAAACAACAGTATAACATTATTTCCATCACACTTTACTGTTTTATATACATTTATGTTTACAAGTCTTTTTGTCATGCTTTTATTGTACTATTGTTGTAATAGGAAATGTATGGCTCTTTACAGTTTAAACACAATCAAATAATAGATGAATTTGAAATTAATAATTTAAACACCGATAACCCGGCTGGCGAATACATAATTCAATTAACATATACGCCGCGTCGAGAACAAATTAGAAACCATTTTTTTGTAAACTTCGCTTTTAAGAGGCGTAAGTTTCCACTTAAGCAGGGGGTTGTTATAACTCTGACTCACTAATACATTAAAAATTAATAATTAAGAGAAGTACATTCTGCACTTCTCAGCATTCCAATCTCAAGTGGCACCGTTAAGGGCCTTCCGCCGTCGCCCAAATCTGAGGACACTTACACGAGTCTCTCTCCGTCATCCTAAAGAGCCACACACGTTTTAATTCCTAATTTTGTAATATCTAAATCTTTTTTAATATACATATAATATTTCAAGTAAAACAGTTTGCCTTTTTTCAAAACCCTCCATAAAGGCAAAGCCTAACAGTACGCATCCGTTCAGTCGCGGAAAGCTGAACGGACTTCATACAAAATCGTTGTTTTCTATGGACAAAAGCTGAACAAACGTGTGTGTGCTGTGGGTCCCCTATAGCACAGCATCATGCTGAGTGGAAGCCTTCTTGTCACAGTCATGACGTGCAGCCGTCGACTATCTCTGCTTTGTGCTCATGTATAAAGATATATATATTTTTTTGTTTTTATTATACAGGGTTACTGGTAACTCGACCATTTCCTTGCAGGCGGTGATAGGGGAGCTAAAATGTGATAAATTTAACCCCCCATATGTGTGGCCGAAAACTAATACTTTTACAGTTATTTGAAATTTTAAATTAATCCCACTAAACTTTTAATTAAAAAAAAACAAATCATGTTGATTGTGTTAATTATTATTTTTATTTATAGCTAACATTCTACACAAAGCTAACACAGTAGTAAAATGTCTAAAAATATCAAATAATTTCAAGAAGTTTTTGTAATTATTTGTACGAGTAGTTGCATTTTTTTTTTCAAATATCTCTTAAATTATTAGTTTTCGGCCATACATATGGGGGGTTAAATTTGTCACATGTTAGCTCCCCTATCACCTCCGGCAAGGAAGTGGTCGAGTTACCAGTAACCCTGTATATGCTGTCATTATAATTAATTATCTTTTTGTTTGCACGTGTTTCTGTGACAAATGAACCTATTTTTCTTTCTTCTTTTATTAGTCCCTTAGTCGTCATCTCGGTAGTCACCCCATTTCTAACCACATCATCTTTCACACAATCCATCCGTCGTTTCTTTCGTCTTCCCCTGCTCTTAAACCCTTTAACATTCACATTCCAAATGAGATATGGCCAAAAAAAGGAAAGCGAAAAACATACTCCATCATTCCAAGCAATTCGATCCATCGCCGAATTATACGGCCCTAGTTTCTCGGTCATAAATAACCTCCCATTCAAGTGTGAGTTTGGAGATGTACTGACGATTCAAAAATTGTGCGTCGTTCGTTGATTGTGACAATTAATACAGTTGATCTCGACTGAGTGTTTTTTGTGACGGCCATTGTATCAGTTTTTGTGGATAGCGGACAGGCCCACCGTTTATTGTATGGAATTTTGCAGTGGCTACTGATAACCATTCATTGAATGTGTGTGCCTTGAATAAATTCAGTATGAGTCTCTATAATATCTAAACTGTCTTTTGTTTTGTATCTCATTGAAGGTTTTATTCTGTTTTATTCTAGGGTCGAGCAAAATGTTACTAGATTTTTCTATTTCTGGAATTTCTTAGTAGCAGCCCGTGCCCGTTGAGTTCGATAGGCTCGTCCCCGATTACATGGGACTTAAGAGGCCTATTACAAAATTGCGCGATGATGATGCATGAGTTCCTCGTTGAAATTTAATGCTATACGTTGGTTGGTATAAATAATAATTAATTGGTAAAGATAGTTCATTTTATTTACAATAATAATAAATTTATCTATTTATTTAGCAATAATCCTTCTCCTGATGCATGTTTAGGCAAAAACTCATGGAGGATTTGAGAGCTCTAATTTGCAGATCCTGTTGAATATAATCCATCAAAACAATTTTTTTCATACCACAATTATCATATACTTTTATAATAATAGAATACATTTTTGTTATATGCCTTATATACGTAAATAAAGAAAAAAACGACTGGACCTAATTCAAGTCTGAATAGTCTGAATACTTCCGAACTTTCTACCTAAAACATTTTAACGTAGTATTTATACCAAGACGAGTGAGTGTCCGTGGAGTTTCTTGCCCGTTCTTCTCCACAGGTACCTATGCTTTGGAATGGGCAACTAGCTTCATCTTTCTGACTGACCGACCCTTGAAAATTCAAAAGTGCCTATGATTGGTTTATTTGAAATAAATGCTTTGAGTTTGAGTTTTAGAGTTTGTAAGACAGTCTCCAAAAAACAAGTTAGATTTAAAAATGTGCCTGGCAGGGAGGAACCTGAGATACAGGACACGTCTTAGTTTGGGTGTCAAGAGTAGAGTTTCACATAATCGAGCATGTACTTAGTCTAATTACTACAAGGATCTAATTTCCTAAATTATTAACCTATTTTCTTTCCATATGTAAATATAAAATAGGTTAGGTAGGTAGGTATAAAATAGGTTTTTGGCCTCAGGTCAAGTTTATTAGCCCCTAAAGCCATGCTACTAACACATAAATCCAGTGTATCATAAACGTCTTAATATCGCTAATAAACTAAACGTACCCTGACTTCACCCCATTTTCATATCAAAATCAACAAAGAAATGAAATCAGCGCACAATAATAATAAACTAGCCTTTAATTGTGTTTTTCTAACATTCAGTAGCGCATAATCGCCTTTCAGGGTTCTTGGTCGCGTTCGATCGTGCCCGAGGACGATGTGAACAGCTTTAAGCATTGCTGCTTGATAAACTTATTTATTTTCACGACTGTTCAGTGTTCTCTCTTTTAGTTTAAGCAAGACTTTTCTATTGAATTATTACTTATTACGTTTGTCCCGGCTGTCAACCGTGGATCTTTGACAGTCGTTACGGGTAGTCAGGTGCCCGAAAGTCTGACAACCAGTCTTACTAAGGGGTATCGTATTAACCAGTAACTGGGTCGTGGAGGTCTGATAGGCAGTCGCTCCACGTAAAATACTGGTATTCAGCTGCATCTGGTTAGACTGGAAGCCGACCCCAACATAGTTGAAAGGATAGGCACGGCAGATGATGGTGATCATAGAATTATGAACGGTCTTCGTAGTCCAAGTGTAATAATGGTCAATGACGTGTATTTGCTCGTACTTTGTCGTCATAGTGTGGCCTTTGTAAGTGACAATGTTGCACAACTAGGTCGGTAGCCCATCATTAAAGGACAACAACAAACGATTTTCCTCGAAATAATCCAAACAAGTGCAGAATGACAAGCAGCTGATTATAATCTCATTTGTGAACAATGCAATTCTTGGCGCATTTGTGGACATCCCAAGTTCACAGCTGATTTATGAGGTGACTAATTAAGTTACTGTCGTGATTGAATAATCAAGTTCTTAGGTCAACCAGCTCTTTCGACGTTAGGAGCGTATTTCGTTGAATATTTACCTCAACTTGCATATGCTAAGACAATGCAGAAATTAGCATATATGTAATTTTTCATTGTGATAATAATGTATGATATTAGTAGGTACCGCGTTTTTGTCAGCTCTTATATACAAGGTGGAGAGGCCGATACAACAATAATTTTAACTTCATATAACTAATGATGTTTCCAGTCTGCATACAATTTTTTTTTTTTCAAATATATCCGATAGTTTAGTCACTATATCTAGTCAAAGAACAGCAAAACCCATAGTCGGTTGGAAAAAATACTTTTTCTATTTCGATGTTTTTATTTGATAGTTTCAAAATACACTTACGCATTAGTATTGCCAGTGTTTTCATTTATTGTCGTATTGTTGTTGTTGTTGTATTGTATACTTATAATATATTTTGGAGCACAGAAATTGCAATTTGTCAATCCCGAATACAGACAAGATTTTTCTGGCTACAGAATATACTTAGCCCCTAATATTTTTACCTAAGTGTCCAGCACTTTTCAGACCATCAATTTCTCTCTTGCTCTATCCAACGCCAATTCATTTACTTTCATTCTAGTCTTTCATAGTTTGACAAAAAATATTTTTATTGGCCTTCCAACCTTCAGCTGGCTGTAACTAACAATGCTTCTAAGTACATGAAGAACCCATCCCGCTGCATTGTCAATCTGCATTGTACACAGAATTAAATAGAGACATCAAATTATAGTCACACGTGTATTTACATGCAGATTAGATCTATACAAACGACATACTTCCTTATCTATGCGTGTGGCGAAAAACAGAACTAAACTGGAATGTACTGGATTTGACAGGTTTTTTAGGTTTGCTCTTCGCAAACAGCGCCGCCATAGCACGCAAAAATAGATAAATGTGTTAGTCTAAACTCCATACAAATAGTACTTGATTACGGTAACATAATGTTCTCAATATAAATAGGTACAATAAGATTGCGGTTTAGATTTTGTACTCCGTTTTGAATTTATAAAATGTGAAGTTATTCGTGGTATTTCATTGATTACATTTAATTTGAACCTGTGGCTCCACTTGCGTGTAAGATTTTAAGTTAAAATGCTTGGTTGGCCAATAAACTTTTCAGGCAGTGAAGAGAAAACTTGGCAGAAGCAACCAACATTGGGAATTGTTGTATGGAATTTTTTAATTAAATCTTTTACCCAGTGCCCTTTAAAAAAGTCTAAATAAAAAAAAAACAAAAAATACTAAGATTGCCTTAAAACGCCGGCTGTTCACCACTTCCTAGTGTTTTGGCTGGGCAGGACGAAGTGGCGCAACAAACTCCCCAGTAAAAGTCTAGTACTTAGGTAGTTAAATACAGAGAAGAGTACGATGCCCAATTACATCATAATATTTTGAATATTTCATTGGAAAATCAAATGCTGTATTTCATGTGATTGGTTGACCAAAATAACAACAGCCAATCATCTATGTTGACATGAGATTTGACAATGGATTGCATTGGCAGAACCGTGGGCGTTACATTATGGCAGCTGCCATTTGCACGGTTTAATCTAGTTTGATTGTGTGTAACTAATGATCGTTATAAACCCCTAGTTGTTTGTTTACGGTTTTGGTTACTAATTCCAACACTAAACCTCGGAAATATTTTGTTTGAGACACGCACAGGAAATACAAACCATAAAATAGAACATTAAATCTAACACAATCATGAAAGCAATAATAATATGGATACTAGTTGTAACTGTATTCCACGTTTATTAATAAGGGAGTTCGTTCAATTCGTGTTGATTTCGAATTTTCCCGGCTAGTTTTAAATTCAAAAGAAGCTCATAAAGGACATGTCCAAAAATGGTTTTTTATTATTCAATAATTCTAACCAGGATAAGTTAAATATATTTGGATAGACATTCCAAAAACTAGTGGTTCTAACTATTTCCAAAATTTTTAAACACCTCCAATTTTGAGAAAAATCGTTTTTTATTTTAGTGTGAATTTACTCCTTTAACGAACAAACCTTTCTATTTATCTAGGATATTATAGTGAACACACCCTAAAAAAAATATAAACTTGTCAAAATTGACAGTATTGACATATGGTACCTACTGCCATTACTGACAATCAAAGTGTATACTAATAATACGGCGGGACTTTCGTTGGTAATGGTGAAGGCTAAACACGTGTTTTTGTCAGCATTACGAATTCTTTCGATTTCTAGTGAATCTGTGTGAAACTTCATCGAGACTATTCCTTGTGTTTGAAGGTCCGTAAGCTATCGGTATCCTAATCATGTGCAAAGTAGAAGAATCCGTTGTGTAAAGGCTAAGTCAGTTAAATCCGGAAAATCAAAGAAAGCAAAGCACAAATTATACGATAACACCGGTTAACACAAAGGCACGAGCGAAAGTGTGACGTGACGTATCAGACGGATGAGGCCTGACAGCACCTGACAGTCAACATTTTTTGTCATATTTGACAGATGAATAGAATCCACCTGTCAATTATGACATTTTCAAAGTATGTGGGAGGTTTCATTTGGGCTGCCATTAACAAATAAAATATATGAATTAACATTAAATAATTTATAATTTTTCTCTTAAATGGAGGGGTCCAAAAATATTATTTTAGTGGTTCTAAGTTCCATATTTTTGTAGCTTTTATTTGAGTGTAGTTTGATTCTGGTTAGATTTTTCTCGGAATAAAAAACCAACGTCCATATAAAAAGCGGACATCTCCTTTGCGTCAAAAAATAAATAGCTAATAAATATTTATAGTAATCTAAATGAGTACAATGCCTTTTTAATGCCTTTTTAATTTAATGGTGAATTATTATACGTTATAATTATAACATAGTGTAATTATAAAAAAATATATTAATGTAATTTACATATTTTTTTGATCCAACACAGTAAACTAAATTATAATTAATTATAATTATTAATAATTGTAATTATTAATTGTTACAATGATATATCTATTGACTCGTGTAGTGATTCAGTTTATGTTGCTAAAATAAATTGCATTCATAGATTGTTTCGTAGCTCAGGTTACAAACCTGGAAGTCTCAACTGATTCTGACTATTTGTATGTTTGTTATCCTGAATTGCATCATGATATTGAAGGTAAAATATTGCAAGGAAATCGATATTAAAAATCGGTAGGTACTGGAACTTTCTTTTCTTTCAAAAGGTTTTTATTTTAAAAATACTGCTTTTTACAGTCCCAGTGGAATGCCAGACCATTTCCAGAGAATTTTTTTTACTACATTAAGATTATTCTAAAGAGACTTATGCGATGGCTTAAAAAACCTGGAAATCTTTCTACGAGTAAATTCGTTTTTCCAATAAATAAAACAATTCTCTTTCCAAAATCGAACCATCTCTATGAATTGAAGTTTCCAAATTCCAAAAACTGAAAATCCTGAATTGTTTGCAAGCGCAGCGGTAGAAGTCCTAAGCTCGGAAAGAGATCGGGAGAGTGGTAGAATATATTCGGGTTTTCTGTTAGAAAATGGTCCAAAATAGTCCAAAATATCGGTTGGTAGTAAAGGTTGTGATATCATAATACAAGACGACCTTTCTTATCAAAATATTGACACGGATACTACATTTTTTTATTAAAACACTGCACTTCAAGAATCCTGCCGCACCATTATAAGGACAACTCAGAAACGTAAGCATAACTACGGACATAACAATATCTCTTCGCCCATCATTGAATTCAAGCCTCACAAAAGTTATAACAATCTGAAAGCCAATGCTGGTTTCATGAAAGTTCTACGTTTTCAATAGAAAGTTTTAGTTCAAACCTGAACAAGAGGGATTTCACGAACCTCTGCATATTGAGTTAAGCCTATTACGATGTAACTATTAGTTATACTATATTATACTAAGTAACCCAACGAACTTCGTACCGCCTCAGAATCAATGTATGAGAAAATTAATATATTAATTTTTATTTTTTTCTGCTATTCGGTGCGGATAAAATCCAACAAATTAGAGATCATATAAATCTCACCACCCGTTCTTGAGTTATAAATGGTATAACTAACCCAACTTTGTTTTATTTATAAAGATGTAAAATTTGTAATTTTCCGGGATGTTCATTGTCCAAAGTCCTTTGTTAAGGAAATAAGGAGTACTTAAGGGTTCTCTGCCAATTTTGATTAAAATTAAAGTAGGTTACACGTGGTCCCTTCTCCTTGACATCATTTAGCACGTATTATCAGAATTCAAAAGAAAATATATTGCACAAAATTAAATACATTATTGTGGTTACAGAACGTGTGGTCTTGGGATTGATTTCAAAGTTGTGTAAAGAGAAATCGGTAGCACGATAATTGGAATTATATTGAAAATCATAACTGATACAGAACAGTTTATTATCGGTACTGTAGAGGCTTTACCGGCATCGCTTTCTTATCTAACCTCCACTATGGCTTGTTTTAGAGATAAAAATATTGGTAACCAACCCGACTTGTGCAAAGTGACAAAATAACTTTAATTTCGGAAGTCGGTGGCAAATGCGAACCCAACGACACTGACTTCCGAAATTAAAGTTATTTTTCACTTTGCAGTGTCTTTTTTGAAAGTCAGTTGTTTTTTTTTTTTATAAAAGGTTATTCATATAGGACCGATTTTTATAATCTTTAATTTGTTGGATTTGTCTCCACTTCGAACTCAAACTTAAAGCATTTATTTCAATCAAACCATTTCCAGGCACTTTTGAATTGTCAAAATTAACTAGTCGGTCAGTTAGTCAGAAAGTTGAAGCTAGTTGCCCATTCCAAAACGTAGATCTCTTGGAGAAGAACGGGCAAGAAACTCCAAGGGTACTCTTTTAAATCAAGATATTACAAAATCCTGGGTACATTATTCTTGTTGATTCTATATATGAGAACAATTTTATGAAGAAACAATTCAAAATATAAGATTAAAAAGAAGCCCTGGCAGCTAAGAGATGACCAGTCTCAACCGACAGCGCCTCACGATAAGCTTTACATTTTTCTATTTTCCAAACTAAGACTGCGAATATAGAGGCACGTGAATACGTTCGTAAGAATTTGGCGGAATCATCCCGGCGCTGATTCCCTGGATTTGTTTTCTCCTCTACCGAACATTATTCCACCTGACAATGTTTATTTTGTTTACATGTATGTATCTATTAGTAGTATTCATTTTCGTTAGTTTAAAGTTATTTTCGAGTTATCTATCCCACCCGCCTTGTTTTGTCTCTGCAACGCCCTAAGGTTCACTGGTACAAAATGCCTCAGGCATTAAGTTATTGTGCATAAAGTTTTAATAAATATAACATAAGAAGTAAAACTTTACTTAACTACTTACTTAGAAGTAAGTAAGTTTTAAAGATAGATAAAACGTTTATTCAGTGCAACAAAAGATACAGGTAGGTACTTAAAAAATAAACATCGAAGAAGGTGAAAGGAAAAAAAAAAATTAAAAAGATAAATTGACCCATAGACACCTCAACATCTATTACGGTCTCGATCACTACTGGGCGGTGTGTGTCTCATGGTTGCACCAAATGGGACTCCAGCTCAGCATATGCCAGGTACAATACCTGACGCTGGTATTCTGCTACATCCCGTTAGTGACACACGGATGTCGAGAAGACACATCTGAGTTCCAACAAAATGGTACCTACATAGTGCGGCGCGTCATAAAAAAAAAAGCATAAAGAAGTAAAAATAACTTTTCATTGAGCCAATACACAGCCTCTTTCCTCCAATCACAGACTACATCAAGACATATGTGGGTAACACACACGTAAACAGTCTAAGCAAACAATAATATCTTCAGCACAATTATATTATTATGTAAATATAATGACATAATAAACTATAATATTAGCATGTATAAACCGGTTAATAACACAAAACGATTGAAGCAAAACTGTGGACTAACGCATCGTGGCATAATCAATGCACAGGTACAGATTTTCACGCACAGATTTTTCAAGACATTCTATTTTCAGATCCTTTGACAGATAACAGGCTACAATAAGACAATTTTAGAAGTTATTTCATCATTTCAGGGATTTATGTCGTGAAATGTAACTATTTTGTAATTTTTCGACAAATACATAGGGTCGTATTTAATATAACAGATAATGCGTATCTGTTATATTAAATACGTCTCTAGTACGACTTGTATTTGCTGAAACATTTTGAACTTCATCCCTTAGATTCTACAGGAATGGAGGTGGTTAGTGAAGGTTGCTGAATTCAACTGAAGATTCTGGATAAAACGATTTCGACAAACGATTTTGGCAATTTTTGGGGAGGCCCTATGTTTTTCGACTGCGATAATGATTATAGGAGGTGTAAATTACTTTTCATCAGTTTGGAGTAGTACCATCTGCTATAGCCGGTATAAAAACAGAAAAGCTGGTTTGTTTTCCAAATCAATAATTTTGTTAAAAGAATAGATCATATTTATTTGCGTGACTAAGGGAAATGTTAAAAGGGTAAATAGAGCAGCTGCATTCTGCTTAAATAATAATAAATCTCTCTCTTCACAAAGGTTCGCGTACATTTGAACATCTTTGCTATATTTTTTTTTTTATTATCTACTAGCAGTCCATCCCGGCTTCGCACGGGTGGAAAAAAAAGAAAAAAATTGCCTATAATAATCACTGATAATGTAGCATTCAAATGGTGAAAGAATTTTTAAAATCGGTCCAGTACTTTTTGATCCAATTCGTTACAAACATACATACAAACCTTTCCTCTTTATAATATTAGTATAGATAGATGACACGGCTGTATCTTTCTTTGTTTTGTTTTATTTAACTGCTCTATTCTGTGACTGTTCACCTAATAACAGGAAAATGCTGTATTTACCTGTATGTACATTTACTTCTTTATTTTCTGTTGCTTCATGTAATTGCTGGGCCCTTATTCACAATGACCACTTAACGATTCCTTAGCTAATCCCGCCAATCCCGGCCCCTGTAGTGTATACGAACATTCATAAATCTTATCATCATCATTTCAGCCAAAAGACGTCCACTGCTGGACATAGGCCTCCCCCAAGCACGTCCATTTCGACTGATTCTGTACTTCTCGCATCCAACGGGTTCCTGCGGCCTTCACAAGGCCGTCGGTCCACCTTGTGGGAGTCCTTCCAGCGCTACGTCTATCTTTACGCGGTCGGCACTCCAGAACCTTTCGGCCCCATCGGCCATTTTTTTTTTTTTTTTGTGGATGGGAAATCATCAAATGACCCCTCCCGCTCTGGGTGGAGCAGAAGGGAGTGTCAGACTCTTACTGACTAAAACCCACCCGTGTTCCTTCTTTTTAGCCCTTTGTGTTCCGGGGTAGCGGTAACCCTTTCGGACAATCCCGCAGCCCCGGCAGGCTACGGCTACGGGGTGCTGATTTGCCAATGAATATATGAGTATCTGTATACCCAGAAGCGTGTAGCGAGCAATGTGCCCTGCCCACTGCCACTTAAGTTTGGCAATTCTTCGACTATGTCGGTTACCTTGATTCGATCACGCAGGGAAACTCCAAGCCCATTGGGTGACTTTCAGCCTTCTGATAAATCTAAATAAAATATATGCAGTGACAAAAAAAAGTACAGAGACAACAATATTCAATTTAACAATATATTATTAATAAAATGTCATCCTTTGACTGGTTCTAGTTCCACCAGGTTTTCACCCCAAAATTTTCTTTGATGCTAATTTAATTTCTAGATAAACTATATCTATAATAGATGAGATATTCATGAAGAGAAAAAATGGGATACAAACGGAATGGAATAATTAAATTAATAATAATAGCAGACTTAAATCCGATTATTGTTGTTATATTATACTTGTAGTCTTTCTAAGACGCGAATATTCAAAAATATACGAAGGTAAATCTATTCATTAGGTCCAATATGCAGAACACGTGTCGCCTACAACTAATAACCTGTTTTATTATCAAGCTGACTCCAAAAATAAACTATGAATAGGTAATGCATCGCATAAATATGCATATTGAGGAAAAATAAAGAAACGAATTTGTCACTGTTTAGCAATGGCTATAAGATAACTGTCTTTGACGAAGGTACCATACAACACGATTCCCGCCGGCTTCCCTTCGAAAATTCAGAACACAACCACTCTATAGTCAATTTATCATTGAAATATAATTAAACGTTTTATTGACTTTGTTTTGCTCCGGCTTACCTCTGTCATAAATTCACCCTTCGCCACTGATAACTGTCACGTCCAATATAGTTAAGCCTTTAAAAGTCCACCTAAGTCAGTTATCGAGTCTCTACGGTGAACGTCAACAGTCCCTAAATTCTATCTAGTAGGCACATAAACGTCCAGTCTTCTTATATATTGCTACGATGGACGTCAACCGTCCTAAACGGTGAATTAAGATGTGTTGTGGTGTCCTAAGTATGTTCTTGTATTTTTTTGTCAAAGGCTTGTTTTGATTCAATATGTTTATGTTATGAAACATATATTTCGTTTTTGTTTTATCAAATGTTGTTTTTGATTTTTACCCGACTGTCTGCGAAGCAAAAAGGAGGGTGATGATTTTGATCTGTTTGTTTTAAACTTGATTATTCTAGTTTTTATAGCAAAACGTCTTTTACTATGTTATTAAGAGAGCAATTAAAGAAATCCTGTTTTCTTGGACGTTCATTAGATCCATCTGACGAAGTTTTTCAGAATACCTACAAAAGAGAATCTCATTAATTTCCTGCATTGTTTATTAAAAAGTTACAGAAATCTATATGGTTTGATAAGAAGTAATCATCGATTGTAATGCATAAGCAACTAATCATGATTAACAAGAGTATTTTCAATTGTTTAACACATATTTTATTTCTGTATTTTTATGGTTACAAAATAAAAGGAACACTCGACCCACTTTACCTGGCAGCACCAAACAATTTTAATCATTCACAGCGCAATGAAAACTTTAACGAGAAAACTCCGATATTATATCTCAAACGTTTCAGAAACAAACATATATTTATGTCAACACACTGTAAACGGACGATAACAAAAGAAACGAATCCTGCCCGTGAAAAAAAACCTCTGTCACACATAATCAAGGCGGCAGTAACAATTTGATTAACTTTAAACTACGATTAAAAATGCATCAACATGAGATAATAACCCAAGGTTGTTATCATTAAGTTTTTTGCGAGTTTCGCACGCTTACTATCAATATTACCTTGAGTTTTGACATGACGACTTGTTAGTTGTTACCAATTACATGTGTATCACAGCTTCACAGCACTTTACTCCGCGCGCGACGCGACCGCTCGACACGACAGTCCGATTGTCACTGTTGTCTGATCGAGAACGAAAGTTTCAATAAGTGACATGCGATTAAAAAAATATATATTATGTTAGTGTAACGTTGGGAAATATACATGAAGTTTTACTATTTAGAAAATGAACATGTCGACATTACATTCAATAGGCACTGTAATAGGTATTTGATAATGGAACGAATTCGGCAGTTGAGAGACAGTCGAATTGATGCTGGCCTGTGTTGATAGATTTAAATTGATACTGGCTGAATTTTGAAATGAGAACCCGATAATATTCTTTCATTTTCGGCCAGTAGCACCCATAAACTCTGACCAAAAAGTTTCTTATGGAGCAGACATAAAGTTTTCTCCCTGCGCATTTCCACTTCTAGCCATACAAAAAAGAAACGTGTTCTTAGATGTTTGCGATATTACATAATGACGGTGTAGTAGTTCATTGCGCCCACGAGCATTATATTACAACCTATTTCCCTCCATTGAATTTCATATGCGCGGGATGATAATGAGATGATGACGATAATAAAATTGTTGCCAGCATACTTTTATCATTCAGAAATCTACGGGAAATGTGGAACATTGCTACGTCGTAGCTGACTGACTGACAAGGCACAGCTGAAACCGCTTTAGGCAGAAACATGTCTAAAGGAAAAGTTCCTCAGAGCATAGAGAAATATCTTTTACTATTTCGATGCAACAAAATAGTATTTTTGGAAACTCTGCCGAAACAATAATAAATTAGGGAATAAATTCAAAACGTGATCAAATTAATTGAAGATTAAACAAACATGTTAGCATTATAGCTGTGTTTGCATTATAGCTGAATTTAAAAAAAAAAACACTTAAAGAGAGGATGTTTTATGCAAAAAAAGCGTTTTTGATAATTTGCCCTTAAGAGTAAACTAGCCGCGAGCTCGAACTCGTTGGTGGTCATGGCCAAAACTACAGTAGGACAGTACTAGTATCAATGATGAGCAGTTAGACGCTAGTCTACACGAACAACGTCTAGTTCTCACGCACAGAAACACCGTTCCGAACTAATAGGCGCGTAAAAAAATCGAAAAGTGCTTCGGATAATCGAGTTTTATGAAAAAACCACTGCATAAATCAATTACAAATAAAGTTTATTGATCTCTTCAATAACTGAGCTTTATTGGTACGAACTTGGTTTTGCAGATTTTACAGTTCTTTTATTACTTATTTACACCCAAAGTTACGTTAAAAATAGCAACAAAAACGAATCTTTGTTGGTTCATAACTTTTTAATGACTTTTTATTTTACTATTCTGTTTCCGTACAAACACAATTAATAATAAGTCAAAACGATATCATGTTTAACTTTGGATGCACAATGCCAAACAGTGGAGTAATATTCTCCCGAAATTTGTATAGAAAAAATATCGAAAAGTGGCACCTTAAATAGTTTAATCATGGGGTTAAGGTTTCTATGCCACGTGATCAGAAATGCCACCTAAAAAATCACTGCGTTTATAAATATATCTGTAAAAGTTGATCCGTCCAACGCTTTATAGATCTAGGATTAAAACCTGAGACGTAGCCGGGAGAAACTAGTCCATACACAAACTCGGTCAGGGGTAGAACTTAGGTACCAACAATGTTTATGTATTTAGTCCTTGGATCCAGTGCGAGCTTTTCATAATAAAGATATGACTGAAGTGTGTTTAGCTAAGAGCATAGGGCTCCGTTCCCTGAATGAAATAAACAACTCGTATTGAAAAAATATTTCCTAGGAAATGTGGATTTGCATTGGCCTTGTCATTGTCATAGTAATGTGGACTGCGGAGTATGGTTTCATTTGTTTATTTTATCCTTAAAAAAGTGTAGTAAAGTTAAATACTCTCTTGATGGCCAACTGTTCAAGGCCTCATCTTTCATGTATGTGGGTTCAAATCCGTGTAAGTACCAATGTTCTTTTTAAATTCGTTCATATGTAGGTACTTTCTAAGTTTATCTTGGACAATCGTCAATCGTCAACCTGCACCCTAATTGCGTAACACACTATCAATCACAATCTGTTTCATTTCGACAGTTCAACAACATTCATTGCGTTTTTTACGTTGTTGAGCAGACAATTTTTCCGAACACATGAAGCAATGGTTTAGCAATCTGTTTCAAAAAGATTCTTGATCGTGCATTACGCAATTAAAAACCCGGTTTGAGCAAGCGTGGTGATTAATACTCATGCTTAATACTCATGCTTAATACTCATTAATACTCATGCTTAATACTCATGCTTAATACTCATTAATACTCATGCTTTTTCTGTATGAGAAGAGACATTTTCCCAGGAGTGGGACAGTAATGGGCTGACATTTTTATTTATAATGTATACTAGCAGTGCCCCGCGGTTTCACCCGCGTTAATTTAATGTTAAGGAAAAAACCTACTATAATAATTATATTCAGTTACTGTAAGAGTATTACTTTAAGAACTGTAAGAAGCTATTTTAGGTTCATAAATAACGCTACGACCAATAGGAGCGGAGCATCAATGAAAATTGTTGCAAAAACGGGAAAATAATTCCTTTTAAGAGCTTCCGTTGCGTGCGCTGTGGAAACGGTTAAGGTTACGCAAAAATCATGCATCCAACACAAAAAGAATTATTCAATTCGAACCAATAGTTCCTAAGATTAGCGCGTTCAACCAAACAAACAAACTCCTCAGCTTTCCTCAAAAAAAAAGTGTGGTATTGCGAATATGGTCGGTCAATTTGACACCTTAGTGTGCTGTGTGCACGTGCGTATTACGAACATTATTTATTAGTTTATTGATATGGCACTTCAACAACACAAAAATCACGTACAGTTTTAGGAATGATGAATTCGTAACTTTTTTTTTTTTGTGGTTGGGAAATCATCAAATGACCCCTCCCGCTCTGGGTGGAGCAGAAGGGAGTGTCAGACTCTTACTGACTAAAACCCACCCGTGTTCCTTCCTTAGCCCTTTGTGTTCCGGGGTAGCGGTAACCCTTTCGGACAATCCCGCTGCCCCGGCAGGCATGAATTCGTTACTTGCACAGCACTAGACCCCTCCGTGCCTTGGAAAGGTCGGTCCCGGCTGTCATTCGTGGATCTTTGACAGCCGTTATGGGTCATCAGAAGCCCGAAATATGACAACCAGTCTTACCAAGGGGTTTCGTATTATGTAGTTACTGGGTTGTGGAGATTAGATAGGCAATCGGTCCATGTACCTAGAACCTTCCACAGGCGTCAGGTGCGCGCAGGCACGCTGTTTGCAATACCCTCCTGCTGAACCAACTCCGGCCTGCGCTCACCCATCCGCCGCATGGTTGACTTGTACAATAAAACTTTTGTAAATATTGACATCTTCAACAGCACAATAGGAAAATTCAAAGGTCTTATCTTCAAAACTCTTAAAAATTAATACATAATATAGAATGATGTAATCTTCAAATTATTGCTTTTAATCTGTCCTGGTTGTACCTATACTTTTTATTGTCATCTTTCTTTTATTTTGTTTTATTACTTTTTAATTATTTTTTTTTCTTCACCCCTGGTGATTATTGTTTTAAATATTATTATGATAACCCGTGGACCCGTGGGGGTCTGAGGTAACAGTTCATTTTGGAAAAGGGGTCACTTGTCCAAAATAGTTTGGGGATCCCTGACTTAGATAATCAAAATATTTTATTTCAAATAAACCTACAAGGGCACTTATAAAACGTCAGAAGCTAGGTGCACGGTTCCAATTAGTCGTTTCCTATGGAGAAGAACCGGCAAGAAACTCCAAGATTACTTTTTTAAAAATAATTGGCTTTTACAATGTTTTCACATTACAGTAGGTATGGGAGGACAGCGTAGACCTGTCAACAAACTTAATAAAAAAAAAAAAATGTAGATAATGTAGTTATCGTCTGATATTCTATAATGGTCACCTTCTACGAGCTGATTCTGCGACCTTCAATTGTTATTGCTGACAAGAACCACAGCTGTTAAAAAACCAACGAGACCACAGCAGTAATAACAGATAAAAGACGCGTATACTAAGTGAACAACAATAAGCGGTCGTAAATCGTAACCGCCAATGAAGTTTTAGGGGTTCGCTTCTCGGAATGATGATCATGATTGATTGAAACTGTCCTTGCAAAAACGATGTATTTTTAACCGACTTCAAAAAGGAGGAGGTTATCAATTCGGTTGTATTTTTTTTTTTTTTTATGTTTGTTACCTCAGTACGCCGTCATTTATGAACCGATTTGAAATTTTTTTTTTTATTTGAAAGGATATGCTTCCAGATTGGTCCCATTTTTGTCAAAATCCAGTTCTGATGATGGGATCCATGAGGAATTGAGGGAACTCCTCAAATATTATAGGCATACATATAGCAATTTTGGTATTTTCATCAACATGTCAAGCATTTGCATTCAAAAAGTATAATTTGGTGAAGTGGAACTGATGAAGGAGACCACAGATAGCCACAGGAACTCTTCAATGATAATAAGTATTTTACGGGTGGCGATAAGATATCTCGATTAAGATAGTTAAGCGACTATGACGAAGCAAATTTAAATAAATGGTTTTGACGAAAATGGTACCATCAGACCGATCTGAT
Organism: Globia sparganii; assembly: GCA_949316385.1. Lineage (NCBI taxonomy): Eukaryota > Metazoa > Arthropoda > Insecta > Lepidoptera > Noctuidae > Globia > Globia sparganii. The sequence goes on from OX438654.1 coordinate 2,437,780, forward strand.
GATGAAGCTGGAAGGTAGGTACCGGAACTTCGTAATAAAACCATGTATTCTAGCCGTGTTTGGGCTTATTGGAATTGTCATGAGATGCACTCTGACTATAAAAAGTAAAAAATAAAAACTTTTTAACAAAAAAAAACAACCGACTTCAAAAAAAAAAACACTACAAAGTGTAAAATAACTTTAATTTTAATTTTGGAAGTCGGTGGCAAAAACGTAAATACAAAACCAAAGACACCGACTTCCGAAATTAAAATTAAAGTTATTTTACACTTTGTAGTGTTTTTTTTTTGAAGTCGGTTGTTTTTTAATTTTTGTTAAAAAGTTTTTTGTTTATAGAGACACTCCAGGGGGCCGATTCTACTAACAAAATTGTTCAAAAATCGCAATGGAAACACAGCTGAATCACGGCTGTTAAGCGTTTTCATATTCTACTAATGAACAACGATTCAACTGCGGTTACGTTTTAGTTTAACGATCGATCGAAATAATTTCAAAATATATTCTGCTAACAAAATCGAACATGAGCGTGACGTTTAGTCACATTCTACTGTTATTTTGATACTTGTTAGAATCAAATGGTCTAAATATAATTTTGCATTCGAAAATACTTTCGGTGACATGTATGTAACATTTTTAGGTTCAACTTTTTTTTCTGTGGTATTATTAAACATACTATTTGGCATTTTGGTAACACAGTTTACCCGCTGTTACGTTCCCGCTACCATTCAGTTGCGATTCAGCATAGGAAATAGTAGAATGACTTTATAAGTAACTATCGAACGGCGATCGAAATCGAACTGTTATTAAAACACAATTGAACGTGTAACGTTGCAAATTAGTAGAATCGCCCCCCAGCTTCTGGAAAAGTCATATCTGGAATTCTAGATGCTTCGTTGACCTTAGAAAGGAAGCTGGGAAAGACTTACCATTTGTGGTAGACTAATTTTTAATTTAGGTGCATCGTCTTCACATATAATTTTCTAATGAATGTATATGTTAAGGCTAAAGGTGGGTGTGACATAATATACAAAACCTTGTAAATTCTTTTAAAAGAGTAACTGTGGAGTTTCTTGCCCATTCTTCTCCATACGAAAACTTTCCCTTTGCAAGGGGCGACTAGAATCAATCCTATTTTTTTAACCGACTTCAAAAAGGAGGAGGTTATCAATTCGGTTGTTTTTTTTTTTTTTTATTTGAAAGGATATGCTTCCAGATTGGTCCCATTTTTGTCAAAATCCAGTTTTGATGATGGGATCCATGAGGAATTGAGGGAACTCCTCAAATATTATAGGCATACATATAGCAATTTTGGTTTTTTCATCAACATGTCAAGCATTTGCATTCAAAAAGTTTAATTTGGTTAAGTGGAACTGATGAAGGAGACCACAGATAGCTAACTCTTCAATGATAATAAGTATTTCACGGGTGGCGATAAGATATCTCGATTAAGATAGTTAAGCGACTATGACGAAGCAAATTTAAATAAATGGTTCTGACGAAAATGGTACCATCAAACCGATCTGATGATGAAGCTGGAAGGTAGGTACTGGAACTTCGTAATAAAACCATGTATTCTAGCCGTGTTTGGGCTTATTGGAATTGTCATGAGATGCACTCTGACTATAAAAAGTAAAAAATAAAAACTTTTTAACAAAAAAAAAACAACCGACTTCAAAAAAAAAACACTACAAAGTGTAAAATAACTTTAATTTTAATTTTGGAAGTCGGTGGCAAAAACGTAAATACAAAACCAAAGACACCGACTTCCGAAATTAAAATTAAAGTTATTTTACACTTTGTAGTGTTTTTTTTTTGAAGCCGGTTGTTTTTTTTTTGTTAAAAAGTTTTTATTATTATTTTTATTTTTGATGTTCAAAAGTGCCTTTCAAGTGCCTATTTGAAATAAATTATTTGACTTTGTCTTTGATGCACAAGGTAGAAAGCAGCGGGGTAATTGCCTAACACACTAACATTAGCAATGGTTTTCATTTTGACAGTTCAACAACATTCATTGCGTTACTTACGTTGTTGAGCAGGTAAATTTTTGGAACATATAAAGCAATGGATTAGGAATATCGTTCAAAATTATTTAGATTGTGATTGAAAGAGGTACTTACGCAAATAAGGTTGTGGTGTACCTCAAAAGGAAAAACGGAACCCTTGATCACTACGTTGTCCGTCTATCTGTCCGTCTGTCAAGACATTTGTTTTTCAGGAACGCGTGGAAAATTTATTATTATTATTATTATTATTATGAGCCTCTTATGTCCCACTGCAGGGCAAAGGCCTCCCTTCCGTTTTTCCATATTCTCCTGTCTCTTGCTACATCTGGCCAATCCTTTAAATAGGCGTCCAATTCGTCACGCCATCTCTTTCTGGGCCTACCGCGTCGCCGATTCCTGTTGTTCGGAACCCAGTCAGTGGCTACTTTTGCCCAATTCTGTTGCGACATGCGGCAGATGTGGCCTGCCCAATTCCACTTTAGTTTGGCGGCTGTGTTGCCCACGTCTGCGATTTGTGTTTTGGAACGAAGTATACTGTTCCGAATGCGGTCCGTGAGTTTGACTCCAAGAATACTTCGTTCCATTGCTCGCTGGCAGACCCCGAGGGCGGACTTTTGACGTTTCGTTAACGACCACGTTTGTGCTCCGTAGGTGAGGGTTGGAAGGATGCACATGTCCATGAGTTTTCTTTTTAGGGAAAGTGGAAGTGATCCTTTCATTAGGTGTTTCATCGACCAATAGCTCTTCCAGGCGTTTTCGATGCGTCGAGCAACCTCTTTATCTTGCCTCGCCTGGAAAGAGACTATTTGGCCGAGGTATATGTACTCATGGACATATTCAACCTCCACCCCCCCAATGTCCACTTTGCATTTCATGCTGTTTGTCATTAACTTCGTTTTCGTCATATTCATTCCGAGTCCGACCTCGAGGCTGGCATGGCTCAGTTGTTCCAACATAAGACTCAACTCAGCCGCCGAAGATGAGAAAAGGACAATGTCATCGGCGAAGCGTAGATTAGTTAATCTTCTGTCTCCAACGACAATGCCCTTGTCCCGCCAGTGTACATCTAAATTTTGGAAGACTTCCTCGAGCGTTGCTGTGAAGAGTTTTGGAGACAGCGGATCCCCCTGCTTGACACCTCTTCGAATTGGAAAGGATGGGCCAGTAGTATCTAAGCGTATGGCAGCTGTACTGTTAAGATAAATTCGTTCCAGTAATTTAACATAAGTGGGATCAATTTCCTGTTTGTAGAGTGTCTTAAAAATGGCTTTATGTGATAGACTATCAAATGCTTTGGAATAATCCACGAACGCAAGGTACAACGGTAAGTTAAATTCTTCGTGCTTTTCTATCAGCTGGTTCAAAGAGTGTAAGTGGTCGGTAGTGGACAAGCCGCGGCGGAAACCAGCTTGTTCAGGAGGCTGGTGGCGGTCTAGTTGGTCGGAAATTCGGTTTTCGAGGACCTTGATGAAAGCTTTGTACAGATGTGAGACAAGGCTAATAGGACGGTAATTACTTATATCGGATTTGTCTCCCTTTTTATGTAGCAGAATTATGTTGGAATTACAGAAATTACTTGGAAATATGCCTGATTTTAAAATTGAGTTAAATAGATTACAAATGTGTGGTAGTAAAAATTGCTCCCCAACTCGCAGTGCGTCGGTTGTAATACCGTCTTCTCCTGGGCTTTTATTGTACTTCATGCTACTGAGAGCTTTATGAACTTCAAAGCCAGTTATCATTGGGACATCATCAGAGCATGAGTAGACTTCATCTGCAGGTTGGAAAGTTGAGTCGTCGTCTGAGTATAAAGATTTGTAAAATTGAGTGCAAATTTGGATTAATTTTGACCTATCGCCCTGTCTCACACCATTACTGTCCTTCAAGTGTGTTATAGAGGATCTCCCCGCATCCATTCCACGCATGGCTGACCTCAAGGAGCGGTTAAATTTATTATGTTGTAATTAATATCAATATTCAGGGGTTGCAATCCCTTGAAGCAGTGAAAAAATCAAACTTCTAAGTCAACGCAATCAAAAGATTTGGGCATTTATGCCGCATATTTTGATACTCGCAAGGGAATCAAAACCTATACGGTACTTCCCGTTGACCTAGAATAACTAAATTTAGTAAGAAGCAATGTCATGTAGCACAAGTAAAAGAAAAAAATCCGAAAACTGTAAATTTGTAGTAACATACCTACAAATTTGTACGGAACCCTCGGTGCGCGAGTCCGACTCGCACTTGACCGTTTTTTTTTAATATTGTGAGGACATGTACCAAATAAACATTTTTTTTTTCTTTCAGTGGACTGCGATTGCTGGGTTGATTAACTGACTTCCGAGATTTTCATTCTGTACAAATGAAAATCTGGCGAGACAGATAGGTGCATGTGTACTCATCGCAAAGGCCGGAAGCAGAGTATTGGCGAAACATAAAAGATGCAGGGCCAGCAGTGGTCGTGATGACTGATTTTGAGACCCAACCTGATTCAGAAGTCAGACTTTCATTTGAATAGATCCAAATGAAAACCTGGCTACACAGATAAGGGCCCGCATGGTAGATTACAGCCCACTCCCTCTCACCGGGAGGAGGCCTGTGTTCCAGAAGTGAGAACATTATAGACTGATTACGCTGTGTAGGTACATCCTAAAGACCGGAAAAAGAGTATGTAGATTGTACCGGTATTTATATTATTTGAGTCAATTGCCTGAGATAACGGTGCGGTAACATAATGCAGTTAAACCTTGAGACTACAATCAGTTTACAAACAAGAGAAAGGCGCTGCTTAAAAGGTGTACTACACACCTACATTTTCTATTTATTTATTTTATATATTTTACCATTTATGTACACACATTTAGGCCGCTGCCTGGAATTTTGCGGGCAGCGGAGCGTCAGCGGCGGCGGCGCGGGAGCGGCAAGATCTTATGCGTACATTTAAATGGACCGCTTCTCGAAAACAGTGGCGCGGAAGAGGGCAACGAGCGGTGCACTCAAGGCAATCGGCGACCGCCCGCGCCGCCGCCGCTGCCGCCCCGCTGCCCGCAAAATTCCAGGCAGCGGCCTTAAGGTGTTTTAAAATCAACTCTACAAACTTTAAGAGGTGCTTAGACCATCAAACTGAACAATTTTCACTATGGGACCAACTCTGAACTTATGAATAAAAACAAAAGAGAAAGGGGATCAGATCGGAATGAAGAATCTTATTGTGGATAAGACACGAGTCTAAAACAGAAGAAGATCTAGCGGGGTATGCAAGGGGGGGATGGAGGGGGGGCTTAGGGGATCAGACCGGAATAAATCGAAAAAATTAGCTGTTTAACAAAGGTTCAATACCTACTTGACCAAAATGTATGAAACAGCAGATTTTTTTTTTCGTGATTTCAGAGTTGGTCCCATTGTGAAAGTTGTTCAGTTTGATGGTCTAAAGCACCTCGTAAAGTTTGTAGAGTTGATTTTGAAACACCTTATATATAGACAAGAAAAAAACAGCACAGGAAAATATGTAGGTACAAAGGTGATCTTGGTGGATGGTGATTTTGTTATATGTATGTATAGTAAATACTAAATAGTAAATACGAAGTAGTCGGTGTAACATCCGTGGTGTGATTTTATACAATTATTTGTAACTGCATATACCCAGTTGATTTTACATAAGTAGACCTACTGGTTGGCTCAGAATAAATAGACAATGGACTCTTTCGGGAAATAGCCGAACTTATGGCTCAGATTGACAAGCCTGAGGTCATAAACTCGGTCCTCCTCTATGTTCTTATTAGCGTCATCATAATCTGCCTAGCCTTTTCCCAACTGTGTTGGGGTCGGCTTCCAGTCTAACCGGATGCAGCTAAATACCAGTATATTTATGTATGTTCTTCTTAGCGTGTCAATGGCAAATTGATTTTAATTGACCTAGAATTTGGCTATGAGCTTTACGCATTCAGTAGCGTTCGTTAGTTCCTGTAGGTAATATACAGTTAACAGGACACATATACAACGTGTAACGTTAAATGCGCAAAACCTCATACACCCCAATTAGAGCATTGAGTTAAAAGAATAATACAATGACCAAAACAATTTTTTTTTTTAAGCTAATATTTTTATTAAGAAAATCGTGTTGATCCTAGCATTAGTTTATGCATTCAAAATGGAGTCAATCGGCGGAAAGTATGGCAAAACACATAATTTTTGTAACAAAAATCTATAGCTATTAAAAATTACTGAAATCGATTCAGTAGTCAATATAAACAATTTTCAGTTACACATTGTATACTTTGGATGTGAACCAACATCCAATACCCGTTTATTATATCGAAATAGATACTGGGGAATATAAATGAATACTTCTTATTTTCAAATCAGTCCCTTTATTGGCTCAGTAGGAGGCCACACTAAATTCGGAATCACTGTCAATCTTGAGCTCATCACAAGTCCATGTGGTCGAATACTTGTGCCATTCTGCACAAGCCATGTCCAAGATCAAGTAGGTCAAATTGACCCACCTGATCAGTATGATCAGGAGCACAGTGTCTACACTGGGGGTGGTTTTGATCGATTGTCTTCCATAACCAAATTGTGTTTGCAATGGCCTGCTTAGGTACACAATCGATTACAATGGTATCAATATGGGCGAGTGATTTTTTTCACAAAGTGGTTACGGGATAAGGCAGGCGCCCAATAGGCGTTAGAAGGTTCCTTTATCAGACCAGCACCCTAATTGGAGGAGAAAGTAGATGATCTATTGCTTCATATGTCTAAAAAATTCATCTGCACAACAACGTAAATAACCCAATGAATTTTGTTGAACTGTCAAAATTAAAGGCATTGCCATTGTGTGTTACGTAATTACCCCGCAGTTTGTTGCCCTGCAGTTGCAATTGTCTCCATTTTATCAGAAGACTATATTGATGGTCAGTTGTAAGTTCATTAATTGAATATATTCGCTAATCGGCTTGACCCCCAACAATCACTGTTGGCGTAGGTGTTATAATTTGAACAAAACATTGCTGCAAATGAGGATGCAGCGAAATTGTTGATAAATGGAACAAATTAACGTTTTTAGACCATCAGCATACCTGGCCAATTTGTGTATAGAGTTACACGTATTGAATTACTTCCACTTTATAGAGTGTTTTTTGGAGCCAGCCCTGACTCTTGTAAACTCGTATACTTAGTAGTGAAGCTGTTTAAGAAGGATTTTGTCCAGAGAAGCACTCCTATCCTATCTATCTGCCCTGCCGCAAAAAATATCGGTATTGAATTACATTATTAAATTGTAATTAAAAAAACATAGACGAAAATTGAGGTTATAAAATTCAAACCACAACTGTCAAATGAAAAACATCTTCAGTGATTTAAAATAAGAATTTCGGCTTCAAGTGTTCATATAATCAAGTCAAAGCACTCAATTTGCAAGTGATACTACAAATGGGCATCCACTGGTACTTTTTCAGGTCCATTTTTGTAAACATTTTCATCAGATACTTTTTTTTAAACTAAATTTAAATGGCGTCGTTCAAATCGTAAGTGGTAATTAACACGACTCACATGAGTCGTGCATCTGCCATTATTTCAATACTAAATCAATAATAACCAATAATAAGTTAGTTAAATTATCTTTGCGCGAGTATAGTCGCCGCCGGCACGTAACTTGGCAAGGTTTTGGCGTAGTTGGAGTAAGTTAGCGCAAGTACAATTAGAGCAAATGGTAATTTTTATTGTTTGTCATTATACTATGGTAATTGCCATAGATTATTTTTAAACATATCTGTTTACAAGAAAAATATAGAAAGGAAAAATGCATCTAACGACTCTTGCCAAGCAAGTTACGTGCCGGCGACTATACGCGATCGTCAAGTTCATTTTGTTCGGAAAACCCGAAACCGTCGTCGCGCCTTCGTGTTTTCTGAACAATTGAGTGACAAATCATTCAGAGCAGCGGTCGTCCAATGGTAACGGCCTCGAGTTACGAGTCCTAGATCGTGGGTTCGAATCCTGGCGCTTTACTTTGCGTAAATAACTTCATCACCACTATAACTCTCACAACGGTGAAGGAAAACATCGTCATTTTATTTTTTTCTTGCAATTAAAAAAAGCCTTTAATAATCAGTGATAATGTAGCATTCCAATTGGTGAAAGAATTTTTAAAATCGGTCCAGTGCTTTTTGAGCCAATTCGTTACAAACATACTTAAATACAAATCTTTCCTCTTTATAATATTATAGTATAGATTAGTATAGATATCTCTGTGTCCTGTCCTGTTACAGTACCTAAGAATCGCGACAACCAAATATTCTCGCGACAATCGCTTTTATCAAGACACGGCGTAGACCTCAATCTGACATTTATATCCACAATAAAATCTCGGTCTTATGTAGTGCAACCTGATATTATCTATCTAGTCAGTCTAGAAACAGTCCATGTTTGGAATACGCAAGTAGTTATGTATGTTTGATGATTATAGACAGACCATATGGCTGTAAGACAGGTACTATTTATTCAAATTTTCTTGCCTAATGAAAATTTACCACTACATCGTGGTGCTACAATAGCGGCATTATTATAACACACGGGTATGGCTAGTGTCCAGTAATCATAAAATTAATTATAACAACATAAAAACTTTTTACAAAAAAAAACAACCGGCTTCCAAAAAAACATTACAAAGTGAAAATAACTTTAATTTCGGAAGTCGGTATCGCTGGTTCCGCATTTTCTTTTATTGACACCGACTGAGCTGATTGAGAAGTCACCATCAGCTCCACTTCACGATACCTACGCATTGTGCTTAGTACATTAAAGTACTAGTAATCGAATCGCTAACCGTGAAATATTTATTATTGAGTAGTTCCTATGGCCATCTGTGATCTTCATCATCAGTTTCACTTCACCGAATGGTGCTTTCTGAGAGCAAATGCACGAGTTACCATAAAAAAATACCCAAATTACTAAAGGTGTGCCTACAAAATTTGAGGGTTTCCCTCGATTTCCATGGGATTCCCTCATCAGATTCCGATTTGGTGACAATGGGAACACCTCGGGAGCATACCCTTTCAAATAAAAAAAGAATTTTGAACATCGGTCCACAATTGGCGGAGTAATCGCGTAACAAACACACAAAAAAAAATTGAGAACCTCCTCCTTTTTTGACGTCGGTTAAAAATAATTCGATATTTGAAAACTACCGCATGCGCCGCTCGCCGACATAGGGCTTTTTATTTCCTTCAATTCGACTACTCTTTGCACGTTATTAGTTTTAATTTAATTGATGCGATGTTATGATCCGTGACCTCGGCTAATGACCCCTGCGCTACAGTTCTTTAAGTAGGTAGGTACAGGCTGCGCCAAGATGCTTTTTTAAATAAATAACATTTAATGAAATTAAAATAATTATGTAGGTACTTAACGAAAACGCGAAACCGTATAACTGTAATAAATTAATGTCGCCATTAAAGCGCCACGCTAAAAATAGCCAAATTTAGAACTCTATTTAAGTATGTGTAGATATATCTACACACTAGCTTCTGTCCGCGACTTCGTCCGCGTAATTTTTTTTTGTTTCCCCGACCCACCCCGTCGCAACGTGTCGCCGGCCTGCGCTATTACTTAGTTTTCGCTTGGCGAAAACTTCAGACTTTTTCTCTTTTTGCTCAACTCCTAAGGGTCCTAGCGTCAAGTTTAATAGAATATAGCCTTCCTCAAGAACTGGGCTATCAAACGCAAAAATATTTTTATATATGCGACCAATACTTCCAGAGATTTAGAGCTTTCAAACCGTGTTTCAAACAAACAAACTCTTCAGCTTTATTATTAGTATTATTTTAAAACTATGATATCTCCTAAGATATACATTGAAATCAAATGATGTCAGAAGCAATTTTGTTCAAAATTAAATACATGTGATGAATAACGTATTTATTTGGATAAGGATTAATACCATGTTTATAAAAACACCTTCGCAAATAATGCATTATTTTAGAACAAATTTGGTTAGCATAAAAGAGGTTATAGTGAGCTAACCTTAAAAGATAGACATATGCTGTCGCGGACTTTTTTTTAAAGCTTTTAAAGGGAAACAATTCTGTCATATATGATTTTTGCGAAACTTTAACCGTTTACGCAGCGCACGCAGCGGAAGCTCTCAATAGGAAAAAAATCCCCCGATTTTGAAACATTCTTCATTGGTGCTCCGCTCCTATTGGATTTAGCGTGATGATATATAGCCTATAGCCTTCCTCGATGAATGGGCTATCTAACACTGAAAGAGTTTTTCAAATCGGACCAGTAGTTCCTGAGATTAGCACGTTCAAACAAACAAACAAACAAACAAACAAACTCTTCAGCTTTATAATATTAGTATAGATAAACACAATCATACTTAAATAGAGTTCTAAATTTGGCTATTTTATCTACTACATAATCAGTCTATAATGTTCTCACTGCTGAGACACAGGCATCCATCTTCTGTCCTTTTTATAATGAAATCTAAAGAAAAAGATGCGCTGAACTTAAATTTAGTTTCGATTGTGAACATGTAGTCCTCATAACATTATTAACTAAAACATTCATTAGTTCACTTACAGATTTAGAACACAAATACAAGACTTTAATTTAATTAACCAAAAGCATTATAATTCATTCACAACAGTTTTCGACAGTTTTTTGTCCGAATATTTAGTTAAAAATGAAAGTGAAGGTGGACTAGCCAAAGTTACCGAAATGGTCAAGTTATGTTCGTATGCGGAAACTTTAACTTAACCTGTAGTTTTTATGAATGGTCAAAAGTGGTCTGTAACTATTTTTGGCCATATAATGCTACTAATAAACTTTACTTAAGGCTGATTCTTGAATCATCTGATAACTTTATTCGAGGAACTAGCTGCTGCCCGCGACGTCGTCTGCGTGAAGGCTCTACAGCACCAAAAATACCTAAGATGCCAGTGTCGCTATAGCATTATAAGTACACAACTTTTAAAATAGCATTAAAATATAAGTTTTTTTTGCAAGCGAAGCAAGTGAAGAGAGTTATATGGGAATCCTGCTGAGTTCAGTCATAAGATGTGACTGAAGGAAATAGAGAAAATAATGCAGGAATACATTCCAGGACACAGAGAAAAAATACGTACAAAGGTATCATACCTTACTACGCTTCTCTATAAACTACGTAGGTAGTTATGTTGCCAGGAGCCAAAATGTAAAGAGAGTCAGGACTGGTGACGCGGGAGCAAGCGACGTACAGTTGCCCTTGTGAGAAGCAACTTGTCCTGAGGTCGACACCCGCTGCCCTCAGTATCTGCCCCTGCGACTTATTGATGGTCATCGCGAAGCAAACACTCACGGGGAACTGTACGCGCTTGAACCGGAACGGGAAATTATGAGGTATGAAGGGAATGCGTGGTATAAATACTGCCTCGCCGACGCCACAACCCGTAAGAATTTCCGCCTCAATGGTGTGTCTGTGGAGCGAGATGACTTTAAGGCGGGTTATACAATTTCGGAGGAGAGGGGTTCCGAAGAAGCATAATCGGAACACCGACCTTCAGCTTGATGGTATGCGCTGGAAGTCCACTTGCTGACAGGCAGCTCAGAAATTCCACGGGATAATGTGTGGCGTCATTTTGCTCGACAACAGTGTTTGTCGAGGTTTAGACCACTTTATTCCCCTCAATTTCCGAGAGAATGCATTCGTTAATTGCTGCAGCCTGATCATTTTTGGGCATCAAAATGGCCCGCTCACACACCCAAGAATTCTGCTGGTGCGGTATACGACTGATGTCCCCGTACACACAGCGAATTAATTCTTCTAAGCTGGATACCACTCTACCGAGAGACTCTGGAAGCACCACCTGTCCACCTATCTCTTCTGGTAGAGTGCCTTCGCCAAGACTTAGAAGGACATCGGAGAATTTTTGAGCACGTGCATTGCCGCCGAGCCGGGCTCTCATATTAATGGTCGAGCGCAGCGTACGAACTTGTGACCACAACGAAGATCGTTTCAACGAAGCATTCACCTTGTCAGCCCTCGAGCCCCGCGTCACCACGGGAAGCGTTTGCCGAAAATCACCACTGAACAGAAGTGTGACACCACCCATCAAATGTTCGTTCCTGCGGATGTCCTGTAGGATTCTGTCCACGGCCTCAACTACCTTCCTATTGGCCATCGTAAAACCATCCCATAAGATCAGAGAGCAATCCTTGAGCACGTGTCCCTTATCGCTGTTACGTGACACACCACAAACAGGCGTTTCGGCGCTCCTAAATCGATGGAAATTTTAAACATGGCATGTGCTGTCTTGCCACTCGGAAGCAGTGTGGTAGCGATTCCCGATGACGCTACAGCAATAGCAATTTTGCCTTGCCTCCTGACCTCTGCAAGTATGCCAGTGGTGACAAATGTTTTTTCCTGTTCCACCAGGAGCATCCAAGAAAAACATTTTACCCTGGTTTTGCCCAACGCTTTCAAGGACGGTGTCATAAAGTTTTTGCTCTGAAGAGAACAAAGCGACATGGTCATTTCGTATGGTGGTCATTTCGCCCGGATCGTAATTTGTCTCAGCGTTATACTCCCGATTTCCACGGTCTTGATACGGTGATGATTGGGGAGCTAGTAACCCATATTCGATCAGTGGATTGCCGCCGATAGAAATGACCACATCTTGAAGTGAACTGAGACAGGTGTTCAGCACGCGTTCATCAATTACTTCGACTTCGTCTCCAGTAGCACGCCTCAAAGCTTGTAGAAAATCTTCAGACAGATGATAGCGATACTTCTCCCACAAAGCTACCGGGTTCGCGACTCCACATAACACCAAGATGACGGCAAACAGATGACGCATGCGGCTGGGACTGTCACTGACGCTATCCTCGCGAGGGTGTCATGAAATGAAATGATCATCATCAATGAACGTAACTTTTTTGTAATACTTAACACCGCATTTTTTCTTAAATTGTCTTCCTCAACTCTGCTTAAGATTTTGAGGGTTTTGTTGGAACTTGAATTTGTCAAAACGAACTATACGATACAACTTATAAGAAGAAAATGCACATCACCATCTATGAATTTTAAGAATAACTAACTACTTACCTCGCCAACATGATAAAATTTAAATTATTAATTTCCAAAAAATGTTAACATGTAACTTGATTTGATTTTTATGAAATCTCATAGATGGCGCTGTTTTAAAATTGTCTTTATACTACTAACATTAATTAAACTATATTTCTCTGCCCAAGTTACTTAAATGGCGTAGTTTTTATAGTGTATAGCTAAATAACAGCATGGCTTACTCAAAAACAACATTTAAATATGCGTCGTTAGATTACACGCTGTCACAGAATGCGTAAGAAAAATAACGATTCACAGCTCCTCCCCCGTAGGTGATAGCGTGATAATATGTAGCCTATATGTTGACCTGACCTCTTAGTAATATTCATGCAAAATTTGAAGTAAATCCATGCAGTACTTTTTGAGATTATCCCGGACAGACAAACAGACAAACAGACAAACAGACAAACAGACAAACAGACAAAAATTTTAAAAACTATATTTTTGGCTTCGATATCGATTGTAGATCACGCCCCAAGTATTCTTTTTAAAAAATATTCAATGTACAGTTTTGACTTTCCTACGATTTTATTATATGTATAGATAATTTTCAAATTTTGACAGTTATTAATTTGCTACATAAACTGTCAAACATCAATTTCATTTCTCGAATAAAATCTGGCGATGGAAAAATCAGGCCTCTGTACTCATCACACTGTGAACGTCTTAAAATTACGAGAATTGCCCCTCTGGACAATTACCACTATTTTTAAAGTAAACAATTTGGTTTAAAAGATTTTACATTAATACATGTCTAACCAGTACCCAAATTGCGTAATGCACTATCAATTTCGATCTGTCATTTTGAAGGATATTGCTAATACATTGCTTCTTATGTTCGAAAAATTTGTTTGCTCAACACGTAAATAACGCAATGAATTTTGTTGAACTGTTAAAATGTAAGCCCTTGCTTACTGGTATGATAGTGTGTTACGCAATTACCACGCTGGTATACATTACCTTTAGTGGAAACCGTCAGTCGGCATACAGGAGGTTGGGACGGCCTCAGCCTTTCAGCTAGTTGAGGGTAGCCGAGGATCGAGTTCAAAGACATGAGATTGGAGAGGCCAGCTGCCCAGCTGTAGACTGCTATAGGTAAGCTGGTTATTACGCAAACATGGATGAATTGCATGCACTGAAAATATGCTAACACTGAGAGTAGGTACTCGGCTATCTTCGCTAAGTTAAGCGTTTTAAATGATAAAGGGTTTTCCAATAAGAGGTGTTATTTTGAATAGCCCGCTATTTTGGTAGATGTCACTTTGAAGCTGTCATTTTTTTGATATTTGACAAGTAGAAACTACGCCATTAATAAAAATGGAACGATACACGCTTCAACAACGCATTGAAATTATTAAAATTCACTATAAAAATGGTGAAAATTTGGCAGAGACGGTTCGTAAAACTCGAACATTTTTGGGTCGTCGTGAAGCACCTTGTCGGACCGCAATACAGAAATTGGTGGAAAAATTCGAGCTGTTGGGACAACTTAGTAATGTGAAGAATAAAACCCGTGCACGTCGCTCAAGAACAGCCGAGAATATTGCTGCTATAGCCGAAAGTGTTGAAGAAAACCCAGGTTTGTCCATTTCTCGTCGTTCTTTGGAATTAGGCATTCCACAAACGTCATTACACCGTATTTTGCATAAAGATTTGGGTCTTAAGGCTTATAAAGTTCAGTTAACACAAGAACTCAAGCCGGCCGATCATCAACAACGTCGTGTCTTTGCGGATTGGGTCGTTGAAATGCATGAAAATGATCCGGAATTCCATCGAAAAATCATCTTGAGTGATGAGGCCCATTTCCACCTCGGTGGCTTCATCAACAAGCAAAATTGTCGCATCTGGGGCTCGGAAAACCCAAGAGTTATTGTTGAAAAGCCTCTCTATCCTCAACGTGTGACTGTTTGGTGCGGTTTGTGGTCCGGCGGAGTCATTGGACCTTACTTTTTCGAAAATGAGGCTGGAGTAACAGTTACGGTGAATGGATTGCGCTATCGAGAGATGATTAATGATTTTTTATGGCCGGAATTGGATGGTATTGATCTGGACAATGTTTACTTTCAACAAGACGGCGCTACGTGCCACACAAGCAAAGAAACCATTGATCTTTTACGAGACAAGTTTCCGGACCGTGTTATCTCTCGAAGAGGTGATCACAATTGGCCACCGAGATCTTGTGATTTAACACCTTGCGACTTCTTTCTTTGGGGCCACGTGAAAGAGAAGGTCTACGCCAACAGCCCAGCGTCGATTCAAGACCTGAAAGATGGAATTCGTGAGGCTATCGAGGACATAGGGCAGCCACTTTGCGATTTGGTTATGGAAAATTTCATGAAAAGGATATGGTCCTGTAAGCGTGGTCGTGGTGGTCATTTGCATGATGTTATTTTCCACTATTAACGGCATACCTTCTTCTTTATAATGAAATAGACATCCGATCATTTATATTAAAAAATGGCATTTTTCTTTGAATATCAAAATAACACCTCTTATTGGAAAACCCTGTAGTTAATCCTTTAAAGTATACGTGCCTGAGAAAATGTTTTAGACTTTCGTGTTACGTCCATAACGCACGTACTTAGCAGCTTAGCTTCAATGCGATAATAAACTAGCTAACTGACTCACGCTAAATCTAATAATGTAAGAAAACAATGCATGCGAAACAATACCTGAATGGTTTTCTCTTATTTTACGATTTCATTGCTTATAAGCTATCTTCTGAGTACGTAACTAAATTATTGCAAATAAGACCTAGGAAGTAAGCATAGTTTATACATAGATGTACATGTACTTACTTATACTTCATACAAATAACTGAATAAAATGGAAGTTTCCGTTTGCAAATGGTTTGCAATGTCAAAATTACAGTTTTTAAATGCCTTTTAAGTAATATGGAACTTAAAAAAAATGTCTTTCTGCCTGTTTGTTCCGGCTAATCTCCGAAAAGGCTGGACTGTTTTTTAAGGCTGTGTCTAGTTTGGGACCAACGCTATTGGTAAGTAGGTAGGTTCCATATTGTAATTTAATGTTGAAATAATATTCGTTTAATGCTGAAGTAATATTCGTCTTTTACTATTTTTCACTACGAAAATGACTGCTACCGCTGCTGCCGACGCGTTCAATGTTAAATTGTGGTTCTATATTCTTTTATTCTAAGTATTATATTTTTATATTGCCAGCAAAGCCAAAGTTGACGCATTATAGATTAATTGAATTGAATTGACCATTCTGGTAATGTATAAAAAGGAACTAAAAAAAAACAATAATGGCTTAATAAAAATATAATTCTTCGGTTGAGATACAGTTGCAAATAATGTAGACTTCTTCTTGACTCATTATGGGACTGAAACAAACAAAAAATAAATATACATACAACATAAATATATTCTGTAGAATATATCTATGTTTATTTATATTTACTTACGTCACATAAATATAATAAAGAGGCAGATACAGAAAAAATGGTGATACATTTATTTTATTTGTATTTTTTAAACTTGAATATTTATATAAAAAAATTGAATTTATAACTGTCTAATATTAATAGAATATTGATAATAATAAATTACAAGAAAAGTTCTACTAATATCAAACAGCGCCATCTATCACAGTTTCAGAATACTACATTCCATTCAGTTCTGCTCCATAGTTGCAGCTATTAGTCAACAGATCGCGCTGTCACAAAGCTTGCCTATATTTTGACAAAATCTCCCCTTTGGCCACAACGCGCTCACACGCGGAACGCCAGGCAGTTCGGTAATGGCCGCCGCCGGGGTGGTTGACTTGCGCCGCTGTCATTGCGACACGCGTTGATTGGTTGTTTACTTTATTTACATCACAATCATAACCAATACAATCACAGTGTAAAGTGTTTATTGTGTACTACGCTTGTTGAATACACGTTTGTAAATGGAATAGTGATTTTTGATAAAGTTTTGAACGTGATGAGCGACCGGTCGCCCAGCAAGCGTTGGTAGAATGCATCGTCCAGTGTAGTGTTGTGATAGTCGAAATATTCCCGGCCCAATGCTGGGCTACAGAGGCGCGATGTGTAGCCGCCAGCATACCCAGGCGTGTCTCAACACTTCCCTGTCCATACGACAGGAGATACAGAGATTTGAAAGCGTGCATCCTTCTATCTACGCTCTTTACGACCTTGTGGAGTTGGTACCTGATCCATTGCTGGCCCAGCAGATAAGGGACCACGTCGTGGCCATAGAAGGTTAGTACTGGTTGATTGTTTACATGTCAGCGTGCGGTTTCTACGGGCGACTGAGTTGTTTATACTTAGATAAATCACGTTGGATAACCTAATAATGCGCAGCTTGTATTTACGATTAGCACGAGTACAGTACGGTAGGTACCTACTAACTGTCACCCAGTCTTTAGTCGTATTTCATTCAGCCAAATTATAGTGTCACGAATTTAAATTTGGAATTCCACTACCGTTTTTTGTGTGACGCCAAAACAAATGACAACCTAAAAATAAAGAATCAGTTTCTCATCTTCAATACTCGTTTACCTGCCTAATATTCCTACCTGTGTTATTTGGTTGACATGTCTTGAAGACTTCAATCCCGTTACGCTTATAGGTACCGGCAACATAGCACGCCGAAATGAATAACACAATTCAAAAATCAAAACTGCGAAAGGAACACAATTTGATAACAATCCGACACCCAATAAGCATACAAAATAACCAATACATCTATAAGTAGGTAAGTGTGTATGTTACTATAGGAATGCTATACTTTCTCCGGTTTTTACAACATCGATGCAAACCCGGTCCTTAGTTGGTAGCATCCAGTTTTTAAAAGGCGGATTTCCTCGTTAATTCGCTGAGAAACTTTGCAACTTCGTGTCAATGTCAAGGTTTGCAGGATAAGTTTTTAAGTAGTTATTGTAATGTAAACCGGTACCTATTGTATTGTAGGTGATAATAATAGAATTATTATCATTTAATGAGCAGAAGTAAGTAGTATAGTTAGTGTTGGTTATAATTTATCCTATCACGTAGGTAATGTTACGTGTAGAGAAACAGTATTGTTTCAGTATCTTGTAATCCAATACATTTTGCATTGTTTCACAAAATGAATGTTTCTCAAAAGCTAACACTCTCTTCCAGTCGTAAGCAAAGTTGTATAAAGGAAAGGCGTTAGCGTCCCTAACTTTAGTACTGACTGGACTGGTCCACTCAAATCTGCGTGGTACTTTCCTCAAAAGACCTTTCCGACATCAACCGACATGATCTGACCAAGATTATGTCAGGACTTAAAAAGACAATGTAACCTCTGGGTTTGTTTCGGCCTTTTTTTTTTCAGAGTAGTCCAATAGGAAACGCCGGCCTCATCTAACTTATTTTTTATAATATGACGTTTCAACGACGACGATGACGTTCGTTTTGACGTAATCGTTTGTATTATTATTATTAAAAGTGACTCCTATTTACAGAGTAAACAATTTCAATTCAATTTCATTTAACAGTTAGCTTATATTAAGTAAATATTATCTTGATTAAGTACTATTAATAAATATTTTTTGTTGGAAGAAATGTAGCCATATTTCATTTTACTAATATCAACATGCTACAAAGCATGGCGATTGTAGTAAAGATGCTTATGCTTATGATATTGTTATGATTACGCAAAGACTAACGTGTCTTTTTCTCTCATCGAATAGGTATGAACGGAACATTGAAGCCTCTGTGGTTCACCCTAATGACATTAATGAAGAAAAGTAAGTGGAGTAGAACAAGAGCAAAAGCCATGTCAAAAAGTCCTCAACCGTCAAGTTGAAGGAGTTTATGGAAACAAATAAAGCAGAAACTAATTGAAATCAATAACTGACATTGGTGAGGCCATTGCAATTTTTGTTAAAGCCCTAAAAGGCGAATTCCCGTAATTAAAAACTTTCATAATTTAGTCGTAATCTCATCTCAGCGACAATCATTGTCAAAAATGTAGTGAAATTACAGGTATTTTTGTCAGATTGAGACTGACATCAGACTGTGAACGTTCATTAAATTACGCCATTGCCATTGAGCATTACCTCTCAAGATCTGCGACAGGAGTGTCAGTCTTGACATGGAAGAAAGTACCTAGATGCCTTTGCTGAAAAAAGGACAACCATGTGTAAATCAAACACCAAACTACATGCTCCTATATATGACACAAGAAATTCAGTTTATCAACATGAGAAATGTCTTTAATCTAGAATGTTCATTACTAATGCGAAGACTGATAGATGCCATTAAATATCATTAGCAACTAACAGTTAACCGCATAGGTGACCGAAAGACCTAGCTATCTCAGCTAGACTGTTTATTTCTAGGTTAACGATTTACGAGCAACTCGACCTGTCAGTAACGACCGGTTATTTTTAGAAACGCTGATTTGAAATCAATAAAATGGCAATTAGAGAGATGTTTACGTGATTTATTCCCTTATTTGTGTTTAACTTTATGTGGTAATGTGAGATATGGCCAGTAAATAGGCGGGTTATTTAGGAATGGTAATAAACAGAGTAATTTTCATTGAGTTGGTAACATTCTGAGTTGTATGGTAGGAAAACAGTGAAAACAATCTAAATGAAACAATTATGCATCCTGTTAATAGTGTCTGTGTACCAAAAGCATATTAATACGTAACATGCGAGTGCATGTTTTTGCCATTAGGTTGTTTTTATTTTGCATTTTTCTTCTTACTTATTGCAATCTATTTGCCAAGCTTTGTAATTATGATTTCATTCCTACACGTTATTATAGACCCTTTGTTTTCTGGAATATATGACAGCGTCTATAAGGAAACCCAACATTAACCATTCGAACGATGATGCGTGTAAATATATCCTTATGCCGATTGCCAAATAAAGATTTATTCACCTAAACACCATTATTATCGAAATTATTGCTCGACGTTCTCCAAGTTCCTCTGAGCATTTATCATCGTCGGACGCTGTCCATCACTTTTGCTCTACTTAAATCTCATCTTCCTAACGCTGTCCTGGCCTTCTGCCAGGGTCCGTTCCTCCTAAGTCTTCTGACTTTATTGAATGCTAACTTGCGCATCCTTAACTCTAAGTTTGCCGTCCTACATTCGCAAAATGCATAGCATTTACAAGATATTCTAAAGCAAATTAAGGTCAGAACTGTGCACTGGTAATCAAAGGAATTCTGTTATTATACAGCATAGTTTAATATCTCGCATAACGTGGAGTTATGCCAAGTATCACAAATATGATCTAAATAACGGTCTTGAAATACGTTGGGTGCTTGTCCGGGGTAACTTAGAACAAGCAAGGAATTAAAGTACTGAACCTTTTTATTAAAACCCTTTAGAATATTCTATGCTAATTCGGAAATGAAAGTAAAACAGGTATCAGCTTGTCAAGTCGGAACAGTTCATGTAAAAGTATTATTAAACAAACTCCAAAGTAATTAGAATTATTCTAACGACTATTTCAGGAATTAACTCGTCCGGCTATTGAACAACTTGAAGTATTTTGTTAGCAGATGTTACGTCATGGACAACTTTCCCTACTCAAGTTAGATCAATTTTTAATTCGATCCTTTTCTTTAATTTTGAAAAACAGGTACCTTATTTAGCCTTTTCCCAACTATTTTGGCGACGGCCGGTCTATCCGGATGCAGCTGAATACCAGTATGTAACATGGAGCGACTGCCTGTCTGATCTTCACAACCCAGTAGTAATACTGGTTAGTAGTAATAATAGTAGGTAATTTTGGGCTTTTGACACCCGTAACGACTGTCAAAGATTTACGAATGACAGCCGGTCACCCATAAACGAACCGACCGTGGGAAGCGTAGCATAACCTACGACGGTCCCGTGCGGCAGTAATCATTCTCTACTCTTTTCACTGCTAAAATAAACCTCTACTTATTTTCACCTTAATATCGGGTCTGCAAATTCTTAGCGGAGACCGCACAAAAGCTTTCTGTGAAAATTCTTCTTCCCTGGTGTATATTCGGTCTTTATCCATTTCCTTCATCAAGTGCTACAATTGAACGCCTCAAGCAATGCAACCAGCGAAATGTAGGTCAGAAAATGCAATCAGTGTTCAACAATATAAAATAGATGAAGCTACGTATATTTGCTCACCTGGGACTGGGAGAAATCTGAAATGAATCAGTTGCTTATTTCTGCGCTGTTATAACTAAGGGGCAACTCGCGAAATGGGTCACTGCAGTACTCTTAGATACGAAGTCTTATTATTTTGCATATTATGAAGAAGCCCAAAACTTCTGTTGAAATTGTATATTTACACCTACTGCAGTAGAATCTGCATGTAAGTTTCTTTCAGGTGAAAAAACACTTGAACATTTTCAATTTCAGAGATAATCTCCCGAGATTATTCCAATATGTGGTGTTAAAACCCAACGTATACATTTAAACTTTAAGCCCTCGTTTCCAAGTTTACAGAAAAAATCCCCTGTTCAGTGGATGGAATATCAAGATGTCTATAGGCACTCTTAAAACAATGAGTATTTGTTTGAGGAGACAATCAGAAATATCTTTCTCATTGTTTTAAAAAGCGATTAGCAAATATGTACAAAAACGAATCCATGAAACTATAAGCGTAACATTTACAATTTTATCTCTAGACAGCTTGGCCTCGAAAAATCCTTGGCAATCACGATCTTGACATTTAACTTGGCATGAAGTGCGTTTCGTTGTGGTGGTGTTATGTCGGCAGTCGGTAGTAGGTAAGTAGGCATCGACTGATAAGTGTCGGCAGCTTGCCAGCGCACCCTTGAAAAATTTGAATAATGCACTCGACGTTGACGATGGGCCAATTATGCTTAGTGGCTTATGCTACCCTGGTTTTTGCTAGTAGGACGAGTTGTTTTTAGTTTATTTTTTCCCTTTATTAGTTAGTTTTTGCATTCTAGTGGCAAAAGCTTTTTTGTCTAACAATTGAATTACTTTCTAGGACATTGAGACGTTGACTGATTGATTGATTCCAAACAGTTAGTTCAATTAGGTCCGCTGTATCGTAACCTATTTTCTCGAGAAGTTAATAAATTCTTAGATTTTCCTCGATCGGTACTAATCAATGTTATTTTTATTCTAGCAAATAATTGCTAAGCAGTAATAATTTCATTATAATCGGATGAAGTGATTCTTTGTTAAAACAATCAATACCAACAAAAAATAATAATTCATGATTGGTACGAATATCCGCATCATTGGCATTCACTTATATTTTCATAAAAATAAATTATTAATATATTTCGCTTATCATAGAACGCTTATCTGGCCATTTCCTTTCAATATTATGAATCAGAAGGAAACGGTTCATTTTGATAGCTCTGTTATTGAATGCTACCTTGCCAATCAATATTACTGCAATTAGCTTGGACTGATTGAATTCTTTCATCTTTGCTAGAACTAAAGAACTGTCTGAATTGGTTGCCAAAATCTGCTTTCTCATACTTATTGCATAATCAGCCCACTGCTGGGACACAGGCTGGGTGAGAGTGAGCCGTAATCCACCAGACGGGCCCAGTGAAGGTTGGTAGATGTCACATGTCTTCGAATTTCTAGTTCTAGGACATGCCGGTTTCCTCACGATGTTTTCCTTTACCGTTTTGAGAGCGGTGGCGATGAAATAATTTACATAAAGTAAATCGCCTGTTTATGTTTCAAACTATGACCTACAACTCGTAAGTCGAGGCCGTTACCACGGGGTCATCACCACTCTCATATTGGCACATACTGTATTTAAATGTAGGCAAAAGAAATGGATCATACGTGGTAAAAGTATAAGCTTGTCAGTAAGCTAGGAGAGGGCTGGATTGCCCTAAGGGCCTAGACAAGAGCCAATCGCTTACAAAACGTTTCGTATTTCTACAGCGATTTTCAGCAAGATTGACATAAGCTTTTCGGTAACCAATCTTTTACTTTTCCATTATCGTTATATTTTTTCTAGGCCCTCAGGAGGTTATTTTAATACATTTAAAAACCTACATATTAAAAGATGTTTATCAGTGTTCTTTTCTTCATACTTCGAACTATCAACAAAAAAAATATAATACCCATCTTGCACTTTACCTGTTCAAATAATAAAAATAAATAGAAATTGTCTCGACCTCGGTAAGTACTGTGTACAATTTTCATCTGACTATGATCTTGACATTTAGTTCCAGAGGGCTTCACGGCTACGGGAGCACTCATAATATCAGCAGAAGCACTCATAATAGACTAGGCTGAAACAATAGTACCGTATTAATGCCTTAACAAGGGAGAATACTTCGCTTTTGATTAAAATGTCTAGCTGTTACAAGTGGCTTTGGAGTTAATCCCAAAAAAGTATGAAATGTTGTATCTAGACAAGTAAATATACTTCAAGGCATTTTCTTTTGCAAAATTATCCTTATGTGGTTTTTATTTTATACGAGTATGTAGTTAGTTATTCATCTATTTAGATAGGATGTTTTTTTGTTGAATCAAGTTGTTAGTGAAGCTTGCTTTGCTATAAGATTAATAATGTTAAATCCTCTTAAAATCGATCCTTAGTAATCATTTATTAACAATTCCAGTTCTGAAATATCTTGATTGTTCGAAGTAATCGAGAAGTTTTCAACAAGTGCACTTTGGAGTCAATAAGCTGACGTTGAGTTGATCTGGAAGAGTATCCGAGTGCATTGATGTTGCGAGGCAATCGACTGAGAGGAGATCAAATGGCCGATGATATGATATATACATATACGATATACCTACCTATATGACTGTATATATTTTGATGCTGCGTATACAGGAAAAGCTGCATGTAAACGCAATGTATTTACCTATTCCAGAGTTCCAATATTATGAATAACCAATATGTAAGTCCGAGAATAAAATGAAATCACATTCACTCAAACATTCAAATCCGGAAAATATTTTCTCTTCACACAAACCTTAAGATATGCGACAGCCAGTAAATGCCTCACATTTTTCATCGAACACTTCCCCAATACTCGATTCGTTGAATCCAGACATACCCGCACAGGATTTGAAAGCTGCAGACAGAAATACTCCTAGAGATGAACATACCTACTAAGAAATAGGGGATTAGAGCTTCTCATACATTTCTCGCTTTAAAAATCCAACGTGTGTCGAAATTACCTTACAGTTTGCCATTAGATGGCTACTTTACACCAACACTTCCATACGAAACAGATTTTTTAATTAAATAAACGCTTGGCTGAGAGCCAGCGGGGGAATTCACTTCGAAAACTTGGATACAAAAGTAGGTCATGTAAGTAAGGTAATTTTTGCACGAGAGCTGTTTTAAAATTTTAACTAGATACCATTTTTCCAATAGCAGTTGTCTTTTGGCTTTAGTTTGGAATATATTGTTTTAAACCTTGGATTATATATATATAGTTCTTTTGAAACTGAAACTCTGGCCGTTTTTATAGGACAGACTAGAATAGCATTTATTTTTCAGTAAGGACAGCTCAAGGAAAGAAGTAATTATATAATACTTATCATACAAATAAGGAAGGAAATTCTACTAATTTAATTAAACAACTGCTCCGATTTGTATTTTAAGATATATCTATTCAGTTACTGTTACTAGATTGAGATAACTTCGAGAACGACTAAACTGCATTCGCGATATATTTGCCAAAAATTTAAAAAAATATGAGTTTATGGAAAAATAACTTTAAATCCTACACAATAAAGTTCAGTATTTGAAACATAAGTTTGAATAAACTTAAGTAAGTAGGTAGGTTTTTATGTAACTAGTGCTTTATCTTCACTAAAATATCAGAGCACCCTGGTATTTCGATTACTTCCCAATCTCTCAGTTATTACTAGAGCCAGAACCAGCTGAATTCTCCCCATTCAATTTTGATTTAATATTGAACATTCCACTGTATCATTAATCTCCTGGGCGAAGGTGAATACGATTCCACCCCCCGGTGGCTGACGTGCAAATAACTAATTAATGTCAAATGTCACTTCTAACAATAAAGTTGTAATTTAATTATGTTTTGGCTGTAGTAATTAATTTTAATTAAATATTTTGTTTTGTTTTTGAATTATGTATGTCGGGCGAAAGAGAGCATTGTCTTATTTGCTAAGAAAATGATGTCTTTGATGGTGGGAAAATGAGAAACCGTATAATGATGATTTATTTTGCGGTTAAGGGGGCGACCTTTACTTTAAGGTACCCCGCGAAATTCAATTTTTCTTTCGTTTTTTGCTATTTGCAGGTCAATGTGAGGTTGTATGTTGAACAAAATATGATTCGCGAATTGTTACGGTCGCTTCCATAACATGCTTGAAATATAGGTACGCATCTCTCAGGTTACGATATGACACGTCTATGGTAAGAAGAATCAACAAAGAAACTTTTACCATAGAAGAAGCAAAAACGATATTTAACAGTAGTTACGGGTCGTCGAACGGGTCGGTGAAGCCCAAAAGTCTGACAAACACCAGTCCATTGTGGAGTTCAAATAGGTAAAATACTGGTAGGTATTAAGCTGCATCCGGTTAGACTGGCAGCTGACCCCAACATACAAAAAAGCTAGTCAGATTGATATCCCCTAAGACGACCCACTGACCGATATTACATTAATTTGTTAGTGTCCAGTCCGCACTGTCCACGTTCCACGCGTGTTTTTTTTTAATGGATAGTCTCCTTCTTCTTTATGCCTTTGAGTATGGCCATCACACCTAACTCCTATCCAATTAAAACGTCCTCAGTATCAAAGTTTTGCATCAATGTTACATATTCCCTCACCTTCGTTAACAAAATTCAATGATGAGAAGCAAAAACAAACTTATCTAGTCTATTGTTAGATGTTTCTTGTTTCATGTCTTAGTATAGTTTATCTTATTTGGTTAGTCTATATATGCCACAACAGAATATTCTGTCAAAGAAGACAGGAATGAATCTGAAAGGAAATTAATTCGCCAAGACTTTAGTAAACTCCTTTCAAAGGCACCTTGCCTTTGAAGTTATTTAGATTCTTGTTTGACGTTTGCACGTCAGTTAAAGTTCTTCCATTCAAGTTGTAAATGCTTTGCTTACTCGCCTAATTTAACTTTCAAAACAAAATAATTTTCTGAGGGATCCAGTGATTATCTGGGATTAAATTTTCTAAATCACCGAACAGTTGTTCTATGCGGATCTCGAAAGGTGCTAATTAGTTCACTTTAATTCAACTATCAAATGAAGGCTAGGATAGTATGTAGCAGTAATCTCTACTTTCTTAGCCTTTATTACACCAGCATGAAAGAAAATCTCGCTATTGTCTACGACAGGATTTGTCTGATTCTGCTTACCTATAGATATAACTAGCTGTGCCCGGGACTTCATTCGCGTGGATGTCGAAAAACAATAATTTCTAAGATGCCTGTTCACTTTTGATTTGAAGGCAGACGTGTTGAATGTGGGAGGGAAACACAGATGGCCGGCAGAGAGTTCCACACTTTGGCTGTGCGCATAATAAAAGTGGAGGAGAAGCGCTGAGTACGACTCGTCGGATCATAACCAAGTGCGGATGGTACGATGCAGTACGTCCGGTTGTTCTGTGGTAAAAGGGCGACGGTGGGATCAGGTCGTGAAGCTCCTGCGCACACTCTTCGATGTACAGTCTGTAGAAGACCGACAGGCAAGTAACATTACGCCGATGAGCCAGGCTGTGAAGCGTAGCTACCAACGTCTCGTCACCTATAAGCCTTTTAGCTCCGCGTTCCACCGAGTCAAGTGCAGCAAGCTGGTATTTTGCTGACTCATCCCACAAGTGGCTGCAATGCTCCATACAGGAACGGACCTGTGCTTTCTAAAATAAAAGTTTACTCCGTATTACATCAGCTATCGGCCAGTGAAAGTCCCGTCAAAATATTATCGGTCCAGCCGTTTCAAAGATTTGCCGGAACCAGCAGACAGACGGAAAGACGAAAATTAAAAAAAAAAAATTTGTTATATTTAACACCTTTAGTAAAAAGCTTTTATTTTAACATTACAAATAGACACATCATTTTTTTTTGTTTGTATATATAATAGTACTGCTGACACGACTGTTGCATTCCTAATAGGAGTCCTAAATTAAATTGATATATTGAAAGAGTATTCTATCTATGTATCTATTGAAAGCTACAAGTTTTTTTTTTAAGTATACCAAACCCCCACGAGTAGGTATAACAGTCGTCTAGCAAAGCAAGTTCCTTATTGCAACCAGTATCAATGCATGAATGTTGAATTGAATATATCGCTGTGCATATTGGTGCCTTTACGCAAGTTCTCATAATCAAAGTCTTTGAGTTCTGAAAGCTATAACAACATTCAAAGACTTCAAAGACATTCCTTTGTGACTGTAATGTGTAATATTTCACTCACATGCATAAATCTGGAAAACAATTTTGGATCGCGGAACTGTAAAGTTGAAATTGAGTGTCGACTAGGAATAGAACGAATTATTCCTGCCGATAGGCACTGCTTATCTATTTCCCGAATATAATGATCTAGATTTTAAACGAAAGAATAAAATCTATTTGCCACAAGACATTACATACTATTTGTCCAACACCAACTTCACCATGTCTTACCAGAACGTCAACAGCTGTTTTGTGTTCTCTAAACATATTGGCTTACTCAGCGGCGTACCCTAGAAGCCTAATTGGTTTATCCGTTCTCACATAATGATCTTCTAGTATTTTTTTCAGAAACCAGATTATTCTTTCTCTTGCTGAAATCACCAGGCTTTACATCCACCTTGATCGCCAACATCATAATCAACCATATGTCATACGTTAATTAGATTTGAGCACATATAATTACACGTTAATTAATACACAACATACAGGTTACTATAACACCGGCGACGCAAACCGGTTTGTAATACAATGTTATGGACAGACAAAATTCAAGGCCACGTCACGGCCAACATTACTCAACTTTGCTGTCATTGTACTCTAGTTCAATACCTGAAATGTATTATTATTTTGCTGAAATATCACTTCTTATAGAATTTAATATTGGAGACAAGAAGTCAACTCAATATTCCCTTGCTGATATAAGTTTTTGTTTGGTTGGGAACAAAAAATTTGCATAATCGTGATCGATCGAAGGATGAAAAGATGAAGTAATAAATTTTGTTGATCTACCTGCACTGACTAACAAAAGGAGCACGTCCGGACATTTTCAAACACCTAACTACAGACTAACTAGGTATTTTAAAACAAGCTTGTTCCCTGAACAATGGTTATTGAGCAGGCGCCAACGCCGACCGCCTCGTTCAAACAAGAAGTTCACTAACATTTTCATTGAAAACATATTTACATACTTAATCATAATAAAATTTGCATACAAGTCTACAGCAAAAATCCTCTTTCTACCCACGTGCGAGTTTGTTTTGCTTTTATTTGATACAACAATAAAGGCAAGTTAATAACGCTCGCAAAGCATTGCAAACATTTTTTTACCTCTATTGGACAAATACGAAGCGAATATTAAAAACTGAGAGTGGACATCGAATGTAGATCAAAAGCATAGTATTGCAGAGGGATTTTTTAGATTGTGTGACTGATTAAAAAGTCCCCGTTTCAGCGAGTGATATCGACGAATCAATAATGCACAACATAATATTTGCACAGCCGTGTTCGATACGAGTGTCAATGTGAAAAATAATAAAATAGCAACGCTTTTTGGTAGGTGAAGGGTTCCGTGAAATTCAGTTTTTTTATGTTTTTTTACAGACGGAGCCATCATTCATTCATAAAATAGCATCCTCTATGCTTTATTATTAATAGAATAGCATTTTTGCGTTCTCTTCTACGTTTGTTTGCGATCGAGCAGTTGTTGAATCGCTATTCCATCAATATCATTATCAGTCAGCAGACATAAGTAAAAAAACGTCCGCTGCCAAAACTGATTCTACCCCAAATGTAATCGATACAAAAAAATATACCTGCATGTCCGTGATTGGAACCGTGTCCAATAAATGACGATACATTCTCCCCTATCACATGGCACCTACTAGAATAATGGCATACTGTAATACAAACAACGAACTGAGTTACATATACAAATACATATACTCCATAATATTTGGCTTACCCTTCAGGGCTAATTTGTATGGTATATCATTCGTGTTTCAAGACACTATCGATATTGTCAGATTGTTAAACGATCCCAAACGCTACAAAAACCCTTTTTCTTTTCCATAAAAGCTATGGGAAATATTAGCTTTGCAATCACACTGTTGTAAAATGTATGCTGCATTGTTTTCATTTCGCAATAAACTATTAAGTAGTTAAGTAGCAGCTAATTAGAATATATGGGCTACTGTAACACTAAGATATAGATCAAACTTACTGGTATCTGTACTATCGTAATCTTCGACCTAACGTGCGCTTTTATTTTACAGTATTTACATAAATGTATTAGCAATCGCTGCAATTTGGTTTACCATTTTGCAACGCAATTTACATATTATGCTATTCTTTCTTATCCGTATTTAAACTTATGGAAATGGCATCGATTGGTTTTCCAAAGCAATTTTCGAAATTAATATTCAGTCATCTTTATTCTTGCTTCCGTTTTGTTGCCTTGCCTTCCACTTTATCTTTAAAAAAGAATTTTAATTGTCCTTGTGACACTAATTATCAAATGTTACAAAGCAAAAGGGAGATCGTTCCAAATAATTTTAAGCGAGCATAAATCGTTGACCAATCATCGTCTCCTAGCATTGTAAGATAGAAGTCAACTGTAAGCTTACTAATTTTTTTTAATATTTTAAAAGTTCTAAAAATGTTTCATTGCGATCTGCCCCTTTAAAAACCCAACCTTCACACCATTACGTTTCCACTGAAGCCGGGACCTACGCCATTCGGTGTAACGAACTCTTCGTGATGAATTATTAACCAATTTGTACTTTTTGCTTCCACTGATTGACTGTTATATACACAGTACACACGTAATGGTTTTTGCTGGAACGAGATGAACTAAATTACAGTTTACACGTTCACGCATCATGTGAAGTGTTAATTATAAGATGTTTAGAAAACTTGCATTTTTTCATCGATTGTTTGACTATGTTGGATTAAGATTCGCTGTCCAAAGAATGTACTGTCAGTTTCTTGCGTTTGTGGTGTTGCTTTAGATTACGATCATATCTCAATACAGTATGTTGTAGCTGTCTGTATCGATAAAACCTTTTTCAGTGCTTGTATTTACCGCTCGTTATAATGATATTTAGATTTACCGCAGATTTGATGGATTTGGGAACCGCCGATTTAGCGTATTACCATTTAATTAAAGTACCTACTGTTACCGAACTTGGTCTGTTTGTGAATTTAATGTTTGCATTAAATGCATAACTGTCTTTCAAAGCTTTTGTCTGGATAATACATAGAGGCTCTATTACTGATATATTCTACTATGTGCATACGTGTACTTACAGTTTCTCCTTTAAAATAACTTTTCTTGCTCAAATTTAAACTCAAAGCATTTATTTCAAATAAAAGAATTACAGGCACTTTTGAATTGTCAAGGGGTCGGTCAGTCAGAAAGATGAACCTAGTTGCCCATTCCAAAGCGTAGTAGGTACTTATGGAGAAGAACGGGCAAGAAACTCCCCGGACACTCTTTTAAATCAAAATAATATGGCTACAAAGTAGGTACTTATTGGTTATATTTATCATTCATTTTCAAAATAATGTACTTTAAAACGATATAGAACGTTAAAAGCGTCCGTAATGAAAAGATAAAAAAAAAACAATTCAAATATTAAATTAAAATAAGCCATGGCAGCAAAGAGATGACCAGATGCTATATAAAGTATTAATTGAAAGCTGATTAGTTCATATCAGAAAACGTATTCAAGACTATAAAAATTTAAAGACACGGCTATTACTGGCACTTGCTACAAGAAGTAAGAGGAATCGCACGTCGTATCGGAAAGGCAATTAAAATCGGAAATGGGTTGTTACGAGGTAGAAAAAGTTTCCTCAGATAAAAACCATAGAAATATAAGAAACGATAAGTACCCAATTACTATGCTTTCTTATATTTTTAAAACTGGAACTTGGAAATGATTTTAGTCCAGAATCAGTAGAAGGAAAAATACTTACGATTAGTTGCTATTAGTTTTGCTATTGCCAAGCAGAATTTTAATATGTTTGTTGTAAATTATAAAACATGCATCACATATGGTATTCCTCTAATTGAAATATCGTCAAAATAAAGTCAACAAACCATGTCAATAGTTGCACCATAAAAACTATTACCCAAACCAGTTTCAATTAACAATTTAGTAACTCCCATAAAAATCGCAATTTCTTGCACATGTCTGTTCTTCACACCAGTTTTCCAAACATGTTTGCGTCCAATTATTATCATTTCTACGGACAGATGTTACAAGTTTTTGTTGAACATCTACAATAGCAACACGTGTTTTATCGCTAACCATGGTAACTCCACATTTGGACGCGTGAGGCAAACCGCACAATCGTTTACTAATTATATCTTTAGTGTTATTCATTAACAAGTGGTTTTATGAATGTAAACTTGGTTTCTCAGTTTGAATACGTTTACCAGTAAACAGCTGGTTTCTGTTAGCGTACGAGGTAAAAAATTTTATTTTTTTTGGAATTATAAGCGGTGTTCAACAATGGAAATGTTCCTGTGCTCTTATTACTGTCGGTTTACAATAACATTGCAAGTATTAAGAATCAGTAAACGTAGTGGGTCTGATTATTTAGACGTTTTACCTGTCAATTAATTAGTAAAGGGCTATTCTAAGATCCATGCATTTAAACTGCTATAATATCCTTGCAGAAAAAACATATTCATATCATATTTTCCTCGTAACTGGACTATTCGCAATAAGTGTACCATCCGACTAAGAACGTCGTCAGTTTAAATAAATATTTTATTGTTTGCATCTCACAAGACTTTACGTGACTTTACCTTGTAGGCGTGCCCTTGTACTCATCCATAATTCCAGAAAACATATACCTTTCTGTTAATAAACACTACTAAGATTTAAGACACTTTTAACATTATTTATATGTGTACCATGGTACATTTATACTTGGCAAAAACCCGGAGGCGAATCTACACTGTATTACGCTGGAACTAAAGGACATGATTCCGGTCCTTCCCACGTGTTTTTGCATTTTGTGGTATGGTCAACTACACAAGTTCCAACTCCAAATATAGTTTGTTCTTTTGCCGATATTGTCGATGACTGAGGACTGTGAGCCGTATTTAGCACTTTGGTTTGCAAACTGTGAATTGGCTTGTAGATCAATGTTAAAGTAATAAATGTAATATTATCTATCACACTTTATGTTCAAAGTGATTAGATTTATTAGAGATACATTCTAGTCCATTTTGGCAAATTTTGTGAATTCTACAATAAACAGACAACAGATATTGCGAATTCGTGCAAATATTTAGACAGTTATGCTTAATACGTTTGGTGATTTGTACATTTAAGTAATGTCTGTTACAAATTTTTAGTTTCTTCATTCGAGACTGATTGATTCTAATGGCTTATGGGTTGATATAGCAGGGTTTATATTACTTTTATACAAGATGTATGAGGAAGTGATAAGCACATCGTTATAATTAGCGTTTCCATACTAAGGATAAGCCAGTAGGTACTAGCGGTAACAAACTCTTCACGGGGAACGCCCATATCGAGCAGTGGGTGTCTATGACCTTGTAATGTTAATGAGTGAATCTTAAATCCGCCACATTGCGCACGCGATGATAATTTGCTAAACACCTACGAGTACGAACACCTCATTGACCCATCTCAGTTGACTCTTGTAACTAGCGTGGGTAGATCGGAAACACACGACATTTATTTATTTATTTAAACTTTTCGCACAAAAAGGTACAAAGGCGGACTTAATGCCTTAGGCATTCTCTACCAGTCAACCAAGGGTACTATGGGACATTATGTAATTTCAACTGATTTGTTCAGTTTTAATTGTAATTAAATTATTATTAATAGTTTGCATGCCATGGTCATTTATGGATACCCACATAAATATTAAAAATTCTGCTCGTAGACCCCCTAAAAAAAAAACTAGTCACAAAAAATAATTTGTAAACGTTTTTATATTTTCTGTAAACTAAGTAGGTACCTACTTAAATATGTAAACAGAATTAGAATCCTTCTATTATAAAAGTAGCAAAATTATATGAAATTCTGAAACCCCGTGTTAACATTACGTTACTGATGCTCATCATAACACAGCAGCTTATTTTAAATCCCCATAACACACTTATAACTCGACGTGAAAATATTGTTCAGCAATAACAGCGAGGCTGAAGTTATATGGTTTGGAAATTACAGCTGCTCGTAATTCGCATCATAATCACTATCAAAGACGTCAGCTTCATACTGCTTTTGCTTGGAGTATCAAGTTTTTTAAATTACTACCTACTTATTTATTACCTTAATTATAATTTGAGTATTTTTAGCCTCCAATTAAATCGTTGCTTCCAATATACATGGTTTCTCTAGAAGAAAATATCTCTCGGCAAGTATGATTCTGTTAGTCAAAAATATTCCTTTGCGACAGTACGGCAAACTTAGTTAAAAGTCTCTGCAGTAACGGAACGAGCTGGTTTCCAAGCGGCACGTTTTACTTATGCACCATTACCTTTGCAACACCCAATATGTTGCAGGCAGTTTCAAACTGTATCCACGTATTTTATGCTAGTATTACTTGCGCTAAGGAAAATGTTTCCAAAATATCATAGAATTTTACGATGATAATAAACAATGCTCTTTTGTGAACTCCAATGCTGAGTCTAGGAAGAATTTTGTTGTTTTTCAAGTCTCATTATACTATTGCAAATTAAGTTGACACAATGATTTCTGTTTTTTGTTGCTTTTGCTTCCTTCTTTGTAAAATGTTTTCCCTAATATGTTTATCATGTGGTTAAATATCCGAATTGCTGAAATTGTACACTATGTCACTATGCTATCTCATAGAACCTAAAACATCACCCTCCCTCGGTGTGCCCTCACTCTAAACACGAATAAATTTATAAATTCGCTATACCGTAATACCGATGTGCGATAGTGTTATTTAGACTTCTTTTATTTAATCGTTTATCACCGTTACATCTGCTGCCGCAACGGTACACTGCCATTTCACACTTGGCAGACCACTGAGGTAAGATCATAACAGATGGTAAGGCACAGTGTTTTGTGTGTGATGCATTTGAAGCATTGTGTTTTTAGATTAATGACACGGTGCCAGCTGGTGGAAAACGGTTTGGTCAAATATTTGACGGTGGTAAAGCGGAAAATTGTGGAGGCATTTTGGACAATGTTGTTAGGTAACCGAGTTGGTTGAATTTGAATTACCTACTTGTGTTTTTGTAAAGCTTCAACAGAGCTAATATGAAGCTCATCATTGCCTTTAATAGCTTAATTAACAGACAGTTCAAAATACAACAGAAAACGAAGCACCGTCACTATCTAAATTAGAAGTCCGCTAAAAGCATAGCGAACCCACATGAAAAAATACCTAAGTTGCGTAAATTTTTTATATCGTTCAAGGATTTCGTTTGGGCTAGCAAAGACAAAGAATCTGGGCTAAGACATTCATGAAATTTAACGTATATAGGCTACTCTGGCTTTAATTATTCTGAATTCCTATCCTTTGACTCAAAGAGAAAATGGCCCTTTGAATTATCAAGTAAATCCCTTTGTATGGCCAAATCTTTTAAATGTGGATCAGAATCTCCTTCAGTACATTTATAATTTACAACTACAAAGAAATTTCTTATATTCTATTGTAGAACTATCGTTTCTTTTGTTGAGTGTCGTATTTCGTCCGGATATACTATGTATTTGATTAGGGACTGGAAGTACAAAGTTTGTACAATAATCTGTTGCTAATTGCTATGCGTTGTTTAAATACTAATTTAGCCAAACTAATCAGTTAGGTAACTTAATTGTTTTAGTAATACGGATTGCTACCACGGCTACATGTTTTAATCAGTTTTTACTAGCAGTCTCATCGTTTGCATTCTCTGGGCATGCGAGAGTGGTTCGATCGTCAGAAATTTTAGAATGAGATGTTTCATACTCACAGATGATCAAAAATCTCATAAGGGAATCAGGCTAGAGAATTCATGCGCATAATGGCTGTATATCTAGTTCAGTACCTACAGGTTTAACTGTGAATGAATCGATTCATTGATGAGTTCTGTTCGCTATATCCTTCGCACTGCATATACCGTAGCGTAACGGTATTTCATTGACAAAATGAACAATAGAGCGAGGCATGCGCACCGTATTTATACTCACATAAGCCGCGTTTGCGCCACGCAGCTTTCCATAAACGCATTATAGTAAATCGCGACTCTACTAAAACTGTCACATAGTGCTATCTAAAATCGCGAAATAATGCAGTGTGGTTCTAACACTGCAGCTCTGGTGCTTTTTCATTCGCAGATCGTGGAGATAAAACCCTGTGTGAACAATGTTTGACCGCAAAATCTTCACCTACCCGCTAATTATTAACCACTTTCACTAAATAAGTGTATATTGTGTGTTTTTTCACAGGACTCTCATTTTCACGTCTTTTGGGCTATCACTTTCAATACTGACCGCATTTTCTATTGTTATTATTCTCAATGTTAAGAGCAATATTACGAACAATTAAAATATTTTTGTTATTGTGTGAAACTTCTCTACTGATTTCATTGTTCTGCGTTTGAATATTTCTCTTTGATAGAATAAAATGTGGAATACTTAACTCGTGTTTGTTGGCGTTTATTTTTTTTATAATTAATTTCTGTCCGTGACTCCATTTGTATGTGAACAAATCATATTTTATGTTACTTTTGTTCTCATTGTTGGAGCCATTGGAGGCGTATTGTTTTTTAGTGATAGCTGTCTGTATAATAGAGATTATCTCAGAATTTTGTGTTCATGGTTTAGGTATACCTATGATAAATATTTTGTGCTCTAAAAAAGTTTTTGTATTTATCATTCTCTTTTATATTTACTGTCAAATGCATTGGAGAGCTTTGAAATTAGATCAGCCTTTTTTAATTAAATAGAAACTCCGTAAAAACGAATACCAAAGCACCAGATTTTTATAATTTCTGCTTCATAATGTCGAGATTGCCCAGGTTTGGTGGGAGTTGCGTTGTTGGGCTCACAGTTAACATCTGTGCCACATAGCCCCATAATACAAGGGAATAACAAAATTTTAATAAATACTGCCTTGTTGGCGTGGTCTCCAGTGCGTTTCCTCGACGTAGAATCCTGCAATCAACCGGGGGGGTCGAGCAGTGTTATTGGATTCTCCATTAGAAAATTCTTAGAAGCACGCTTGATATCATCACAACGGTAATATTTTCTCATTGTTTGTCCAATTTATTTTTAGTAAGTATATTCATGTATTTATATATATTTATTTGTGCTTATATATATATATATGTAACTAGGTATATATTATATTCATAGTTTTAATAGGTTTATGCGTATCTTTATATTTAAAATATTTATTCCTCAATTTTCATGATTGCACCTACCACTGTTTGTCTCTGCATCACCCAAAGGTTGACTGGTAGAAAATGCCTATGGCATTAAGTCCGCCTCTGTACATTTATGTGCTTGAAGTATTAAATAAATAAATAAATATCCGATTCGTGCCCAATTATTGCCAAAAGGGTCGCCTCCTGTTACATGGGTCTAAAACCTACCTGGTGAAACTTGGGTGCACCATACTCGTACATTTGCATATGGAAAATTACAGAACTGATATGCTATATTTTTAACGATATCCGTTCCAGTCTCACTTTGCACGTTAATTAGTAGAATTGACCTGATGAAATGCTTAATGAAATGTTTAGTTCTAGAATCAAGTCAAGCTATTTAGCACAATAAGTAAGTTCAAAGTGTTAAGTGCTTACTAAACTACCTCTCGCTACCTTTACAGTGTAAATTGGCGCAGTGGTCTCTGCACTTAGGTACGTTTGCTGAGAGTTATTATCTAGACTTTGGATACAGCTTCCGTTCCGAAGTAAATATTGCAATTTCATTTCACTTAATTTCGATAAATGTTATCGGAGGTTGGACGTATTGAGAGCAGGGCATTCAGGGCAATATCATTTACTATCACTGAGCAGTAGGCTATTCTATGAATTCGCATACCTATAATAATTTAGATTTTAAAGTTTTTGGCCCACTATCTCCCTCGCAAATTGCTTTAAAGGTTAAGCTATGTCTGGTACTGTCAGTCTATGGATGGGAAACCTTTCTTTACACATCGAGATACCTTACGTATCTGAAGAGCAAGCTAAACCATCCTATTACGGTTTTCACAGCTGACAACTGATCTGACCTTAGAAAATACTGTTATTTGGTAAATGGGTTGTGGAGGTCTGATATATTTATCCATATCTTGTTAGACACCGATGTCAAATTGAAAAAAAAAGGCTGCAAAAGTATAATAAATTAAAACTAAAAGGTCGGCAAGACATTAAAGACACGCCATTCCATTAAATTGTGAAGAAAAAGCATCTCGATAGTTAATGTGATAGTTTGATAACAAATTGTTGTTGATATTTAACGGACAACTTGTGTTATAAACGGCATTCACAATTTATAATGTAGATAAAGTATTTGGGTTGACTTGTGAATGGTGGAAGCTTTTTAAAAGTCATTAAGAATTTGTTAGATGAGAAAATGATTAGTGTCCTCGGGCAATAAAGGAACTCGCGATCCAGAAAACAAGTAAAAACACCCTCCCACCCGAGTCTGGCGTCAAGCAGCCTGCTATGTTTCGTCGATACGTGGGAGTTCCAGTGTCTTAGGCATAAAAGTGCCAAATTAGTAGTGATTGGGTTAAAATGCTAAGGATACTCATATAAGTTTCTAACAGTACTTGGCCAGCTACTTCGTCGGTCTTATGTTCTCTATACCTACCGTAGGAATTTTGAAAAATCAGGCCACAGGTTCAGGTACAGGGTTCTGGGTTATACATAGTTAACATCACAACGCTTTGTGTACCTAACTAAGTATAATTTCTCTGTATTAAATCTGTACTTATAAGCTTCTCTGTGGTCTAGTAATTAGCCAGTCTCAGGCAAGCTTACAAAATACCCCAAATACACAACATCATTACCTGTATTCTCAGGTGAGTAAGCCAAAAGCGTTTGGTACAAACGCCAGCACATCAAGCTACTACAATCTGTCAAATTTCTTTAATAGATTTTCAACTTTATCGCTAAAGCATAAGGTTCAAAGTTGATTGGGAAAAATTTACAGTTGTGCTGGCGTTTCTACATCCATATTTCGCAAGCTATATTTGCGTCCTATGTTGTAGGAGAGCCGATTGTCACTATTGGAGGTCGCATTATGTAATGTATGCACTGGCCTGTGTGAATAATCTTATTTACACAATGTCTGTCACTTATTTAAAATAAGCAGTTAACGTTTTTGTTTATGTTCTGTACATTGTCACTTGTGTGTAAAATATTGACCACGAATGAATATAGTAACTATCATAGACCACTGCTGCCCTTATTATTGCTACTGTTTTCCAATAGTTTCAACCGCCGATAAACCCACACTCCGGACTGCTAGTGAGGAATCCTCAATGGAAAACCCCAATACTACTGCCCAAATTCATCTTCAGGATTCCACACTCAGCAGCTTCGTTCGTGAAGACTGGACTAACAAAGAGTAATACCTCATAATATTTGTTAGATAATATCCATTTCACAAGCTTACATGTTTGTTTAGCTTTTCTTATCTCATGTTTACCTAATAAAGGTGATTTACGAGCACAGATTAACTCGTTCAAACTTATCTGCGGCCATTGACCTCATCTGGGTAGATCGATAAATTACTCAACAATAGAAATGTTAATGCGTTAATAATGTTACTTGCTGGTAAGTCGGGTGAAGGAATGTGGGAATAAAAATAATATTTTTAGATCCCGGTTGAGTCTTTAAGTAATTTATAGGGTCGGCGGGCTAAATCACATTACCACTTAGTCAATAAATTGCTTTATTTTTTCTTTATACCAAAATAATTCATTTAATATCAATACATCGGAGACTAAAGCACGTAAGTCAAGCTCGCTTGTTCGGGCTAGAATCTAAGTGACATCCTTTTTCAACCTCTTGATTCGCATGAATCTTAGGACGTTATAAAAAACATACACACTTCAGAACTCAACTTGTTCTGAAAAGTTTGACTTTTTGACCCTAGATTTAACAGAAAGGGAAAGTAGACAAGAAAATCAAGTTTTTAGTACCTACCTAACAGTGATTGCATAGCAACCGGGGTGAAGAAAGAAGACTGCTCAATATCCACTAGAGGTGATCATTTTTGTGCTGGGACTTATAGAGGAACACACACAAATACATATACACACATCATCATGTGTCATATATGCTAAGATAATTAAGTAATGATAAATGTGGGAACCTTCAAACCAGGATATTCTGCTGATCCTGTAA
This sequence comes from Globia sparganii, assembly GCA_949316385.1. NCBI lineage: Eukaryota > Metazoa > Arthropoda > Insecta > Lepidoptera > Noctuidae > Globia > Globia sparganii. Next base: position 2,477,365 of record OX438654.1, read on the forward strand.
AACAGTCATAAATAAAGCTATTCTTCGTACTGTAAATAATAAACTAACTACCTCCAACAAGACTTCCAAGAATCTCTGAAAGTTGTAAAAGCCTGCAAGAGATAGATTATTCCGAAACTCGCAGTTGCTCTCATAATTCATGCAATGAGCTGCAAACTAGAGCATCTTCACTCCTAACATAAAGTCAAAGTAGAACAAAAAGCTACAATGGTTCTAAAATTAGCATTGAAAAGCTTAGTATAAAAGATTGATTGCGAAAAAGATAACGTTAAACAAATTGCGAAAAATACTCAACTCTTTATCTCCGCCTGCATATTTCAAAAGGCTTATCTTTTTGACTCACCCGTTTGATTCCCCGAGAGGAATATGAATTCAAATTATTATGAAACAAAAAGTGTCACAGATTAGGCATTTCCTGCAATTTATAGTAGCCTAAGTAAAATTCGTAGATGTTTGGTGGTAAAAACGGTTTTATTTCTTGAATTTAGGATTTAATTTAATGACGTATCATAATCTACACACAGTCCCTTGTCCACTTTTAACTCATGACTATTTTATTTCGTTTAAAATATATATTCCGGAAATAGCTAACCAAATTGAGGAATTTTAACCAACTCATTCTAACGGCAATGAATGTTCCTCATTCATTCGCATCAAGAATAATAGGAGCAGTACCAAAGCACTTCCTTAATAAAGTAGTATCCCTAATAATAGACACACCACATGTAGCCTCGCTGGTGACATCATTATTTGCCCGTTTAACCCTAAATTGGCGGGACTTCAATTGGAGAATAAACAGTCGCATGAACAAGACACAGAATTCTTAGACGTTGACTCAGTTTTAGAAAAATAGGTCGCGCACTGAACTCTTCAGATTTACACACGTCATGTCTCAAGATGTGCCCTTGAAGAAGTAGTTCAGAAACCATTGGACTGGTTTCTTTTAATCCGAAAATGTTGACCTAATAATGTCAAGAAGAAAATAATAAAATGTACAAAGAGCGGTCTAACAGAATTCCACAATTATTAAATGTTATTTTTAGACACTGACAAAGGCCTCCATGTTATCTTCTCAACATATTTGTGTTCTCAAATGGGAACATTCACTTTGAACAGAATTCAGAGGAATTCTTCAGTATCTACAAGGAAGAAGATTCGTTTGATGTTCTTACATTTTTACCTGCTCAAGTCCAAACCGATATTCCCTGAAGAAAGCTCTTATAATTTCTATTCCTTTCATTTCTAGGTGAAGACGAAAATAAAACGATGAATATGATTGACGAGGATTTTTTGAACTTGGTTTAAATATAGGAACTTTTCGCTGTCAAAAGCCTTGTTCGTGTGACCATATTTCGGAATATATTTCGAGTTAAAATTTTCTAAATTACAGAAATATTCGACAAGCTGGTTTTTTTTATTACCTTTGGCATAAGTATTACTTTCTGATAGTTTCAGCAGATTTAAAATATTGGCAAATAACGTTTCGATGACTATGAAGTCATTCAAAACAACCACGAATTAAAAGCCTTTTGCAACATTGTTCACGAATTGATAAGAGTTAAATTCCTGATTAAAACGCAATATATTTATCGTAAAACTGTTGTGCTGATAAATAGAAACGAGAATTTTAATTATTTACGCCAAGCATTACAATGTGAGAGCTATCATGAAAATATTCCGCCTTTTAACAACATAGATATAATGAATATCCTCACTAAATTCTACAACCTGAATTCCCTTTGAAAACAGTTATCACACCAAATTCTATGCCGTGCCTGAACATTTTCACTGTTGTACGGCCAAAATACACATTTGCTTCACCTAAGCTAACAAGACTACAAAAGATAGATCCCATGCCCGGAGGCGCCATGTTAATGCTGCCCCAAATTTAGAGGAAGCTTAATTAAATACCTCTGTGCAAGTTCAGTCGGTTTCAAAGTATGTATCGTCTCGCTTTTAAATGAAGCGAACAGGGCTATGGCAGATGATGGAGATATTAAATGCATGTAAAGTCTACATGATGCGAGTAAGGAATTTTCTAATGCATAAGTTTCAAACGCTGTGTAGCACTTAGCTCAAAGTAGGTCATCGTCTTTCTTCCCCTGGGTGTCGTAAGAGGAGAGCTACAGCGTAATATAAAGTGGACATAAACGTAGAAAAATGCTGGTCGGTTTAAAACATAACTCACGAATAATATTGGTTGGGAGGTACAAATGTGTACCCAGCATACAGGGTGGAATTGAAGTCATGGGCATTATTTTAACCTAAGGCACTACTCACGATACTGATTGCATTAGGGCTATTAATACGCAAATCAAAAATATTATTAATGCAATTAAGGAAAACCTTAAAAATGTAGTAAGTCAAATTGCACAAGGCTTATTATTGCAAATAAACACTTAAAGTAATTAAAACAAAATACTTCGTTAACGCCAATAAATGTTGAAATATCAAAATCTTAAAGCGCAGTACAGCGCAAAGCGAAATGTAAACAAACATCACCTGCGCGCGCGCGGGTTTTTCCTTACAAGTAATAATAACAATGGGCTACAAGACATTCCGTCCGGCGGGATTCCCTGAACTCTCTCCGTCCCACTCCCTCACTCGCAAAAATACGAATATCACCCCCGCGCGGGGTATGCTTCCCGCCGCAACACGAACCCGGAACCAGTGTCATAACGACTGCGCAGGTGCATTGACGCGTAATTGATTTATTGATCCCGTGACGTAATCGCCGTACTCGCCGCTCGCGTCATACGGTGCTTGGATTGCAGTGTTAGTGTAGTAGTTGTGTGTTGTGTGTGTGTTTGTGTACACGATGCCTCGACCGCGTAATGTGCAGGCTAGGTACACCAACCAACAATACCCACAAATGGTTGTAATTTACGATCGCACAAGAAATTTAGTATGAACTCGTGAAATGTTCCATCGCCGCAACCCAAACGACCCTATTCCTTCACGGGGTCTCATTCCACCAGAACCACTAAGAACCTGTTGGATTTTTCGTCTTTTCACGTGCCAGCACATGCACAAGCTCGTGGAAGAGCACCCGTTTACCCGCTGTCACTTTACCGACAAATAAAGTTTTTTCAAAACAATCCACAAGCTAGGTACGTAAATGTTTTTTTTTTAATGTATCTTAGTTGACGTAGTTTTGACCGTCCTAAGCCGGCAAAGTACGAAGGGAAAGTTGGAATTTATTATGAATCAATTCATTGGCAACTTACGAATGTCACGTGAGTCGGGCGGGGTCAAAGAATTCACGCCCAATGACGCGTACGGCGTAGTGTACCTACGCATTTGCTATCGAGAAGCGCAAAGTATTTCATACTTTCTATGACATACTACATTTTAAGGTTTTCCATACTTGCATTAATAATATTTTTGATTTGCGTAATAGTAGCCCTAATGCAATTAGTATCATGAGTAGTGCCTTAGGTTAAAATAATGCCCATGACTTAATTGCACCCTGTATATGCACACAAACTTTTACCTAACCAACAATGTCGGTGGTCCAACTAGAAACTGTTTGAAATTTAAACATACCGAAATGAAACCTTCGTCAAAACTAAAGTACCGTTGTGTCTCGAAGTTGTCATACGAAACGAATGCCGGTAGACGTGTTGGCATTTATTAATATTCTGTACCTCAACAACCTTCAACTGTCCAACTATCTATCAAACTCTGGAATTTTACAATAGTTGCTCCTGTTGCTAGGTGGTCCAAACGTAGTGATGGTCGAGTTTGTTAATTAATAAAAGTGGAAGTTTTGTTAACAGTCACTATTATTTTCTGCTAACGCTTGTACAAAGCTTTTGTTGGACGCTTCACCACATTTTCATTATTCAATTGTAACTAAAAGGGTTTGCTTATAAAAAATAAGTTTGCCTTAAACTCGGGATCTTTATATCGCCCAGTTTATGCCAAACACAGAATAAACCACTTTACACTTCTTTCTGGAATCACTAAACTAATATTTGTCTTAGAAACTAACACGGAAACTTGGCGAAAGAAAAGTCGATTTTATCAACTGTTGCCAAACTGTTGCAATTGAGACTGTGTTTATAGCATAAGTTGGCTCGTAACTTCACGCTTTTTCTTTGGAGGATAAGCTGGGTCCCAAATATTGCCAACTTTGTGAAAAGTGTAATGTTCGTCCGAGTGAGTATTTATTCCAATTGGCAAAGAAAAAGTTTTTCTTTGGAATGAAAACAATCGAAAATACTCCGGGTCCACCAATCAGAGATATTATGATGGACCATTTTGAGAGCTTGGTAACCAAGCCACGACCTTTTCGGTGCAGCACAGACCCGTAATACCAAAAATCGAAAAGAATAAAGAATTTAAGCCTTCAAGGAATTACTATCATAAGTCATAACCGATAACACAAGTTTCCTTTATCTTAAATATCCCACTGCAATACCCTACTGTGGCAATACGGAAAAGGATCGGTTCAACAACTTTCTTGCACTAAGAGGGTTCCGTTCGACTAATTAAAAGATTTCAAGTTTTAAAATAGTTACGACTTCGAGTTAATTAATTCACGCCTTGAGTACTCAACTTTACGAGTTTAAAAATATTATCTTGACTAGCTGTGAATGTTTACTCTAGTTTTAAACAAGTAATAAACAACTACTGTACTTCTTTTTTACTGCTTAGTTAAGTAGTTTAATCTTGTTAGCTCGCTGCTAGACTGGTAGAAAATATTCTACCTCTGGCTGGACTAAAAGCTGACCTCAACGTAGAGGCTAAAGGGTAGGGCCGTGGTAAGAATCTAATTAGTGTAAGTCTATTGTGGCAGAGTGCCATGTTTTGTCAAGCTAATAATAAGCCACATGTATAATCTCTTTCGAGGATGTCGCAAGATGCTACGAATTAAAAGCCGAGGTCAGATCAGTGAGGATTGGGAGGACCAGTAGTGAGTTCTACGTATACTATTGAGTAGCATTTTGAGAATAAGATCGTGGCCAAAGTCTTGTATCATAGTCTCTGTATTCGTTTTGGCCCTACACGATCAAATTATATTGCTGAATATCACGAATTTCGCATTTTTTTTTTATCATTTAGGGTTAACATTGAAGATTGTACAATGATTAAACAAAAGTTTTAGCGAATTAAATTTAATTGCTTTGCTTTTTAATTTTAATTGTTTTTTCTAGGATAAGTATTACGCAGACAGCAAAACATTGAAGCTTATGGGCCGCAATGATATTGCATGAAATTAATTTATTCGTTTGAGTGCAAGGGTTGATTCAATCATATTGTGTAATATAAATATTGCGCAAACTTATTTTTGGTGTAGGGGGTAGGGGCCGCCTTAAATTCAGAAGTTGGTTGCGCAGAAGGACTACTTACTTAGAGTGTCGTAAAAAGTAACTTGGAGATAAAGAGGGTGAGCAACAGCGTCCACTTTTCAGATAATAAAGACTGCGGTTACCGATTCGTCGGCCCTGGGTGCTGTTATATTATAGCAATTTCACTTAATAATTACTTGGAAGATCGGTGCTGAGAAGATGAATTTAAAACTTAAATAAAATTCGCATGACCAACTCCTTTAAGCAAAGCCGAGTACATGACTGGAAGACGCAAAAAAAGAAAATAATTTCGCGTTACGTGCAAATGCTTTGTATGAGTAGAATTCTAAGCAGTATCATTATGACAAGATCTACGATCGTATCATTAACTACAAAGCGCGATCACGCCTTTTTTAGATCTTTTCTCCGAAACGGATAAACCACTTTGCATGGTAATTACGGTCTGTAAAGTCTTTGCACTGTTTTATAAGATTAATGTTTCCGAGTTTTGACCTAAACCTCTACAAGAATGTAGTTTTGTGTAAGAAAATTCTAGATCTCATAAATTTGCGCAAATACTAAGAACCTTCAGAAGACCATTCAATAGCAAAATTGTCATTTGTATGGATTCCATATTTCTTATTATTTTATCTCCCTCCGGGATTCTACCCAAGGAAGTAATAATTCATTCCATATCCCAAGGATATAAACAGATAGTTCATCTTTCCGTTTGCGATCAAAAATAACTTGCGATGTTCCCAGTAACATAAACTCGCTGGAGTACGGCTTCAGTAAAACGTCGAAAACTTACTACTGTGATGAAAGTATGACTATTTGTGGATCTTATTACTATCATAAAATTTGATTCGTTATGTTAGTGCATGGCAATAAGGAAGTCAGAAAAATGCGTCCTTATCTACCAACAGAATTATATCGACTGTCTTTATAACGATAAGAGAGCCTCTTAATCTGCTTGGATAAGACCTTAGTCCTCTTCACTAACCAAGCACGGTTCTTAATTGCAGCTGATCTTCATGAAATCTTTTTAAGTCATTCCTGCATTTCTGCCCAGTATTGTTGAAAATGGCTAGAAAAACTAAAATACTTAACTACAAACACTGTATCAAAGACCAAAAAACCAAGTCACGGGCGACACTTGAACGTGTGACAGAAGTTTGCAAACAAAAACATACAATCCAGCCGCTTAAAGCTTCCTATCGTTTCACACTCCATTTAATTTTGTCGCGTGAAATGTGCGAAGCGCTGTAACGCTTGAAGGTGACACTGGCACGGTTCCAATGGACTCTTAGCGCCAATTCTGACGAGTGGAGTTATTATTTTTAGTGCGAAGTTCAATAACATCGTGTTAATGCGTTACTGCTTGTTTGGATCTTCCTGTGTGATATGAACCGGTATGACGTACATCCGTATTAAGTGCTAGTTTTAATTAAGTGTCTTTATTAGTAAAGGAAGTGTTATTTTGAAAGACGTTATCATCATGGACCCGCATACACCAAAGGTACCAAAGCTGTTGTTATAGTAAAATTACTTCCAAAATCTTTAAAATTTTCTTTAATGTGATTTGTTTCTGAACATACGTTGTCCTGTCCATGAATTTTTTGGCGCCCAAAAATTTTATCAATAGTCAACATGTTTTACTTACACAAGAGTCATTAAGAGTTATGAAACGTGTGTGAAATGTTTTCGTTTTAAAATATTTAACAACTTCTGTCCAACAGATAAATATTTGATGCCAAGTTAAGTTGTATGTACGATACAAAATGTTAACTATAAAATACGGTCAGTACCAGATAACAAATATACTATCATCAAAATACACTAATGTCTAGGTTTGCCTAAGTAATAATTTCGAAAGTCTTATGTTTCATGATAGAACTGTAAACGGATCTCCCAAGTGATATTACTACAAGGAAAGATCTGTCGATATCGATTAAACCCACAGTTACATACTGGCCCTAATGATGACATTTAACTACTAAGTACTCTATGCTGCATTCAGTGAGACACCATAATATCGGAATGTCCGACAGAGCGTCCGGGTGCAATTCCCGCGTCGTGTGAGTATTTGATTTGATCGAAAATATTCACATTACCGATTGTTTGTGTACGTGATTTGTGCATATAATGGCATGCATGAAGATTTAAAGGACCTTCGTAGACAGACAATTGATAGCCAATAGAACCATGTTTTGTTTAGCACCTAAATCAATGCACCATGTAGACAGTAATTTTAAGCTTGGCATTTTCATGGCTCCGATGTTTTAAGCTAAAATAGCAGTGACTTTTGACGGAGTGCGGTAACTCCCAATAGGTTTGATAAAATTTCTGTGTTCATGCCATTAAATAAAAATGGTGAATAAAGAAAATTATAGGTTACGTTAAAAACAGTCTTTAAGAATATATTAAGGATTCCTTGAGCCCGATAGTAAGATGGATGGCTCCCGCGTTTTCACGGCATCCACTAAAGTAGTGGCCTCCCATGGGACTTCATTCGCCTCAAGTAGGTCAAGGCATGCGCGGAGAAAATTACTATTGTGTGGATAAGGGCCCACTGATTTCACACTACCATGTGTGTTTGGTGTAGAGATTTGAGCCGTTTCTGGATAAAACTAGTTGATTTAGATGTCAATTTTGGAGGTATCACATTCTAAGTGTCTTAAAACAAACTGGGATGCTTAGCTAAATCTGATTCTTTCCGCCCAGCTTTTTAGTTCACCGCTAAAAGCAGACTCGTCAAATGAAGTCTTTTCTAGCTCCCATATCTATCTGAAACAGACTGAGAAAGATATTTGAACACTAGGTTTTGTACTGCGTCCAGTGACAACAATAATCCTACATCTTATTGAACCATCATCAAGCAATCTTAAAAAAATACATGTTTATTTTTGTTGGACCCAGCCATCGCCTACCACCAGATGGCAATATGATAAAACATAGAAAACTGATAAAATACAAATAATCATTTAGCCACGCAATTCTGAAGGTTTTCACATAAACATCGATTCTCCGTACCGTCGAAATGGTAGAGATATTCCTTGAGACCTTCGCGAACGAACGAACGTTGGAACAAATGTCAGCCGCTCACCTTTCATGTCTATTAACCCGATTCTGGCTAGTTCACATCGCATTTAATTGTTGAGGAGTTTTAGTTCTGTTCGCCTTTAAGTGAACTGCTGCTAGGACTTGAAGGACTAGGACTTGAAGTTTGGGAAATTACTTACCTACTTACTTAGAATGAAATTGCACCCAAGATTTTTGGCGGTTACAATTTCTGGCATTAGAAAATACTAAAAGGGACGATGATTTATCAGCTACCTTCTTGATTGGAGTATAAAATACGTTATCATTCTCTTGCCGAGCGAAATTCAATTCACAAATTGTTCAGTCAAATATGCTAATACTAACATAATCCAATAGATCCCGCTTACGATATCAGGAGTACCTTTTGGAATGTTAGTTTAGGTCCAAATCCGATATCATCATCTTCAAGTTTGCTCGGATTAAAACATACTGTTATGTGCCGTCTGCAGTTTGTTTTCGTTTAGCCGTAGGTACGTGTTTCTACCACGTCACGTAGTACTTAATAGATTGGAGTAGTTCTAACTTCTAATTGAGAAAAGTGTAAGTAATAAAACGAATTAAGAACAGAAAATAAATCGGTCCGAAAAGGTTCGAACAAAAAACATAAATTCTTATGTAATTATGTGATCATTCAGTACCGACCCTATCAATTTCTCACCCCGTAATGTCACCCATATAAATATATGCTTCGACGTAAACAGCTGACAATTTCCCCATAAAAACCCATCAGCTTTGATGTTATGGGGCAGTAATAAACACTAAATGAGTTTTACGAATAAATGTCCGATAAACGACAAATACTGACGATTGAAAACGCCGTAAAACGTTAAAGGAACTTTCTGGAAGGGTTAAAAACTGTATGAAACCGATAAGAACGTTTCGACCATCGTAAAACGTCTGTCGTTTAAGTGTTAAGGAATTAGTGTTATATTCATCGCAAAGTTTAACTGTCTGTTTTATTTTGATTGGAATTTTTGGGTCGTTATCATAAAAGTGACTTTTATTAATTTAAATATTCAGCGAGGACGTGACTTTTTAGGGTTAGTTGCAAGTTTTCAGAATGCATTTTCGTTTCTTAGAATTTTGTAATGGCCTTAGCGATATCGTGTTTCCATTCAAATGCAAGTCATGAGAATGTCGTGGTTTTTAAAGGTTGCACGTAGCAAGTAGGAAGTTACCAAATTATGCGAAATGGATTCGCATGAACTGTTCCGGTTTGTACAACAGTAGCTTCAAACTTCAATTGTGATTAATTTTGTAAATAACTCTGATCACAGTGTAAAATCTAATCACACTAAATATTGACATCAATCACGTTTGACAAGAACACCAACACAATTTCCCTGTTCTATGTTTGCCAGATCGATCCTCTAAAATGTTTGTTTTGGGGGAAATGGCCAAAATTGATCGATGACTTTAGAAACTTTTGCAAGTCTTTAACGGAGTTTCAGAGAGATCCGTTAAATAATGAAATATGGATGTTTTAGTTCTTAATACAAGGATTTTGTACGTGAGTGGCTTAGATGAATGTTCGTAAAAATGTGTTTTGTTCATAAATCATTTTGCTTTTATGGGCGTTCAAGAAACTCGTAATTGTTGTGTATGATTTGTTTGATTTATGGGGTAAGTATTTAAGTTGTTACAGCCGATAGATAAGAATGTTAGATAATGGATAGGGGTAGTTAAGCTGTCATAAATTCAATATCTAAATTAATATGTTGTAGAGTTATAGGTTTTGCGTGTTTTGTCTTAAATCAGCTGTACCGTTCGCAACATGTGCGTCGACAGCTGTTAGCAATATCTTCCATATTTTATTGGTGTGCTTACTTATTGCTGTTAAATTAAAGGTCTATTCGTGTCTTCAAGCAATAATTCGAATTACAGATAGCCACTATTTTATGGAAGTTCCCGATTTAGATCAACTGTCTCGTAATGTCAGGACCTATGCGTGCAGCGGGATTGTCCGAAAGGGTTACCGCTACCCCGGAACATAAAGGGCTAAGGAAGGAAAACGGGCGGGTTTTAGTCAGTAAGATTCTGACACTCCCTTCTGCTCCACCCAGAGCGGGAGGGGTCATTTGATGATTTATAAAAAAAAAAAAGGACCTATGCGTAGTGGGAATAAGTTGACTCATACAATTAAGCGGCTGCATCGCCACAAAACAAATGCTCCAGCGCTGGACATTGTGCAACTGGCACGTGGTACTTATTCGAGCGTGAGATAGGGGGAGCTTCACACGCAAATTGCGTCCGGGAAAGCCGCGCGTGCGCCAGTGACGTCATACACAATGAGTGCGTGCGCTGCTGCAGATAATATCTGTTGTTGTTATAGAAATTGTATGAAAGGCTTGAGTAATTATGATAATTATTGTGATAGAATAAACAATCTATTGTAAAACTGAGATGCATTAGAGGTTTGCACCCTCAATTAACTGATTAACGTGAATATCCATCGCCATGTTGATTGGCTTCGGCTAGTCTTTTCACTTTTACATGAACAACTCGAACCAACACGGGAAAAGCCTCTAGTATTTTTGAAATCTATTCATCTTTTATACAAATAAATAAAATGTAAGTGTCTGTTTGTCAAAATAACAGTTTTCTGACATGCACGCCAACAAAGTCGCGGGCATAGCTAGTAAAATATTAATGAAAATACAAATTGGCGAAAAATATACAACGTGTCCCAAAATTCAACGATATCTAAGCGGGCTTCAGAGGGTGGACCTGGGGCGTAAATCTCGTAATTTTTAAGAACGTTTACAGTCTGATCTCAGTCTCAATCTGTCAAAAATACTTCAAATTCCCCTACATTTTGACAAGTTTTTGACATTAGTTTGTCGCCGAGATGAGACTGCGACTAGATTTTGAACGTTTTAAATTAGCAGAATTGGCCTACTGATCATGATTCATGACTACTCGAGAAAAAATTATGAAAAAAAAATAAGATAGAGTACCTATATATTTTTTTTTTTTGGAAATTACAAAAAATACATTAAAATCCTTCGAAAATTGACACCCCTTAAGATATTTTTAACTACCATGACCACAATTTTTCAAATATTTCTGTTTTTTTTTGTATAGGCAACCTAAGTAGCACTACTATCCATCACAACCCTTAAAAATCCCAAAATGCCTGTAGTTTTTACACAAAAATCAATCAAAAATATGTTTTTTTTCTTTAAATTTTCGGTTTCTTAGGTTCAGTCAGTCAACAAAAAAAATGTTTTTTTTTTTTCATTTTTTTTTCTCGAGTAGTCATGATCAGGTCTACCCTCTGGTACCCACTTACCGTTGAATTTCGAGACACGTTGTATTATGTGAACATGCCAGAGTAGAGATCGTAAGTAGGTACCCTGCCAATCTTCATTTTCATTCTAAAAGCGATCTTGTGTTTAGACGTTACACCTTTATTGACGGGATCAGTAAACGATAAAAGCTTTATAATATCAAGCATAAAATGAGGTGCGAACACCATCACGACCTACCTCAATGTCTTACATTAGCATTTAAAGTACGGCAAGAGTGACGCACTTAGATAACAAATAGTTCAAACGCTTTTGTTTTTTAGATTTATTTGAATGTCGTGTATAAAGACTGAATTAGTGTAAATCTTAGACTATTTATTTGAAGGTCATGTGTAAAGATTGAATCAGTGTAAATCTTAGACTATTTATTTGAAGGTCATGTATAAAGACTGAATCAGTGTAAATCTTAGACTATTCATTATCGTCTAAGATTTTCCTTAGGATTTACGCTGATTTCGTCGTTTATCCCCTCAATACCTCAGAAAGTACTTTAAGCCGTCGGTCTGGGCTGTCTTTTCTAGATATTTGACAGTCGCTACCGGTAGTCAGAAGCTTGAAAGTCTGACAACCAGTCTCACCACGGGGTATCGTATTACCCAGTAACTGAGTTGTGGAGGTCAGATAGGCAGTCACTCCATGTAAAATATTGGTATTCAGCTGGATGAAGCTAAATACCAATATAATTTTTGTACCAACTGTTAGACTGGAAGCCGACCCAACATAGTTGGGAAAATGATAGGCAGATCGATTTGACACTCGCGTGGCCAAACTTCTTCGTCTGTTCTTCTTATCCTATAGGCAAGGCAACTACTATGATGTACTCTGGTCACATTTCATACTATACTCATAAATATGTGACTGCTTTTGGCATAATTTTGTGTCTTTACAGAAAAGCTTGGCCACATTAGATAATTCAACGGCCGAACATAATGGGAGTATTTTGGCAATGGGCAGGTAAACAAGTTAATTGTTATGATGAGCTCATAAAAATAAAATGTAAGAATTTATCATAACTTTTTATAATATTGTGGCCGAAGAATGGAGTAAAAATATATATTGTCCACTTCGAGGGCGTCCCTTAGCGTTTCTTTTCGGTTTATTAATTACAACAGAAGCTTTTCTATCTTTCTAGCACAATCTCGCCCACACACCCACACACAAACAAACACACATACAGCATACATGCAGCATACTGATGAATAAAAAGTATTTTCTACCCTAGCCATTGAAACCCGCAGTACTGAAGTATTTAAAGACTGAAAAGGTATTTATTGTGGCTCGCCCAGGAAGAACACAAAACCAGCATAATGCTGCCATTTTAAGGATTCCCTTGGCTGTGACTGAGGTAGCATGTAAGATTTAGATTCCCCAATCCTAGTTTTTGTCACCAAGAAGTAACCAAACTACCTAAGTAAATATAACTTAAGGGCCTATACTACCTCAAATGGCTTAGCATGATCCTCCGTTATGTCGAAAATACTGCAGCATTAATTTTGAAATAAATATATATTAAAGTTGAGGATTAATTTTAGGTCTTATGTTAGACGAAAACACGATTTCATAAAACTTTCTCGATAGGAAAAAATTCCAAAGTTACCTCTAAACCGAACAATAAACCGCTGGTATTCAAAAAACACTTCAAATTAGATCATGAAACTTTGTATACTAACCGAACTAACTATAAAGCAGGTCTTATGTTATTTACTTTTTTTTAATTACCATTATTTTCACCGTAAAAAGCAAATACCTAACTAAAATATTGGCGCTGCCTGCCGCCTAGCACCGCACTCTGTCTCGCTCTCACTTAGTCCGCGAGCAGTATCGTGCGAGCGAGTTAAAGAGTGAATTTTAGCTGAGGTAGTGTAGGCTCTTAACCTAAACTAAATAGAACTTCATAATAGCTAAACTGTTCAACACTTTTCGCGTCTTCCGATCAGCCCCGAATACTTCCGAGGTCGCTTAGCATTCACTAGGCGTCCGGATGAAATATATGAACGTCGGCTCAGATACGATTGGAATCATTGGAAGCGAATAAAGAGCTTTTAATTTATTTACTGGTGCGTGGCGTGGTACGAATGTTTTGTTTATGTTCAAATCTTCAAGTGCGTTGGGTGCTAAGAGAGCGTTTTATTGATTTTGCACTTATTGGACTTAAGTTTTATCAAGGAAGAGCGAATTTAACGATGTGCATTTACGATTATAATATCTAATATCACAACATCCAACCACTATAGGGCAAAAGGTGAAAGCACAAGCATTGATCGCCACGCTTGCTCAAGATAGTTTGGCTATAAGTCTGGTTTCTTCACGATGTTTTCCTCGGAAAGTAGGTAATACATGAATTGATAAAGTCACGTTGGTACTTGCCCGGTTTACAGATAAGGGACTATTTTTATTTATGGTCTAGAGTTTTACTGTAATTACGATTCCTGAGGAGCTTGTGGCTGAGAAAGCCGCACAAGTCGATCGATCGGTTAAGCTACGCTTGCCGCGGTTGGTCCATGGATGGTTGACCATCTTTACATACTTACCAAGACCGCGCCGTGGCTCGGAAAGCACGTGCAGCTGTTGGTCCCGGCTGTCATTCGTAGATCCTTGACAGTCGTTACGGGTAGTCAGGAGGCTAAAAGTCTGACAACCAGTCTTACCAAGGGGTATTGTGTTACCCAGTAATAATAACAATAGCCTCCCCGACCGATTTCGGTCACGGTGGCCAATCTCAACGGAGATTAGCCAGGTACGCAGGAGATATTATAGTGCACAAGTGTGCGCGTAGACACAAGTGCACTCCCTCTTCCCTCACTCTCATAGTCCGATGGGACGGCAATCCGACACGACCGGAGAGGGATCAGGCGCAGGACCAACGGCTTTACGTACTTTCCGAGGCACGGGGAGTAACTGGGTTGTGGAGGTCAGATAGGCAGTAGATCCACGTAAAATACGGGATTTTGTGCGACGTCAGTGTGACCCGTAGTTCGGATGTGGCGATGTAGATGCCGCCTCAAATGCAAATAAATAATCTATTCAATTATCTATTTGAAACTTAAATGCTTAACATATCCATTTTGAAAATGAATCCAGGTTAATTGACAGATGCATTACCTACCTTCCGTTTTTAAGGTAACGTTACCATACCGTTTTAAAACTTGTAGATTCTGTAAAAAAAAAAATTTCTCTTTAACACTGAAGAAATTGTACTTAAATGTTTTCTAATGGTGACAAAACATTTAATTACGGTGGAAGTAAATGTTTACGTCACCATTAAAATACAAGTTAAATCAATCACACCATACCTACATAATTCAATGTGTCATAAATAACATCGACATAGAATACGGATATTTCATATCATAAGCGAGTCGCCGGCGAAGTGAGAACTTTTTAATTTACGCCGGGACAAGTGTGGCGGTTTGACAGATGAACTTTTTTTTAACGCCAAGCAAAAGTTTAGCAGACATGTTAGTTAATGGTATGACAATAAAGTGAGTGACACGTGAAACCCGTATTAGGTACTTATTATTTTCTAGGCTTTTATAAAGTGAAGTGGTTTTCATTTGTTTTGACATTTCACTTCCAAGAAGCTTTTCGCGTAGTTGACGTAAAGCGTTCTTTTTTAATTTTCTGTTCTGTGTTTTGGTAAGGCAATATTAAATGTATACATTTAAAGCCGTCGCGAAGGTCGTCAAAATTAAGGTTGCCTACCTTGTAATCCTGCTATCTATTAATCCTCAACAATAATATTGTTTTCATACATAGTTTACCTTCGCACTTTTCATCTAATTATTAGTTTAAATTTTTAAAAAATCACGGTAAAATAATTTAATTAGCTACAAAACTTACTGTATGAAACTACCAATCTCATATAATTATAAAAGCTAGCGTTAAAATAGTTTTAAAGCCTTAATGTAAAGGCTAATAAATAACAGTTTACATGGGAACTGTCCCGAGGTTCAGCAAGCGATTAGTTGATAATTACCATAATGAAACACGTAATCCGGTAAACCTTAATTATGGGGATAGGTTAAATATTGCTCCGTTTAATTAACTGTTTAGTGTAGCGTGTCATATCTGTGTGTTTAACTTATCTGTGATATTATTATTAACTAGCTTTTGCCCGCGACTTCGTCCGCGTGGGTTTCGTACTTTCCTCAAATAAATTTAACATCCTCTCCACCTCCCCCTGAAAGGTATTTCGAAAATTATTGATTACGATCTTTATACTTACTTTATTTAAAGAAATAAGTATTCGGGCCAATATTTTAGTTAAACTACCTAAGATGTTTCAAATAAACTATCCTCCCTTTTCATCACGACAGCTCTTGTTTTTGCATTTGGTACGTTTCCATTTTTATGATATAAAGATTATTTATACCCATTTTCGTGTTAATGGAAGTTGGAGTTTCTACTCCTTAAACTTTATTACCCTTTTCTACCCCGGTTGGAGTAGAATAAGTAAAACCCTAAAACTCATACTTTTTTATTTTAAGTAAGTAAGTAGTAAACCCCTAAAAGTGACAATCTTTATTATTTACTGAGGCAAATGTTGAAAAGTTTCAAGTTTCTTAACCAAAGGAATAAGACCACATTTTCACCTTCACAGTTTTTATCCCCATAGGGGCGAAATTTTGAAAACATGTATGGGACGTTTCCATATCTTGACTCAAAGATTATTTATACCAATTTCCCATTGACTCAAGCCACGCAATAAAATACTCCTCTGTGATATGGACTACCCCCGTTTACCCCGTTAGGGTTAGATTTTCGAAAAACCCAGTCACACTTTTTTATTAATTTTGGTCTTAAGTATACATACTGAGTTCCGAGTTTATTATTGGACCGCGCGATAAAATTCTTCCATAAACTGACACCCTTTTTTTTTTTTTTTTTTGTGGATGGGAAATCATCCAATGACCCCTCCCGCTCTGGGTGGAGCAGAAGGGAGTGTCAGACTCTTACTGACTAAAACCCACCCGTGTTCCTTCCTTAGCCCTTTGTGTTCCGGGGTAGCGGTAACCCTTTCGGACAATCCCGCTGCCCCGGCAGGCTTCGGCCCTTTCGGGCCCCTTCCTTATGCTGACATCTCTTTGAGGCGCGCGTGGAACACGTACGCGCCGTCCGGCACGGGCCTGGTCCTGATCGGACGGAGAGTTACCCATTACTCTCCGCCCGCAGGCCCGCGCCTACGGTGGCCGGGAGTCGTCTCGCGAAACTGACACCCTCAATCTCCCTTTAGAGCAGAAAAACATAAAATGACAAACTATAATTTACTTAGATAACTATTTGTGCCAAGTTTGAAGCTTAAATTTATTCATACCATTTTTTTGGAGTAAATCAAGCTACGCACTATAATACCGGGCTTAAAAATCGAATTACCACTTTTTTACCCGTCAGGGATCTACTTTCGAAAGACCCATTTCTTATTACTTACTTAGACAAATATTCCTTCCAAGTTTCAATTTTATTAACCAAATGAATAAGATTTTTCGTATAAAGTTTTTCCCCACTTTTCACCCCACACAGGAGGAATTTTGAAAAAATGTTTGGGATGTGTTCATAACTTGACTCAAAGATTATTTCCAACAATTTTCGAGTTAATCAAGCCACGTAGTAAAATAGAAAATTAACTACTCCTTTTCAGCCCGTCAGAGGTAGATTTTCGCAAAACCCTGATACATGTTATTCTTTACTTTTGGTCTTAAGTATAAATACTGAGTTTCGACTTAATCGGACCGCACGTTAAAAATTTTCCATACAAATGTTGACACCCCCTAATCGCCCTTTATGGGGTAGTTTAGAAAAGCAAAAAATGCCAAAATTCATAATTTACTTAGATAAGTATTCATGCCAAGTTTCAAGTATATTAACCAAATGAATAAGATTTTTCATATAAGCTGTATCCCCACTTTTCACCCCCACAGGGGTGGAATTTTGAAAAATCGTTTAGAATGTGTTCATTACTTGACTTACAGATTATTTATACCAATTTTCGAGTTAATTAAGCCAGGCAGTAAAATTTGCCCTATAAAATTAACTACCCCTTTTCTCCCCGTTAGGGGTAGATTTTCGAAAAACCCTGATACACGGAATTCTTTATTTTTGGTACTAGCTGTGCCCGCGACTTCGTTCGCGTGGTTGTCGAGAACAAAACAACGTCGTTTAGATAAGAGTATATCACCTTTTTGATGATTTAGATAAGAGTCCTGACTTTGGTATAGTTGATTACGTTAATGCTTCTCTATATACTATGTTAGCGGTGGAATTACCCGGAGCATATACAAAAAGGTTGTTTGGGTTGCTAACACGTGATAGAGAAACATAGAGTTGGCCGTGTGAAAAACAATCAAAAGTAAGGTCTACACCCGCAACGGATAACGTCTGGCCTTGGGCTTTATTAATAGTCATAGCGTAACAGAGGCTTACAGGAAATTGCACACGTTTGAAAGTAAACGGAAAATTATTGGGGATAATGGGTATCCTGGGAATGAAAACAACATCACCGGAGCCGCAACCTGTTAAGATTTCGGCTTCGATGACATTTCGTTGGAGATTTGTTACTCTCAACCGAGTTCCATTGCATAGTTTTGGTGGGCTTAAATTTCTGAGTAGAATGATTGGTACTCCGACTTTTAAATAAATTTTGTGTGCTGGAAGACCTGGTGTATTTAGAGAGTCTAAAAACTCTACTGGATAGTGGGTGGCATCTCCTTCTTCTAAAACCGTGTTAATAGATAAATATTCCCTACTTTCTCCAGAAACATGTACCAATATTTGAGAATTTATTGCTGCTGCTTGGTCGTTGCGAGGTGCCAAAATAGCTCGTTGGCATAGCCAAGCAGCGTCATGGTTCGAGATCTCTGATGGATCTCCGTATACAGAGGAAATGAGTTCCTGCTGTGAGGCAACAGAAGAACACAGGCTTTCGACTAAAGTTACTTTACCTCCTTCTTGAGTCGGGTATGTGCCGTTACCAATTTGAAGTAGTAAATTTGAGAAAACCTGCACGTTTGCGTCACCTCCCAAATATGCTCGCATATTAAAGCTCAAATTAGTTAATATGACACTACGCCATAAAATAGAGCTCTTTAAACAGGCACCTATTTCATCGGCCCTCGTTCCTCTGGGTATTACAGGGAGTGTCTGCCTGAAGTCTCCACAGAATAGCACCGTTAAGCCTCCCATCGGTCGGTCATTTTGTCTTATATCTCGCAACGTTCTATCTACAGCTTCCACAGCTTTACGATTTGCCATCGTACACTCGTCCCAAACGATAAGGGCGCAATCGCGTAAAACCCTTGCTTTATCACTATTGCGAGACACGTTGCAAACAGGGTTTTCTATGCTGTCCAAGTCGATTGGTATTTTAAATGTTGTATGTGCAGTTTTTCCTCCTGGTAATAAAGTGGCAGCTATTCCTGAGGAAGCGACGGCAAGGGCAATTTTGTTTTGGCTCCTTATTTGAGCCAAGATAACTTTAGTGAGGAAAGTTTTACCTGTTCCACCAGGTGCATCTAAAAACAGCATTTCTCCTAATGAATGTTCTACACTACAGCATACTCTATCAAAGATTTGACGTTGTTCTGACGTCAAATTTGAACAGCCATTTCGCAATATTTCTGCTAACTCTTCGGGGTTGTAATTTATTTCAGATGTATACTCCCTATTAATTCGTTCCCCACCAACTGTCGGTGTCGGCAAGCCGTATTGACTGAGGGGGTTCCCTCCTATACTTATAACTATATCTTGTATAGCCAGCAAAGCCCTATTATGGCAGGCCAGGTGCACGTCAAGATGGATGACTGGCGGATACCTTTCATGAATAGGGAAACTCAAAATGCGCCAAACTGCCTCCGAAGAGCTTATGTATCGGCCAGATTGATACCTTGTCACTTCATCAAATTGGTTGTTATTTCTTAGTGCTATCATGGCTTGATCACTACCTTTATTAACATATTTACATATATATTTTATAGATTCGACGCTATTACAAATTTCAACATTAATGTGTGCTTGAAAAGCGTTTGACAAAACTGGAGAATACGGTACCACCCAACTATTATTTAGAATTATTTCTTGTCCACGGAATCTGACAGTAGCTGTGAAACCACCTTGTGACGGTGATCTTCGCCGGTATTGCGGATACCCATTTTCCCCAGCCATAGTTAGTTCTTTCAGTGCTCTGGGGTATTTTTTTGAGCATTGACCATCTTTCATGCACGGTGATTCCCTGTTTAAGAGGCCACATGGCCCGTGAACCATATGTGTTTTTACTATGTCATGCAAAATCGGATCTGCATTATAGTCCGGAAATTCTGCACTTATGACACTGTCTATAGCATCGGGACGAATTTTTTCTTCCAGCCACAGAAGAATGTGCGCGTGGGGTAAACCACGCTTTTGCCACTCGACGCTATACATAAAACAAAGAGTTGAACCGAAAACTTTCTCCTTTGTAAGTAGATTAATCAAGACTTTGAGTTTTAAATGAAAAATCCTAGCAATAATGTCATGTCTGTCGTATGACGCCTGTCCTGTGAGAAGTGCCTGGCAAATCTCCGTCCACTTTGGATTTGTTGTAAATGTTATAAAAAGGTCCGGCCGGCCGTATTTACGGACGTAACAAAAAGCATCTTGCGTTCGTTCGTGCATATACCGCGGACCGCCTGTGAAACTGGATGGCAAAATAACCAATCGACCCAAGTTTTCGACGTTATTATCTGATTGCATGGCGTCCCGCAAGTGCACGTATTCTTCAGCGCGTAACCGTCGCTGGTTAGTGCGAATATACACTAAACGTTCAGTTTCTATTTTTGCGTACATGTCCACAATAAATTGGCTGAACAAACCACGAAATCGTTGCAAATATACGAAACTGTTTTGCCTTATTTGTAAAAGGTAGGAATAGTATTGTTGAGCAGATATTTTTTTTTGATAATTAGTGACTCTCGTAGTAGGGTTCACTTGGTACAGCCCAAAATTGTACCCATCTTCACCATGACAATAAATTAGTGGATATTGCAGGGCGTCGTAAGCTCGGTGGGTTTCCAAAATGCGTTGAAGGCGATCGTCGCGTGTACGCAACACGATATCACGTCTCTCACACTCCTGGTCGACTAAAACAACTGCAACTTCATCTGCGACGGGTGCATTGTGTCTTCCACGGTGTTCACCCACAGGACGTCTATCGGCACTTATAACAATTTTGAAATCATTGCTGCCTTGTGGAATTGACTCCAATGCAGCTTTGAATTCACGAACGTACTGGTTAACGTGATGCAGCAATTCTTGAAGTTGACCCAAAAGCTCAGCATTGAGCTGGGGAAAATTGTGATTTCTAACATTGAGCTGTTGCGTGTAATCGGATACAAAATAAATTTGGAGAAATTTGGGTTCATTTTCTGGCAGCAAAGATCCAATAAGGTGATAAACTTGACCTTGTACTTTGAAGGTTGGCATGAACGGTCCTTCCGTTATTTGTTTTGCCCCAAAGGAAGTCATTTGGAAAGCACTGTTATATAAACGAATATTATCCAAAAAACGGTTCGACTGGGGATGATCGCCATTCAGGAGACTTTTAAGTAAGTGTGGTGGATCTTGGAAATTTGGAAGAACAATTTTTCCATTTGAGCAGCACATTCCATCTGTCTCTTTCCTCCATTTCAAAGCATGACAAAAATTACAAATTTCTCTCATGTCACCCACGAAAGTAAAGCCAGCATAATTAATTCTAGACGAATATGTGAACCCTGATTTTTCCCTATTGTCCCAAGGTAATAAAATATTTGCATCGTCATTTTCCATGGACTCATCAGCTCCGCTATTTGTTTCTCTATTCATATGGTATCGAGCTCGTTCTATTTCTAGGCGAGATTGACGTTGTTCTGCTGTTTCTGCTCGTCTTAGTTCATCTATTCTTTCCCTTTCAGATGCAAGATAACTTTCATTGTTTCTTTGTACACCTACATAGTTATGTCTAGCTATTTGTAATCGTTCTTCTCTTTGGGAGAGAGATTCAGACTCGCGCGAGAGAGCGTGTCGCTCTCGGTCAGATGACAGACGTGCTTGGCGTTCCTCGATACTCTCTTGAGAACGCAAAGTCGCGGTCCGAGTTCTTTGCGAACTTAAGCGCGACTCCCTTTCTGTGAAAGTCTCTGACTCGCGTGAGAGAGACTGGCGCTCCCGATCAGCAGACAGCCGAACTTCGCGTTCCTGGATATTCTCTTGAGAACGCAAAGTCGCGGTCCGAGTTCTTTGCGAACTTAAGCGCGACTCCCTTTCTGTGAAAGTCTCTGACTCGCGTGAGAGAGACTGGCGCTCCCGATCAGCAGACAGCCGAACTTCGCGTTCCTGGATATTCTCTTGAGAACGCAAAGTCGCGGTCCGAGTTCTTTGCGAACTTAAGCGCGACTCCCTTTCTGTGAATGTCTCTGACTCACGTGAGAGAGAGTGGCGCTCCCGATCAGCAGACAGCCGGTCTTCGCGTTCCTGGATACTCTCTTGAGACCGCAAAGTCGCGGTCCGTGTTCTTTGTGAACTTAAACGTGACTCCCTTTCGGTGAACGTTTCCGATTCACGTGAAAGAGCGATGTGCTCTCGGTTAGCAGATAACCGTGCTTCACGATCTTCTTCCGATTCCTGAGACCTACAAAGTCTCATCCTTTTCGCATTTCGGCTACGCAGCGAAAGGTTAGTTTTTTTTCTTTGAGGCATTTTCAAGGAAAATTAAAGCAATAAACAAAACTAACAACACTTATGACTGAATAGCCTACAAACTTAAAAGAACGGTGCGTCGAACAGTCTAGTGTGACAACGTATCGTCTGTTCGTGGTCGTGACTCAACGAATTGGCAACACTAACTTACTGTATAACGATTGGCACTATTGGATTCAAACTACGAAGTAAATCAAATACAATCTTTACTTCGTACTTCAAACCAATGACCAAAGTTGACCAAACGAAACCAATAAGATAAGCAAATACTTTTTTTTCGACCAATTTAGAAAATCGATAAACCAAGCAACCAAAGAACTTTTACGACACACGCAAGAACTTTTAAGACACCTAACGAAACCCAATTTGCCTAGTAAACACGGTGGACGTCATCCTCGCGCGGAAAATCTTAACACCGCGATTCAGAAAATGACGTCATTTGCACAACGCCATCTATCGGATTTAGATTTCAACTATCAACATTAGTTCTATTTTTAGTCTTAAGATGTCGTTGCAAGTACTATACTTAATTGCGTAACGTAATATTTTACTTCTTGAACTCACTAAATTAATCATATCTTTTGATAGAGTGAACCGATTTCGATGAAACAAAAACTAAGTTAAACCTCAAGTTGCGTATAATTTTTGTATATAAACATTGTCAGCATTGAATTCGTAGATTTTACGTGATGTGCGCACAAACAAACAGACAAACAGACAAAAATTTCAAAAATGATGGAAATGGGTTCTGTTACTTATCTTTTCACACGCTGGCTATTTTTTGTTTCAATTTCTTCAATGTACAAAAATGACTTTTCTACAGATTTATTATATGTATAGATTGTGTGCAACTTAATAAAGTAATTAGTGTAAACGCGAAATTTATTTGGTTTTCAGTTTGTGCTGGTAAACCATTTAAGTCCATATAATATGTGATAGTGTGATTTGCGGTATAACTGCTCAAATTGGAGAACCTTTCTGAAACTGAACTAAACTTTTAAACATTTGTGAGTTTAGGCCTGGTAAAAACGCATCATAATCTATGTATATCTACATATTAATAATAAAGCTATTTTTTTTTTTAATATAAACGCGCTAATCTCTGTAACTACTGCGGGGCAATTGCGTAACACATTATCAATGGGAATCGATTTCATGTTGACAGTTCAACAACATTCATTGCGGTATTTACGTCTTGAGCAAACAAATTTTTCGAACTTACGAAGCAATGGATTAGCAATTTGCTTCAAAATGATTCAGATTCCGATTCATAGTGTGTTACGCAACTAGGCTGCTGGTCGGATAAATTTGAAAAAATCTTTTTGCCTTTGATAGCACAATTCTTGAGAAAGGCGACATGACCCTAAGACCCTTAGAAGCAAATAGAAAAATAAGAGCAAATAGAAAAACAAGAGCAAATAGAAAAATAGTTAGAAAGAACGCTAAACAAAAACGAAGTAATAACGCGGGCAGACGATGCGATACGACGCGATAGGACTGGGGGCAAGAAATTTCACGCAGACGAAGTCGCGGGCAAAAGCTAGTTATCGATACATCTTTATAGGTAAGCTTTGCATCAGAACAGATTCTCTCTCAAAAAGGCTTCCAGCTTCACCGGAATAGCTTATGAGGTGCTTATGAGAATTATTATAATATGGATTAATCAATTTAGGGGTTGACTGATCATGGTGCGCCAGACGGACAAAAGCATCCATAAACAAATGAATTTGTCTTTGTTTCATGTCTTTTCGCTCACAAACTGGATTAACAACAATGTAATACAAATAAATAAAATGTAAATGTCTGTTAAAATAAGTTTTTTTTTTTACTAAATGCATATAAAAAGTAACAGTACATACGGTCTTTATTAAAAAAAAAACAATTTTTTTTTGGTCCGTCTTATCTCTGAAACGGCTGAACCGAAATTGATGGGACTTTCACTACCAGATTGTTGATGTTATAAGGAGTGACTAAGGGTACTTTTATTTTAGAAAAATAATTAGGGTTAACAAAAATAATAAAACCCGTGAAAACCATTATGCACGCGGACGAAGTCGCGGGCACAGCATTTACCTCCTTGTTCACACTTAACATATGCCACACAAACCCATGACAAAGCTAATTACAATCTAAATGATTACAATAGCACATTCCACGACATGTTAATAATGTTGCCTTTGAATGCTACTACCAACACGGCATACATATAAAATGTAATCAGCATTGAAATTTCTGATCCAATTCCCGATAGCCCGAAATATATCATTGAATTGTATGATCTCACCCTGTACTGCTTTTTCCTGTGACAATCCGGAAGAAGCTTAATTGCATGGGAATTAGTTTTAATTGCATGGGAATTAGTTTTCCCACGTAATGTTCCCACTGCTGGGAAACAGGCTTCCTCTCTGTGAGAGGGAGTGGGCCCAGTGTGGATTAGCGGATGCTGGCGCTTTACTTTGTGTAATTTATTTCAATACTGCTCTCCAAACGGTGAAGGAAAACATGGAAACCGGCTTGTAGAACCAAAAATTCGAAGACATTTGTGACATCCAACAATTCGCACTGGGCCCGCGTGGTGGACTACGGCCCGCTTCTTCTCACAGAGAGGAGCTCTCCAGCAGAAGGAACAGTGGATGATTATCGTTTTGTTTTCGTCGATGCAATTTGTTTTAGTTGTTGAGGTACCTTCCATTATTTGTCTAATGAAAGACGTTAACGAGAGAAGTATATTATATCATATACTAGCATCCGAAATTTTGAGGTACAGTACCTACAGGTACCTACAGAAAACTTAAACTTAGCTCGTGCTTTCTACCTTTTCTCTCTGCTTTTCTGCATATGTTAGTGTTTCTGACTATTTTTCACTGGTTCCACTCTTGTTCAGACACAGGCCTCTGAAATATAATGTTAATTGTATATGGCTACACAGACGTAGTGACCATTATCCATTTCTTTTGATGAGCTTACTGTAAACGTATCCCTCCAACCGTTTCAATTCAATTCCTTCCTTTACCGGATTATGTTAAATTACCGGATTATATTAAACCTGTCTTTTTGCTTGAATTTAAATTTTACGTATAAAAGCTTTTCAGCGAAAATTGAGTGACGGACCATCAGGGGGTGTCGAAAAGCAATTTCAGAACTAGGTATTGTTTAATTAATTTATTTTCTAAATACTACGAAAACCCTCTCACAAATTAGAAACATCAAAGGACTACCTTTTAAACATCAACGGTTTCGCATGATCCGTATCGAGATACAGATAAAGATATCGAGATAAAGATTTATTTTATTTGATTCAATCAAGTTTTAATTGTTGAATACGTTAAAATATTAACGTAATATATCTCTTCCAGTTCTGTAGTAAAATTTTATTAATCTCTTAAATAAATTGAAAACTATAGTTTTGTATAATTTAGAAGCATTTTTTTTTTTATTTTGTTTTAAGAACCATGGATCCGTTTATTATGATTTTATTATGTTAAATTAAAAGAGCATGGCAGTTGAGAATGTGTCGTGCTCACTTAAATGTCTCACTGATGGTAGCGCGTGTGTTGGATCATTCGGTTCCCTACAAAATGGGTGAGCTCGATGGTACTGATCCATGCGTCATGTTCGTGAACGGGCGCCATCGGTTAAGACTGGGCATCTCTTAGAGCGCCTTCACACTAGCGTTTGTCCAGCTTAGGCGTTCGATAAACGTACGCGCAGCGCAGACGCCGCGACTACGCGGCGCAGGCGTCGCGTTGTCGCGGCGTCAGTGCAAGGGTAAATTAATACGCTGCATCAGTCCCACGCCCGCACAGGGGCGCTCGGCTGCGGGTGGCTATCGTATTATTATATTACAGTTGTGTTATTATATTAGAGGTTTCCATACTATTAATAAGTGATTGAATTTTGGGTATGAATTGCGAAAGTTTACCAGTAACGCCATCTGTTGTAGTTAGATGGGTCTCTTTGTGACTTGTATTGACTTTATAATCGCACAACAATTGTCAGGCCTGTTGGTCTAGTGGTTAGTGACCCTGACTGCTATGCCGGAGGTCGTGGGTTCGATTCCCACCCAGGACAAATGTTTGTGTAATGAGCACGATCATTTGTTCTGTGTCTGGGTGTAATTTCTCTATAATATTTATGTATTTAGAAATATATAAGTATGTTTATCAGTTGTCTAGTACCCATAACACAAGCTCTGCTTAGCTTGGGACTAGATGGCGTTGTGTGATAGTTGTGGAATATTATTATTATATTATTATATTATATTACAACAGACTATGGTCTTTCGAAATTTTCTTCTTATTTTGGTTTGTCTTGTGCTATGAAATTTTTGACAACCCATTTTCCAGATCGGTACTTTCATGTGTTACGATATCGTTAGATGTTGAGTTTTGATTTGGGTTACTTTGGTTTGGGTGAGTTGGAGTTGTGCGCCTTGTTTCAAACACGTTTAAAAAGTTGCTCCCGGCATCAGTTTCGGCTCTTTTACCATCAAAACTGACTAAATTCGTACCTTTCGTACCTTAATTAACAATGGCGGCGTTCACAGCGTAAACTTCACAAAGGTACGGTAGACAAAGGCATTTGACAATAATCCTATCAAAGGGCAAGGGAACAATGCGCTGACCTATTCTGGACAGTCTTAGCAGTTCATCTGACGCTATTGTCCTGTTTTTGTGAACAAATTATTTGAAATAACTTATTGTTTAGTTAGCGGAACAGAAAGCGGTAAAATTAGTTGTGGTACTTGGGAATGTTGAGGTTTTTTTCATTAAGAAAAAAATAGATACACGATGTTTTATGTAATGATACTGAAATTGCTTTTTACTTTTCTGTTGAGCAATTCCTTAAAATACAAAGAATGATAATGCCTTATACAACGCATTGCTATTGCCTGATTTTTCAACCAAAAAGCTCGATTCTATTCCATTAAGAACTTAAAATCCCAAAATAAAAGCACCGTTGCTAAAAAAATTCCATGAAACGACAGTATAACAAATTAATTTTAAAACCGTTTCGTTGTAGATTTGATTACCGCTGGAAACATATTACCATTCTTAAAAAAAACATATTTCTGAAAATAAAAATAAAAGCCACCGATCACTTTGCCCCTATGACAGCAAAAAAGGGGTTCTGAATTTTAACCGGGAACTTTTCATACCTCTTTGTCAGCATATAAAGTTACCGCATATTTGTGACAAATTTAATTTTACGGGAAACGTGACGTGAAACTGACGCAGACGGGAAATATCTTAAAACGATACAAACTGGAAACGATGCGATGTTAAAGAGGAAAGCGTGGCAACAATTTCACTCGACCGCGAGTTTTGTCTGAACTAGCTATTAGTTTTTCGTGCTTATTCTTTTTTAGAATAAAATGAGGTTTTCTGTGCTGGCGAAATTCTGAAAATTCTTGTTTCGGAGCTGTCATTGTATGCAAAATATATAGAAGTTAACTGTTGGAAAAGTGCTGCTTCTGGATAAACTGGAAAAATATAATACATATTTTATTTTCTAAACTAATATTATAAAGAGAAAAGAAAATTTGATTTTTTTGTAAGTTTGTTTGTTACGCTTTCACGCTAATACGGCAGAACGGATTTGAATGAAATTTAGGCATATAGGCAGACCATGACCTGGATTAGGACATGTAACTTTTTATCCCGATATTCCCACGGAATCGAGGCATATGCGGGTGTAACAGCGGGCCCCAGCTAGTAGTTGATACTTTAATATTTTCAAACACAATTAGAGTATTTATTTAGTGATTCGAATGTGAAAGGCAGAAGCTATTTCTTTATTAGACCAACTGAGTAATGCAGATACAATGTCTAACATTGCATTCAATATTACAACTCATGTGCCTTACCAAATCGTACTACAGGACATCATAGATTAGTACATTCCAGGGTAATTTAAATGTACTCTGAGATGTATCAGTAACAGTCTCAGGGATTTATGTGTATATCTCTAACTGCCAGCCTCGACAGAAGGGATCTATGGCTTCGCTTTGTTTTATGTACAGCGTCCATCAGGGTTTCATGAGCAATAGAATCGTCTATGACACTTTCATAGTATTGAGGGGCATAGATTTTGAAGAGAACATCAATATACTGAAGCTAAATATTTCTTCTTTATAGTATTTGTAGGAATATGTATAAATCCAGCTTGCTCTGACAAAATATAAACACCCTTGCAAGATTTTATTTAGAGCTTAATAAATTCGGCGACACGTTGAATTTTCTACAACATTCTGACGGCATGTAAAAATCATAGTGCTACCCGTGTAGAATAGAAAATAAATAAAATAGACGTTACGATGCAAAAGTCGCGGTACGCCAGTGCGGTCCAATCCAATTTGCGGCGGATTCGACCAGATATTACCGGTTTGTGCCGAAACGTATCGAAGTAGAAATAGCTTATACGACATTTCAGATTTTTTTCTGAGTAAATGTCAAGCCTTTTACAGATTCAACAAGGAAGAAATAAAAGTAAGTAAGTAAAACTGTATGAAATAATAAAACTGTTTCATTTCTCTGAAACACAGAAAAAGCAGTAACATGAAAGTACCGCCGTATCTTTTTATTTTCGTTTTAGTTATAAAGAATTCATTTCTTTAAAAAAACTAGCCAGTCTAAGAATAAGCTCCAAATCCAATAAAATTCTAGCCTCGACATATTTTGGAGCACTATCCTGAATCCTCCAATCTTGAAAATGTGCCTCTATCCTAGCGTGTTTCTACTAAATTCAATAAAACTATCTTTGACCACGAAAAGTAGAAAATAAAGGACAATACACAGCGCATGACGAAACAAAGTTTACGGCTGTCGTAGATAATTCAGGGACCCGGCTCATAAGGTTTAGTGTCACAGGACGGTTTATTGGCGTGCTGAAGCAATATGGGCTTCCATTACTGTAATAGATACTGTGGTATAACGTACCAGTATATTTTTATACAGGTGGTGTGGTTTTTCGGATTGTTTCGAGTGTCTAGGCATTACAAAAAAGTATATTCTATGTACATGTATCTATGTTTAATCAAATCATTGGATTCATTATAATTATTGACGATTCTTGGAAGGCCAGATATTCTTTAATAAAAAGATTCTATTAATACTAATAACAAGTTGGCAAATTAAAATGTTTTATTTTAATCCTTTAATTGGAAAACTACCTTAACGAGTTTTCGTTTTGCTAAGGTTTTATTGAACATAGCTTATAAATACTTAAAAGTTGTTCGTACCTATACCAAAGTAATTCATAAGTACTTAAAACCTTTTCTTTTTTTCACAGGTAAAGCAGTTTTTAGGCACATAAACAATGAAGAACCTAATCAACATAATGGTAAATAATGTGAAGATTACAAACAAACAACCAACTGTACAATAACTGAAGGCAAACCATTTAGGCAAAAAACTCCGCCATACTCAAAACTTTCACGAAAAGTTTCCATCTTTTCTTGCCAAATGCGACACGAACGTTACTTGATTTATTATAGGTTTTCAATTACTTACTGTTGATCTTACCCACAGACCTAACTTAATCTAGAATCGAATGATGAACACTGCATTCATCCCTTCGAATCAGGAAGGTCGCAAACGAATTACCCTTAAGAGGGATTGTAAGAGGTCCGTCGTAATGCGACAACCCCACAATGTGCCTTCAGCCTTACCTACAATGTATCCGCGAGTGAAATTGTGGTTTACCATCAAACGGGTAACGCTTTGTCTGTGAACATAGACTCGATCTAGGAGCTAATGATTGTGATTCGGCGGCTGTTGTATCGCATTTCTATTTTGTGAGCAAACAATTTTGGTAATTAGGATACCAAAACAACATGTATGTGTCGTATTAATCTAGTTGTGACAACTCTTAATTATACCACGGAATTAATGATACGATGATAAATGAGTAACAGTATATAAAACTGCCACACATTCTTTAATTAGTAAAATCAAAGAAGCCAAGATCTTTCTCCAATTAGAACATCGTATTAAATGATATGTCCAAGATTCTAATAAAAATAAACTGTCAAAGACCACAAGTCTACAACCGATACATTGAAACTCTCGCGTTCAATTAATAAAGTTTGTACGAAACGAAACTCCATCTTCAGAGATAAAATAGGAAGTATAGGAACAATAATAGCCCTCTTGCAGATCGTTTTAAAAACAAACACTTTAGCTAGCTAGGAGTTTTCGACAGGAACAAATGAAGTGCGAGCTCCAGCTGAAGGCAGACATTGAAACATAAGTCGTGTACTAGACGAGAATAATTGTTAGCAAAACGAAGATTTATCACTGTTTAGTTTTGTTCTTAGTTAGTTCCTGTGTTTTATAAATGATGCTGCATACTGCACTAGTGCTTAAAAACTTAGTGGCTGAAATGGTAAGACTTCTGTTAGAAATGGGATGCGGAAAGCTTTAAAGCTTTTATTCGTTTTCTTTAATTAAGTTGGTAATTATAGAACTTTCGTTGGTGAGTTCTTAGTTGCTTATTAGGTAATGTTCAAAACCAACCGAGCTCATTACCAAAACAAACACATAACACAAACAAATCTCACAATTACGTTTACACCTAATACATAAACATTAAACCAAATTAATATGCATTACAAAAAAATCTGGTCCAATTATAAACCCTTGAGGGACCCCAAACATTATCGCATAAAGACTGATGCGGTCAGGACAGTCAACGAAACTATCATAGATTGAGCCCCTGTCAACTAATTTACATTTGCAAATGGAACTAAAAGCCGGCATTAGCATTGGTAAGTGGCTCAAGAGGAGTCGGGCTTTCGAAAGCCATTTTCAATGCTATTTGATTCGATATTCAGGATTAATTATGTTATAGGTTTGAATTTCGATGTGCCAACATTAGTTTCGACTGAAGCTTGTATCTGTATGTGCAAACTTGTCCATTAATGTTTCTGATCGCATAATAGGTAGACAGGATATTTCGAATTCAAACCAAAGCTTTCATGTTGTAATAATTAATGATCATCGTCCACAAAAACCAGTACATCAAACGCATCAATAACGAACAACTCAATCAATCGCAAATATTGCCCTTTTTCTGCTAAAAACTCTATATTTTCCTTGCGCACACATTTTAATCAAATTCGACATCAAAAATTCTCTTTGACGCGCTATCACCGGGTATTGGGCAAATGTAGGGAAAAACTTTTTTTATTTTATTATCACACAAAGGTGCGTCGGGCCCAAATTAAACAAGTTGCGCGATCGACGGGGCTGTTGACAGTCGAAAGTAAACATTACAGGTCAGAGATTAAAATTCAAAATTGCTGCGCAAAGAGCAGTTTTACATTTAACAAAGTCCCTCAATATCAATATTGTGTAAAGGGTTAAAACAGTTACGTTATTTGCATGGTTGATTTCAATGATGTCCAAAAACTATTGTTGGTTTTAATTTCATGTTTTTTGGGGAAAAGTTTTACAAAGGTTTTTAATTTTTGCTACACGTTGTTTAATATTTTATTGTTTCATTAATGAATATGTTATTTCTCGAAATTCCAAAGCAAACTCCAAAGGGAAATAATTTCTTTCATACTCCTACATTAGTGTACACAAAGTTTATTATTTATGTCAACTTCATTCATTTCATTTTTGTTTGTTCATGAATAACCAAAGTCCTTTGAAACGATTTTCCTTATCAAATTCAAGGACCAATGCTTTTTCTCGTTTTTGTTTGATCTCGGCAATGACGTCAAAATTTATTGAAATAAAAATTTCGGTATTACCTCCGGTACTGTTTTCCTACGATCTTGCCTTCACTGCGTAATAATTATAATTTTTAGGAATTCCGTCCTTCTAGCGTTTAAATAATATAAAAAGGAAAGTCATTTTGTTGGCAATACGGCCTCTCAGTCTCAGTCCTTGAGATGTTGCCTGCTAGAAACACGGTAAAAAGTTGCTTACTTATGTATGTTGTGTTGCGAAAATGTTGCTATCTTGAATTCGTGGCTTTATTGGCCCCTGGCTTAACCCACTATCGGTTTTTCATGAGATCGTGTGTTAGAACTTACTTACATGCAAAGACCACTATCACTTGTCTTTATTAGGGAAGGAACACGTTAGTATAATAAAATCTTTGTTTATAGAGGCCGCAAAATGTAAATTGATCTTTTTGAGCTCTAACTTATTTAACTGCAAAACTAAAGAAAACTATTGCGTTTTCATTTTATTTGTGCGCAACTTGACAGATACCTTCACTTTGTAACAGTATTTTAAACATGTTGTGACGTCATAATGAAACTCCATGTTACCTAAGCACCTTACATTTATATCCCAGGAAATATGCGGTAACATATTAAAAAATTCTCCTAAATAAGTCGCTACTTCGCTTTCTATTTATATTTTAACTTTCTCCACGTTTTCATTTACAAAGGCTCTCAGCAGAAATTGTTCCATGAAATTATCCGAAAAATTCTCAACATTACCATCTTCAAAAAAAATCTCTACAGCTATTCTTTGCATCTAATACTTATACTCTTTTACCACGTTCGTGGAAGCGAGCGAGTTTTGCATTATTCTTATGTACAAAGCCTTTTAATGTCAATATGTGTTCGGTGAAATCTGAATTTTCCTTTCATGCTCTTTTGAGGTCTATCCCGCTGCATCGTCAGGGTGCTTGTCGGAATAGCTCTGTAATTCAATATTCCGATGTTTACTCCTCTTGCGGATGATGATAAACTGGTAGATAATATTTGTAAGGAATATTTTATGAGGTTCATGGAAAAATACAATAAGGGGTTTAATGTTACACTGGAGTTTTGACAAGGAGTACAATGACAATTGCATTACTTACTGAGCTTTTTTGTAAAGCTCAGTAAGTAAAAACATAATACATTACATTATATATATTATATACATTACATATTATATTTTTACATTGTATTAAAATAACTGGCACGATTTTTTCACAAGAGATTTGATATTTTTATGAATCGAACCAGCCTGGTATACCTACTGCTGGTTTAGTATTTAGAAATCTAAAGGTCGAACCACAATTCAATCCAAATATGAAAAATGATTTTTAAATTGAAGTTATAACGTATGTTCCAAAAAAGGCTACAAAATGGCACCCTAATGACAATACGAATCAAAATGAACACTAAGCACTGTCACAAATAGCACCAATTTAAAAAACTACGAAGAAAATAAAAGATTGGTGATGGAATTGTAGCGAGCGAAGCGTTTTAACATTCATAGCGATTCCCTTCGGCCGGTTGATTACTGCTTTTGTTACCTCCCTTGTTAATTGTGCTTGTAATTAATTGTGTTGCATTGTATTTTACGCTTACTGAAACTCAATAATGGAAGCAGAAATCTAAGGCCCTAAAGCAATAAGAAAAAACAAATAATATAATATTATATATATATTTTCGTTTTATTTTTTCCATCGACGTGCTAAGAAGAAAGAGATCGAAATGGACTGAATTTATAAATTTCTTTTTGGAAACCTAACAAAAAAATGATATAAAGTCATGTTTCAAAAGAAGGGAAATTATTAATTAGACTATAAAATAACTAAGTACTGAATAAAAAATAAAAGCACTATAACTATCGACATTCATGATGAAACTCCACGACACAAACGTGAGCGACGTCACTCTACGGCAAGCAGCAAAGTGTGTTATGAACCCCATTAAACATTCAAAACAAAAACTTCCAAAAACATCCTATTTTAGAATAACAGACTGCAGAAATAACTTTCATTAAAAAATATTTCGAGCTGAATCGGGCCACTGAATGGCGGGATTAAAAATAATACGCCTTTTATATCTTCTCGTAATGCGGTGCTGAAATGCTCGTACTTACCGCCGTTTTCAGATTATGAAAAATGTTTTTCAGCTGAAAACTGGCTGTATCCTGTGCCTCTCGTATCGCAGGATATGTCCCTTTTTTAATATTCCGCTATAGAATTACCGTGTTTCAGGATTTAGAAGTGCGGGGTTTTTCTGTGACATGTAAGGGTTGGAAGTGTGAAAGAGATCGATTAATTGGTCTCGCTGGTGATTGCTGCTCAAAAGTGCTACAAACTTTATACGCGTCAACGCGCGGTACCGTATCGGCGGTAAGCTTGTATCATCATGACTGCGATACATATCGAAGTACCACGTTGGGCGCCAATTATAACCTTATAATATTGTCTAATCTGTATAGTCAGGATTCGCATTTTCCTCAACAAAACGGTTAATGGCCAGTCAATATTTCCTATGAACTATGCAACAGTTCATTTTTCCCATCGAAATATTCTGCCGGCCACTTGAAACTGAAACTCAATGTAAATTGTTTTGAAAGCTAACAGAACCGGCTGTCTGGCCGTTTGCGTTGTAGCCACGCTAATGATTTAAGTTTTCAAGCTTTTAAAGGTTTTTTTGGACCCTCTATAGCTCTGGAAGTTTTAAGGTCTGCTCGGGTTTATGAACTTTATGATTAATTTAGAGGTTATTATTTTTATGCTGGTTTTGGGATTAATTAAGAGCAGGTGTGAAGACGAGGGTTGTGGTGTCCCAGCTGTGAGAACATTATAGGCAGATCATGCTTTGCATGAAGAAGTGTTATGAATAAAACGTGAAATATTTATGCAACTAAACGGAACGAATCTACTAACCAATTTGCGTTTCAATTTAATGTCAAGGCTACAATGATCAATCAAAAACCATAATTTTAAAAGCTACCGCTCCTAGCATCCACTTTCACAAAATACACGTTTTAGTTAGAATCCTCTAACGCAAAACAAAATAAAAAAATTCCCGAGGTCTCAAAAAATTTCGCCGTTAGCAACTGGTTTCGAAAACGTAAAAAAACGTTGAGGGAACCCAAATCAGATATATTCTGTATGGGGAGCGTGATTTTCCTCACAATATGTGCGTTTACCTAACAAAGCCAATGTCTACCCACCCTTGTGCTCGCTCTAGTGGAAACGCACGGTGTTTCGCATTGCTATTTTTAATGGTAAAGGGCCGTGATTCGGTTATCATGTTTTCTTTTTCATGTAGAACAGTGTTGAACCAGCTGGTGGAGCTCCCATACGATTTGTTTGGTTGCAGGCTTTGGTTACAAGAAGAAGGTTCAATTTTTCATTACAGAACTGACGAGCCAATGAACTTGGGCTTCCCAAAATAACTATAGTTAGTGTTGACTGTACTAAATTTCTAGTCTTCATTCATGAGTAATTTAAACAGGTACTAAATAGGTACAAGTAATTTGTGTCAGTAGAAAAAGAAGTCAGTAGCGTTACACCTTTAGAACCTTTTTAACCTACTCCAATAAAGGAGGTTCTGTATTCGACCCGTAAGTATGTATGTTTGTAGGTATGTCCGCGATTTCCTCAAAAACTCATGATCCAATTTTGATAATTCTTTCATTAATGTGATCTACATACTTTCAAGAAGGTTTTAGTAACTAATAAATTAGGTCATTATACTTATGTACGAAGTAATATATATAAATGTACTGTATCTCCGGCATTTCTATGCGAATTTTGATGATTCTTTTAGTGGGTGTCTTCAATTCTTCAATGCACTAGTGATCATTGAATTTTTGTTGGATATGTCAGCTAAAAAGTGAGAAATGAAAACTTTTTTACAAAAAGACAACCGACTTCCAAAAAACACTACAAAGTGAAAAATAATTTTAATTTCGGAAGTCGGTGTCAAAAAACGAAAATGCGGAACCCTACAAACACGCTGTTTACTTCAGTAAATAATATAATCTTATTGGAACATCTATTTAATGTTCAAACGTGAATAGAGACGATTGAAAGATGACAGAAGGGTGTGGTATTGACGACAAGGTGGGGCCACGAGACAAGCGTGCGCTACTATCAAGTTCACGGACTACTCCCTCATAAAGAGGATTGAGTCCCAGCGGTGAAAACATTACATCACCCTAATTGGGTAACACACTATCAATCGGAATCAGAATAATTTTGAAGCAAATTGCTAATCCATTGCTTCATAAGTTCGAAAAATTTGTCCGCTCAACATGTAAATAACGCAATAAATGTTGTTGAACCGTCAAAATGAAACCGATTCCGATTGATAATGTGTTACGCGATTGCCCCGCGCGTATGTTGGATATGCGCTAAGCATCCCAAATTCTGACCACGACGGTATTTTTAATAGTCCTCGAGTAATAGAGTGAAAAATGCTCACTTTCTTGCAATGTTTCAATCGCTTTTATAAAGCTTTATTTTATCTTGGGGGATATCCTCCACTACTGACGTTTCAAAGCATTTCTCCACAGCGCAATCTCGACTGTGGAAGAGGAATAGTATATCATATTCATTCTGACATCGTATAGCACAACAAATTCCAGCAGATTTGTGCTCGGTTGATGGTAATAGGCTCAACTTCTACAGTACTAGGTAATTGCGTAACACACTATCAGTAACAATGGGTTTCGTTTTGAGAGTTCAACAACATTCATTGCGTTATTTACGTTGTTGAGTAGACACATTTTTCGAACATATGGAGCAATATCGTTCAAAATTATTCACATTTATATTGATAATGTTCTGGTAATATATGGATATAAGGTTCTGGTAATTGTTCAATTACCAGAACCTTAATTGCGTAACACATTCCACACTTCGGCAGTTATGTTGATTACTGCCGAAGTGTGGGTCTACTATAGGTCCGGTACACCTCTGCCTCATCCTTCAGACGACGAATTTGTTAGAAAATACGTTCGTGTCAAAAAACCTCGTAGAAATCTCCGCTGTCCTCGCAGCCCCAACATTATCTTTCCCGCGACGCTGAACGGCAATTGATTCGATGCGTTCCGATAATAAACATGTCCTTTCGTGTTCAATCGAACTGTGACTGTTAACGTTCCCAGTTATTTCCATTTCTTGTTGGCTATTATTTTTTTTTTGTAAAAGCCTTTAGCATTAACGTCATGGAGTCACTTAAGCAAAAAAAAAAAAACATGTTTTTCTTTTAGACTTGGAGTCAAATTTCAGCCTAAAGCTAACTTACCATCATCTACGTTAATATACCCCTGAACTGAACCCTTATCGTATGTAGATATTTTCTCTTGACGGTGTATGTTAGCTACATGAAAAATAGTTCACCACTAATTGCACGAAAACTGATACAGCACTTTTGTAGAAAACCGTCGATGAATCATAGCACCCTCCATGTTATGATTGAGTAAGCCTACAGACCTTACCATTCTAGCTACGTCATCCAACATGAATTAGTTTATGGCCATTTTACGATATACCTACGAACATTAAAACTAATTTTGCGAGCGATTTCGGATTCTTAATAAAACACGAGGGTGGCTAATGAGTTTGAGGCTGAAATTATATTGGTTTTAATATCAATGTTGAACCTGAAAATTCTTTGTAAAAGTAAATTTATTCTGACATTATATTCGAAGAAAGATTATTTTTAGCTCTGAAGTAGGGTATATAATGTTTTTAATATAACCTGAGTAGGGTATGATTGGGGGTTCTGCATCACTTGCTCTCGCATGCGCTCGAGCGGCGCAATGCAGAAGCCCCCCAATCATACCCTACTAAGATAAAATTTGCCTTGCAGATTGAACAAATTGATCGCATGTACTTAATGACAATTATAAACATCAATATCAAGTTCGAACGCTGCATAGCGTTATGTAGTGTGCCATGAGTGCTGTTGCAGACATTTATTTATATAGTATTTTCCTTTCACAGCGTTCAAATAATAACATTGAGGAAAATGTATAGCATGTTGCATCCAAGGATCGTCGTAAATCTCCCAATCTTCAATAACAACTCCACATGAGAAACATGTCGCTTTGTCATTTACACTATTTCCACAGTAAAAAAATCCGGCGTCGGCCATTTCCATTACCAATCTTCTCCTTGAATCAACCGTTGCCCAATAATAACTAAACGATAATTCACGCATTTTATAAGTATTATACATGTCATATCGAGGACTGTATTTATTTATTATCTGACTGATCCGCATATTATTATCTCAAATAAATATAATCTTACAAGTACTACTCCTAACTGTTTACTCACTTCCTAGTTCTTGATACAGATAATTATAAAAGTGTAATGACATCGCACATCTGTTGCCATCAACTTATAACGATTAACGTTGGTCAGGATTGGTGGGGATAGGAAACTGATACATATTACCCAATTTTGAGAAATTAAACAAGGTAATGTTTATTTCAAAATTTTATTATCCATACACCATTTATTTAAACATATTACATTTTTTAAAGCACATATTGAATCATGATAAATACAACTATACACATCATGAGAATGTTCATATTTATTATACAAGCTTAATAAGTTAGGACAACCTTCATCTTCTAAATTACTTACATTATTATTATTCGAAATATTTTTTAACCATAACACTTTTTCTAAACCTTTGGTGTAAACACTTTTATCTCTTAAAATATCTACGATCAAATTCTGATGATTTGAGTAAGATACAAATCCTTCACTCCAGTATATCTTTCTGTTACGTTCAATCCAACTGACTTGTCGTTTTTCTGGTTTCGTCAAATCGTGAAATGGAAATGGTGGCTTAATTA
Organism: Globia sparganii; assembly: GCA_949316385.1. Lineage (NCBI taxonomy): Eukaryota > Metazoa > Arthropoda > Insecta > Lepidoptera > Noctuidae > Globia > Globia sparganii. The sequence goes on from OX438654.1 coordinate 2,516,347, forward strand.
AAAACACCTGAATTTTTTTATTACATAATACAGCAATTTCCTTAACGATAAATTCATTTGCTTCTGTTTTAAAACCTTGAACATCTACAATGGCAGTCATGATAACCTGCGCACTATGTTACTCAAAGGTTTATATTCCACAAGTCGATCGTTAATAATTAAACAATATCCAGTTGTGTTATCTGGTATAGGTGCTGAACACTCAATCTCCAGCCGCACATCTACGGGGCCTGTTTTCAAACTGTCGTTTTGTCTAGAACAGTCTATGATAAAGAGAGGAGCTTTGTCCTTGAAATCGACCAAATCAAGCAGCGGGTCTGCAGGACAGTTGTAATATGACTGACGAAATTTCACATACATTTCATATAATATATTGTATTTGTTCTCGGAAAAATTTAAGCTTAGAGGCTCGTAAGGATAATATTTAGAATTCAAAAATAGTGTTACGTTGGTAACCCCACAGTGATCAAACAAAGAACTGTCTTTGGTTTTATTATTTTTTCTATTGGTTTGTAAGCAAAAAATTATATATCGAGGTTTCTCTAATTGTGACGCAGTCTTAACTGACCAAGAATGTTTTGTAGTTTTAGGGAGCAACGGATACTCATACAAATCCCAATTTCGAAACGCCATCTGGATAGGTCTATCTCTTTCCAAGTGTTTTAGAAGTGTCAGTCGTTCGCGGTCTGACACTTTTATATGCGGCACACGCCATTGTAATCTTTGTATGTCTATTTGAATATGCATAACATCATCAGTCGCTATGATACTATTTAGGTTAGAATTACTTCTATTCAGAATAAGTTCATGTTTACAATTTATCACAATTTTATTATAATCCTCCGCAAATCCTAAAATCTTATTAAGAGGTACAACAGCACTAAAATGACCGTCATTTTTAAATCCATCTGTGTTCCAACCCCATAAGGCAGCAACTTTATTTTCTGCATCATTCATTGAAACGTATGACTTTATTGTCGACGTAATTCCAGAATTTTTAATACGATCTATTTCAATACCATTTATTTCGTATCTGATATCTTGAAACAAAAACATAACAGGGTTGTTACTGAATGTAATATTTTTCTTAATCGCTTTTCCATCTTTATCAAAGAACTTTGCTTGGCCTTCGATGTAAATTGAACTGGCTGACGGTAACACGTATATGTCTTGTTGGTGGATGGGAATTCTGATTTCATCGTTTTCTCTAAAGCTGTTATTGTAGGGATTGTATGAATGGACTTCATAGCTTTCAATCGAAGTATCGAAGTGTGGTAATTCATTAATCTGTAGAATATTCATATTTTAAAACCTAATGCTTTAAGAAAAGCTTGATTTGTTTTAGTCAATTTTATAACTTTTTTCTTACGTCTTTGCACCTTAGTGGTTGTAGAAGAAATAGGACGCTTTTTGTTAACTGCAGGGCTTTTATAATATAATATCATTTTATTTTTCTTATATGAAGGCGTAGTTGGATATTATGTTCTTCTCTAAAGTTAATACAGTAACCAAATTGATCAACTATCCTAATAGATATAGACAAAATAATGTTTTTATTCACTGGAAAGTAAATAACGTTTTGCGGTGTTTCTATGATTTGATGACCTGTAGCAGCATTAGATACAAATTCATGAATAATATGACTGGGTAACCCGTTACAGTACGAACCGTGTATAAGATCACATTCAATTCTGATCACAGGGAGAATGTTGTTATTAATGGGTATATTTGGTATTGAATTTAATATTGCAAAGTATAGCAAAGAGCACTCATATTGACCAGATAAATTCAGAGGTGGATGAAAGAATGTATCCAATTCTGATTTATTTCCAGAGATGGTGACAGCTACAGACATGCTTTTATACTGAACACTTTTAGTAGATACTGCTTATTTTATTCCTTGACTACACCAAAAATTATTTAAGAAATTTAAACATAGGTGTCCGCAATTGTAAGGGTGATCACGTTGTATATTATCATAATTATAGTGAACTTTAGCGCCTAGGTATTTTATGAATTCTTTTGGCGGTTTAAGATTTCCATAACTATCGAAATACTCAATATAATCATTGTATTTTGCATAGGCTACCCAATGAGAACCTGGATTTTTAGAACTATCTAAATTAATAATTCCACATTCTTTTTTAAATGGTTGTTTAGGGAGCTCATCTCTCATGAAGACACCTCGAAAATATGGAATTTTATTTCCATACTTCAAAATATCAACGTTAGTTAAGGCTCGCTTGGGTAGCCGATACTTTAGTTTTTTTCTTTGGATAAGGAAAGTCCAAGCCCATTTTTATGAGGTTTAAGGTATAGTCCTTTTCCGATACAAAGAGCTTCCATTTTTTCATTATGTCTTTTCAGTTCAGTAAAACGTTTTTTAGCCATCTTGAATTCATTTATAGTTTTTGCTATACCAGCAGCACCGCCTGCTAAGGCACCTGCAGCTGATAATCCCGCAAAAATAGGTATCAACGGTAACACACCTCCTGTTTTAGGTATAGGTATAATCCGAGGGAGTTTTATAGCAGAATCATCAACCATTTCTCTAGCGGCAGCAACAGCTAACTCTATAGCCATTTTCTTGCATTTTGGTTTTAATTTTCGAATTTGTTTTTTCGTTTTAGTAATAATATTTTTTAATTTATTTTTAACACCATTTCCAAGCTTTTTTTTTCTTAAAGATTTTTTATTACATTTACGATTTTTTAGACCAGCTCCAGTTTTAATTTTTGCCAACATAGCTTTGCTTACTAGATGTGCTGCAAATTTTTCACCTACACTCGCATCAGCGGAAATTGCTCGCAGTTTTGCCATTTTTAACAAAACTAAATCTGCCTTATGTCGCTCGTTTAAGTTTGACGACTTGTGATAGGCAAGGTCGTGTTCTTTACAATATTCGTCTAATTTGTTTACACCTTTATCACCACGTGTAAGCCTCTTAATTAATTTGGTACCAGGACCGCAATACTTGTATCCTGGTAAGTGTAATTCAAATGGCAAATTATTTATTAGCCAATTGAGAAGACTTCTCTTCCCAATACACATCGCAAGACTGATGAATCTTAGTTTGAACTCTTATTAAATACATGACTAATAATGGTTACTTTGAAATGTTTCTTCTATTATAATATATTAGATGTATTAATCCAGCTGTTTTCAGTAGAAGGTAAACCTAACCATTTTACTAAAACTCTATTTCCTTTTCTTCTAAGAACTTTTTCCACTAAATATACATTAGGATGTTTCGTTTTCTGAAGCTCTTGTTCATAAAATGCTCCTAAAATAGGCTGACCTCTAATTGTATCATCAATTAAGTAGGTGACCGGAGTTGTATTTTGTATTTTCCGAATTTTAAATATTTCTGTCGACCAGTTGGGAGTATATCCTTTTTCAAATGTTCCTTTGTACTTACTTATACGTACATGTTCACCCACTTGAAACTTACTTCTTTTTTTTATAACTTTGTTTATCAACCTCTCATATCTTTCTAATATGCGTTTTCTATTATTTTTATTTACATTTGCTGGGATTTCATCAATCGTTCTATGATAGGTGTGATTGTATTTGTGAATAACGTTATTAAGAGTGTCATCAATCCAATTATAATTGCCCTTTAAACTAAATTCTTTATATAATTTAGATTTCAATGTTCTTATAAATCTCTCAACTATTGAAGCCTTTTTTGTTGAGAAAGTTGAATAATGGTTAATATGATAAGATTTCATAAGTTTTTGAAATTTATTATTATAAAATTCTGTCCCATTATCTGTCTGTAGATTTTTAGGAACACGCTCCTCCAATGATATCTTGAAGGTATTACATACAACGTCTTTGTTCTTACATTTCAAAGGAAACGCCCAAGCGTACTTTGAAAACGTATCAATAATTGCAAGAATAAATCTAAAATTTTTATTTTGCTTAGATATTGATTGCATATCAATTAGGTCTGCCTGCCATAAGTCATCTATATCTTTCATAATAACACTTCTTCGCATATAATTCACCCTTGCATTTTTATGAATTTCGTTTACTACATCGGCTTTGCTCATGTTCAGAAATTTGCTGTATCAACGTTTCTTTTATTAATTTTCTATCTTTGACTCAGATTATTGTAAACCAATTATAGTGCTCAAATTATGACTTTGAGAATTCAATGATCGTACACTCATATTTCCAAACGATAATGATAGAAACATTACATGTTATTTGCGTAACACATAGAGGTACATAGATTTTAAAAAATGGTAATGTTCATTAAGAATGACTTTGTAATACTGAATTAAGCGCTTATCAGCAATAGTATTTATTCCTTAATTATGCTGGCTTCTTTTAATTCTTCAATTATTGATAAAATTTCATTATCATGATTCGTATTACCGGCATCTCTTGAAGCTACTAATAATTTTAGTCTCTCAACTAATTCGTTGGGATCGTCCCAATAAACTAAGTCAGTGTTCTTGTTATATTTTTTAAGCTTTGGCAAGCTGCCTCCAAATTTTGTCTGAATTTTATCATTTAAAGTATCGGAAAATAAGGGTTTGATTATTTCACGATACTTAATTCCTTTGTCACCTCTTATTTGACCTTTAGGTTTGAAATCTCTTCTATGCGCATTTGTATGATGTAATATATCCTTATAGACAAGCTTGTCTTCGCTCGATATTGACTTCAAATCAGGTTTTTTTCGAAGTAAGAGTTCTTTAAGCCCAGGTGTTAAATTGTAAGTTTGGTCGCCGATTTTAATCAATAACACGTTATCGTTATTCAAATTATTAATTTTAGAAATTATTACTTGTGAATCACCCATCATTAAAGTTTTGTTTTCTTTTCTTATACCAAATGGAATATTTAAACCATCGTGAATATCATAGATATCATCGCGTTCTAGTGAAACTTCTAAATTGTCTTTTACTTCGTTTTTAGGAGAGCTTGCAGACTTTAAATCAGCATCATAAAAATCGACGTATACATCTGAGGAGCTTGTTGTACTACGAGTATTTTCATCGGATTCTATTGCTTCAGAATTTTCGGATGATTTATTTTCCACATTTTTTATACCTTCTACATTTTTTTTTGAGTTTACGAGAGATTTGAGGGGCTCCGAAACAGGTTTAAGGATTTTATCAAACGTTAAGTTAATTTCATGTTCCTGATTTTTCATTTGTCTTAATTTGCTTTTGATTGAGTCAACTGACTTCATTAATTCCATTTTTATATTTTTTTCCATGGTACTTATTAAGTTTTTATGATAATACTATATTCGACTAAGATCACCGTAATACTAATTTAAATTTGATGTATGAACCTAATTTATAACATCATTCAAAGTGAATAAAAATGATCAAAATTTTTTCTGTACCTTCCATTGTTTAATGATGAGTCTTTATTAATGCTAACAAAATTGTATGGTTTACTCCAAACTGTATTACAAATATTTTTGAACTGATTCCATGACATATCAGAACTAACATGTTCTTCGTAAATATGCTTTAAGTTCACATCATCTTGTTTAAATATTATGAGAAAATTTGCATTATCACGCAACAACTGTTTCGGAATTTTCGAGTAGGTTTGAGACAGATAAAAGCAATCGATTTGCTTATGTCTACCCATAGAAAAATAATTTCGAATGTTTATTTGATTTTCACAAGCTACGTCATCAAAAATAAAAACAGAATTGTTTAAAGCTTCGCTCGGGGCTATGACGTCTTTGCCGTCATTGAATTCATAAAACTTAATCTGAGGCACTCTCGTTATGACTTCTCGTAAAAAACGATATTTTGGTTGAAAATTAGTCTTTGAATACAAATAAAGATTCTGAAATTTGAGCCCATTCTCATGCAGTAACAGACTGATCATAGCGTTTGTTTTACCACAATTCGACGGTCCGCATATTAAACAACGAATTGAATTAGGTAATAGAACGCTGTGTCTTATTTGGCTAACAGGGTCACCAAGATTTATATTATTAACGTTCAGTGATGTGGGTTGTTTGATCAACTTCATCATGTCTATTAATTGAAATTCTGCTTTACATACACATTATATACGTTAAAAATAGGCCTCGTCATTGGTTTGATCCATCTTTAAACTTGTCGCTACAGGAACGGTTCTATTCTCATCTTACAAGAAAGGAATGTATAAATATGAGATAGGTAATGAGTGTTACACATTGTGCATCAAATAATTTGCATGTATTTCTAATACTTAAGCGGATCACTTCACAGGCGTTCTTTGCATAAGCAGGTCATTTTGTTTACGATTTTATATTTTTCAAGGTAGGTGTTTTATTTACTTATTTAATTAATTATATAAATTACTAATAAAAATGATGTAGGTAATGCATCTTTTTTTTTTTACAGAATCATGTCACACTCGCCATCCTACAGCCCCGTTTTGGATATCATCGACACACGAAATTTGGGGGTATGCAACTATTAGGATTATCTTAAATCAAACATTAAATCCATAAATCATGCTGTTTATTTACAATATTCTTATTTTTATTGTTTCAGAATGTGATAGAGGACACAGACCCAGTTACCAATCCTTTCTTTTATGCTCAAGATAGGGAGAGGTGGGATATGGAAGTAGCAGCGAAAGCATATGAGGAGAGTCGAATAAATAAACAAAAGGAACAACAAAATTCAAAGAAAAAAAACAAGTCAAAATCTCTGGAAAATTCGTCTTATATTATAAAGAGAGACACAGGGCGCGTTCGTCAGATCGTCAAAATTATAATACATGATTTGGATGTGAATGATAACCATGAAATAAACTGCAGTGATCCCGATAGTGCAAGTGTAAATGTGCAATATTTAGTAAGAAGTGACTATGATGATATTATGCAAGAGACTGAACATTTAGTTGGTAAGATAGTTAAAAAATTAAGTGTGCGTAATTCTTTGTAAGCCTTAAGATGTGTATTGCCGTATATTGGCGCCGATTCTGTTGTTCACAAACTAAACTAAATTTAAGTTCAGTGCATCTTTTTCTTTCTATTTCATTATGAAAAGGACAGAAGGTAAATATTAGTTTAGTCCTGTCAAATTAGATAATCCATAGACAAGTTTAGACGTGATTAAAAATTGGCTACTAAAAATACGTCAATTTACGTCAGGCGCTGACTAATTTGACAGGACTAAACTAATATATATCTTCTGTCCTTTTCATATTGAAATAGAAAGAAAAAGATGCACTGAACTTAAATTTAGTTTAGTTTGTGAACAATAGAATCGGGGCCATTGTGTGTATGACTAGTATTATATGAATAATTAACGTATAAGCGCAATATAATAGCGTAATAATAATATAATTAGCGTGTTGCTATGATGGACTGGATAGGTGTTTTGGGAATTGTGTTCTAATACTCAGTTGAATAATATTAATATATTATTACTTATACATACCTACTTTTATTTACCTTTCAATCTAACTAGCCTCTTCCCAACTATGCTGGAGGTCGGCTTCCAGTCTAACCGAACGCAGCTGAATACCAGTATTTTACATGGCGTGACTGCCTGTCTGAGCTCCACTACCCAGCAACTGGATAATACGATACCCCCTTGTAAGACTGATTGTCAGACTTTTTTTAGCTTCTGACTACCCCCCGCAAAACTGTCAAAGATCCAAGAATGACAGCTGGGACCAACGGCTTAACATGCTTTCCGAGGCTCGGAGGAGTCTCGGTATGTAAATATGGTCATCCATCCACGGACCAACCCGGCAAGCATAGCTTAACCTGATGGGTCGACCCGTGCAGGCTGTTATTACTTAGCCACGGGCTCCTTTTATTTACCTTTCAGTGCATAATAAAGTAAGGGTGGGTAATTGATAAACAAATAAAAATTTAACATATTTATTAGTTGTAAAAAATAGTATTTACTTGTAACATTAACAAAATAGAACATAATTATAAAACTTAATATTAAAGTATGGTGCTACAGTGCCCCCATGGTACAGTCTCAAAACTATTTTTTATCATCTGTCTTTTATTATCATCTCTGTTAAGTATCAACTTATTTAATTTTTGAGTAAAAATCTGATGATTTTTCGATCGTATAACATACATATCATCTCTTAGGTTTTCATTATAATTTAAAGCTCTTTTATATTTTTCAATATCCAATTTTTTTGTTATTGGCTTTGTTACTCCTTTTGCTTTTTTAATAGTATTTTTTTCAGAATTTATACAATACAACTTAGCTCGTAAACCAACAAATTCTGAAATTACTTCTCCTCCCATTTCATCTTTGAAATAACCTGGTATTTGCTCGTTAGCTTTTGGTATACCATACATATTATTTTCCTCAAAATTGTTTGTATCAAAATACTTAATATTTTTTTTCATATCAGCGTAAAAATCATCAGTTTTTATATGATAAAGAAGACTATCGGTATCCGTATAACATAGTTTTATATTGTCTTTATAAGTGTTTTTCATAATAGAATAATGAAAACTATACAAATGTGTTTTGGAAATTTCAAGAATAGAAAAACCAATATAAATGGGGCGATCTAAAATAACTTTTGTCTTATTTAACTGAATAGCGACTAGATTTTCGGAGAAAATTGCTAAGTCTTTAAAGTTTGGAGCACTTATATATTTTTCTGCTCCATATAATTTGTTAGTTGTATTGAACGTATCTTTTTTTGGAAGACGCAACTCTACTTCTGTCCGAGATCATAGCTCAAAACCTTGATGCAAATAAGAAAGTTATAGGTGTGTTTCTGGATATGTCAAAGGCTTTTGACACTGTCTCTATTCCCTTGTTACTTTCAAAGATGGAATCGATTGGCATTCGTGGGATTGCACTAGAGATTTTTCGATCTTACGTCTCCAACCGGACCCAGTACGTTAGAATAGGGAGCTACACAAGTTCAGAAGCGTCTCTCTCCTTCGGCGTTCCACAAGGGAGTGTTCTTGGACCCACCCTCTTTCTTTTGTATATTAACAGTTTGTGTTTAAAAGTTCTTCCAAACTGTAATATTATTACGTATGCCGATGACACTGCTTTGATTGTGCAAGGGAATGACTGGAAAGAGGCTCAGCATTGCACAGAGCATGCGATTAGGGAAACTATGACCTGGCTTAATGATAACCTTTTGACACTGAATGTTGACAAGACCAGATATATCACTTTTACTCATCGTGCCAATACCCAGCCTACACCAGAATTCGAAGTTAGGATACATTCTTGTGACTCAAAGGAAAATTGTGATTGCCCTAAACTGACTCGTACTACTAGTATAAAATATCTTGGTCTCATTATAGACAACTCCCTAAAATGGACTGCACATATAGCTCAGTTAATTGGGCGAGTAAGAAAGTTGATGCCAGTCTTTAAAAAACTCAGGAGCTCAGCTGATCGCGAAACTTTATTATGTGTGTATTATGCCCTTGCTCAAAGTTTACTGCAATACTGTGTCGTTGTATGGGGAGGAGTTGGCAGGACTATCCTACTTCCCCTAGAGCGTGCACAAAGAGCTGTATTGAAGGTCATGCTTGGACGACCACGAAGGTACAGCACTGATCTTTTGTATAGTGAGAGCTCTGTTTTAGCTGTTAGACAGCTTTTTATATTATCTACAATACTCCGTAAGCATAAAAACATTGAATATATCCCGATTACAAAACGAGACAAGACAAGAGTTTGCTCAGGGACACCTCACAGAACCGTACTTGCTAGACAACAGTATTATGTTGCAAGTAATATTGTATACAACGTAGCAAACCGTTTTAACAACATTTATGCACTTCCGATTAATAAATGTAAGGTTGTAATACGAGACTGGCTCCTACGATTAAACTATAATGAAACTGAAGAAATTATTAAAAGTTAAACATGTTTAAAGAAAGACAGACACCAATTCCTCTACACTACTTTACATGCACAACCTCACTCACCCTCACACTCATTACACACCCTCACTCCTTATCACACTACACACACACATTCTTCATTCATCATTGTGGTAACGTACTTATTCTAAATAGTTTGTTTTCACTGTAAATTTAATTTAATTTTGTTATTATTATTATTATTCTTTTTTTTTTTTTTCCAGTCGTTCCTTTTCATTATTATTATAGATATTGTGCTTAACACTATGAATTGTGGTTTAATAAATAAGTGTGGAAGACGCTGACGACTGTGACACAGTTTATACTAGTATAGTCGTCAACGTAATCTCTTTTATATATGTATTCTTTGCCATGATTCTGTGCTTAGATTAAGAGAAAATTGTAATTTTAGGAGATATAAATAAACTATTATTATTATTATTTATTATTATTATCTTTCCATAACTGTATAAGTCGAACATCAACTTGTTTACGTTTGTTTTCAATCGTTTTCCCAAAAATAGAGTTGTTTTGCTTTTTGAAAAAGTCTCTTTCGAAATCTGATTTAGCCTTTTGTCTTAGAGAAGTATTTAAAGAAATATATGGCTCTAAAAAGTTATCTTGGTGGAATGATAGTATTCTATGTATTTTAAGTAAAATTAAACCATTTTTTAAACATTCTTGTAAATGCAAATAATGGATTACGAAGCGATGTTTGTTATACAGATTTGCTATTAATTTTTTACATTGACCATGTAAAGGGGAAAACTTTTCAGCTGCAAAAGGTAAGTCTGAATGAGCATTATGTATGTTGGTTGGGTAACATAAGTCTACGTCAAGAATGTATCCTTGATTACTCATTTTACATACATTTTTTATATTGAAATCGATTATTTCATTTTCATTCAAAAATTTAAAATTACGCATAGGCAGTTTTTGCATCATCGCAAATCCATATAAATTAACACAGTCTAGATAAATTAGATAGGTGCTAGGTTTTTTATTGTTGTAAGTTGATAAATATTTATTATTAGCTTTAGCATATCTCAATGAACACTGAGCGAGACCTCCACGAATTCCTTCTTCTAACATTTGGTACATATCCACATCCGAAATTAAATCAAGCTCAACTTTAGTGTATAAAAGCATAGCATCCCAACTTAATGATGGAGATGAAACATAAAAACATGGATCCAAACTATAATAAAATAAGCTCATGTCTCGAAATTTTTCAAAAATGTCACATAATAAAAGAACATCACATTTCAAATAAAGATCCGTGTACTCTCCTAAGTTTTTTATTTTAAATGCGTTCCATACTGTTACAGCATGCTGATAATCATCTGTTGAAATATTTTCACCAGTAAGTTTGTTAAAAAAATTTGATTGCTCAGGCAGTTGAGTCTCATTATATTTTTCCCATGTATCTATATAGTCATAACAGTATACACCTTTTCTACGAACTAATTTTAAAAAATCCTCATTAGGAAAATACAATCGCATGTTATGAAAATCGTTCGAATGTAAAGTTTTTGCCAATTTATCTAGACTAGTACTCAAAAAATTAAATGAATCTATAAATTTTAACTGTGCTGTATTCGTTTTATCAATCGGTATGAACTTTGTAAACGATATATATTTTTCTTTTGATTTTGGAATTAAATTAATTCTACCAAGAATACCAGATAATTCTTTAATAAATAAATGACAATCATAACCAGACAAATTATGAAAAATTATTGGTATATACTGACATTTTTTCAAATTTAAATTACAAGTATTATGGGCAGGACCTCTATATTTACCCGTAAAATGGTCATGGTCTTTAACTATTTTATCATTCATACCAAACTCAGTTTTACATATATGACATGTTGTAGCTTCATTGTGGACAGTTAGCTCCTCGGGGGTAAGAGGTAACATAGGCTTATCATCTTGTAAAATTTTATAAAGCCTTTTTACATCACTTTTTATTGTTTCAACAAATCTTTGTGCACAATTTGGGCCTCTATAACTAACAAAATCATTCAGTGCGGGGTTAGATTTGCAGCAAATGTAATAGGCGAACGAGGATGCTTTATGAGCTTGCACATTTTCAGTAAAAAGAGATTTATTTTTGTCTGAGTATACACAAAGCAAACTTTCAAAATCGCCGTATATCACAATAGGTATTTTTTGGGTTCTTTGAAAATTCGTAAAATGTAATTTGCTATTTTCTTCAGGTAAAATCGTTTGTTTTTTACCGCAATTGTGATTTATTAATTTATCTAAATGGTCGTAATATAAAAAACATTCATCGCATAAAAATACTTTGGACTTGTGTTTAGTTAATTGACGATGCAGAAGGCGACTAAAGTCTTTTATTAAACAGAAATGCGCTTTTCCATTTTTATAAATGTATAACAGGTTAGCATGGATAAGCTTTCGTTTACTTGTCACATATAAAGGACCAGTTACTTGATTATTAGCTTCAAGACCATAAACATTCACACTGATAAATTGATTATTTATTTCAAATATTTTAATGTCGTTAAAACTCGGAGGAAATGATAAATTATTTATATTAAAGAGCGTTGTATAGTGTGGATATGATTTTATACGATTAGGATTATGTGCAGTAGGATACATGTGGGCTGCAATACACCACAAAAAACAGTGGTTGTCATTGTTATGTATGTTTAAACACGACTTTGTATTTCTTATGACTGCAGGTAATTGTATGTAAGTTCCAGCTCTTAAAGGATTGTACTTATTTATATTTATTTCCAAATGACTTATAAAATTAATCGTCCAACCTGATTCTGAAAGGTCAAACTCTGAACATTTAGATATTAATTTCTCAGAACATTTTAAGTAAATATCAGCAATGTCAGTGCTCTGCACTAAAATGTTAAATTTTGTGTTAAACGATTTCATAGATATTTCATCATTTTTGGGCAAAATGTATGAGACAAACAATTCAAAATTGGCTTTGATTGCTTTATGTTTTTTAATAGCATTTTCTATGACATCATACACAGTTTTTGAAATTTGCCTTAAAAACGACTCAGGAGTAATAGTGAAAACAATCGAATTTATTTTATAACTTACTATCCTGTTTTTAAATGCAGAAGCAATGACTTGGACATGGTCAAATTCAGAACTCGACAGGCGATTTGATTTATGAATATTTGTTCTATTATGCGATGACAATTTTGAAACATAAATATTACAGTCTTTACAAAAAAACATTTCTAAAATATATGTTCAATTTTGAAATAAAAATATTATTTAACGTTACGCTAATTTCTCATAAAACAAAATTATTCTGCTTAATTTCTCATGTGTAATTTTAATCAGTTTATTATATCATTTGTAATTTATTAAGTTTTCATTTCTCATGTGTAATTTTAATCAATTTATTATCTCATTTGTAATTTTATTAGTTTTTATTTGTCATGTGTAATTTTAATCAATTTATTATATCATTTGTAATTTATTTAGTTATCATTTCTCATGTGTAATTTTAATCAATTTATTTATCTCATTTGTAATTTATTCAGTTATAATATCTCATGGGTAATTTTAATCAATTTATTTATCTCATTTGTAATTTATTCAGTTATCATTTCTCATGTGTAATTTTAATCAATTTATTTATCTCATTTGTAATTTATTCAGTTTTCATTTGTCTTGTGTAAAATGGCTGTAGGAAAAGACACATTAATAAGATTAGAAGACTGTTATATTTTTAAATCAAATGATAAAAAATAATATGAGAGCTGTATCTATGACCAATAAACGAATATTAAGAGATAACATATTTGCTAGTTATATTTTTAAGTTATAAAATAATGATAATCAACATAAGACGTGATTAAATCATAATATAAAAAAATATAAAGTTACAATTCTGTAAGAAAAATAAGTTTTAGCTAACACACTATTTATTACGGATTAGTATACAGTACCGGACGAATTTCCCTCATTTCATCCCGGCCAGCATTGACTAGACCAGTTAATGCAGCCCAAACACCAGTGTTCTGGTCAGTAGCAAGCTTTAAAGTTATGAGAGCTTGTTTCCAGCGCTCGTTGTATTGCAGTCGCTCAGCTTCGCGAGTGTTGTACACTCTCAATTCGAAGTAATACTGTCCTGTTTTCGCCGGGTCTGATTGGTATGAGTATCCCGTAGCTACACGCTGAGAAAATGCACTTCTCAGAGGCGCAGCTCGAATTGGCTGCTGCGGTAATTCATCCTGGAATACAATTAAATTATAATGTATCATCTAGTATGTAATAATAGCGCTTGTTGAGTCTAAGAATCACCCAAGTTAATTTCTCCTATTATGGCAGAATATAATAGAACGGATATTCCGACAGGGCTGTGTATTCACCACTCTACATATTAAAAAAAATATTAAAAACAAAGACTTTCTAGCACTTTCTTACTTCATTGTACTTAAGAGAAAGGCCTATGTCAGGACTGTGATAAGCTGAGTTAATTGATAGATTTTCGGAAATTAAAGTTAAATAACTTTAAACTAGGTAGGTGAAAAAACTTACCTCAGAGTCAGGAAGCACAGCAGTTCTCTTTCGTTTGACAGCTGGTGCAGCAGTAACCTTCTCGTCGCTGTCGGAATCAGATTGCTCAGCAAATGGATTTTTCACCGGCAGATCTTTTTTCTTCAGGGCTTTTTTAGGGCGCTTCGCCGGTTCAGCTTTCTTCTTAGAACCACCGCTGTTAGCTGCAGTTGAAGGTTGCTCCAAGTCCTCTTCATGCAGCCAAAACGGATTATTAACGTGAGCCCTGAAAAAGAATTAAAAGAATTATAATAGTATCAATATAATATCGCACCTGTAATTCCTAAAGGATAAAGCAGAAGTGTACTTAACCCTAAAGGGCATCATATACCTACACCGCAGATAATATATTATAGCGCAAGCTCTATGAATGAAACCATTGATATCGCTAAATGACTTAAGAATCGAACCGGTCTTATGGTTATTGCATGATAGAGCAACGAGGCTAGAATTATTAAACGTTCGTAAAAAATATTAATATGAAACTACAAATACACTACTAGTATAGTAAGTTTTGAAATAATAAACTACCTAATATATTATTTAAACTATAACTAATAAAATTAGTCAATTAGACTAATTTTATAACTAATAAAATTAGTCAATTAGACTAATTTTATTCGTTAAACAATTAACTATTACAGTCGTACATATCGAAGAAAAAAAAATGAATAAGTAAAATATAATTAATACTCACATACTTTGTTTCTGCAACACTTGTGAACAACCACAAACAAATTTAATCTCACTGTTCAATGAAATGCACTTCAGCACAACAATGGCAAGATGTAAGGAATGATATCTCAGATGCTTATTATATAGACCTAAATCCTAAAGCCGTAGTCATGTGTTACTTTCCAACAATAATTACTTCGAAAATTTAATTAAAACAATATTTGTTATTAGAATTTCATCTCTATCACCTGAGCACTTAAAGTAGATTTTATTTTATTCATTTCTCGAGCAGAAATCGCAATGTGAATGCTTCCGAATACTCTAGATATGGAAAGTGTTTTCACAGCACTTTATCCTTATTAGAGTTTTTGGAGGCGACCGGAGACGAAAATCGTAAAAGGAATGAGGTATCAATTAACTCTGGCTGATTACATACAAACATATATGAAACCAATAAAGTGAGATATCTGGTAGTTATTTGTCATGTATGCAGAAATGCTGCCATATTCTGTAAACTCATAAGTCGTAAAGCCTGTGCTAGATATAGCTATCCTGCTCATTTTAATGGTAATGGAAAGAGGTGGCAAGGGATTTCCAAGTTTTTTTTTTGTAATAGAACTCGCAATAAGATATTACAGAATTAGGCTGGGTGAATATTGAATGTTGGGAAATGAAATAAACAAAATTATTTTTTTAAAATATTAATTAAAAGAGTAATTAATATTCTAAGAAATAACAGATTGCTTTCCTAATCTAACATCGATGTGTATTAAAAATAAGTACCTACTATTTATTTTAAGACTAAGAGAAACAATCATCAATCTGTGTGGTTCTTTCCTCAAAAGACCATTTCAGACACCAAGCTACATGGTCTTCACATGATTTGACCAAGATTTTGTCTGGACTTTAAAAGAGACTGTGACCTCTGAGTTTGTTTCGGCCTTTCTTCTCAGAATAGACAGTTAGGAAACGCCGACCTCATCTAGTTAAAAAAAAATAATAATAATATTGACGTGTAAAAGTGTTTGTACAAACCTACTTACAGAAATAAATAATTTATCATTTATTTATCAATCAACAATCTATTTAAGTACCTATATTATTAGAAGCCATTTTTATTATGCCAATTATTAAAAAAAAAAAAACAAACGTCCGTCCTAACTTAATTATCTTGAATATCTCTATACTTATACAAATAGACTGGACTAGCACCATCAGGTTGTGGTCACAGCATGTTTGCAGCTTTCCATTATTATGTCCCTATTTTACTTGTAAGAGGAAAGGATTTCGTGCAGTGTTATTAAAGGAGGCATGTGCACCGTCGATAATATACAAGTAGGTAAACAGATGCGCAACAGCCCGTTGCACCACGTTCTAGCGGATCAGATTCCCGATGCAAAACAATTATGAATCGAGCGATGCCTATACACCTTTGTGATAATACGAATTTAATACGACACTTATGATTGCAGTGTGAAGGCTCGATTGATGTTTATAATTGTCATTAAGTACATGCGATCATTTTGTTCCACTGTATCAGTTCGACGTCGCACTGTAAAATGAAATACAATATTCAATCAGCATTGCAAATTTGTATCCTAGTAGGGTATGATTGGGGGTCTCTGCATTGCGCCGCTCGAGCGCATGCGAGAGCAAGTGATGCAGAACCCCCAATCATACCCTACTAACCTGCACCCTAATTACGTAATACACTATTACTCTCAATTTGAATCATTTTGAAGCTTATTGCTAATCCATTGCTCCATATGTTCGAAAAGTGTGTCTGCTCAATAACGTAAATAATGCAATGAATGTTGTTGAACTGTCAAAATGAAACCCATTGCTACTGATAGTGTGTTACGCAATTACCCCGCTGTTTTTCTCAAAGGATTTGTGTATTCAACTCGTATTGTTACATATTAGGTCCTTACATATGAAATTGGCGTTTTGTACGGGAGGAATATAAAGTCATTTTTTTTTTTGTAAAATATATTTAACTAGCTTTTGCCAGCGACTTCGTCCGCGTAGAATAATGACTTCCGGAAATTGAGGCACTAACTCTCATAGAGTTTAACCGATGTGCTCTTTCTTCTGCCGATTCTTGAGAACGCGTATTTCTCATTCAACGCGTTTTTCAAGACAATAGCGGGCGGACGCCGGCGTCCGCTTGGGGCTTGAATAACTAAAAATATATAACTACGTCTAATATATAAAATAATATATAATAAAACCTACTTCACTTAAAACTAAATACCTGTAACTACTATAATTAATAATACCTACCTATACCTATAATTAATAAAAGTACCTACGCTTTTACCTACTTAATATTAAAAAAAACTGAACATAAATTAACCAAAACTTACCTACTACTAACTAACTACTACTAACCTATTACTACTTCACCTAAAAAGAAATCCTGTTTTCCCAACATTTCCCTTCACTGTTCCGCTCCTATTGATCGTAGCGTGATGAAAAGTATACTATAACCTGCCCAGGAGTATGAAGAACAATTGTACCAAGTTTCGTTGAAATCCGTCGAGTGGTTTTTGTTTCTATAACGAACATACAGACAGACAGACAGACAGACAGACAACAATTTTACTGATTGCATTTTTGGCGTCAGTATCGATCACTAATCACCCGCTGATAGTTATTTTGGAAATATATTTCATGTACAGAATTGACCTCTCTACAGATTTATTATAAGTATAGATATAGATTAATCAAAGTATGCACCGTTGTTATCTATGCACTTTTACCATCTCATAAGTAGTTCATTGATCCCTTTACTAAAAAAACCATGGGGGCGAGAATCAATGAACTCTTTGAAGGCGGTTTGGACTGCCGCATCGGAGTTGAATTTTTTTCTTTGTAAGAAGTTGTCCAAATTTCGGAAAAAATGGTAATCTGTTGCTGTACGGTGGATGTCGCAGACATTCCAATAGTTGCTCAGTCAGTACGGCAAAACGCTAATTTCATATGTAAGGACCTAATATTATGACGTTAAATAAACATATTGTAAACTTAGGAGAACCTGCGGGGTAATTGCGTAACATATAAGAGAAGCTTTCATTTTGACAGATCGATAACATTCATTGCGATAATTACGTTATTGAGCAAACTTTTTAGATTAGCAATACCCTTCAAAATAATTCAAATTGTGATTGATAGTAGATATACAGGTAGGTAGGCAATTAGGGTCTGCACTTACTACTGAAAATTGTCTGATAGAAAAACTTAACAACAGTTTATCGCAAATAGGAAATGAACTTATTCCAGTTATACTTGCTCTTTGTAGATTACAAGATCAACAAAGAGGTTTGGAGAAATACAAGCTATATAATATTCTGCAAATAAATACTTAGACACTCCTAAAGTTACAGGAAATGACTTGCCTACAAATTACCGTAATAACGCAATTAAGTACCAAAATTATTGTTAACAAAACAAACAATCTTTACCTTTAATTAGTTAAAGTAAACTGGTAACTTCGAAGCGAGGGACATAATTAAAGGGAACGGTTTTCATACAAAAAATATTTAGGCAATTTTTACACCCCTTCGAGAGGGGTGAAGTAAGAAAGACTCCATGTTGCATTAACGATCACGTTGACATTACGAAGAAGTAGATCGTGCGATTCAAATAAAATAATTATTCAAATTCTTCAAAGTCTAAATGCAATGGGTGCTTGAACCTGCCTATCTCGCGCATTTGTCTGCATGACCGAAAATACTCTTTCGTGGTTTCTCTTTTTCATAAATGCTGGCATTTTGGATTTTCTGTTAGCTGCCTTATTCGTTGCTACGTTTATTCCAGGGCGCAAAGTGCGTTCGCGCGATTATCATGTGCGTCTGTGAGACCGACGCGGGTATATTATCTAGGGTTTTTTTCAGTGATTTTGTACTGAGCTGAAATAATGACACTTCTGCATTAAATATGGTCTATGTTTTACGTTTAACGCACCCACAATACAGGTTCCTAGTGTGGGGAAACGTTTTAAAAAAAAATGTTCCTCATAAGGTTCTTTTTTAGATTTGTAAGTTTGCTTTTGTCTGTAAGAAGAAAACATATATTTTTGCTAAATTTTGTAAACTCTTACGAAAATCTTAATATTTCAGAAACTGAAATGAAAGACTGTTACTCAACAAATGAAAGTTTTACTAATTGGGTTTATATTATTCATGATACCTACTCCCAAGTTTCTGAAAACATAATTTCAATATATATTTTTATTAAAATTTTTACTGAAATTGGGTTCCGAACTTTCTGTCAGTCGGTGAGACCGTGCACTGGAATAAGAAGGTTAAAAAAAAATCTAACTTGAGGCTCCAAGATCAGTACCCACCATCAGTCTACCAAATCTTTGACCATACGTGCTTACTATGACAATTATTCTCTGAAGTTTTAGTTTATATGAGACATTTTTCTAGTTATGAACAATTTGGAGTTGATATAATGATTCACCTGCAAACATCATACTAACACATAAGGTCGAATAATTTGACCTACAATGTTGATTTTCTGCACCTCAAGGAGGTACCGCCATTTTGGATAGTCATGAAATTAATTAATACACAAGCCATAATTACTCCAGTACCTTATCTTTACCCCATATCGTCAACGAGAGCGCCTTCCTTAACAACCCCTTATTTCCTTTAGAGATAACATGTTCTAATCTTAAAGTGGCTAATGTTTACCTGGCTACATTAGCCACTTTAAGATTAGAACATGTTTTAGTATTAAAAACTTTATTTCTATCACATTATGGTTGAATTTATATTGTAACTTAAATGTTTTTATGGCTTTTTAATTACTTTAAAGTGGCTAATGTTTACCTGGCTACATATTTAGCCACTTTAATATTAGAACATGTTTTAGTATTAAAAACTTTATTTCTATCAAATTATGGTTGAATTTATATTGTAACTTAAATGTTTTTATGGCTTTTTAATTACTTTTGTCGTCCAAATATCAAGGTGTAGATATTTTCTTAAAGTTTCAATAATGTGATGTATATATATTTTCCTTTTCACTCAAAAATTTTGTATGAACCCGCAACTTCTCCGTAACAAAAGTTAATATTATAATGAAGAACATAAAGCAGGGCTTCTCTTAAATAGCTGCTGGGCACATTAAGCAAATATTATAAAATATTTAGCGTGGCCCCGAGCTTTTGTCCCGAGGTAAACAGCGAACAACCATTAGGAATCCCGTGTTTCGGGTAGTTACAAAACGGGGTGATTTTATTGTCTTACCCTTTGAGGTGCTCTGGGTTGATTATTTAAAGGTGACACTTATGAAGGGTTTGACACTTATGACGCTTGCTCTCTTTTTTGCAGTGTTGTTTGTATAACGTCCCGTTTTGGTATTTCGAACATACTGCTTTTTCTAGTGCCTGTAAATTGATTTTATTCTGTATTAATTAAGTTGAGGTATTGCCACTAATGATGTGCCCTTCATAATATATTCACGAGTGCAATGTAACACTGCCAACAGTTAAGATACACCGCGAAAAAGTCCTGCACGGAACATGTTTATGGCGTCGAGTTCCTGAACGAACGAAAATGGTCACGTAGAAGCTTCCGCCAGGTACAGATAAATCAACGCTAGCGAATCCGAAACGAATGATAGCAATGATTTGTATCCAAAAAACAACATAAAAATGTAAACTTCGAATCATTCGAAATAGGGATTTGAATTTCTAGTTTCAGTTTCTAAATCCCGGTTCTAACGCAGCGTGCTTCTCGCCGAACTGGATGTTGGCAAGCCACTCTCAACAAACTCTGCCAGTTTACAATTACAGGTGTTTTTGTTTGCCAAATGTTTAGCGAAGTTGTTGTTTTGTTCCTCTTTGTTTCACTAGCGTTGAGAGCCTGGTGTTAGCGAGGTGACAAAGTTTCCCGCCCTCCGGCAACTTCATATTTCGTTGTTTAGTTTGACTAAATATTGTATGAGTTGGAATGCGTGCTTTAAGTTGAGAAGATAGTTTATTGCACGTCTCATAATGCGAATTTTTTTTTGCCAGCCTAAGACGACCCACTGCCCCCTTTCTGCAACTGTTTCTATTGTTATACTCCTGCTAGTACACAGAACCTACTCAATTTATATACCATTGTATAGATAATTTGAAGGAGATCAATTATGTACTTCAAAAATTGATTTACTGCAGTAGTAACGAAAAAACATCAAAATATTTCTAAAAAAAATCTCGTCAATTAAGTGCCTGAAAACATTGTAGCTTGCCAAAAAAAACAATTAATTGAGTCATATTTTTTTTTTTTCAATAGATTCGTTTCACCCATAGGAAGAACCCTGTTGAAAATGGCTCTTTTATTCAAAGTAGTTTAATTATAATTAATAGAAACTAACTAATATAATATCTATGGTTTTTTATACGATCAAAATGAGCCTTATGACTGAGCCTTATGAGTCGTGCACTTTTGTAATGTCCAATTTTTTTTAATTAAATTAAGTATTTGTATTATTTTAGCGGTTAGCGAAAAAATTATATCTTAACCAATTTCACCTTCATCCATAAAATACCAAAGTAGGGTCTCCTCTTCTATTCCCACATGAAAACTACAATATTAAACCTTTATATTTTAACACCTAAACAATTTAAATCGACCATACGCGACCACAGCAAAACCCACATTAATAACCCGGTTAACGACTGTCCCCGTGCAAACACAGCTTTAATATAAGTTTAGTATCCCACAGAATATTGGCCGTCGCCTGCAATATCCTGTTTTACTGAATTTCCCGTTTACAGCTGAACTTAATTTTGGTACTTTGTACGTGGGTCATCATGTTGTTTAATTTATTGTGAGTTGAAGTGGATATTTTAGTTTATTAATATTTAATATCTCGCACGAACTTAATCGTCTTTAATTTGTTTAAGTAGAAAGTGGACTGGAATCTGCACCCTAATTGCGTAACACACTATTACTCTCAATTTGAATCATTTTGAAGCTTATTGCTAATACATTGCTCCGTTTACGTTCGAAAAGTGTGTCTGCTCAACAACGTAAATAACGCAATGAATGTTGTTGAACTGTCAAAATGAAACCGATTGCTACTGATAGTGTGTTATGCAATTACCCTGCAGGAAGGTTAATTTAATGCTTATGGGACCACTGCGTTTCCCCTATCAAATGAAATACTTATTCATTTCAAAAATCGCTCCACACTTGATGGAAATATCGATGAACATAAATATAAAACACATACAGACGAACATATAACCTCTCCTCCTTTTTGAAGTCGATTAAAAAACGCCACTGATGCCGCGGTTGGCGTAGCCACCTACTCATTTAACATGGGCCCAACTCATTTAACATAAAACATTTATTTACCATCGACTCGAAAAGAAGAAGACTCGAGTCAAGTTTACTGCCCAACCGTTTGGTCTCGCAAGGCACTGCATGAAATATGCGGACGTGACTACCAATTTTTGGTAAACGTAGAGGCAATAAGAAGTCTTTAAAGTCGCAAGGCAAAACCTCGAAGCCACTAAAACTATTTTCACACCACCTGCTCGCTAACGTCAAATTATATGTCATGCAAACCTAACTTAGAGCAAGTCATTTAAATCCTAGGCTCTAAGCCAGGCATTAAAATTGTACTGAATTTCATTATATCCCGCTGGTCATCAATTTGATTTGAATTTGGAACGTCAACTGAGATAATCTTATGGAAACATCAACCAAAAAAAATTACTTTTTTCTATTAATGTACAGGTCGACCAAAGAGTTCTCACTTCATAGGTTTAAGTCGCCGTCGACGAATAAAATGATATAATTTGACGCTAGCGAGCAGTTGGTGTGAAAAATGAAAAGCATCTCCTAAGAAATCCAAGTATTCTCATAAAAATCGTAATATATTCTTTTCTTTCTTTTTTCTTCTTTTTGTTACTTTATTTTTTATTTAATTTTGGTATTTTATTTTAGACTGTGTTTAGTTTGTGATCCTCCTGTACGAGTCGCAATAAATACTTCTTCTTTCTTTCTTTCTTTATATTGTTTTAAAAAGCCTCCTTATATCATTAACTGTGCCTAAACAACTGGCATTCAGCTGTGCCTCCACCAATGACATTAAATAGTTTACTTTGGCCTCCATGAAAACTCCACGTCTACGTCGAAAATATTTCCTGAAGCCCAATTCCAGTAAATAAAAACGTTCAAAATCTAGTCGCAATATAGTCTCAGCGATCAATGCCAAAACTTGTAGAAAATGTAGATAAATTAGGATTATTTTTGACAGATGAAGACCAGATTAGACTGCAACCGTTATTAATAATACGGGAAGATTAAAATGTTAAGAGGCCTTTGCTACCCGTTCTCATAATTCTATGGAGATAGTTTACCCATATATCCCCATGCTCAAACTAATCCATACTAAATACATAACCAGCCTCTCAATTAATTATTTCTCCATAATCCTCAACATTAGCTTGTTGATATTCCGCTACAATATTGAGTCTACTATGAAATTTCCTGTTTACAGCAAAATTTTAGTCCCAGCAAAGTGCACACGTAAAACACCAACATTATAGTTTAATAAATAAACTTATACTGTTATTATGTTGGCAGTATGCTCTCGACGTTAACTTAAATTAACTTTAGTAATATTTAACTAGTTTGAAATAATTCGTGGGGCGTAGGTAACCTAGTTTTTGCTGAAGGTTGAGAAAATAAGATAAGTAACATAACAATACGTCACGACTGTATATGCTGAGGGGTTAGACAGAGGTAAACCCACATTTAGCAAGTTATATTAAGTCCCATATGCGAGGGGCTCGTGGCTAAATAATAACAGCCGCACAGGTCGTTTGATCAAGTTAAGCTACGCTTGCCGCGGTTGGTCTGTGCTCGCGTGACCATCTTTACATACCGAGACCTCTTCGTGCCTCAGAAAGCACGTTAAGCCGTTGGTCCCGGCTGTCATGCTGTCGTGCTGCAGGCAGGCCGCGGGAGGTTGAGAGCGGCAAGGGTGGACGAAGAGATGTAAGCTCGGGAACGATGAGCCGTAAGCGCGGGAACTACAAGTTGACCACGCACCGCACCGCGGTTCGTGAGCTTTTCCCGAGGTGAGGCGATTACGTTACGATTCCGATTAGTGTGCGTTGCAATAGGGAGTTTCACACAAAGAATACTGAATAGCTCGAGCTGATACAGTTACGATCCCTTTTGCGATTTGATATGTGTGTAATTTATTGGCATCTCAATTCTTACAGTCTATCTCATAGCGTTTCGTGGAACGTGAAATTTTCAAATAAGCGCTAAGTACCCTTCTTAGTCTTACTGTCGGGTAATTATGTCTAAATGCTCTAAGACTCTAAGTCTTTCTTCTATGAATAAAGTGAAGGTTTTCAGAACTGTTTGGGTTCTTATGGAAATACTATGTACCTGCATATTTTGGTAATTAAACTACGCCAATCCTATGAAATATTATTTAAATTTTGTATAAGCCTGTTTGAAGTCATGTAAGCTAATTAAAATCTTCCAGGCAGTGTGCTCATAAAAAGGTTAATAACAGACGCTACGCTTGCCGAGGTCGATCCGTGGATGGGTCTATCCATTACATATCGAGAAGCCATAAGTCTTACTAAGGGGAAGCTAAAAGTAATAAAAAT
Organism: Globia sparganii; assembly: GCA_949316385.1. Taxonomy (NCBI): domain Eukaryota; kingdom Metazoa; phylum Arthropoda; class Insecta; order Lepidoptera; family Noctuidae; genus Globia; species Globia sparganii. The sequence continues at coordinate 2,541,066 of OX438654.1, forward strand.
AACCAGTCTCTGGGTATAGTGTTACACAGTAACTGGGTTTTGGATGTCTGATATACAATCGTTCCATGTAAAATACTGGTATTCAGCTGCATCTGGTTAGACTGGAAGCCAACCGCAACATTATTGGAAAAGGCTAGGCAGATTGCCGGAATAAATCTGATTTTTACGTTCTAATTACCTTTCCGAAAGCTTGGCGGCCATCTTGGTACCGTTGCTACCTTCCAATTTCGTGCTAATTCTATATAATAAAGTGTTCAATTATTAATATGTTCGGTACCGGATCAAATATTCATCAAAACATTTCATGGGGTCTGACGTCACAGCTTAGCATAGCCCGCCTTTGGATAAGCCCCCGGCGTTTTGGGAAATAACTAAGGATTATAGCCGTTTTAACCATTATTGGGTGGTACTCGTAGGTTATTCGAGTGTAGTGATGTTATGAGTTTGTGAAATTGGAATGCTAAAATATCTATACTAATATTATAAAGCTGACGATTTTGTTTGTTTGGTTGAACGCGCTAATCTCTGGAACTACGGGCTCGAATTGAAAAAATCTTTTTGTGTTGGATAGCCCATTTATAGAGGAACTAATAGGCTATAGTGACCAATAGGAGCAGAGCATCAATGAAAAATGTTTCAAAAACGGGAAAAAATATTCCTTTTGAGAGCTCCCGTTGCGTACGCTGCGTAAACGGTTAAAGTTAGGGCGAGGCCACAACACTGCGTTGCGGCGTCACATCGTAAAAATCTACGACGCCGCACAACGCATCGTGGAAATTGCCGATTCGCTGACGCAACGTACAAATCTGCAATGCGACGACGCATTTCGATCATTATTAATAATTGATAGAAATGGATGCACCCAGTACTTTCTTTTTTGTTTCTTTTTCTTGATGCTTCTTAACGCTAGCAAAAGTAGGACCCATGTAGTGCGGTCCTTGTCTCACTAGAAACTGAACTGACGGTTAGCGTCTTGTCGTACGATGTCGTATGCGATGATATTTTTGCGTTGCGTCATCGCATTGTATTGCTGTGCGACGTCGTTTTTGCGATACGACGCCGCAACGGAGTGTTGTGGCCTCGCCCTTACGCAAAAATCATGTACGACGGAATTGATCCCCTTTAAAAGTAAAAAAAAAGTCCACGACAGCATATAATCTATTAAGGTTGACTAACTATAACTTTTTTTATGGTAATAGTTGTTCTAAAATAATGCAATATTTGCGAAGGTGTTTTTATAAATATGATATTAGGTAATCCTTATCCATATAAATAATTACGTTATTCATCACAAGTATTTAATTTTGAACAAAATTGTAATTAAATCCACTGAGAGAATAATAGTTCTATGTTGACATCATTTGATTTCAATGAATATCTTAGGAGATATCATAGTTTTAAAAAAACTCCGCAAGGCGGCCGGTCTGGGGAGGGAGCTGGCCGGCCGCCGCGTGCCGGTAGCTCGCGAGGCTCTTAATCTTAAGTAAAACACTCTTAAAGTAAGTAATGGAATATATTTTAGTGGGTTTTTTTCCTCAAATTAACGCGGCTGAAATCGCGGGCATATCTAGTTAATAATACTTACATAAACTTACGCCATCTTCCCATTGCGGGTAGGCATAGACTACAGAGCTTCAACAGTCTACGATCCTTTTGCTTTGTTTACGTAATGCCAATACCATCCCTTGATAGTTTTCGGTTTGTTTAAAATAGTGTCCGTGAAGTTTCTTGCCCGTTCTTCTCCATAAGAACCTGTTACGCTTTGGAATGAGCAACTAAAGTCTATTCATACTTATGGTCACAATAATATTATTTCAAGTTAAACAAATATCAACTTTTAATGGTAATTATAAGTTGATTTTATAGTGACTAGCACTATTGAAAAAGTTATAAAAATGATTGAAGTTGTAGCGTAAACTGAACTTTATGATGTAGGATTTAAAGTTATTTTTCCATAAACTCTTATTTATTTACATTTTTAGCAAATAAATCGCGAATGCAGATTAGCGTCATTTTGCTGACAGACCGACCCCTTGACGTCAAAAGTGCCTGTAATTGGTTTATTTGAAATTCTTAAATACTTTTAGTTTCAAGATGTCTTACTTACACTAAAACCGCGATAACCATCATCACCGCCATTTCAAACCATCCTAGCGAGAGATATTTCCCTTTAAAACAGCAAGGTACTAAATTAAAACGTTCCTACACATGACATTGATTAAGTTAAACACATACGTTAAAGTGAAGCTTTAAACCGCAAAACAAAGAACGAATGAATTAAAATACTCCCCACTCAATTACAAAGTAAGTAACGCGTTGAATGCAAATACCAAATTAATGACACCCATCGTTTATTTCACAACAACAATATTGCATTTCAACCCACAACCGATTGAAAATCAACATCAGCATTTATGTAAACGAACATATTATTGTAACGGGCGGTTGTGCGGTTAAAAGAAGACCTCTAAAATGTATTTGCTAAAACCTGTTGATTATGAAATAAATAAACTTATAAACGGGCAGAACTCAATAAACTCGTTGCCATGGTCTCTATTATCCGGGATAATTTCCCCGCGTATTTCCCGGGGCTCAAATGCCGGGATGACACGAATAGAAACATTCGGCATCCCTATCCTTTATTCGTTCGACGATTCTGTTCCCCGTGAAAGGTAATAAGGGTCTGTTTTGACTCTGTTCTTTATCGGTAAGTCTATTATTGTTTCTGTGATGACCTCTCCCCTTTTGTTGTCAGTTCCAGGTGAAGGGACGACGAAAATGAAGGGAATGTATTTGTTTTTGTTTTCTTTAGTGATTTTGGCAGGATTATGTGGATTGTATTGGATATTGTGTTTGTGGGGATGTAATTATACAGAGTGGCTTGGGACATCGACGCGCAAACTGTTACCATGAATTCAGCACATGACCCCCCAACATAGAAATTTTTCATCGGTAATAAAAAAAGTAATCTGAAGGCCAATTCTCGTAATTTAAAACGTTCAAACTCTAGTCGCAGTCCCATCTCGGCGACGAACAAATGTCAAAAACTTGTCAAAATCTAGGGAAATTTGAAGTATTTTTGACAGATTGAGACTGAGATCAGACTGTGAACGTTCTTAAAATTACGAGAATTGCCCCTCTGTTGTTTGATAGAACAGTGCAATACGTACGCGGTCAAAATGTACGGAATAGCAATTTTGAAGTGAAACTTCTTTACGCACGCTTGACTTGGGGAGTAAGCTGGCGAACGCGTGACGTAAGCGTTACGAAAAGTGTGATCGGGCAAGGCGAACGGAAGTTAAGTGGGGGATATAAGCAAGAGACAGCAGTGCGCGCGCACATTTTCTTTCTCTCTTCCTCTCATAGCCAAATACGTTCCGTATATCTAAGTACACTGCAGGCTTATTGTCTGTATCACAGTGTAGGAGCAAGAGAGAGCAGTGCGCGCGCACATTTTCTTTCTCTCTTTCTCTTATAGCTAGTAAATGAAATATACATACAGATGGAGCGAAAGAAGTTTCACTTCAGTCGTGTGGTCATAAGCACACTCGTTTTTTTTTTTCAGTTCAGAATCATGTACTGAATCCCATGGTAACAGGCTGTGCGTCGATATCCCTGCAACCCTGTATGCTCAGACGCCAGCACATCAAGCTACTACATCTGTCAATTTTCTTTAATAGATTTTCAACTTTATCACTAAACCATAAGGTTCAAAGTTGATTGGGAACAGTTTCGGGGAGCTTGCTTCATTTGCTGGCGTCAGTACTTACCTTTTTGCTGATAGCTGTTAGACATCCTTAGATCATCGTGGAAAATCACCTTTGCTGCAATGCTTAAAATATGGCATGACTTTAAAACTTTTCGAGGAAAAATCCTTACATCATAGTATAAAACAAAGTCGCCGAAATGTCTACGCACATAACTTCCGAATGACTGCACCAAATAGGATAATTCTTTTTTTGTTGTTTTCAGTATTGCCAGGAGAAGGCTTGTACGAAAAATTTGGAAATTCGACAAAAAAAAGATTGCACCTGTGCGAAGTTGGGGCGGGTCGCTAGTATAGCTATATATGACAGTAGTACTCACGGCTACACATCAAGCTATACATAACCAGTATAAGCTGACCTCTGATTGTACGAAAAACCTATATAGTGCGAGGTCAGCTAAAACTGGAAATGTATAGCTTGATGTGTAGCCGTGTGTACCATCGGTGGCTAGACTGCAGATAGCAGACTAGCGATTCAAGAATGAAAAAATGAACTCATGACAGCTCAGGGTCGCCAGTAATATCTTATACCTAGTGCAAGCCATAAAGGAATTTAACCCACCTGAAACATTTCAGTAGAAACCACAAATCTGAACTTAGAAACTGACCTTTGATAAAATCTTTGATTGATAAAATCTCTTGCATAAGAAATATATGAAGATAAATGTATTTTTCCTTTCAAATATTAAAAAAAATGTGTTTTTATAACATAATTATTTAAAATACTAGGCGAATCTATTGCTCCTTTGTTGATGATCTACGTAAAAGAAAAATTCTACCTAAAAAAAAAATCTATCTAAAAAAAAATTACTAAAAAATAAATAGTAATTTTTCCATGGAACAAGATACAACAATGACACTGTGCTAACAGACTATTAACTAAATCAATATTAGCATAATACATCCAGATATCCATTAGATTAAATAAACCAACTAACTACACAGCAAATACAACCCGTAATAGTTACCTTTCCACTTCGAAACATATCACAAATTCTATAATACAGTGGAACAAGTTTGCCTTCTAGGACATAACCCATCTATGATATTAATTAACGCGTTTAGTTTCCGTATCGACCAGTGCAACAATGTCCAACTTGGGAAATTAGTTACTCTGTGGACCGTCTGTGTTATGCCATAGAGCATAGATAGTTTATGTTATTTCTATTATCTGACTAATGAGACTTACCTGCGGTGAATAGCTTTTGTAGGGATATATATTGGTTATGAAACTTTGGAAGTGAGGTACTTCGCGTGTCCCGTGTGGAGTCGTTCTGCCCATACAAAGCTAATGGATACAGCTTTGAATGAAACGTGCCGGATCAACTGGTTGCCTCAAACCGACCCCGGTAAAAATGCTGTATCCACTACAGCTGATGCAGAAATACTAGAAACTAGACTGGTAGAAAATCCACAAACGATGGGACACTAAATATCGTGTTCTGCGTGTCCTGTCAGCTGCACTTTACAGGAACTGATTAACGCTGGTGATGGCGCCAAACAAGTAGCCGAATTCTGGGCCGAGTCCATTTAGATTGCAAGCTAATACCAATGCTTAAATATCATGCCCCACCCTATCATGACCTATACCTATGGTCAGAAAAGATCAATTTGAGTAAATCTCTCATTGATATATTCTCACCACACAGGTCACATTTTCAACCCTTTTTAAAGCCACATGATTGAAAACTCAATTTCCTTTTTTTAAATCCATACTCATCGTGAAGCTGTTTACGGATTTTGCTATTGTAGAAATTATGCTTGACAAAATGACAGCCAAACAAGCCATCGAAACTTTCACATTCTGTTAAAAGTGACAAAACGATACATCTGTTACTTCTCTGTCTCAAGGATTACCAGACTATTAAGTGTATAGTAATACCCAAGTCATTATAACTTTAGTCTCAAGAACAGAGCATCAAACTGTGAAGCTAAGCTTTTGTTAACGTTAGACACATTGCTCGGAGCGGAGTTTCGGAGACCAGTAGATGTACAGTAAAAGCAATCAATAGATATGCCAGAAGGTCTACAAGGTACCACCTGAAAGGGCTGAAAGCACAATGGGAGGGAAAATCAAAATCATGTTAGTAATCATCTTTATCTATACATATAATAAAACAGTAAAAAAACTGTGTCTGTACATTGAATATATTAAAAAAAAAATACTTGAGGGGGGTTTAGAAACAGTAATAGAGCACGAATCCAAAAAAAAAAAATTGTCTGTTTGTCTGTTTTTCTGTTTGTTTGTACACGCTAATCTTCGGAACTACTGGACGGATTTGAATGATTTTTTTTTTGTTGTATAGGTATTAAGTCTAGGCAACATATAGGCTATAATTTATTTTGGAAAATGGAACACCTGATGCAGAACCGCAACAGACCAGCTAAAGTATAAGAGATACAATAATGGTAGTATAGCAAAAATTGTTCCACGTGATGAGCATTTTCTGCTGAGAGAATAAATTTGAAGATCTGGAACACCTGATGTGGAACTCCAAGAGCCCAGCTACACCATAACATATATAGGAATGAAGATTTAGCAAAAGTTGTTCAATCTGATGAGCACTCTCTGTTGACTTATAAAAATCGAAGATCTGGAACACCTGTTGTGGAACTCCAAGAGCCCAGCTACACCATAACACATATAGGAATGACGTTTTAGCAAAAGTTGTTCAATCTGATGAGAACTCTCTGTTGACTTATAAAAATCGAAGATCTGGAACACCTGTTGTGGAACTCCAAGAGCCCAGCTACACCATAACACATTTATAGGAATGACGTTTTGGCAAATGTTGTTCAATCTGATGAGAACTCTCTGTTGACTTATAAAAATCGAAGATCTGGAACACCTGATGTGGAACTCCAAGAGCCCAGCTACACTATAACATATATAGGAATGACGTTTTAGCAAAAGTTGTTAAATCTGATGAGCACTCTCTGTTGACTTATAAAAATCGAAGATCTGGAACACCTGTTGTGGAACTCCGAGAGCCCAGCTACACCAAAACACATATAGGAATGACGTCTTAGCAAAAGTTGTTCGATCTGATGGGCATTTCCTGTTGACTTATAAAAATCGAAGATCAGAAACATCTGATGTGGAAATCAAAGCTATCACTAATTTCACTGTATAATTATAAAATAACATAAGCTGGGAGTACCTCCACGCGGTGAAGGCGGTAAAAGTTTAGGACTGATTTTCGGTGACGATGGTATATCATTGAAAAGTTGACTCTACTGGTCAAAACTCCCATTTATTTTTTTACTTTATCAATAAATATGCCTTCGGGCTTATGTTATTTGAGTGTTTAATTTCCTTTGCCATTTATCTTCGTGACACGGTAGCCTACCCGGTAACGCAGGGGAGCAGTCACTTAGATTTTAATTGATCAGCAGTGATAGGAATAGGTAGTGCCTATTTGCCTAAACTTCGAAGAACAGAGACAAGAAACGGAGACTTCCTTAGGACTAATTTTTTTCCGGGACATCTGTCCCGAAATTCGGGACAGCACTTAAATACATTAAAAAATATATGTTATTTGGAATAAGTAATTCGTCTATATTTACCTAAAGTTTGCGACTAGATATTATTATGGATTGATTATTATGGTTTGTTATTATTATGGAGTTACAAATTAATTGTAACTCCATAATAATAACTTATCCTATATCAGCCTAAAAATGAAAAAACGACCCACTGCTGGGACACTACAATATATAAATTGATTTATAAATATATATATGTACTTAATCCTTTTATATAAATTATAAAAAAGAGATCGAAATAGGTAGAGCTGTTTTATGTACTTGCCATAGGTTAGAATAATATGGATATTCCCCGAGTCCCGGGATTTGGTTTTTAAAAGGAATGTGCTAGCCCTTACACATGTATTTACATGAATCTTAAAACGCATAAAGTGCCGACTATGGTTAAAGCTATTTTGCAAAACAATATCTCTAAATTTAAAAATAATTTTGACACAAACAAAACGAATTTGACAATCGCGATTCCACGTGGTAAGTAGATAGGTGCTTTTTTTTTGTTTGGCTTCGCACGATTTGTGCATTCAGCCAAAAAGTAGGTACTTATTTGCCCTACCCCGTGCTTCTTTTGAGCCGAAGGTGCGCAGTGGGGCAGCCTCGAGGTATTTTTTATGGAATTTTTCACTTTTGTATGGAAAATATGAAAAATTATTACCAACGTGTTGAGGTTAAGGGGTTTACGGGCTTCCTGAAAAAAAGATACAGTACTGTTTTTGCAACTGAAGTCGAGGTGTTAGTGTGAATTTTAGTTCATGCCAACTAATTTTATTCCACACATTTTTAGTCGCGATTAATAAGTTTCTAAGTTAATTTTGACACGTGCGTGACATACTGGATTGGAATACATTAGTATTAATAATATTTAGCTAAAAAGAAAAGGTTTTGCGTTTTGTGCGAATAACACTGTACCTACTTTACTTTTGTTTTTAAAATGTTTTTATTGGTTCGACTTAGAACAAGCTTTTCGCTAAGCCCAAACAATTAATTTTTTCTAATATGTCAAGGTAGAATAATATTAATACATTAGTTTTATTCAATATTTTACTTAAAAAGTAGAACTTACCAAATCAGTATCCAATAAAATAACTCCAAACGTCCAATGCAATAAGGTCAAATATCAGAGTCCGTAAATGCTAGCCAAAGTCGTAGTAGCAAGAAGGTTCCAGAATCCAGTAAATAAGTCAGGGTCAGAAGATATGCACCACACAACAAAACACAACAGGAAGCAAACAAGCGCACTCTAAGAACCGAAGTAATCGAGTGAGACAACAAGTTACTGTTGGTAAAGATTTGAATTCTAGTGGCGCAGAAAGAGACAAAAACAGGTGCGTCACTCTAGCGACAGAAACACCCCGCTATTGTTTTCTTTTGTTTCCATAATGCGGCGACATTGCGCGTCTCAACAAAGCGACAACGTCGCGCGCTTGGCACAAAAGTTTTATAGCGTGCTGTTGACGTAAAATTTATTGGCTTACATAAACCAAATGGTTTATGTAAGCCAATAAGCGCATGAGAAAAAATTCAATCAATTCAATTCAATCCATTCATTGAATTTCATTCTTTTTGTCAATATGTATAAAAATTTATACATATTGAAAAAAAGAATGAAATTCAATAAAATCCCGTGATTCATTGTGTATTACGATCAACAAGTCATTTACAAAAGTTCTCCAAAAAAAAATTCAGAAAATTTTATGGTTGTAACGACTGTGTATGTTATTTATTATATTATGTCTAGTCGCAAACTTTAGGTAAATATAGACGAATTACTTATTCCAAACAACATATTTTTTTTAATGTATTTAAGTGCTGTCCCGAATTTCGGGACAGATGTCCCGGAAAAAATGTAGTCCTAAGGAAGTCTCCGTTTCTTGTCTCTGTTCTTCGAAGTTTAGGCAAATAGGCACTACCTATTCCTATCACTGTTGATCAGGTATATTCACAATAAAACTATAACCATGCCTAGAAAGAGGTCAAATCTTTCCCATTGTTCCAAAGGAGCCGAAAGATTGAGGATCATAAGATCCCAAGAATCTACCGAAGAGCGTCAGGAGAGACTTGATGCTGTTCGAAAACATCAGGCTGCAACTCGCTCCGTGGAAACCTCTTCGGATCGCGAAGCACGCCTGCGTTCTCAGCGTATTCGCACATCTACTAACAGGTCTTTTGAAACGAGTGATGAACGTGATGCGCGAGTAACTGGTGATCGAGATTATCATACATTGTCCCGAACACGCACACAACAAAATATTCATAATCAGTTAGAAAGTGAGAGAGAAAGAATTGCTGGAGTACGGCATGAAGAGACAGAAGAAGAGCGCAACGAACGTTTGAATTCTGATCGACTTCGACATTCTCTGAACAGAATGTCGATATCATCTGAAGAATCAGATGTGTTTCAAGACAGAGACACATCCGATCCGACAGAGATATAGCCGTAAGACGTGGCAACCTTCCTTGGGTTGATAAGGAACGGAGTGCATTTACGTATACTCTTATGAATGACTTGATTGACTACGCCACGTATTCCGCCATCGGAGGTATGGTTCAAAATTGTACTTTTTGTGAAGCTGTTAAATGGCAAAAAGAAACAAACGGTATGTGTTGCTCAGGTGGAAAAGTACATATTGAAATATTACAAAATCCTCCAGAAATATTAAGATCACTGCTAATTGGTGACCATCCACAGTCAAAACATTTCTTGGAAAACATACAACAACATACAATGCCTTTCAAATGACATCTTTTGGTGCGAAACAGATTTCAAGAGGCCTATTTATGCCAACATTCAAAGTGCAAGGCCAAGTTTACCACCTTATTGGTTCATTATTGTCTGAAAATGACCCCAAGTTTCTCCAAATATATTTCGTATCCAATTATCAAGATTAGGCAAATATTAGAAACCAAAACTTTCCGCACTTGAACAAATAGTCTGATTTCACTGCTTCAAAATATGTTGCATGAAATAAATCCCTACGTACACAGTTTTAAATCTGCCTTAGAATCTATAAATATATACATATATAAAAATGGTGCCATAGCAAAAATTATTCCACGTGAAGAGCATTTTCTGCTGTGAGAATAAATCTGAAGATCTGGAACACCTGTTGTGGAACTCCAAAGCCCAGCGACACTACAACATATATATGAATGACGTCTTAGCAAAAGTTGTTTAGTCTGATGGGAATTTTCTGTTGACTTACAAAAATGAAAGATCTGGAACGTCTCGAATCGTCTCGCGCATCCCGTTGTTTTCCCGTCCCCGGGCTCTTAGAATTCGACATAAGACGTTTCAGATCTTCGATTTTGACGACCCCGTTGTCGCTGGCATAATCAACAGGATCCGCGTACGAAGTCGCGGGCAGAAGCTAGTATACAAATATAGAATTAAAGTGCCCGATTGTAATGTCAACATGAAAATAACAGTTTTTTTTTTATTTAATGCATAAGAAAGTATATACGGTACTTACCTATGACATTTATTTTTTTTATTTTTTCTTTCTGTCTGTTTGTTCCGGCTAGTCTCCGAAACGGCTAGACTGATTTTGACGGAACTTTCAGTGGCAGATAACTGATGCTATAAAGCTAAACTATGAAAAATTATTAGGATTCTGCGCAAAAAAATTTAAACCCATAAAATTGAATATGCACGCGAACGAAGTCACGGGCACAGCTAGTAATAAAAAAATGTATTACAGGGCAACGCAACTCTGTGATTAAGATCGATACATCGCTGCCCTTGTTATTTGGCTCTAACTACAAAAAGCCTAGGTGTATTATTTGTTGCTCTCGAGTGTAATGTGTTGCACGCTTTATCTATAGAAATCGAAATTGTTTATTATCATCGACCAGTTTAAAAAAAATCCTGTCCTTTTTCTGTGCATAAAGTCTGTGTTACTGTCTCCTGCGCGTGTTTTTTCGAAACATTACAGAAACACATCATAACAAGGAGGCGTGGCCATACACATTTAGAAAGAAAGAAAATACGTTTATTTGCGGTGAAAATGACGCAAAAAGAACAAAAATACAAAAAATAAAATAAATAGACGGTACGGAGGGGGGGGGGGGGGGGGGGTTATGTATCAAAACACGATGTTTTTGTTTTCCGAGCTGCATGAAAAACATTCTCCGCGAGGGTGAAAAGGGGAAGGTTTTGTTTCATTTTCAACCATCACGCGCACATCTAGCAAGTTTAATTCCAACTGACACGGGTTTTGAGGTTATGATTGTCTTGTGAATAGTTGACACTAATCTAAAAACATTTTAATATCAGAAGACACACAGGCTTGTGTATGAAAACAAATGTTCAGGTGTAAGGTTTTTTGTGTTATTTAAAAAAAAAACTCGCTGTAGACACGGCTTAACTTAATCAAAAATTGGACATCTATTGGTCAACTGTAAGTTGTGAAAAGCTGTGAACAGACGCCAGCACATCAAGCAACTACAATCTGCCAATTTCTTTAATAGATTTTCAACTTTATCGTTAAAGCACTAGGTTCAAAGTAGATTGGGAAAATTTGTCAGTATGGGTTAGCTTGGTGTGCTGGCGTCTGTACCTTTTTCTGTTCGGCTTTCAATTTATGTACCTACAATTACGTTTACTTATGTTTTCATCAGATTTCGCTTTGTTTGTAGTGAACCTTTTGTTCCTAATTGTTTGTGCAACGGAACTGTTAGTTAGGCTGCTTACGTGATTAATAATGTACAAGTTTGGCTACGTTTGTGTTGTCATTGGTAGTGGTAGTGATCACGGTATTGCGTTCTTAGGAGTAGCTGTTTAATTATGCAGATGTGTAAATGGGTTGTTTGTTTTTGCTTGGAATATCGGTCCGGTCTTCCCTAAGGTGTAAAAAGGATTAAGAGATTACACAAAGTGCAGAGGGGGCACCCTATGGGTGTGGAACGTTTGATATTTAAACAAAAGTTCTAATGATCATATGACCTAATTTCATTTAATATAATTTTCTTTTATACGGCGATCATCCATTCGTTTTTAACGAATAGTTTCCCTACATTCTATTAAGAGCATGTTTTTTAGGCTTGCCTATGCATAGTATGCTTATTTGAGAGTATTTTCATACCTAATATATGACCAGTGAGCTAAACTTATGTCGGAGTAAGTGTCTTAATTATTTCTACTTCCATAAAAACATTATCATCTGCCCAGCTTTTTCACAACTATGTTAAGGGTCGGCTTCCAGTCTAACCGAATACAGCTGAATACCAGTATTTTATATGGAGTGACTGCCTAGCTGACCGCCACAATCCACTTACTGGGTAATACGATACCCCTTGGTAAGACTGGTTGTCAGACTTTCGGGCTTCTGACTACCCGTAACGACTCTCAAAGATCCACAAATGACAGCTGGGACCAACGGCTTAACGTGCTTTCCAAGACACGGAGGGGTCTCGATATGTAAAGATGGTCACCCATCCACAGACCAACCGCGGCAAGCGTAGCTTAACCTGATCGATCGACCTGTGTGGCTGTTATTATTTAGCCACGGGCCCCTCTCTTTCAAAAAATCATAAGAAACAAAAACGTGAGGGGTTTACTATGGGGTGGACGCTTTAAGCTTTAAAAATCTTCAGACATATTGATTGGTGTTTGTGGAATATTCACGTCTGTCGCAAAGAAGCAGCATCATGAATCATTCCCTCTATGTCGAGCACAATTGCTACCTTCTTCTCGCTCCAAGCAGAATCCCTTTAATTTTTACCACCAGCCAGAAAGACCGAGTGGTATTCCTTGTAAACCACACGAATCATGCGCGAAGTTGGTGTCTAAGCAAACTATCGTACAACAAACACACGTAAAGTTAAAAGGAAAGCACGGCGCGGCTTATTATGAAGCTTATTACTGAAGTTGACGTTACCTTGCAACTAATATGACGTCAAGATGTCAACTTCTGTCTTTGTAAAGTTGTATAATATGTTGGAGGTGGAGTTATAAAATGGTGGAGTGGCTTTTGTGGGAAGATGAGACTTTAGTGTGTAAAATGACGTAATCATAAAACACACACACACACAGAGTATTAGTAAGCTTGGTTTTAATGACCAAAATTATTTTATTTGGTACAGACGCGCCACCAGATCAAGCTACTACAATCTGTCAAATTTCTTTTATAGATTTTCAACTTTATCGCTAAAGTTAAAGGTGCAAAGTTTTTTTTTTTTTTTTTTATAATCTTTATTGATTAATTGGAGTTTTTATCCCAATGGACACGCCAACCCCATCATGCCTTATACAGACTACTACGATACAATGTTTTAAATTTAGATTAAAAGGAGAATCTTAATCAATATGGTACACCAACTCGCTAAATCTTTTCGCCACATCTGATTGAGAACATTTGACAGTTTCGGACAGCTTAATGTGCTGGCGTCTGTACATTTGAAAATATTGTAAAAGCCAATTATTTTTAAAAGAGTAACAGTTGAGTTCCTTGCCGGCTCTTCTAAGAAACGACCTATTTGGAACCGTGCACCTAACTTCACACCGTGCGGAAACCCGGCATGTCCTAGAACCAAAAATTCGAAGATATGTGACATGTACCAACCCGCACTAGGTCCGCGTTGTAGATTACTGCCCACTCTCTATACACCCCTGCTAGTATACCCCAGCAGCCCACCACCACCCTCCACCCCACCACATGAAGCTTACCCCATATAGGTTCATGTGAAATGAAACATTTTAATTTAACGGTTACTTTTTGAGGGACTCGTCCTAAACTTAATTTGGCATTGTTTTTTAACACAGCAGAAGCGGTTAAGGCAAATACAATGACAATAATTATGTAGTTAAAAGTCAGGCCCAGAAAGAGATGGGGAGATAATTTGGACGCGTACCGCGAGGGCTTATTCGAGGTGGCTCGGAAAAAAAGATCCTGGAAGGATTTGGGAGAGGCCTTTGCCGAGCAATGGGACAGTATAGGTATAGGGTAACACAAAAAATAGTTTACCAAATAATCTATTAGATACTACCTCAGGGCTAAAAAGCTGCATACCGACACCTAACAATTACTACGCTTTCCGCTTGGTGTCCACAGGAGCCATATTTATTTATGAATATCGCCTTAACAACTTTAAGATCTTAAGCTTCAAAGGGGATGTTGTTTATCCTCATTTAATCCTCAAAGGATTTTAACATTAAAAACACTCATGAAATATTAAGGCGACGCCTATACTTTAGTAGGGATTTAAAGGATTTGTCGAAAAAGGGATTCGGGCGTGCTCTAAATGATTTTTATTTACTTCCTTTGAAAATGTTTGCGACTTTAATTGGATGCGGGATTCGGAAAAAAGTTTTCTTTCAATATTTTTATTTTTGTACATTCTTTCGTAATGTGTTTTGCTTTGGGCATAACATTAGGGCTGCACCCTTGTTAAATAATGGCCACGATTCTGTTGTTCACAAACTAAATTATATTTAAGTTCAGTGCATCTTTTTCTTTCTATTTCAATAAGAAAAGGACAGAAGATAAATATTAGTTTAGTCCTGTCAAATTTGATAATCCATAGACAAGTTTAGACGTGATTAAAAGATTGGCTACTAAAAATAAGTCAATTTACGTCAGGTGCTGACTAATTTGACAGGACTAAACTAGTATTTATCTTCTATCCTTTTCATAATGAAATAGAAATAAAAAATGCACCGAACTTAAATTTAGTTTAGTTTGTGAACAACAGAATCGGGGCTAATGTCGATTGTTTTGGAGACTATATCTAAAAAACCAGCACCTCTGAGGCCTAATTTTTTAAAACATCCACACTATAGACTTTTTTCGACGTATACCTTTCGAGAACAATAATAACATTTCAGCACTTCTGCATACTATACATATGGAAGTATGCAACCGAATGATATGAGACAGTCAGTGTCAACCACCACTCTACAATATTCCTAATGCAACCTTCCCTTTGATTTACACTTCTTTAAACACCTCCAGAATAATTTTTGAACACCCTATGTCTGCCAGGTTCACATAACACCCCATCTCGCTCCACTTTTAAATGCTCTCCATAAATAAAGCAGCTCTCGTATAAATAGCACAACACACGTCAGTCCAGAGGCAAAGAGCGTGAGAGTCGATGATAAGGTCCGTTGCTCGGGACGATCGGGTTACGCGGCCAATGCTCGGAACAATATGGATACTTATATGAACATAATAATATTGTCTGTATGAATATTGACACTTTTGATGAACCCATGATACAAATACAAGAAGTTCTTGAAGAGTACAAACGATAGCGGGTTGACCAACTCGCTCATCTATAGGACTGAAACAACAACGCTGTTTTGGCGCACGGCAAAATCAGAATTTACTCCGCCATCTTGTTTTTTTAAGACCCCCCTGGTCCCCCTGTCAATATCATTCAAGCGCAAAAAGATCCTTTTAGTACAGTACTAATGAGTGAATGATGGATTATAATTTTCCTTCGAAAATGAACGATTTCGAATCCCATGACAGCTTAATACCTGCCTTCTTAAATTGATTTTCATTGTCGTCCATACTTGACAATCCCGAAATTATATCTCATTTGAAGCACAGTCAAAATCATACGCCTAAATATCACCAACAAAAGGGCCTTTAAAAGGCCCACACCTGCCCTAAAAACCTTTATCACCTAACGCTTGTATGGCACCTGTTCCATCCGCCCTAAATTTTTGAGTATTTCGGGAGGACCTTTTTATTACATAGCTATTTCTAGACCTAGATTACTTCTAACATTCTCTCACATACCGTATTAGATTAGTCTTCATACTGACTTCCCGTGCATATCCTGCGTCCGGGGTACCGGGTGATGCAACAAGTGCGTTATGCAACCGAATCATGTCTGATGTGCGCGTAATCGCATTATGATTGTCAAGTGTTACGCAGAGAGTGCGATTTAAAATGCGTTTAAAAAATTCTAGAAACTGCAATGGATTATTGTGCGACAAGTGCGCTGGATTAGTGGAAACTCAACAGGACACTGTGAGGTTGGACGGTGGACCATGGTGGAAGTACTCAAATAAAAATACTATATTCCATTGTTAAAGTTATTTCCGTTCCAGATCTGGTATATGACAGTAGGATGAGTAGACTTCAGTACTCGCTACTATCGAGTTCCAAGCATCCCAGGAATTAAGTGTATCTAGACGAGTATCTAGAAGATGTTGAATCGTTCACCACTGAACGAAACTGGCGTTTTTTATTCCCATCATTAATTGCGGGATTTTTCTTGATAGGGGTCTTAAGATACCTCTTGTGAAGGAAAATAATCGAATATTATGGCGTAACTTCGGATTGGCAAAAGTAAAGTAGGACCATGGATAGGCTTAATGGACACCGCTTTCAAATCAAAATCGAAAGAAGAGAAGTATTCAAACTAGGCTGAGAATCTATACTTTTTGAACGCCAAAATTATTATATAAGACAGTCTCCCAAAACGCCTGCCCTGCACCACTTCCTAGTGCTTTAGCTAGGAAGAAGAAGTGGCGTAACAAACTCCCCAGCAGCACAGCTGTCTGAACAGTTAGAAGAACTTGATTCTATACAATAATTAACATTACGAAACACAAAGTATTAAATTAAATTATTTGCCATATATGTCAGCTAGCACACGGCAACATACCAACAAAAAGATTAGAAGAAACTCGGCCTGCTCCTACCTCACAAAAGTAATCAATAGTTCACCTTTACTCAATGAACGCTACGACCCCAATGGCATTGAAGCCAAACCCATGGCGAACCCATAAATTGTACTTACACCCCATTACGATCATTCACCATGAGATACGATGATAAGGTCGAATGACCGAGATAGGGTTACGGTCATCGCCCCATTCGATTATATAATCGATTCAATCCGATACCGATACTCGATCGTAATTATGGAAATGGTAATTATGGTAATGACTCGTGTCGTTCCACCATGAATTTTCGATGGGTAATTAAGTTTAGTACATGTTGTGTTAAATGAGAGTTCAGGCGACGCTATGAATTAAATAAATACCCATAAGCAAACATCTAGACCTCGTGGTAGATGACATACTATGGACACAGTAAAATTGACAATGGCAATAAAGCTGCTGCAGATAGTTCTGCAGTCCTAAAGCTTTTTGCATCGCTTTATCCTGCTATTCGTTAGTAGGATGAAGCGGTGCAAAAAGCTTCTTGGAACAGTGAAGAGGGGCACCCATTAGGGGTGCTGTCCTAAATAAAATCACGAAATCAGTATATTTTGAAGAGGTAGGGACTTCACTTGATACAAAGCTAAATGTCATAATAATCAGCCTAAATGTACCCGCTGCTCGGACACAGGCGTCCTCTCTGTGAGGGGGAGTGGGCCTTAATCCACCACGCGGGCTAAGTGCGGGTTGGTAGATGTCACATGGCTTTGAATTTTTGGTTCTAAGACATATCAGTTTCCTCACGATGTTTCCTTCACCATTTTGAGAAAAGTGATAAAATAGTTTACACAAAGTAAATCTGAGTTCGAACCTACGACCTATAATTCGTAAGTCGCAGCCGTTACCTCGGTCGAAACTGAATGTAGCAGATAGTAATACTACCACTCAACCAGCCAAAGCAAATAACTCAAAACCAAATCAGTCAATATGACTGATCTACCCAAAACAGACCTACAATCCATTTTGAACATCATCCATCACAGAGCTTATGACAAACAGCCTTGCAAATGTCCCGACATTAAGGCGTGTTCAAACGTTACGAGTGCACAATTACCCTGATCGCAGTAATCAGGCAGTAATGGCCGTGATCGTATTATCATCTGTTTGATTTGTAGATGGCGCTGCTAATTGTACGGCTATTAAGTCAATGGACCGGTTCGGGCATTAAATGAATTCGGTGTGTGATTTGGAGTTTACTGATAGTACTGTGTATTGTTTTTAGAGTTGCCTTAGAATGGTGTACTGTTGACGGTGAATTTTCAATAGAGGGCTAAGTAGTTTAAAAAAAATATGTGGGATCTTTCATGAGTATGCACTTAAAATGAGACACAGGCGCCTTTGTTTAGCGTTGTGCGAAGTCTAGGATTGTGTATATTGTCCGATACGAAGTTACAGACTAGTTACAGAGTAATCATTTAGACTTGGTCGCGAATCGCTAGCCGCGACACATACTAGCCTAGGAACTGCTCAGTGTTTCCGTATTAAATAGTACATACATACTACTGTACTAATTAATAATTGACTATGTAACAATAAACTCTGTAGAAGTTAAGGAGCTATTTCTCTGGTTTACCCGTATCTCAATTCTGCGCCCACGACTGTATATCTGACACTATGTATGTCACTAAGTATGTTTGATCACAATCCAATGCACCTGGATTCGACATATACAATTAACTAACAAACTGTCTAAGTCTGTTCGGGAAGTTTGTTTGCCAAATAAATGTTATCGTAGATGTGTTTTATTTCCAATGGGACAGAATAGAATCCTAATTTTCCGCTCACAAAAATTTTCTTATATCCAAACTGTATCATCCCATGGTAATAATATACTTAAACTGGGTGGCAGGGACATCAGAATCACTCAGCAAATGATTCTAGACCCCCTAAGCGTAGACATTTTTATTCCGTTATCAAAAGAATGATCCCAGACTTGGTCTTTGACAAACATTCAAAAGTCCAAACTCAAGGTTTGCCAACGTGAAATGGAGCGCATTATTCTAGGCGTCAAATTGACAGACCATATTCGCAACACCACACTGCGCTCCAGAACACTGATTACTGACGCTGATCAAAAAGCCGCTAAGGTGAAGTGGGACTAGTGATGTGCCGCTGGAAATATTGAAAATTTACGGGAACTTTCCCATTGTAAATTTACACAATATTCCCAATATTCCCGTAAGTATTCCCAAAGTTTCCAAATATGTATTTAATACATTTTTCGTATATACTGTATAATTATACATGTGCAACTAACATTACGTGATATTTATACTCCTATTACCACAGCTAAACATGTCGTTACATGTTTGTACCTGCACTAGCTTGCGCCACGGCATAGCGATCGCCCCCACCCCTTGTAAAACAAGCTTCAGTTAGTATACAAAGTTTCATGATCTAATTTAAGGTATTTTTTGAATACCAGCGGTTTATTGTTCGGTTTGGAGGTAACTTTGGATTTTTTTTATCGAGAAAATTTTATGCAATCGTGTTTTCGTCAAACATAAGAACTAACATTAATCCTCAACTTTACCATATATTCATTTCAAAATTAATATATTACAGTATTTTCGACATAACGGAGGATCATGCTAAGCCATTTGAGGTAGTATTGGCCCTTAAGGTGCCACTTTTCGATATTTTTTCTATACAAATTTCGGGAGAATATTACTCCACTGTTTGACATTGTGCATCTAAAGTTAAACATGATATCGTTTTGACTTATTAATAATTGTGTCTGTACGGAAACAGAATAGTAAAATAAAAAGCCATTAAAAAGTTATGAGCCAACAAAGATTCGTTTTTCTTGCTATTTTTAACGTAACTTTGGGTGTCAATAAGTAATAAAAGAACTGTAAAATCTTCAAAAACCAAGTCCGTACCGACAAAGCTCAGTTATCGAAAAGATCAATAAACTTTATTTGTAATTGATTTATGCAGTGGGTTTTTCATAAAACTCGATTTTCCGAAGCACTTTTCAAATCTTTGTACGCGTCTATCAGTTCGGCACGGTGTTTCTGTGCGTGAAAACTAGACGTTGTTCGTGTAGACTAGCGTCTAACTGCTCATCACTGATATTAGCGCTGTCGGACACGAAGCCAGGCGAGACAGCGTGCTTTTTGACCATGACCACCAGCGAGTTCGAGCTCGCGACTAGTTTACTCTTAAGTCATAAAAATGGAAACGTAGAAAACGCTTTTTTATTAGAAACAAGCCCTGTCGTGATGAAAAGGGAGGACAGTTTATTTGAAACATCAGTAGTTTCACTAAAAAAATGGTCCGAATACTTATTTCTCTAAATATAAGTAGTATAAAGATCGTAAGCAATAATTTTAGTAATAGGGAAGGTGGAGAGGGTGTTAAATTTATTTGAAGAAAGTACGAAACCCACGCGGACAAAGTCGCGGGCAAAAGCTAGTACGAGTATATTTAGTCTTTAGAGATAGATAGGTACTTGTTAATTTTAAACAAATATAAAAGTGTGTTGATTCTGTGGTTTATTAAAATTGTTAACTTTATTAAAAAGTTTACAACTCTCAGAATCTGATTGTAAAATTGTGTTAATAAACCAATGTGATTAAAAATGTTTTAATTAAACATAATTTCTGATGCTTTGTGATTTTTTTACTACGGGAATATTTACGGGAAAATTGTAAATTTACAGGGAATATTCCCGTAAATATTGGAAACTTTGGAAATTTTCAACTTATATGTATAATCAACTATCGACGTAACCACGATAGTACGCAAATTTACCTAATTAATTGGCTAGCATATAATAAAAAAACACTAAAGTATATTATCATCAATATTCCCCTAAATTTCCAGTTTTGGGAATATTGCCGGGCACGTTTACGGGAATATTCCCAAAGTTTCCAAAATTCCCGGGAACGGCACATCACTAAGTGGGACTGAGCTGGCCACGTCTGCCCAATAAGCTGTGGGCTAAAATAACCACCACGTGGAGCCCTGACAAACTTAGAAGGCATCGCAGCAGACCCCGTAGAAGATGGCGGGACGTGCTGTACAAAACAAACGACCAGTGGTCCACTTTAGCCCTGGATCGACAGAGCTGGAAGTCATGGTTCCCCACGACCCTCCAGACCTCTCCAGGTTTTTGCCAGCAGTGTGATGATGCAGGCTAACAGTATCAGTATCAAAAAAAAAATCTGCTATTTCATATAAAAATTTCAATACTTACGCGGCCAAAATATAAGTCAGAGTTAATTTGGTTTTTAATAACCGACGAAAAATTTCAACGCAGGTGTTCTGTCTGAATCATTTACTGAATCCATGGTAACATGTTATGAGTTGATATCCCTCCCTCTCTGTATTACCTAAAGTTTTGACGATCTTTTCCCACACGGTGATCTGTTAGTCACACACAAGACAGAAAACACGAAGATGGAAAATGCGTTACGAACGAAGCATGTTGCTTTTCAACAACACCTACATTTACACAAGCATCTCGTTCACTTCAAGCACACACAACACTTCCTTTACCTAGTGTGAACTTTGTGAACCGTTTATTCTAGAACAAAGTTAGTAAACTCTCCACTTACCACGGTACGTCAACAATGCTGTTCACGGAGCAATACCGGTACATGCGCGAGTAGACGTTTGCTCCGGAGTCCGGATCCATCTAACTTGCTTAATGCCAGTACTTGCTTCCATTGAGACGAGCCTCTATTAGGTTCGATTTTACTGGTTCTTTTGAATGGCACGTATTGAAAGTGTTTTCGTCTACTGTCTTGAACATTAACTTTGGTATCTTGTATGTTTATATGGATGACTCTTTGATTTACATGCGTAAAGGGTGTGCTTCTTTATTAACCGTTTCTTGCTTAACCGGGCCTTGGAAGTAGAACCCTATGCAAATGACCAAACATTAACAAGTGGTCACCTTAGATCCTAATAGAAGTCCAAGCTTTTAATAAAAGTAAATGAACAGCTGAAACAGTTAACAAAATAATCCCACTTACAACAAAATCCCTTACACCTAATTGTTCAAAGGACCTGGCTCAAGAAGCATGAATAATAACCGAGCATAAATCCTCAAAATACAACCTGACCTACAACTTAGCAGTAAACCAGTTCTCTAACAAACATTACTATTAATACGGGACAACGGACACTGCATGTAAATAACTTTTGAATAACTAATTTCGTCGGATTACACCGAGTCTGAGTTCAAGATTTAACAGGGTGTCTGGGGCTCTTGAAATTTGTACTGGGGTCTTGCTTTTGTTTAGTGTGCTAGTAGAACTTTTGCTCAAAACAATCGTTTTTGTAGCAGAAGCTTGTTGGAATGATGATCATTCATATTATTTTTAGTTTTGTAAAAATTATGACCTTAGACCCCGTCGTGAACGTGACTTCATGAAGTTCCGCGTCACAACAGGACAGAGGCTTATACTTAAAAAAACATCTAGCAATAAAACTTACGCTAATATTATTGGATTATTTAAGGGAGGAGCTATGCTGGTCGTAAAGATATAGATTAGTCATTACAAAATGAACAATGTTGATGTCTTCTTTGTCAGGAACTACCTCCCCACTCATAAGCAGACCGGCTTTAACAATGTCCACCCATAGTTATTAACTTGTCGTTAAATACGAACGAAAACGCCCAAACGAAGTGCTTAAAATGCCCACTTGGAAGACTAAAACGAGCAACAATAAGTCTGTGAACAAGGAGGTTAAAAAGTCGTATAGGTAATGCCAGACAGCAATAAAATTACAAGTACTAGAGAGCTAAGTACAAGGCGTTAAACTCTGTCCACTTATAGCGTTTAAATTACCGACAAAAGCTGTAAACTCCTCGAGGACTGAAGGTACAGGATCCAAACATGGTAATCGCCCACCCAAAAGGTAAAACATGCTTTTACTAAGCTTCCAATCTCAACGATTGACCCGCCCTTTTGTAACTAATTGATTTGCTGTGATTAATTAAAGATCATAAACGGATCTAAGTAGCTGACTTGTACCAGTTCCGCCCCGCCGTAAATGCAAAATTAATAAAACTCATTCATTATTTTGCTCTTCGCACGCAAGTTGCACTTACAGCTCCGGTAAAATGCATTTGGGCAGATTTTTAAAATTTTCCACTATAAGGTTTTGGCTCGCTGAATTTTCGGTAGCGTGCGGAAACTTAAATCATAATTTATTATTATTAAGAAAATGGTGTCAAAAGATCAGTCAATGTCAATGAACTCGCACAACGACATAAATTACCGCACGAGTGCACGCACAATAATTTAATGATTGAACATCAAATTATTGGTTAATAGTAATTAACAACTAAATCATCATCTGCCTAGCCTTTTCCCAACTATGTTGGGGCCGGCTTCCAGTCTAACCGTATGCAGTTGAGTACAATTATTTTACATGGAGCGAATGCCTATCTGACCTTCACAACCCAGTTACTGGGTAATACGAAACCCCTTGGTAAGACTGGTTGTCAGACTTCTGGGCTTTTGACGACAAATGCCAGCCGGGACCAACGGCTTAACGTGCTTTCCGAGGCAGAGAGGGGTCTTGGTTTGTAAATAAGGTTATATGCAACTAAATACAAACAAAATATTGACAAAGACCACCGCCCATGTACAAGGACTCTGATGACAAAGACATTAATCACCAAACCGCCATTTTTACATAAAAATATACGAAGTTTCCTAGTACGGTCATACTATCGCGAATTATTCCATTGTGTGCAGGAAGCTAACCTTATAGGTGGCTTAGCGATTGCCATTCTCGGGCCCACCTCACGGGGTTCGATGACCTGTGCCTTTATGACGACGTGGGGGACCTTAAGGTAGTGATATGGGCTAAGTAAGGAATAAACAATGAGTTAATAAGGAAGATTCCTAAAAGAAATTTCGGCAGTACTAGGTTTCCTCATAGTGTTAAGGCATTACACTAAAAACAAAAATAACACTAAAAGAAAGTTTCGGAGGTAACACTAAGAGGATTCCTAGTATCTCATGTATCGGGAGTTAAGCAACTGACATCGCACAAACATTCCATACTCAATCCCGAGTAAGAAATGATATTTCTAAGCCATATTATCTTTGAAAAATGAGAGCCTGTAAAGTGCAAACCTTTACACAAATGTTTCGTCAGGTCCATCCCAATGAGCAACGAAACGTCATAAGAAAATAAAATTGTAGTAATAATAATAAAGACTTTATTTACTGATAAACTAAAATTAATTACAATATAAATAAATTAAGTAACACTTCGGTGTCTTCGTCAATCAGCGCGTCCTTTGACGCGTAGGCCTCCCCCAGGGTCTTCCATTTGTCATGATCTCATGCATATCTAGCCCACAGGGCACCAACTATCTCAACTATGCCCTGGTTCCAACGTTTGCGCTGTCTTCCTCTACTTCTTTTCTCCTCCAAAGATCACATCTCTAATTTATTCTGTTATAGCTTTAGACCACTTATTTCGTTCTGTTCCTACCGCTGATCATATGACCAGCCTATCTCCATTTCAGTGTTTTTGTATGGAAGGTAGCATCTTTTTTTTGGATCTGGATAAAGGCCTCCCCCAAATCCTTGCAGGAACTCTTTACCCGCGCCACCTCGAACCAGCCCTCGCGGTACGCGTCCAGGGCATCTCACCATCTCTGGGCAGGCCTCAGCGGCGCCGTCCATCTTCACGCATCCTAGCCTAGCATCTTTTAGTTTAGTCATTCTCCTCAGATCTGAAATTGTAGTAGCCAATATCTGAATCAACAATTGTAGTTATATTATTGGGAACTAAGAGGTTTTCTAAACAAATTTCTTGCCAATTTTTATGTCTTCTCGTCTTTCCCTAAACACACATATTTTATGTAGTATTATTGGCTTCGTGTAAACACTTACGTCAAAAGAAGCCGGGGAAAATTACAAATTAAAGAAAACGACGAGGAGTGCTGTTTACGTTAAGTAATAATAATATTATATAAACATTAAGTAAGTAATTTAGGTAAACATAATAATATCTTTGAACCATACCTCCTTTTAAGTAGAAAAATGTAGGTATAAGCCCATAACAATTGGTCTAGCCGTAGGATATCAACAGTACCCAATTAAGTAATTGGATTGTAGAACTTGCTAAAGGCAGAAAGTATTCGATCCGAAATCTATTAACGCACCAAATAACGTCTAAATAAAATTCAAACAGTAATCCGCACAAGGGGATTAGAAGACAACTGTTAATTAACAGAGCAAACATTCAATTCAATTAATGAGACACACATAATAGCGTCATTTCCGCAAAAAAAGCTCCGCAAACGCTTTTATTACGTAGTTTCCTGTTTTCCATCGTGTTGCGAAAAGGGCCACAACTTGAGGGGTACGTTGTCCAACAAACACTACGCGGTGAGCATAATAAGTGATCGTCAGTTGTTTGAGTATTGTTGGACTGGCACACTCCGTGTTCAACCGGGACTTCGACAATAAGTCCGTATACGGCCTTACACAATGCCGTGACGTCAAAATAAATGACTAAAGTGCTGTAGCTACACGGAAGTGCGAAGAACTGTAATGATAACTGAAGTAGCGGGACTGCAACTGGTGATGATGAAGACCGAAAACAAACTACATAGTTATTACTTGTAATAATCAGCGGGGTAATTGCGTAACACACTATCCAATCAGTAGCAATGGGTTTCATTTTGACAGTTCAACAACATTCATTGCGTCATATGCGTTGTTGAGCAGACAAATTTTTCGAACATGTGGAGCAATGGATTAGAAATATGCTTCAAAATGATTCAAATTGAGAGTAATAGTACGTTACGCAATTAGGGTGCAGAGGTGTATCATCATCTAGCTGTCATCAAAGACAGCCGCCACCCAACCATCGATGCGACGATCTATTAAAGTGGCTATTACCAGCCAGTTTCACTATTATCCGATCTTTTCGATAATTCCAGTAGCTTCGTAACAAAACTAGACGGCGCCACTTGCTGTGCCATAATATTTATTAGTCACATAAATTAAGAATAAAGTAATTCCTGCTCATACCAATATCAGAATGAGCATTCATAACCCAAACCAAACCCCCAAACCTCCACCCCCAAACCTCTAAATACCAATGTAATAGTATTTTTTTTTGCGAATTTCAAGCATTTGATTTGGTAGGTAATACATATCATAAGAAACTAACTTTGAATCAGACGTAAATGTAAATAGCAATTATTTGACAACTCACAACAGTGCCTATAATTATGACTTCTAATTTACAAGCACTAGGCAGTGATGAAGCGCGAGCGTTTTGGAGACTCTTATTTAATTTTGAAGTTAAAAAAACGGGGCAAGTGCGAGTCGGACTCGCGCACCGAGGGTTCCGTACAAAGTAGGCAACTACAAAATTACGGTTTTCAGATTTTTTCCTTTACTTCTGCTACATGACCTTGCTTTTTGTCAAATTTCATGATTCTAAGTAAACGGGAAGTACACTATACATTCTGATTCCCTTGAGACTATATATGTATAGAAATATACATTTTTTGCGGCATAAACGGCCGAATCTTTTTTTACGTTACCTTAGAAGTTTGATTTTTTACAGCTTTAAGAGACCGCAGAATTGAATATATGGTTTTAATTTCAATTCAATACCTTCACGCGTTCCCGAGATGAAGGGTCTTGACAGACAGACGGACGGACGGACGGACAACAAAGTGATCCTATAAGGGTTTCGTTTTTTCCTTTTGAGGTACGGAACCCTAAAAATATGTGATGTAACTAAAAATTTACGGTTTTCGCAATTGTTCCTTTATCTGTACTATAATACGTTACTTCGTACCAAATTTCAAGATTCTAAGTTCACGGGAAGTACCCTGTAGGTTTTGATTCCTGTGCGAGTTTCGAAAATTTGCGGCATAAACGGCTGTGTCTTTTGATTGCTTTGGCTTAGAAGTTTGATTTTTTCACAGCTCCAAGGGACAGTAGACCTGAGTATTAGATATAAATTTCAGTTTGATACCTTCACGCGTTCCTGAGAAAAACGGTCGTGACAGACGAACGGACGGACGGACAAAGAAGTGATCTTATAAGGGTTCCGTTTTTTCCTTTTGAGGTACGGAACCCTAAAAAGTACTGATTCTCAGCCTAGCTGGTTTTCACCCTCATGTCATTTGTTTAACGTAGGTACAATAATAATGACATATTTATAATGATAATAAAGAGCTCGCTATGTTATGCCAGAGGGCGTACAAATGTTTTTAAATTAGTAATCAAGCCAACCAAGTCTCAATAATAAAATAAAATAAGCTTCAGAGCCTCAGCTGAAGACCCGCGCAGATACTCTAAACATCAACATTTCTAGGAATGAAACTGTTGCTTCATTAGCGTGATTACTTTTCCTTGTATTTCCTATTAAAAAGACGTCGAGAGAACAGTTTTAAGTTCCTAATTTTTTGTGTTGTGTTATCATTATTCTCGCAAACGGCTTTAAGTTGTTTAAACAAAAGCTAAACGAAGTAGATATCCTTATGTTAAGTGTTTTGAAAGACACCGACCTTCTATTTATTTTTTAATGCTACTGTTGTTGGCACGTTCCAATCTGAAGTTACTGCCTACGTATATCTATACTTGATGTATAATATCTGATAATAAAAAATCAATACTCAAGAACATGAGTTGCTCGCTTTTAACGCAACGTATTGAAAAATATCTTTTTTCAATTTCTCAGAACGAAATAACGACCATTTTAATTACTCCAGCAAAAACTATGAAATACTCTCAACACATATAACTTCAGTTTAATCCAACTCCATACAAACTAAAAACATCTCAGTCATGATATATGTGCCGGCTAAAATATGTTGCTACTTACTGAAATTTATCTAAAAGCGGCTACTGGCCACAGCAAACCGTTATTTATGAGGTAAAGTTTCCACACATTGTAGTAACTATATGATTTATATTAGGCTTTTGTACAACCCTTAGCGGTGATTATATTCGAGAGGTTCGTGTCTACTCTATTTGGGGACGAGGGCCAAAATCATTTTGTGGTTTTGGCAAGCTATGTCAAAGGCCCGATCGAGATCCCAGAAGGCCGAGAAAATAGGAAAAGATAACGGGTTCCTGCAACATAGAATAGATCATATTCTATACAATCTTTGCGGCTATTAAGTTTATTAAAATGAAAAGAACTAAATATGGAAACATTTGTTTTAGTAATATTTCGTTATTCGTCTTTGCAGAACTTTATTTTTACACCAAATGTGGCCAGAGCAGCGAGCAGTTCTTCTAAATTATAGGTGCTCTTAAAGCTAACGATGCACTGCATACAATAAAGTTGAACTAAAACTTACCTCACTGAAGTATTCAAAATTTAAAAGACCCAGCTGCTTTGTATAGAAGAAGAAAACAGTCTGGGGAAACTTAATGAAAATTTTAAAACCCAATCTCGGCTTTCTGAACATTTTCAATATAATACGGCCGTTCTTTTGATCCCACACGCGGGCATGAGGGGTCCCACGGATTCGGTTTACCCACCTCCCCCCATTATTAGTCTAGCCTGTATACTCTGAAATTCAATTCGAGGTGAAACTTTCCGTTACTTAAGTAATATCATCGTGTCCTTTGTTGCTTTTATTTTCTTCGGTATTCTTTGGGAAAGAAAAGGGTATAGAGGTGTCTTTACTGAAATTGAATTTTGTGATCAGGCGCTTAGTGTGTTTGAGATTATGATAGAGCTTATGTGTTGCTTCATTTTTATCAGATTTCGTTTGTAGGTTACTTGGTATGGCCACATTTTCAAATTACCAAAATATATTTTATGCAGTTTCTATCGTTTGTCTTTTTGCATTTCGTTTTCGTTGCATCAGTTAATTATGTTATTACGAGAGCAAGTAAACATAATGGATAAACAAAGCCATTCTAAAATGGCGATGTTATCGTATCAAAGAGATTTTGAAATTATTTTTTCATATATTTACTTACATTATTACATAATAATCGTAACATTTATAAGTACCTAGTCTAACTTATCAATTATTCTGAAAATATACAAATTAAAACTACTACTTATTAAGAGTTTAGTAGTTTTAGTAAAAGTAGGTACGCTATATTGTATCATTTTTACAAAGGCTTTCATAATATTTGGTACGACTACTTCTACTTACAATGTATGTTTGCATTAACCACTATTACAAGCAATCCTCATGCCATAATAATAATATTTCATTCGTATAATCCTCGTAAATGAATTCTCTTTCAGCTCCCATTTTAATATACTATTTTGCCTCGCAGACAAAAACTCGAATCTCAGACAAACCGCTACGCGAGAAAATGAAACCGAAACCGCAATTCACGTAGAAAATAACACGAAAGAGCAAGGGGTGGTCTTTTAATTTTTTTTCTAATTTGTACTTTCAATTTTCCGGTGCACAACGGAGCTCACACGGCGTGACGTGCATTTTAATTGTAAAATGTAATTAAAAAGTCAACGGTCTCTGCGTCTGTCCGCGACGAACGTCGGCTGCAGAATGCAAACGATTAATTTAGCATGCGGTCACTTGCAACCTCGTTTCTGCGGCCATTTTGGTCAAGTCATGTGGTCTTTATTGGCGGGAATTTTGAAATAAGAAACAATTTTCAAACTAATCTTCGTTTGTATCTTTATTTTAGTTTTTTCTGTATTCATATCTTACAGTATTTCTTTTGCATAGGTATTTGAAAAAGTTTCCTTATATGCTATGCTATGTCAACATCAAAATGCAATTCTGTATTAAAACAGAAATTGTAGCGGGACTGCATGGTATTTAAAGTTTATCAGTGTGTAAAGTAAAGTAAAGTAAATAAGAACTGACGTAAACAAAAACTGCGACAGTTGTTTATAATGATGCAGATTTATGTAAAGTTGATAAGAAGTAATTACAAGTTAATTATCGTTATGCACTGTAGATGCTAATGCAAAGGAAAAAATCTGGTCCAGCTAAGTTTTCTGGGTATTGCTAAACTATATCGTAATGCTATAATCAATCAGCAATTCAGGATTATTGAGATACTAGAAACAGGTGACCGGCGGGCTAGTTGACACTTTATCAGTAGCAATGGGTTTTATTTTGACAGTTCAACAACATTCATTGCGTGATCTACTTTGTTGAGCAGACAAATTTATTGAACATTTGAAGCAATGGATTATCAAAATCGTTCAAAATGATTCAGATTAAGATAGTGTATTATGCAATTAGGGTGCTGATCTCCAATCGGTATCCTAGCAACATCGATTGAGACTAAATTGCTTATACCCCCAACTCAGCTGAAAGTCGAATATTTTAGTAATATTTTAGACGATCTTACAACATCAACTACAATCAAGTTACTCAAGGATAACAAAACAACAACGACATCAAACACCTAATGACGCATTGCAATAAGGCAAATCTCGTTTACATAGACGAAACCTTCATTTAGGCCCCCAAACTATGAAGTTAGTGAACAGGAAACAATCGCTCCTAACTTGTGCCAAACGATAATAGATCTGTCTCCGGGGGCGTACTAACTACAGTCTATTTCGTTTTGAATCACAGTTTACATTTCACGCTTATGTGTTGTTTACGATGGTTTGAACCATTTGTAGTTTCGTGCTGTTCGTCAAGTTGCGTTCGCTGTTTTGTCACTTTTGAATGGGTCATGGGATTTTAGTTGAAAATTTATCGGCGGAGGCAGTTTAGAGAAGATTTGACCAGTTTAAAAAAAAATATGTTCTTGAAAACGTCTTGATAAGCCAGCTAGCGTTGCCAACCCTACTATATAATATAGTATCCTACTATATTAGAGGCCTAAATAACATGTTTCTTTTAGAAAAATATAGTAGGCGAAACTGCTATATTTTCATTTCAATACAAAATGACGAGATGAGCGCAATATGGCGAGTATTAATCTAATAAAAGCTGAATTAATGGTAACCTCAATTTAGAGTGTAATAATGGTTATGAGATATAAAAAAAAATTAAACATATCTACCTAAAATTTTTTTTCGCCATTACTATATTTTTACAGGCAATGGTTCAAAAATACTACATATATTTGATATAAAAAAAGTTGGCAACCCTAAGGCCAGCAATCAAATAAAAGACCAGCGGGGCAATTCTCGTAACTATAAGAACGTTCACAGTCTGATCTCAGTCTCAATCTGTCAAAAATACCTCTAATTTCCCTACATTTTGACAAGTTTTTGACATTAATTGTTTGTCGCTGAAATGGGAGAGAGATTACGAGAATTGGCCTTCAGGTTTAGATGATGTTACGTTAACTGCATTGAGCTCCGAAAGTTTCAATTTTGTTGAAAAGATTGTTTACACATAGTTCGATTTCAGACCTTAGATGTTTGCGCAGATTCAAAATATTTCGGGTGCAATAATATTAGCTACACTAGTAACTAAAATACCTGCTGTGCTTTATTGAAATTGTATAAAAGAAAGAATGAACAGATCCACTTGAAAAACAGGGCCAAAATTTCACACATAATGAAATACAGAACATAAAGAAGAATTCTATCAAGAATTACAGTCTTGAAATTCTATAAAATCCCATTGAACCGGATTTCATTTCGCTTTTATTGGTGCAGTCATTGAATCTCACGGTCCACGCTCGCTGCAAGATTGATTTAAGTTTCTTTGTATAAAAATTGGATAAACTTTGTTCAATACTCGGTTTATTGTAGGGTCTGATTTATTGATTGCTCTTTGGGAAACAACTGTAATATCGATGATTACATTACTATCAGATTATTCACTATTTTGCTTTCTATCAACAAGATTAGGTCGTAACTGTTTGTATCCTTCGTTTATTTTACCCACTTATGCAATTCAGTTAGTAGATACCCACTGAAGATGGTTTTTATTTGTGATATGTGCAATGGCTTTGATAACAATGTTGCGATAAATGAGAGGCACTATTCATCAACATCAGCACCTGCCTAGCCTTTTCCCAACTATGTTGGGGTCGGCTTCCAGTCTAACCGGATGCAGCTGAATACCAGTATTTTACATGGAGCGGCTGCCTATCTGACCTCCACAACCCAGTTACTGGGTAATACGTTAAGTGCCCCTTGGTAAGACTGGTTGTCAGACTTACGGGCTTCTGACTACCCGTAACGACTGTCAAAGATCCACGAATGACAGCCGGGACCAGCTTAAAGTGCTTTCCGAGGCGCGGAGGAGTCTCGGTATGTAAATATGGTCACCTATCCACAGACCAACCGCGGCAGACCAAGCGTAGCTTACCTTGATTGATCGATTTGTGTATCCAATCTATCAATAACCAATACCAGCACCCTAATTACGTATCACCCTTTCAATCGCAATCTGAACCATTTTGAATAATATTGCTAATCCATTGCTTCATATGTTGGAAAAATTTGCCTGTTCAACAACGTAAATAACGCAGTAGTGTGTTACGCAATTACCCCGCCGGTTTCTGAATTGAGAATTTGAGGTTGAGAACTTGTCAAACTCTACTTACCATTACTTAAGGTGATTCCTTCAATGTAGCCGGGCCTCACCATAAGTAATGCCAAACCAGAGTTTGACAATTTCCCAAACATGAATTCTCAATTCAGAAACCGTGTGTAAGTAGCTTACACAATAACCTATTCTTACCTTGTTCACATGAATTACATTATATAAGAAATAATGTCATTCAGAGATAATGTATTTCGTATATTTTTCTTTTTTTTTTCAAAAGAAGATCTAAAGCGATTTAATATAGCACATTACGTACATGTTTAGAAGTAAAAGCGTAAGACAATATCTTTATTACATTTTCTACCTATACAGACTAATAATAATGAAATTGTTCCCTTTTTTCCAGGTAAAGATGCAAAAGCTTAAGTTGTCCCCATATTATCATATCGCTGACTTTGGGTAAGAAAATATATTATGATTACGAAAACACCCGTGTTTTTGTTGTGACACGGCATATGGAAGCCATATGTCCGGGATTTAAGCGATTATAATTATCTCCACGAATTGGAAGGTTTTGGTTGTAAAGTTGATAAAAAACAGCCGCACAGGTCGATCGATCAGGTTAAGCTACGCTTGCCGCGGTTGGTCTGTAGATGGGTGACCATCTTTACATAGCGAGACCCCTCCGCGCCTCGGAAAGCACGTTAAGCCGTTGGTCCCGGCTGTCATTCGTGGATCTTTGACAGTCGTTACGGGTAGTCAGAAGCCCGAAAGTCTGACAACCAGTCTTACCAAGGGGTATCGTATTACCCAGTCACTGGGTTGTGGAGGTCAGATAGGCAGTCGCTCCATGTAAAATACTGGTATTCAGCTGCATCCGGTTAGACTGGAAGCCGACCCCAACATAGTTGGGAAAAGGCTAGGCAGATGAGATGATGATAGTTGTAAAGTTGGAAACTAATGACGATTGGTAACAAAGTGAAGTTAATTACTAAGTTACTAATTTGATCTTAATTCTTCTTCGAGATATAATAGGAACATTATCTCTCTCAGGGCAATTTTTCAATCGACCCATAATTTTTATTCGTGGAATAAAAGAACTATCAAAAATTCAAAATTATTTCTCCGATAAAGTTATCCGGCGTTGGAAAAATATCAGCCCTTAGACACCAATCCATTATTATCTATCTAACCATTATTTATCTAGTACCCGTGTACCTTACTAACTTTATATTATAGATAGATAATTAATTAGTCTACAAGTTTTATATAACATGCTCGATAATAACTGTAAATCTAGGTCAAGCCCAAATTGGCAACCTTTTTGTTTCATAAAAGTATTGGCTCATACATCGTAGTTTTCGGCACTCACAGAAAATTATTAAGACAAACAGACAAATGAAAATGAATAACTGTTGTTATTCCTGGCAATAAATACAAGAATAAAATACTGCTGGAGTCTGCACTCTCTTCTCAATGAAATTAAATTAAGTCGCAGAGCCCATTTATAGTTTTACTTGAAACACACAAACAAACATTTCTCACAATTCGCTTTTAAGCTCTTTTAATAAATATAGTATGTTAGCATCAGAATTATTATGTAATTATGAATATTTTGTAAAACGTCTCAATCTCCTAAAAGTGAAGGGAAGGGGCCTTCTCATCTTTAATAGCCATATCCATCACTTATTAAAACAATCTAGGCTAAATCTTTTAGTAAATAAATTATTACCAACTAGTAAGTAGGTAATAATTTATTACTAAAATATTACAAGATACTTAAGCTTTCTTAGAAATAAACTTTTCTACAACACCTACTCTAGTTCTTAGAACATTAATTTTAAACCCTTAAATCATCATTATCTATCCTCTTTTCTTTTCCGACAACAACTGTGCTTAAGTGTTTTAAATATTAACCATTCATTCACAAAGGAGTCACTCAGAAATATTCAAAAGAAATACAGACAGAATAAATGTTGAGTGGTTCGTAATATTTCAAGTAAACTCGTTGCTCCCATGGGAAATTAGAATAACTGCAGCGTAATTGACTTTGTCTCCGACCATTATTTACACTAGGCTAATACTAGATTTATGAAATACTGGCGACTGCGTACGACGATGTCTGCGTTTACACACAGAGTCTATGCAATCCTTTACCTTTGGTCTGGCTTTTGTGCTACTTTCTCATAAGAGACCTGTGCTGTGATTTGGTCTAGAGCAGCCTCATTATTTTGTTCTTCAAAAACGAGTACAACGTGTCCCAAAATTCAACGATAAGCGGGCACCAGTGGGTAGACCTGCTCATGACTACTCGAGAAAAAATTATGAACAAAAAAACATTTTTTTTTTTAATTCCTAAAAACACATTGAAACCCTTCGAAAATTGACACCCCTTAAGATATTTTTGACTACCATGACCACAATTTTTCAAATATAACTGTTTTTTTTTTGTTGTATCGGCAACCTAAGTACCACTGCTATCCACCACAACCCTTTAAAATCCCAGAATGCCTGTAGTTTTTACTCAAAAATCAATCAAAATTATTTTTTTCCTTAAAATTTTCAAAGTTTTTCACTTTGTAATTACCAGAAAAAAATTGAGATATTGTTTTTTACTTTATTTTTTATCGAGTAGACATGAGCAGGTTTACCCTCTGGTGCCCGCTTATAATTGAATTTTTGGACACGTTGTATATTTTCTACCTTTTGACCATTGTAACTGTTTGTGCCACAGCTTGAAACTATTGTGTGCTATCATTGAAATAACTTTGAATCATCTCTCGACCATGAAAGACAATACAAACAATATGAGTACAACTAAAAGGTGTTCGCTAGTACTTCTCAAATTTATTTTAACACACAGACACACCATTTTCTCTTATTTATTCGTCTAGACTTTGACTAACTCCCGCCGGTTATATTATTAGAAATAATTTTAAAGGATTGCTTAATTTTCAATCTAAACCCAGCGCTGGATATCTTTTTGTAATATTCTATCTTCATTCTCAGACAAGATAATGAACACCCACACATTTTCAGCTTTATTTTATTTATCTATATTAACTTCTTAGCAAGCTTTCTCTCATATTTACGGGCTTTAGATTAACTGAACTATTTTATCTAGTTTCCACGGTTCATATTTTCTCGTTTTAAGGAGTTTAGTTTTACATTGCCCGTGTGTGCTAGCACTATGCTTATTTCTTTCTATATTATACACAATATTACTCAGTGTCTTTTTGTTTGGTATATAAGTATTAAGGAATTGATTTTTGATAAAAAAGAAAAAAACTTGGTACCTGGTACATGAAGGTTTTTGGTGCGTTCCATGTCAGAAAAAGAAAAATATGAAGCGAAATAAGATATCTCTTCCCCTAGTCTGTTATGCAAGCTTATTAACTTCAGTAATAATAGAAAAAGTAATTGTTTCTTATATAATTCAGTGGCAATTTTAATCCGAAACCATAACCATGAAAATTCGCATCAACAAACTTTACATAAGCACCTATTTACAGTAAACATTAAACAAGATTTAATTAAACTTAAGGCTTAATATGTATTGATAGAGGATCCCACTCCCGATTCATTACACTTTACGGTGTACCATGGTAGAAATAAACAAAGTTAGGCTGTTAAGTTTATGTGACGCCATCAAAAACTCCATCAATATGATGAGAGGTTTTATGGCGCCCAACGTGGGCCCGTGTAATGAGCGACATTTATTCTGTTATACTTACACTTCGTTTATTAAAAGTTGCTTGCTTGTTTATTTTGAACGTGGTTTGTGGTTATGTTTGCATTTTCGAAGTTTTCAATAATAAATTTTAACTGACAATGTTTTACCACGCAGTGGTATAAAAATAATTGTTCTCAATAAATTCTTACATATTATTTATTTATTAGAATTTTGAAAAATTCTCTTTAAAAACCACGATATCCAACTAGCAATACCTAACTTTTATCATTTTTTTTTTTTTTGTGGATGGGAAATCATCAAATGACCCCTCCCGCTCTGGGTGGAGCAGAAGGGAGTGTCAGACTCTTACTGACTAAAACCCACCCGTGTTCCTTCCTTAGCCCTTTGTGTTCCGGGGTAGCGGTAACCCTTTCGGACAATCCCGCTGTAACTTTTATCATCAAGAATCCTTTTTTGAAGTTTCTTCTCTTAACTTCAGCATACATCAAATTAACGTATCTTTCGTTGCGCTAAAACATAAACAGTGAAGTTATATCTTTAAACAAACTAGCACTGTAACAAATATCCCATAATCATTACCAAAATTTACAACCTAAATTCCAAATTCATAAATAAACCAACATCAAATATTCAAGTGAATCCTCGCAGCACCTTCAGTTTGTGTAACCACAGTCTGCATGTTTGTTTCCGTCTCGAAATAAACCCTGTATTTACGCTTTAATTCACAGGCAAGGTAATCGAAATGTTAGTAGATGTGGTAATTAATATTTCAAGTTAGACCTGGCTTTGCATAGTTTGATTAACCACTGTGTTTCTCTTCTCGAAAATGTTATATATACAAGGTGGAGACGACTAGACTACAATAACACAACACAAACTGCGTATACCTAACGACGTTCCTAGTCTGCATTCGAAAATTCAATAAAATATATCCAATAGTTTAGTAGTCACTATAACCAGTCCAAGATTGACAAAACCCAATAGTATGTTTGAACAAAAAAACACTTGTTTAATTTTGATGCTAGGATTTATTTGAAAGTTCCAAAATACTATTATGCATTAGTATTGCCAGTGTTTTCATTTATTGTAGTATTATTGTGTCCAAATTGTATAGTCAGGAAAATATATAACCCAATTAGGTTACCAATTTTACTACCAGTACCAACTTAAAATGTCCGCATATTAAAATCACAATTGTTATTCTTTGACAGTTGTGGCAAATTGACGTAGGGTCTCGATTGTCTAACAGTTCATTTTCCTATCTGTACTAAGAGGAGCTGGATTTGTAAAGTGAATATGAAATTGTTGTAAGTATTTATTATTATTATATCAGGCCTTAAATCTTCAGTACTGGCCATTGACATTGTAAGTGAGTTCCGTAATCGAATTCGTGATCATAAAATATTGTTATGAAGGGTACGTAACATACTTTTACTCAAATCTAATCTTCATCGCGTAATCTTGACCTTTTTCGATCAAAATGACATGATGGCGAAGATATACAAAGTGGTTCACCGTTTAAACAAAGTGTAAGTATTTAAACTCTCACATAATATTTTGTCTTGCTTTAATGCCCAGCTTTCAAAACTACATTAAACCGACACCCATCCATTAAAAAACAAATACGTAACAAAAAATAAAAGCGCAACTATCAAACAATGGTTAGCAAGTTCATGCTTACATTTCTCAAGTTTCAGTCCGAAGGGTCCCAAATTGTTTCAAAGGAACTCCGATAGTCCGGAACCCATTAGTTTCGGCACTCCAATATAAAATGCCATAGATAAATAAACTGCTCTTTACTTTGACAGTCAATTTATAAAATGTCCTGTGGAGTACTTGCGGTTTTTCGGTGAAATGCCTGAAAGTTTCGCAATGCTGATGAAACGGGTGACCAGGGATTTAAATCCCCAAAGTTATTTCAAATAACATTGTGGTTTCAGAAATGAAATAAAAATGACTGCTAAATATAAAATAAATTAACGGAATTCAGTTAGGCTTCAAAATGTTATGAAGGATCCGAATAATATCAGCTTTAAAAACAGACAGATAACATGAAAGGTCGAGATAACACGAATGGTCGTTTCCATAACATCATCCATTTACCCGATATTATTTTGAAAGTTAACAGAACATAATTTCGAAATCCTATTTACGTATTTCGCCAATCTGGTCTTGAAATGTTGAGCAGATGTTAGATGTATTTCAGGTACCGAAATTCGTAACATATAGCGAAGCAATCACTTAGTTCACCACAAGTTCAACGCAAACAACATTCGTACAAAAAACTCCGTGGTTTTACGAAATAGATCAAAACTACGCGGTTTTCTGTTTAAAAATTCAAGACACGTTGCATACAAAACGATCCCATCAGTTTACATCGCACATTCTTTTTTTCCTTACACGTAACCATTTATTTCCCTTTTATTTTCTTTCAAGTACTTATTTATTGGCTTCTGGGTTTATGGTGTAATGTTTTTATTTTAATCCAGGACTATTCGTTTTATACTACCTACTTTCTATTTTTTTTTGGGGAAACGGCTACATGTAGACAGTTTATTTGTTTGTTTGCATGTTTCTTAAAAAAATCCAGTAAAAAAATCAAATGAAATCCAGGCACTTCTTTCTGGAGATATGTAATAATCCGCTCTCAGTCTAAGACGGACACTCGTGGTTAGATTGTTGGCTTTCACAATATTCTGATGCAAAGCGCTGCACGTTATTTACTCGATGGGCAAAAAAATGGGTTTTTTAATCTCTCTTCCATGACGTAGACATACACAGGGCCTCTCTATAGATCAGATAGGCGATTAGCCGCATAACTTCACAAATTCTCCAGGCAGCCGCGTTCAACAGAATTTCAATAAACTTTCATTTAAAAAAGAGCACAGGATATTTTGCAAAGCTTTTTGTAACAAGAACAGTTTTTCTACCTTTTTTAGCGGTGTGTGTATCGATCGCGCATCCATTAAATGTTGTAAAATGACAGCGCACGCCCGCGTCATTAAAACTCAACGTGCACCGGTGCTTTTTAAACTGTGTGGCCACCAATGTACAGAAAATGGAGCCGGTAAATGGAATCAGTACACGTATGCCTGGAAAAGCAAAAAAAGTAAAACGAGAAAATAGAAACAACTTTGCCAATGAAAATTGTAAATTGGTTTTAGTGCCGGCAGTGTTTCGACGAGAAACAAATGAAGAAAAGAAAATGCAAATGAAATTGTCATTCTTTGATTCGATCTTTGCTTTGGTTGATAATAATTAAATTCAGGCGACAATGAATGGTTTGATATTGATTTAATCTCACTGACAACATACATATAAAAACTATAAAGACGAAGAATAATACAGTTTAAAAATATCTCGATCAATTTCTTGCACGGCTAACAGCAAATCCGCATTTTCAATTTGAGCACCGTTTTTATAACTACTTTCCCAATAAATCTTGAATTCTTTATGGCCCCGCTGGTTTCCAATCTTTCAATTAATCAGTTCTTAAGAGAACTCGTGAAACTTAATCCCGAGATTTTCTCCTCCACGTCGTTTGAGCTTTTTTTAATATCCACGCTTATTACAAATATGAAATCGACGCCTGGTTTTATGGAATGAACTGCTACTGATGTAAAAATAGAGCGATAATTTGAAAAGTTTTTCTGTATCAATTAAGTAAGATGTCTGCGTATTGAAATCGTCTTCGCATTAGTAAGTCGTGCAAAAAGATTTAATTGGGTATGTATCGAAGTTTTAAAAGAAGTTACTGTCTTGCTGCTTGTAATATTCGAGTATATTATAAATAGCATTTATATATTTCATAGCGAACGTGTTCGAATTCATCTTATAAATGTTACATTCTTTTACCCGAGCCTCTACATAAGGGTCTCGTAAATTGAACTCGCAAACACAAGTTACATGCCGGTTTGAAAAATTGATGTAGAATGTAGGTAAGTAGTTTTAGATTGCTACAGAATCGACTACGAACACAATAGAAACTCGATTCAAACAATTGATTCTTAAATTTTTGAAACGTATTGGGTTCTATTTTCGCTTCATTGCCAAATGCGAGACAAATAACAGTCAAATCAAAATAGAAGAATCTAAGCTCATCCAGACTGGACCGTTCATTTCTATCTCCACGTTTAGTCCGGGTGTGTAATGTTTGACATAATAACAAAAGCTCTAATGATCATATGACCTAATTTCATTTAATATACTTTTGTTTAATATAACGATGAAATGATATAATGAATTATTGATATAATTTCGTTTTACATAATTTTGTATGGTATAATGGACAGTTTCTATAATGCACATTTGAACTAATATTAATTTAGTATAATATTCAGTTACTATAATATTCAAAATCTATAACTAACGTTTAATATAATTTAGAAACGTCTATTTTATATCTTTTCATTTTATCTTTTTTTTTCCTTTTCTTATTTTTATCCGCTGCTTGTGCGGCGTCGATGGATGAGACACATGAGATGCAGAAGGGGAAGGCGCCGGCTTCTAATACTCGTACTTACCAATAAAATGGACTAGGACGGCTTTACTCTGGTTACGGGCAAGAAATATCGATCGCGTCGCAACCGCAACAAACACGGTATCATTCCTGCAAGCGAGCTGCAGTGCTCACCGTCCTTCTGTATATTTGTTGGACTCACATACAT
Organism: Globia sparganii; assembly: GCA_949316385.1. Taxonomy (NCBI): domain Eukaryota; kingdom Metazoa; phylum Arthropoda; class Insecta; order Lepidoptera; family Noctuidae; genus Globia; species Globia sparganii. Next base: position 2,581,821 of record OX438654.1, read on the forward strand.
CGAGGGAAAAAGATGCAAGGCCAAATCAGTACCGAGGAAGGACGATGCTGAAGCTGTCGCGGATGAAGTCGAGCAGTACTACATCCCAGAGATCGAGCTCTGCAAAAGGCTGTCGTGCCTAGCCCAGTATTTGCCCGGCGGGTTTTTCGTGTGAGGTGTGAGGGAAGCATCGCCAAACCCAAGTGTGGTGTGGTAATAATTATGTATTTGTGGTTTTTGTGGTGTGGTTTATTTATGTAAGTTAGTCCGTGATATATTCATGTAAAGGGTCTTTTGTCACCTAAATATGATAATACCTGTTATTATTGTATTACAACAGGGCCAGCAACTTGATGGAGACTATCTAAACCATTTCAAACAATAAATATTTCAAATATGTTTTATTTTTTTCGATATAATACAACTTATAGTAACAAACAAAAATACTGTGCATAATACAAAATTACTAGTTTATATGATTAGTAGGCGTCAAGTGTGGCGAGCTGTTCAGTAGCTAGCTCAAGAATCGCTGGATCATTACACCTCTTGCCCAAAGTCTTCATGAATTTTAACAGACGTTCGTCCAGCACATTTACTACAAACACGTTGAAATTCGTGTAGTGTTGAGATTCCTACTGCCTGGTCCTCAGGGAGGAAATTTAGTTTTAACAAGGATTAAGAATCTTTTCAGACTTTGTAATGCAGCCGAAACACGTCGTAAGGTACAGTTGCATGAGTTGCGTCGTCGGAACGGTGGAACGCAGCAGCCAAGCCTTGATGTTATTTCGAAAGTCATCAGTTCACTTATATAATTATCATAGGCAGACATTCTGCTTTTATTTTAAAACATTTTGGTAACCAATGTAAACAAATAATAAAATATGACTTTAATTTGACGTGACAAAAAATGTTGACATTGACATATCAGAACCAGCCATGCATTCTGTTGTGGCACATACAAAGGAGGACTTATTTAAATATTACCTAATAATAAAATAAAAATTGAGTTATGGAATCAATAACGCATTATTTTTTTATAAATGTTTATGATATGCTTAGAAGTCATTTTTAAAGTTTGTTGACTTCTAAACCAGTCTACAGGAGGGTTTTGCTCTAGTTGAGGACAAGAAGCGTCAATCGCGACGCAATTGCAACTATGGCGGTACCGCTCCTGGAAGCGAGGATTTTCGAGCTGTACTGCCCACTGTGCTTCCGTACATTTCCCGGTTGGATTGATAGATATCGGGAGAGAAGGAGTCAAGCTCTTATCAGTGCCGAAGGGAGGTCGATGATATACGATCGACTTTTAGTGAGAATACATGATTCGGATAATCTGACCATTTTATAAGTGACTTAAAGATACGATCGACAGTGACGAATGCGCCATGAACGATTACACTCTTTCATGGCGCATTCGTCACTTCGTCGCGTGAGAATTGGGCTCCAGCATTACGGGAGCCGAAAGAGAGGGCGTTAGCCGCCCTCCGCCGAAGCCCGGTGCTTCTGCTGCGAGCCGGGTGAGTGGACGAGATCTCCTTCTCCATTTACGCAGCTTCCTTCTGCGAGACGACAGTTTCGTAGAAGGAAACCACCGCGTCCCAGGACTCTTCGCTGCCAACTATCGCGGCCGGCAGCGACAGGTCACTGCCTACTTCTGAGATGAGGGCACGGCGTGGCTCCTCCCAAGCGGCACACTGGCGAATTATGCCACGCCTTGTCCTCTCGGCAGTCGACGCAGTGGTGACACCGGGCGTCCGGCTCCCTGTTTATGCGACATAGGTACTTCCCGAAGCAACCATGACCCGACAGCACCTGTGTCACCGGAAACGAAAGGGAGCCTCCTCCCGAGCCAGCGCTCGAGTACCGGCCAGGTACCGCCTCGATGAGCTAAGTGATGACCAGCCCAACTGACGGCATCCGTTCACGAACCTGACGCATGGATCAGATATTTACTTATTCATTATGTACATAATTTGGCTGAAAATGAGTAAATATGAAAATTAGGTCATATGAAAATTATGTCAACTAAACGTTATATAAAAAGAACATTATACAAATTGTAAATTATATGTAATGAACGTTATACTAAATGTTATTAGAGCAAAAGAAGGTTATATGAAATATAACATTCGATCACATGAAATTAGGTTAAACGTTTGTATAGCATATGAAAATTATATCATATGAACGTTATTTCAAGTGATATTATACTATCTGTTATTATGCCATATATTACACACCCGTTTAGTCCACCAGTGAACGCTATAGACATGTAATATGCATAACAATGGCGTTGGCATCCGTGAAGCTGACATCATGTCATTATCATGATTACAGGGCCTTATGACCAAGAAATAAAGTTCAAAACAGATGAACTTTAGTTCCGATTAATTGTACCGTTTTTGTTGGAACTTGCACAAGCGTTACTCTACATGTACCAATAATTCACTCAATGTAGTAAATTCGTCTGTTTCATCGTTTTTTTTTGTTCACTTAGTTACCGTTTGGGATGTTCTTTTATTTATTTTGGTGTGAATCACTGCAATTTGTTTACTATTTTATTTGAATTTATAAATCCGTTAGCTGTTTTATCTAAATGGTGTATTTCCCCATAATTTTGACAGCACTTTTAGAAAAGCGTTCTGTGCTTTGAGCAATTTGTCAAAGCTCACGTTATTTACATGGCTTTCATGCATTTATCTTCAGACAAAATCAAATCATGGTTTAAAAAGCTTTACCTACATTTACGTTTTCTCTTTCCATTTTTATAAGGGTCACATGTGCATGATTATAAACTTTTGATAGTGGAGTCGTGAGTTTGTATTCGTATAAGTAACATAATTCCAGTGGCATATAGTCTGGTTGCTACTAAAATAGTTTCTTTCGAGCTGGGTCAAAATTAACCATTCCTTTACAAGAGCTGTAGTGATTCTTTTAATCCTGGCCTCATCTAAAAGATACAACTTTTGAAACCTGTTCTAAAGTTTCCAATACGTTGTTTTCACAAAACTTCACACATTCAGTTCAAACTGTCTGTATATTTTTTCTCTAATTCACGGGAATATTCACAACAAATCCGCTTCATAAATCTCCATCCAGCTCGCGTTCACCTACGAATTCGCGTATGCAATATGAGATCGCCCTTTCAGCTATTCTACCATCAAAGCCCATTCAACTCGCGACTATTTCAAATATGACCCAAATACTGGACGAGTACGTTGAATATGGAATAAACGAGCGAAGGATGCTGTTCCCCTACGTCCCAGGACGATGAGACGTCCTGGCGTGTAGCGTGTTAATGTTGACACGATTTGTCTTGGGACATAATAATGCCTGAGTGTTTTGTTTTTGTGTCTGTGCAAAGCTGTCACAGCTGTGATGAGCTGTGTCAAGGATGATACTACAATATCGTTTATAAAAGTGGCTTAATAGCAAAAATTTATCAGAATAAAATAAGACCCTAGCATAGAACAATCTTGAGTACCAAATTATTTAATAAAACTGGAATAATACAGCTCAACTTATCATTACGCCAGTAATACGTCAGAGTTGATTAATAGGCGATGTTAATAGGGCAATAAAAGTAAGAGTTTGACTTGAACTGACATTAATTAATGCTTCCTTCTTACCAACACGACAGCGTTGCGATATTATCGCTGTTTTCAAACATTAATTTTTCTTTTCTATGAATAATGTTTTCTGCCAGAAACGTCTGCTGCTGAAGATGCGTCTTCTTGATAGACCTACTATTAATGATCAGAAAACTGATGCCTGGAACTTTATAGTGACTAATCGTGCCAAATATCGACAAAAGTAGCCCTTAACAGTATTAAAAATTAAGGCAATCAATTACAAATCCCAGGTTTCACAGAGTCCCAGGCAGAGATTTACGTATATATGCTAATATATATGCAAACAAACTCTTCAGCTGAGTTTGTTTGCACGCGCTAATCTCTGGAACAAACAGTCGGATTTGAAAAAAAAAAATTGCATTTGATTGCCACATTATTGAGGAATGCTATAAACTACTTAACATCACGTTCGCGTTAGGAACTCTAGGAAACGAGCAAAATAATTAAAAAAAAAACTGAAAGACCGCTAAGCGAAAACGAAGTAATAGCGCGGGCAGGCGATGGATGGGGTCGACGGAACAAGAAATTTCACGCGAGCAGAAGACAATAAATACACAAGTGTACGCTGAGAAGTCACTTGATTTTCGTTGTTTTACAAGTTCAAACTGCCTTGTCTAACTTGTGGCCTTCAAAGCTATCTGAAACACACCAGCCAGCGTCCAAGATCAAATTACGAACATCACCAAATCCCGTCTCACCTCGATACTCCACCTCTATTCAACCATATAGAACTGCAGTAACCCTTTGCCTACAGACCGTCGAATGTCCCGCCTTTTCGACATTCATGGCATCCTCCGTATCGTAAAAGGGGACCAACTGTACCGTGTAATATTATGACGTCATTTGCGATGTTCTTTTTTAAATATCTGTGTTAGAATCTTTAATGGCTTGTTTGATAAGTTTTTGCGTCTGTGTGTCTTTCATGGTTTATTAGGTTAATGGAAAAGGGTGGGAGTTTGAAGGTCGTTTGACTCGTTTAGAAAACTTCTTGGTCGTTTAAGACAGATTGAAGCCTTTTATTTGTCTTCTTTTTCTTTGAGTGTTTCAAGTGTCGTTTCTACTTTAACATTAACTTGTTTTACTTTTACAATTTTATCGATTTTGTTCTGGGGTCAATCCCTTTCTGAGTTACCTACTTGTCTTTTTTGTGTGATAGTTAAGTCTTTGATACAATACACCATGAACAACTGACTAGTAATTTCTTCTGATTTTCAGCTAATTGCCCTAGGTGATACGTGGGCTTTGTTCCTTCAAATGGCCTAATTTTATTAGCTAGGTTTATTTCCATTGTTAATTTGGTCTATAACCAAGTCTATATTCAATGCACATTTCGCATCCATTAGCCGATATCTGATTGGAGTGACGTCAGAGATTTAATTAATATCAATCAATCATGCACTGCGTCAGTTGATTGATACGCTGGTGGTCTCTAATCGGCTTTGTCCATCTACTGCTTTATTAATTAAATGCAGCCCAGTTTGTAGGGTAACTAAAATTTCGACCCGACTCTGCTCCAATTTATTATTATCGTCAGTACCTAAATACTTGACTGTCCTCGTCAACTTGTGCTTCTTCATTCTTCTTCCTTCTTCCCTAAGCGAACACTATTTCCAACCGGCAACCACTGCAACTGTAGTTTGCAGTTCTGCAAAAATGAATCTACACTGGTAGTGGACAAATAGTACCCAGCGAGACAATGAGGCAGTCCAGAAGGTTATCGCAGTAACCAAACATGGCAACAGGATTGGTGATCTCTAAGGACTGGATTTTACGCAAATGAAAGATTTTTTTTTTATTTTGGACTCACACAAGTAATACAAATAGTAAAACTAACAATAATTAAAAACAAACACAAAACCTGTGCGAGGCCAAAAAGGCTCCTATCTCAGACAATGCCGCGATATTTAAAAAATGCATTTTTTCATACCTATTAATTTCCATATTTTGACAATTTTTTCAGGTTATTACATATTTTACTTCCATTAATCCATTAATCGTGCACGTATTCTACAATTCTAACTTGATATTTCCAATAATATACAAACAAACATAACTTTATACAAAGGTATCATAACAATTTACAAGTTATTATAAAAATATTTTAAGGGGTGGACCATGGAAGGCACAATATCACCTCTTTACAAGAGCAACATGATATCTCATAAAAACGTTTTTTTTTTTTTTTTGATATTCAAAACCGCGATGTCGAATTTTATTTTCTACAAAAACGCGGCATTTTAAAAGCGAATGTTCGAGGAGCTATGAGTATATGTAAAATGATCAATACTTTAGAATTTATCAACACTTAATGTTTAAAATTATTGCTCTCCTGTAAAGTTGTGGTTTAAGAAATATCACGTTGTTCTTGTAAAGAGGCGATAGGTACCTATATCTTTTCTATCGCACTGGCAAAGGCCTCAAGGGGTCATTAACCACACAAAAAAACATTGTTTTGTAGTTACATATTTTGGCACTTTTGGCTATTTTGTTGCATATTTCGAGAAATTATGATAATTATTTCGACATTTTTAAATTGCATATAATCCGGTCTCTAGTGATCTCCATTTTTGGTTCACAAAGTAGGAACATGTTGCAAATCCACTTGACGTAATGAGGATAATTGGATATGCTAACATTTCATAAAACCATAAATCTCATTGTATACTACAGTTTTCCTAGGAATTATGTGCATATCCCTAGACTCAACGTACTCCAACCTTCATTCAAAATTGATCTAGCGGTAACAAGACCGGCTTTGAATCGTTAACTAGACGTAAAGACTATCTAGGTCATTCTAGGTCGACCAAAAGTGGATTCTGGATGGAAGAAAAATACTCTGTTAGTACTGGTACATCCTGAAATTTGATTCGGTAGTTAGATGATGAGGGACTCCTACGGCAGAGATTTTAACGTAAAGATTTGTGTTTACGTAGTTATCGATACATCCGTCCAACCGTCAAAAATTGCGTTCCTGACACCTATCAATACGACAATTCTAGTAGCTAATAAAGGTCAAATTCACAACTGAGAGGTGTTAAGAACGCATTCTCTCGTCGACCGCACTGTAGTTACTGCGACGAAGTCAAAAGGCTCGCATTAGCCAAGGAATATATTAGGCTGCTTGTAATTTGAATATGTAAAGCTGCCCGCTACACATGCAGCGCGTAAGTCACTGGACCAGCGCACTTATTTAAGCGGCAGTTAACACAATACATTTACCCGCACAGGTGCCTAAATTTGCGCAGTTTATATGCACCATGTATCGTCGTTGGCACCATGTATAAACACCATTATTGAAATAAGAATGCCATTTGGCTGTTCATCAGCTTATGTGAACGCTGTTAAATTTAGTGCAAACACATTACCTTGTCATTTCTGTTCGGTGAGCGGTCAAGGAATCAACTTGCCAAAATATGCGATAAAATAAAGTGATGTTCGTATATGATCATCTGTAGAAGTGCATTCATATAAAATGAGATGAAAGTAAAACTTCATAAACACAAAAAACAAAGCTAAAATTCCACTAACGTATTTATAAACCACAGCAGCAATTCAAGCCCGACTTCACAATACCATATACTAGAGAACAAATTGAAAAATGTGATCGTCTACGAGGCAATCTGCATGCTCCTATGCGGATCGCCGGTATTGCCACTCCATTTTAATACCAGTGTTGTAATGAATGAAAATGGATTCGAAATAGTTCAAACACTGTTGCTGTATGTAGACGACCGTATAAATGGGGGGGTCATTTGCTTAATATTGTGAATGAACTCTTTTTAATAATGCAGTTTGTTCTCTGGGATATGGCAAAATAAGTTTACGCTTTTAAGCTATACTATGTCTACATTATAGTAAAAGTAGTGGACAGGATAACTCGTCCCTTTGTACTTTCGTTGAAAGCTTAATGGGAATATATTCTAAATCTAGATTCTACAAAACAAAAGAGCTTAGATCTACCTAACTCTGTGGAAATCGGGCACCTACCCAGTCAAAATATCGTCCATACAATTTATGTAAAGTAGTACCAAGAAACTGACAGTAGATAAAGATGATAAACGAGAAACACTCTAAGCTAGACAAGAAAGTTAACAGTATCAAAACATGAGCTAGAACTTATATTATTCTAACAAACATGTCTCAACAAATCTGACACCGAATTCCACGGATAACTTAGTGTATTGTTGGAGGAACAAACTCTCAACATACGAGAGCATACGAGAGCGTACTCCTACATGTTCAGCTTCACAAACTATGTTCGAACCAGATTTATAGCGTCATAGTGTTGAAAATTGTATAAAACTTCAAAATTTGATACGACTTGGTCTGAAGTTTGTACGCTCTAAAGTTAGATGGTATATTTTTAGTAAGTTTTAGAATTGATTTTTGTGCCTACATGTTAAGGTTTTATTTTTCATTTCTCTGGTTCTACCACTTTATTTAAGAAAACGAAGATTTAGGGCCGACTTTCCAATCTTTAGATAAAAGTTATCGGCTTAATGTTCCAAGACTTGCTTCGCCCACCGTATCAAAAATCAATTTATTATTCTCACTCTAATCTTTTGCTACAACTCAGAAAACTGCTCTCCCATAAAATAAAGGTGCGAACATTAAACCTCGTTTTCCCGAAACGAGCTGAAAACTGGAACGTTTGACCAACACAGTGACAAATGTAGTACATTAGCGGGGGAATAACGAGGGTAGTCACGAAATAGTTCCTATGTGGACAATGATAAAGAGGTCACTGAAAATTTCACGCTCCATGTACCAAGAGAGGATGCAAAGAACACTGGTTCATTTAAACATGCTTCAGATGAGTTTTGTCCATTTTAACAGGTGGAAGCGATGGAAATGAAAAAGATAGTCTACTAAATACACTCGACGAAGAACGCACGACCCGTAGGACTAGTTCAAATTAGGGTTGTAACGGAGGCCTTCATTGCGGAGGCGGAAGCGGATGCAGAGGCGACGAGTTTCGCCTCCGCGGATGCGGGGGTTAACGGAGGCGGAGTCGGAGGTGAAAGCGGATTTGGAAAAAATAGTAAATGGCTTACAATCGCGGTTCAATTATAATTACATTATAGAACTTCGATGTCGGAAGCGGAGGCGGAAGTTCCGTTACAACCCTAGTTCAAATGCTAATATTCAATTCCAACAAATGAAACAATGCTTGGACCTAGATAACTCTTTCACAGTTAGAACTGATTTGTCAAAGACATTTACGCAAATATCGTCAATCGGTCTACACCTACAATATCAATTCGCTTCGGTAATCCGCACTCGGGCAAACAAAACAATAAAGCAATCGATAGGAGTCCGAGGACCATTTTTTCCGTTTTTATGAAAAGTTTTTCTATAATAATGTATCTTTGTAACAACGGCATCAACTATGATAATAATATACACTTCACAGTACAGTCGCTCAGTAGATAATTTTCAAATTGGCTTTAAATGATTTAATCTGGGATTTTTCATAAAAAAACTAAAAATCTTACTTATTCAAAAACTACTGAATTTCGGTAGAACATTTGGTGGCTTAATTTGTTGCATTTTCACCCTACTATGACGTCCTGCAAGGAATACGTCGAGTTACCAGTAACCCTGTATAGTTATTTGCTTATTAATATAGTTAATTAAATGCGAATACCATAATATACCATACCATATGAAATAAATATTCTAACCCTTCGTATGAACGTGGATCCACGTGGGTCGTCTATTATTATTAATAGCTTTTTAATTGTTTCTATGTTTACGATATTCAACCGGTTAAGGTCCTCAATTTATTATTAGAAGAATTAGACTGACGACTGTTGGTCAAATTGCATTTTTGACAGTTGTGTTCGTTCACAACTGTCAAAAATTTGCTATAACGAGGTATAAAACTTTTTTACTCATCAATTTTGCTGGTCAAAAGTCTTCATGGAACTAAACGCTTTTCATTCGTTCATTTTGTAGGTAAATTAGTCTTTCCATAGCCCAAAAGTAATGACGATGCCATCAATGACAGCCCCGACAGAGAAAATGCCTTCCAACCAGCACTATAAAATAATGTCGTCACAATAGTTGGTCCTATTGGGAGTTGTCAGGGTATGTGGCATGTTCGGCTAACATTCAAATAGGATCGTGTGCAGGTCTTTCTGCATTGTTCGTGACTGTGGCATCTTGGCTCGATTTCAATGTATTTGTTGAGTCGGGTAAGATTCTGTTTATTGTGGAAAAAGACTTAGATTTACGTAACGTAAACGTATTTATGGAAGGTTTTCTTATTTCGGAGTGACTTGGGTGTTTAACAATAGGATTGTATAGTTATCTAATAAATATAAATAGACAAAAATATTCGTAAGCACTTCACCGAAACTACTTTCATTTCTTATATTACTTACTAGCAGCGCCCCCCGGTTTCACCCGCATAACTGTCGATCCTGTGGGAATATTGGGATGAAAAGTATCCTATTATTAATCCTGATTATAAACTATCTGTATGCCAAATTCCATCCAAATGCGTTCAGTAGTTTGTGCGTAAAGAAGTAACAAACACACACAAACTTTCACCTTTATAATATTAGTGTGATTATTATTTCTATTATCTGCAGTTCGATTCTTTAACCATCACCGTGAAAACTTAGGTGAAGTGAGCGTGGAGTGAGCTGTCAGTGTCATCCTGATGCTAGGGATTGATACTCTTGACAGCTCACTTTAAGCTCACTTCACCTAACTTTTCACGGTGAGTTTTTACAGAATCGATCGGCAGAATAAGATTTCAACGTCAAGAACAAAATTTGTAAGAAGTTACACATATATCAGTATGTTTTGCCGTTACATAATCAGCCTATAATGATCCCACTGCTGGGACACAGGCCTCCTCTCTTTTTTAAGAGGGAGTGGGCCGTAATCCACCACGCGGGCCCGGTGCGGGTTAGTTTATGACACAATGTTTTCGAATTTTTGATTCTTGGACATGCCCGTTTCCTTACGATGTTTTCCTTAACCGTTTTGTTTCGCCGTTAACGGCGTACAAATATGTGTTAAAGTTATTCACAACTAATTAACTTAACCTATTAAATCTTCATAGTTCAAGCAAAAGAAACCATAAATAAAAAAGTATACGTAAATCTTTGAAATAGCAAAATAAAGACCGTACCTGGAATATTTTTCTTTCTGGCCATCAATTTGTATCGGGGCTCTTTGAAAACGTGAATATAGCTAGAAATATCAGGATGTTTTGCAAAGCTTTGCCTATTCATTCAGATATAATATCGCGGACTGCTGTCCTCGCTTGCAGACATATGCAAATGTCCTCAAACGTCACTATTTGTAGTGTGTTCATAACTTAGGATGTTTTTCAAAAGTATGATACAAATCTTTGCATGGAACCACAAAATCTACACAAAAGTTCCAACCCATTTTCTGGGTAATACGATACGCCTTGTTAAGACTGGTTGTCAGACTTTCTGGCTTCTGAGGACCCGTAACGGCTGTCAAAGATCCAAGAATGACAGCCGGGACCAACGGCTTAACGTACTTTCCGAGCTACGGAGTGGTCTAGGTATCTAAAGATGGTCACCCATTCAAGGACCGTAACCGTAGAAGCGTAACTTAACCCGATCAGTCAACCCGTGCGGCTATTACTATTTAGCCACAGTAAATATTTTATCTGTGAAATTAAATTGTTGTCCGCCAGTTTTTGTACGAGAAACCTGTTGAAAATTCAACATTGTGTTTCGGATAATAATAAAGAGCGTTGGAAAAATCGGCCCTTTAGCAACTAATGGAGGCTAAATAAACATTTTTTTTCTTAAAGCTAAATGTTTCGATCAGAAAATCCCAAAATATAATGTTTTCCTCGTAATTAATTTAAAGGTAAAAAAATCTTCTCCATTCTTCTGCATTCAAGCCCGATTTGTACCGAAAATGGCAAATTACCTACGTAATTACCTTGGCAACCTCGTCCCTTCTTCTCTAAGGAAAATAATTTGCCCTTTGAAATATTTATTTAACAGTACAGGAGGGATATTAAAGTAAATATGCGTTATATTATTTAATTAAATCGTTTTGTGTTATTTGCCTTCGGGGTTCTTGAAAATGGCGCATTTCTCAAGTCGATAGCTGGTCCTAAGATACGTGGGGTATTTAAATTAATAATGAAAACCTTCGTTTGGTCTTTTGGGTGTTTCGTTTTTGATGATAGTAACGACTGTCAAAGACCTACGAATGACAGCCGAGACCTGTCATTATCTTTGACAGTCGTTGCGAGTAGTCAGAATTGCAAGAAGTCTGACAACCAGTCTTACTAAGGTTTATCGTGTAACCCAGCAACAGGGTTGTGGAGGTCAGATAGGCAGTCGCTCCATGTAAAATACTGGTATTCAGCTGCTTCGGGTGAGACTGGAAGCCGACCCCAACATAGAAAAAGATTAGGCAGATTTATTTAGGTAACCGTTTTTGATGTCTCGAACGACAGGCAATGATTGAAGCTAATTGCTTTATAATGTTATAGACATAATGAAGCAACAAGCTTAGGTACACATTGCTATCGTGTTACTGCAGTAATGCGGAAAGTTCACATTGTATTTAATCACGATAGCGGTCTTTCCCGGCCCTTAGTACCTTTCACTTTCACATTCTTGATATATCTTTTCCATCGTTCCTTTATTTAGACATGTGCCACAGTTCTGTATTTTAACTTCAATTTATTAGCTAACTAGCTGACCCGGCAGACTTCGTACTGCCTCAATCGATAAATAAAAGACAATTGACTCTACATTTTATTTAGAAAACGTTTGTATTGAAAATAGAAAAGGGCTGTTTTTAGGGTTTCCCGGGAATTATTCGATTTTTCTCACCATTTAAACCTTCCCTACACCTCCACGAACATTTCAAGACCAAGATAAGATAAATCCGTTCAGCCGTTCTCGAGTTTTAGCGAGACTAACGAACAGCAATTCATTTTTATACATATAGATTATGATATCAGTCACTTTTACACGTAGTACTTTGAAAAGAAAATCTGCGTCTTTGCAAGTGATGACCAAATTACAGGCATAAACTGACACCGTCTTCCCGTAAATGAGGATAGGCCGATTCTACAGAACTCCTACTGCTACGACCATTCTTTGCTTCTTTTACGCTCTTCTGAGTATAGCTGGTCATACACGGTGCTTTATAAAAACTGCTGCTCTTGCGAACTAGTGATCTTTAAAAAAAATACTTACACAGGATTAATGTAACCTACTTATAATTACTCAGTAACACCCGCTTAGTTATTAACAGCATCGGATTACCTGTTATTTCTTAACTTAATTGGCTTATTGTATTTCTAGTTAAGCTAACATTTTCAGCTAAGTAACGCAAAATTACTAAGGCTTTAGTGTTATAAATCAAATTATTATCAGATATTATATACTGAATTTTCTGACCTACAACAGATGTTGCTCTGAATTCAGAGAATTTCAACAAGGACTGTTTTCTTTAGTCCTCGAAACTAATTGTAAATCCCAAGATAAAATAATTGGTTTCAGCCATCTACTCGGCCATGGAGTTAGGAAAATTAAAATTGAATTGGGTATGTAAAGTTTTTTTCAGGTATTTTTTTATATTTTTAATTTATAGATTTAGTTATTTTATGCAACTAATTTCAAAATTTTGGTTTTCTAAGCAACCATTAATTTTAAATAAATTTTCTAAATTCTGCTTCAAAAGTAAGCTGAAAGAGTTCAATATCTATGCCACGTATAACACAATAACAAAAATCCTAAATTTGACGTTTTTTGCTTGACATCAGAAACTTCAAGCATGACACTAGACAGTTTTAGAGGTGGGAATGATCGACATAATCGATTGAACATTTATTTAATACAGTTATTAAGTTTGTATAGGGATAAGTGGAAGGAGGGAAGGGAGGCCTTTGCCCTGCAGTGGGACAGAAATGACTAATAATTAAATTAAATAATAGGTATTATTAATATGTCATTATCAAAATCAAACCAATAACAAGCAGCTACAGTACCTAGTTATACAACTGCATCAAACTGCTTGAAACGTGACCTAGTTTTGAATCTTCTTTACTAACTCAGAGAGCCCTAGAATCCTTCGTTGCATTCAGGATTCATAATAGCGCCGCGACATTAAGACACTGCTTTGTATTTGCAAGTTTCCAACACCATTTGTGGTTACAAAATAGTTCGAATGATTTTATACTTAATATTATTATTTAAAGGGAATGCATTTTATTTAAGCTATCATTATAATGATCGATTAACAATAATTCAGAATTCGGGATTTAGATTTTTTGTGTGAATAGATTTTCAATGTTTGATTTGAATCGATTCAAAGGCCGAAATTTTCGCACGACTGCATTACATATATTATTATGGTCATCCCTATAGTTGACAAAAATGACTTTAACTTTTTATCATATGATGAGAGGAGGCACTGAAAGTATTCTCAATCTGCTTACTTGTGACGTCATTTGGAGGTCAAATGAAAGTCAAGTGGTATTAAGTGTTTATGTTAAAATAAACTCCATCTTATAATTTTAAGCACTAAAAATAGAAAAATTAAGTTAAGAAACCTTAAATCTCGAAATGGTTTGGGAATCAGCGTAGGATTTTTTTTCTTTACATACCGGATTGCGTATTCTTTCCGGCTATTTTCTCAAAGAGTTGTTCTTTTCTATGGCCCATATTTTTAACGTAGATTTATGTATATTAAAGCGAGCATAAAATAACATCACGCCTGTAATTCTCACAAGGTTATGCAGAGGCGCTGGGTGCACCTCTAGCACGCCCTCATTTTTAAGTCACATGTCGACACCTCCATGCAATAACATCGTAACTCACTTTTTGTGATTTTACAGGAGAGCGATTTTAAAGTTTGAAAAATTATAGCACACTCAAAACACCCCGTACAATTTTGGAAAGCTGGCTCTATTTAATATAGTTTAGGCGGACTTTAAATAGGTATGGTTAAGTTGTAAAAGAAAAATTGTTTTCATGGGTTTTCATGACTTACGTGAAATGACAAAACAGTGAACGGGCGTTTTGGGGGACTGTCTTTTGTAATTTTGACGTTCGAAAAGCGCTGATTCTGAGCCTAATTTGAATAAATGACGTTTGATTTTGATCATATAGTTTTAATTCGCATAGCGATAATGCCGAATAAATAAAGGAAAACGACCAAGAAAGTCAATAAAACCTATTATGTAAGTAAAACCACCACACGAAGCCAAGTGCCTGGGAGCAGCAAAGTGGAAAGCACACACGATTGTGCCTTTTTCAATTAAGTTGGCCTTTCTTCTAATTCTGTTAGAAAGTAAGGAACGCGTCGGTCCGGTTCGCGGCATGCAAGACTTCGGTAGTGGTCTTTGTTCATGAGATAGCGCAGAATTAGTTTCGTTTTTTGGAACTAAACACAAGACTAACCTTTGGCCTATTTCTTGAGTCATGAATTTATTCAAATGTTTGTAGCGGTATCTACAACGACGCCACATGCGAACAACGCGTCATACTGACGTCACAAAATCCTAAATCTCGCAAGTAGAGTTTACCGCGCAACTAGCATAGATACTCGTACAACGGCCCAACATGAATCATTAGGCAGTTGCCCGCCAGACATAACACCCGTCTGGTCGGAGGATCCTCCCTTTTCTATAGAGTATGAGTGAACTTTACACCCTGTTCCTCATACCTCTATATGTTAAAGTAGTGTAGTCAAAGTCTTTGAAAGAAAGAAAACGAAAAATAGATTTATTTGCCACAGAAAAATGTGTACTTATATAAAAAGATAAGTAAGTTCACTCAAACATAAAGAAGAAAGAAAATACATTTATTTGCGGAAAACATGACGCATAAAAATAAGCAAAAACAAATTAACAATTTGGAAGAAAACATGCGTCACAAAACAAAACGGTTAAATAATCACGAGCACACAGAAAGGATAAAGAGCAATGGTGGCCCAGTTGCAACGGCCGGATTTACGGGTTGTAGTTTGTGGTTCAAACCCAAGCAGGCACATTACTTTGTGTAAATTATTTCATCACTACTGCTCTCAATACGGTGAAGGAAACCGGCATTCCTAGAATCAAAAAATCGAAGACATGACGTGTCATCTCAACCCGCACTGGGCGGCATGGTAGATTATGGCCCACTCCCTCTCACAGAGGCAGTCGGAACAGTGTAGGCTGATTATGCTACAAAGAACAGATCTTGATAATTATAAGCACCTAGTACTTACATGTATTTACCAATTGTTCAAGATCATTACTAGATCATTGTTACTACGGCCAGTGAAACTTATTGTTTTCACCGCTGCGTCAGCGCTGCCCGCAAGGCTGTATCCTTAGATAATAGCATGGCAGGACACGAAAACTTGTTTCTTTGAAAGATACTTAATTTATCAAGTTTAGGTATGTCTATTCTGTTTTATATCAAAAACATAATAACATCCAGAACATACGTTGTTATAGATTTTTAAGTATCCTAGACAAAGTTAAGATTACAGAGATCATTAATGCGTAAGTATCCCACAAATAGATCCCGATCTTATAAATACTCAAATCGCTGTCGCTCATGACTCCACACGCTTCCACCTTCGCTTCAATTACGTCACTGAGGTAACGGGGGTTGTGTGAAAATTCAAGTGTTTTCCGTGAAAACTCGCAGCTAAGTGTACCCCTCGTGTTAATGTGTCCGCCACGTTGCTCCTGCGGTCTCAACGACCGAACGCCATCTGGATTTTTTTAGCTTTCCTCTCTCCGCATTTTCGTGTTATGTGTCACGGGGGGGTTAACCCCTTTCATATGGGGAAGGTTAGTGGATTTTCAAAAAGTAACTCGGTAGGTTTTTTTCTGACAGCCAACATGTCCTATCAGACCAGGGCCTCAAGTCCGCTATTACAATAGTGTGAGAATGGTCTATCATTGATTTCATAATTGTTGATTTTGACATGTTTGGTAATCTACTAATATGATGGCGTCATTATGACTTTCCAATGGTCAACCACTGACACTCTATTGAAAGAAATGGCATAAAATGGTAATCTCCTACATAATGACAAATGAAATGTGATGTTTATTGCTATTTACGAACTTCTTACTACTTCAGATTGCAAACACTATTAAGTAATATGTAAAAATATATTATATTAAATGAAATCTAGCATGAAATTTAGTAATAGTTTTTCTCAGACCATTGACCGACCAATGATCGACCATTATGAATTTAGCAGATTACGAACTTTTAGCAAAATGACAATGATCGTGTTGGAATGACGAATTTATAAAAATAGCAGACTTGGTCCCCTGTTAACTTGTATCTGAATACCTCCTTATTTGCATGGCATTGATAAACATTAAATTATTACATAACTTAACATCATGCCTGGCTTCCAGGAACGGCTAGTCAGAGATGAACAGTCACCAAAGGAGATAATTAACCAGAATCGTCGGTATAGATGAAGTTTAGTAAGAAACCGATAGATGTTTTCGAATGAAATTTAATTTAATTCATAGAAAACAAACAGTTCATTTATCAAATTATATTTCATTCTAAAATATTCATTGGTTTCTTACTAAACTTTAACTATATTGTCGACCCTGGTTTCTTTTGGTGACTGTACATATAGTACACCCACATTTCATCCCATGTAATAGATGGCGGGCTTTTTTTTATGGATGGGAAATCATCAAATGGCCCCTCCCGCTCAGGGTGGAGCAGAAGGGAGTGTCAGACTCTTACTGACTAAAACCCACCCGTGTTCCTTCCTTAGCCCTTTATGTTCCGGGGTAGCGGTAACCCTTTCGGACAACCCCGCTGCCCCCGGCAGGCTACGGCCCCTGCGGGCCCCTTCCTTATTGCTGACATCTCTTTGAGGCGCGCGTGGAACACGTACGCGTCGTCCGGCACGGGCCTGGTCCTGATCGGACGGAGAGTTACCCATTACTCTCCGTCCGCAGGCCCGCGAGATGGAGGGCTTGTTGCCGTCAACCAGGTACAAACCCAAACTCCGGGCTATTACTGAGAAATTCCTGATGGAAAACCCTAACCTGCCTAACCTGGGAATCGAAGCCAGGAGCTCACGCTCAGAAGTAGCGCTTGCGACTCTAGTAGTAGACCAACGAGGTAGTCATTAAGATATTACTCCCACGTTAAGCTCTTTCAATCATGAAGCTAGAAGCCCAAGCATAATTACATCTTCTTAAAATGCTCTCCTTTTTCTTTTAATCAAACTTCTTCATTCATTAGTAAGTAATATTCTCTCGCATTCATGTGACCTGAATGACCTCACAGACGTAAAAAAATCAAATAAACCTCTGCGTGCTGTGAAATGAAATTTGAAAATATTTTTCACTCCAGCGCGCGCAAAGTATTTCGTACATTTGTGTCATCGTAGTGCTCTGGGACATTTGCGGCCACCTCTAGTTTTATTTTCTACCGCAAGATGGTATCATTTCACATTACTGTGGGTTCCGTACTTGTAGTTTTAATTATACGGTCTTTTAAGTTACGTGATCATCGTTTTAAGTAGGTAGTTATGTGGGCAAGCTGTGAGTTGCTAGGATCTCCAATATCAAATGCTTTATGTGTGATTTGATTGCTTCAGAATTACTATTTTATAGAATAACCTGTTATTACGACCAACCCATATTGTAAGATCGGGAATTTTAAGCCATCATCATCATCATCATCATCATCAGCCGGAAGACGTCCACTGCTGAACAAAGGCCTCCCCCTTAGACCACCACGCCGAGCGACAATCCGCCACTTGCATCCATCGGTTGCCCGCGACTCTCACGATGTCGTCGGTCCACCTAGCGGGAGGCCTGCCTACGCTGCGTCTTCCGGTTCGTGGTCGCCACTCAAGAACTTTTCTTCCCCATCGGGTATTAGTTCTACGAGCGATGTAGCCTGCCCATTGCCACTTCAACTTGCAAATTTTAAGAGCTATGTCAGTGACTCTCGTTCTTATTATAAGCCATAAATCTGCAATAATCTAAGTTACATCTAATCTGAATTTGGTCATGTTTGCGTTGCATATTGATATTTACTACCGATCCTTTCGCAAAGGGAACAGATTTTAAGATATTATTATTGCGAGGTGCATTGGCAGCGTTTAGCAATAAACATAAAGTTTGCAAGCGCAACACCTACGCAGTGAGATAACTCGTTTGTCTATTTGTACTCTAACTTTACAAATGTATCACTTCATTTGTATCAAAGGTATACTTGCAAAGGAAATACTTGTTATAATTCCTTACGGGGTAAGTAATTGCGTAAGACACTACCAATTGTAATGCTTTTCTTTGGGCAATTCTACAAAATTAATTGCTTTATTTACAAATATTAATTTATGTGGATTAGGCATAGAAATTCATTAAAATCTTTCGGATTGTGAAAGAAATTGTGTTACGCAATGTTTTTGGTGTTTTCCTTTGCTCCAATATCGTTTTCGGAATTTCTCATAATTTTGCTTGCTTATATTTTACCAAAAATATATTAGGTACTTAAGTGTAATTCAAAACGACCAAATTGATAATTATAATTTCTATCAAGGGACGTTGCCACAACTAAAGTATTACAAATGTGACGTGTAGAAAAAGAAAAAAGGCGCGAACTTCGGCCATATTGGATGTAGGTGTCGCCACTGGACCGGAGACCGGAGATAACATTATAGGTCTCCCGTCGGAGGTGTTAGTATTTCGATTTTGATCGATTTTAAATTACCTTTGCAGTTATTGTTTTTTTGTAACGTTCCAGCTCTTTATGAGTATTCCAGTTTTAGTATGTAATTACTAGAGGCTGTAAAAGCTACAATAATGGTCTTAATGCAAAAAACCCCAAAGAACGCAAAGTATGTTATGGTCCCATCATTATTTTTGAAAATTTTCTTTCCACAGAAAACTAATTACTATGAAAGAAACTCTTAGTATAATGCCAACCTTTACCTTTCATGATATGTTCGCTTAGAAGCTTTTTAATTACAGCACTCTTGAGAAGTGCCTAATTGAGAGCTCTTTAGTCAACAGGTACAGTTACCTATGAAATTCCTATATAACTTACACGCGTTTATTTTAATTAATTAAGTTTTCGTCGTACTTTTGCCTACCCCTGAAGTCACGGATAAGTGATTGATGAAAGTTTTATTGTTGCCAGCCACGTTTAGGTTAATTTTAATAGCTTAACTAAGAAATACATCAATGGAAACTGGAAGGCAATATATAAGCTAACACTCTGTATATTATGTACAAGTATACAACGTGGCGCTACAATGGCGACATTAATTTAACACACGGGTAGAGCTAGTGCCTATTAATCATATAAATTTTGATAGGTTAAAATAATTCGTAAATTGAAAAAAAAATGTTTTCAAACAAACTAAATAATAAAAAAGTAACTAAAATTGGGATCACCCTTGCAAAAATTCATTCATGAAATCACTTACCTATACTCCATTTACAATAAGATAAGAAATTTAAACAAACCTTTTTTACCGTCGGTTCAATCGATTTTGACTTCTATTTCGTAGGCATAAGGATGGCATTAAAAGCAGCAAACAGTTGTTATTGTAAGCACTTTTTTTGCTTTTAATGCCATCCTTATTCCTACGGAATAGAAGTCAAAATCGGTTGAATAAGCTGTAAAAAAGGTGTATAGCTGCTGGCTTACGTTAACTCGGAGCGGCAACGCGTCGTTTCGCGCGCTAACAATCGCGCAACGCGTCTTGTATGTACCTACTCGTGATCGGTCCGATTCTTTGACGGCTTATCAAAGAAACCGAGCGACGCAAGTGGTACCTACAGCGGAGGTGCTTAGTGTCTAACGGAGTATGCACTTTTCTAAATTTGAATGGGTGCCACTTTTCGCGCTTTAATATCCTATGGACGGCTCTGTGATGGACTTGAAAATTAGGATCATGTCCGCATATTCAGCTGCTGTGTAGTTCGGATGTGTATTTGCCATCACGATCACAAGTTTACACAAGCATTAATAAAATAACACAAATAAAAGCGTCCGTATCGCAAGAGATGTAAACGTACCTACTAGATTACAAAACGAAAACAAAGCAAATCGTCTTTATCGCAGTATCTAATTACACAAAAATAAATAAATAAAGCAAAAAATATTAGACACCGTAGTGTGAAGAAGTGTATCAAGGACACGGGTTCGGCTATCACTAGAAATGCAAAAAAAGAATTCGAGTTCGGTGCGGCGGCGGGTGGAAGGGAGGGCGCGCGTCGCCTGCGCCGCTCGCCGACAAAGGGCTATCTCTTTCCTTCAATTGGGTACTCTTTGCATTTGTTTCATCCTAATAGTATTGCTTATTCGTTCTAATTTCATTGATGCGATGTTATGATCCGTGACCCCGGCAAATGACCGCTGCGCGACAGTTCTTTAAATACAGGTTGCTCTAAGATGCCATTTTCTAAAATTTAAAATAAATCCGTAAATAATAACGTTTAACACTCTCACCGCCATGTGGTCCGCCTGCCGCCCACAAAAATTCCAGTGCGGCAGGCCACGCCATGCAATGTCTATCATTGCATGGCCCGCGCGCACCCCACACGGCCTGTTGCTCTGAAAAAACCTTTATGGCGGTGAGAGTGTTAATAGAAATATAATTTCTAAATGAAACGAAAATGTGAAAACGTATATGTTTGTTAAATTAATGTCACCATTGTGGCGCCACGTTGTATAGCAAAAAAAAGGCAAGAGCGCATTTGTCATCTAAAAATTTCGTCCGCATCGCTGTCAACGGAAAAAGTACCCAAAAGGCTTTGGCCTAAAAATAGGCCCGCCCTCTGGTCACGTGAAGAGTCGACCAACATAACTGAAAGTTTTTGACTTAAAATGAGTTTTTTATACCTGGATCACCATAAGAAACGGCTGGAAGGAACCCCTTTTTAACCGACTTCAAAAAGGAGGAGGTTATCAATTCGGTTGTATTTTTTTTATGTTTGTTACCTCAGTACGCCGTCATTTATGAACCGATTTGGAATTGTTTTTTTTTATTTGAAAGGATATGCTTCTAGATTGGTCCCATTTTTGTCAAAATCCAGTTCTGATGATGGGATCCATGAGGAATTGAGGGAACTCCTCAAATATTATAGGCATACATATAGCAATTTTGGTATTTTCATCAACATGTCAAGCATTTGCATTCAAAAAGTATAATTTGGTGAAGTGGAACTGATGAAGGAGACCACAGATAGCCACAGGAACTCTTCAATGATAATAAGTATTTCACGGGTGGCGATAAGATATCTCGATTAAGATAGTTAAGCGACTATAACGAAGCAAATTTAAATAAATGGTTCTGACGAAAATGGTACCATCAAACCGATCTGATGATGAAGCTGGAAGGTAGGTACCGGAACTTCGTAATAAAACCATGTATTCTAGCCGTGTTTGGGCTTATTGGAATTGTCATGAGATGCACTCTGACTATAAAAAGTAAAAAATAAAAACTTTTTAACAAAAAAAAACAACCGACTTCAAAAAAAAAACACTACAAAGTGTAAAATAACTTTAATTTTAATTTTGGAAGTCGGTGGCAAAAACGTAAATACAAAACCAAAGACACCGACTTCCGAAATTAAAATTAAAGTTATTTTACACTTTGTAGTGTTTTTTTTTTGAAGTCGGTTGTTTTTTTTTGTTAAAAAGTTTTTATCAAATTGTCCTCTCCATGTATGGTAGGCTTTAGAAACATACGACGTATAAGTACTTATTAATCCTGTTCACACTTGCCACATAATACAGCTTCATAATAATTTCCAACGTGACACACTATACCACGCTCATAATATCAGCTTGTCTTGACAAAGCTCATGTTCATTAATTATTTTAGAACGTTATTTTACTCTTGATACTATACCCACGACTTGCGCCCTATTGATTTTGTTCCGCTCCGGTTGATAAAGGGTGTCCATTAGTTTCTCAGTTTTGCGTTGAACCTATGCTCTCTGATACTGTAAAGTTTGCCGCAGTTTGTAACTTTGTGTGAATTCAGAATAATTATTTATATAGTTCAGACTATTATTTCTAGATGTTAATTGCTCAATGTTGTATTTTCGTTTCTTGAGATAATAACGAAAATATTTAATGATTATTTTTGCTACTTCTTCTTATATTCTTTGGGTCCAGTAGGAGGCCATGTTCACCAGTGCCAGCATCAGTGACCCTTATGTTCTCAATAGTGTTAGTGTAAGGACACTTTGTAAATCAATTAATTTTCCATAAATTGTATTTTCCACCAAATGAGCGCCACTTTACGCTACACAACTCACTTTTGAAAATGAAATCTTTCGGACGATCCCAACAGGAATTATCTCCGCTTTGCACAGCAATAAACAGAAACGGTTTCACATAGAAACCCACCATCAAAATCCCTTTTACATTATTAAAGTACGAAGTACAATCAGAATTCAAACCCCGGTGTCCGAGCGGACGGAGTCGGACGGACGGACGAAACTTAATATCCTGTTAGTGTTTGGGTTAACATTAATCTTACCGTGACGTGTTGGAACCGGGTAGGGTTATTGTGGATGGGAATCTACTCTTTGAAGTGGGTAGTTGGGTCCGGGGTATAGTCGGCGCCAAATCGTTTTGCAGAAAAGGTAAACAATGACACGAAGAGAATTTTTCACAGAGAAAATGTTTCTACATTTGTTTATAAGGTACGTTAGGATAAGTTCGTCACTGAGAAATAAAATTCAGTGCTAGTTTACTACAAAAAAAAACGCCATTTATTTGGACAGCCGTCTATCAATTTTAGCAGTATTTGACACGAAGGTGTCAGAAAACGCCATGTGATTGGAAAGCCGTCTGTCATTATAACCAGTATTTGACATTAAGGTATTAAAAAATGCCCTGTATTTAGACAGCCGTCTATCAATTTCACCAGTATTTGACATTAACGTGACAAAAACGCCTTGTATTTGGACAGGAGACTGTCAATTTAACCAGTATTTGACATTAGGGTATTAAAAAATGCCCTGTATTTAGACAGCCTTCTATCAATTTCACCAGTATTTGACATTGGCCCCGATTCTGTTGTTCACAGACTAAACTAAATTTAAGTTCAGTGCATCTTTTTCTTTCTATTTCATTAAGACTGTGCCGACCCTACAGTGGCGCCCTCATCGTTTGTTTGGTTATTTCATGCAATTTAGAATGAAAATGCAGAAAACAAGCACGTTAAGTTGTGCTTCACAAAATTATACGTTAATATTATTAGAAGCGGTAGTTTTATATTGTTTAGTTTTATCATAATCCTTAAAACGGAATATAGTGGCCACTTTTATCCGTTTTAAGGATTATAATGAAACTAAACAATATAAAACTACCTTTTATAATAATATTAACGTATAATCTTGTGAAGCACAACTTAACGTGCTCATTTTCTGCATTTTCATTCTAAATTGTATGAAATAACCAAACAAACGACGAGGGCGCCACTGTAGGGTCGGCACAGTCTTAAAAAAAGGACAGAAGATAAATATTAGTTTAGTCCTGTCAAATTAGTCAGCGCCTGACGTAAATTGACGTATTTTTAGTAGCCAATTTTTTAATCACGTCTAAACTTGTCTATGAATTATCTAATTTGACAGGACTAAACTAATATTTATCTTCTGTCCCTTTCATAACGAAATAGAGAGAAAAAGATGCACTGAACTTAAATTTAATTTAGTTTGTGAACAACAGAATCGGGGCCATTACCGTGGCAAAAACGTCTTGTATTTGGACAGGAGTCTGTCAATTTAACCAGTATTTGACATTAGGGTATTAAAAAATGCCCAGTATTTAAACAGCCGTCTATCAATTTCACCAGTATTTGACATTACCGTGACAAAAACGCCTTGTATTTGGACAGCCGTCTATCAATTTAACCAGTATTTGACATGAAGGTATCAAAAACGCCCTGTGTTTGGAAAGCCGTCTGTCAATTTAACCAGTACCTATTTGACATTAGGGTATTAAAAAATGCCCTGTATTTAGACAGCCGTCTATCAATTTCACCAGTATTTGACATTAACGTGACAAAAAACGCCTTGTATTTGGACAGGAGTCTATCAATTTAACCTGTATTTGACATGAAGGTGTCAAAAAACGCTCTGTATTTGGACAGCCGCTATTGTGTGACCGTTCACCGCTTTCCCGCTGAGGCGTTTTGAGGATTATCAGTAATCCAGGGGCGCGGGGATTCGCGAGTTGCTTTTTAAGAATTACAAATAATCGCTAAGTCAAGGTAAGAGGGTGGGGGGGGGGGCATAAAACCAAAGCTTTCTGTCTCTAAAGCTTTGGTGTCATGCCCCCTCCCCTTAGAGTTTCAACTAAGAATAATTACCTATCTAAATATTGGGTTAAAAGTCACTTAAAGCTTGTATAAAACTCAAGTGAAAATTCATTTCCATAAAGTAAACAAGTAACCGTTTGTTGGTATTATGTTAAGCATTATATAAACTGTGTTGTAGGTAATAAATCATTTTCACTTAATTGCATGGTGTAAGAGTGGTAGTTGAATATAATTAGTTATATTTTTTGCACTTTTGTTCTGTAAATATAGGACATTATTTACATTTTCTATTATTAGTTTTATTTTTAAACGCCATTGTAGCAGCGATTGGCCACCTACTGGGCCAACTCATTTAAAAAATATAAGTACACTAGCGTCTGCCCGCGACTTCGTCCGCGTAAAATTGCAACCTTCCCACCGCGTGGGATCCGATACCAGCCCGAGCTACTACTTTTTTGGCGGTTATTATCGTTGTTTCTGACTTTTTTCATTTTGTTCGGCTCCTAAGGGTAATTGCGTGATGTTAAATAGAATAATGTACCCCAGATTTTCTAATATCTTTTTAAAAGAGTGTCCTTGGAGTTTCAGTTTTTTTTTCAGATTTTTTTTTTCTTTATATTTTTTTCCGTAAGAACCTTGTACAGAGTATTAGAAAACTACAAAAAAAAAAATCAGCCAAATCGGTCAAGCCGTTTTCATGTTATGTCGTGACAACGGAAAACGGGTTTCATTTTTATATATATAGATTTATTTAACACCGACTCAACAATTTTTA